>OX451739.1:1415831207-1416431207 GCA_948472305.1 Vicia faba | reverse complement strand
CCCTTTTAGGTAGCATAAGTTGTGAGGGACCTGTCCGGCGTAGACCGACACGGGTGAAGTAGTGGCTACATTGGTGTGGCACCTTGGTCTGTACCGATATCCCTTGTGTTGCAACGAGGAGAATATGGGTCTTCCGAGGAGTCATCAAGCACCAACCGACCTTAGAACCCTAATGTGACCCAACTTGGCCATAGAACAGTAGCAGTATGCTACACCCATTGAGGCTAAACTCTCACGATGGTTCTGACCGCAAGAAAAGATTGTGACGCTGGAGTTATGACCGATTGAGGGTAGTCAGTGATATTGGGATCCTCTAGAACCCGGTTAATTTTGATAGGACAGGTCTTAACCAACAAAACTGAAAGAGGGTAGTACCCCAAGCTTCATGCTGGCCTAAACTCTAAGGGCTCTCTGTGTGACTTGTGTGCCTTCAAACTTGAACTACTTGCATGCTTGTTATCTAACACATGAGTTTCTTGCAGGTTTTGTTTACGGTCCTTAATCTGGACTCATAACGGGGTTTACCTACATTACTCCATGCATAGCATAACATCATACCATTGCATACATCCTACATAAGGACTAATCCATTTCAAGGATCTCAAGGGTTTGTGATGCAGGTCATGATGAATCAAATGTCTAGCAAGGGGTAAAGGGGATTTATTTTCCTCTAGCCAAGGTTGATAACTTGAGTCAGGGGCTATGACCCACTCGATATGGTGAGCCTTGACTCTTGAAGAAGGACTCTGAACAACACGAAGTTCCTTCAATCAAGCTACGAAATTCAAATGCTAACAATTTTCTTGTTTACCCCGCGAGATCCTTGGAAATATTGCATGCATACATACATATCATTGCATTACAGGTACCCTTGTTACATGTCACTTACCTTCTTCGCTGTTTATTTCAGCAATGGCTTCCCAACAAGATAACCAGGGTCTTCATGCTCAAGAGTCTCAGTTCAGGGAGATCTTCCTAAGCCTATCCAAGGGGCAGGAAGAGCTGAGAACACTCCTCATGGGGACTATGGTCAGGAACAGTCCTGAAGACGATAAGGACGAACGGCTGAAACGTCTTCAAGCTGAGGTGGATACAATGAGAACCCAGATGCTGGGGCAAATGGCTCTTGTCCAAGACTTATCTCAAAAACAAGGAGAGCTCAGGGTTCTCATCAACCAACTGCTTCGGGATAACCACTTGGGGAAAACATCTAAGGTTGAAGAGCCAGTCATCATTCAACCACCTTTGGGGCAAAAAGACAAAGGAAAAGCTCCTCAGTTTGCTTCAGGGGCACAAGCCCAACATCAACCTCACCAGCATCAACAGGGTAATCAACATAAACGAAATACGTCTGGAAGACATTTCTCGGAGACTGGTGTACCATCCTCACTAATACTGAAATGCTTGTTGGAGGTCAAGCTGATTGCTTTAAAGGATCCTCCTAAGAAGCTCAACATAACCTCCCTAAAGTACAATCCTGATGAAAGGTGTGCCTACCATTCTGACAGTCCTGGATATGACACTGACGACTGTTGGAGCCTGAGGAACAAGATCCAAGACTTGATCGACGGAAGGGTGCTGGAGTTCATGCCGGGTGGAAAAATGAAAATCTTCTGCTGAGAATCTTCCATCTGAGATGACTAGTTCAAACCAGAAAAACTTTTGTTCATTCGAATGTTCAATTTGTATTTTTCTTTGATTGTTCAAACAATTATCATGTCAAACATTGTTATTTCATTAATGCATCGCATATGTCTGTTTTGAATCAATATATTCGCATTCGCTATATTCAAACTGCTTTCATTTTTTGATGTCAATTCTCAATTAATAATTCTAAAGCCTCTTGAGGGAGGATGACGAAAACGATACCACGACATTTACAGTATGCTTTTGAACAGACCCCGCTGATGAGGTACAGGCATTGTTTCAATTCCTAAACACTGGAGTTATAAGGAAGATAATCCCTCGTCAACCCCTTTGAGCCAAAGAAGTAGGAGTTTTCTTTTCGAAAATTAAAACCCTTAATCATAACCTGGGGCAGGGTAGTTCTCTCAATTGATCCAAGTGCACAACGAATGGCACCAAAGGAATCCCTCCAAAAACAAAAGGCAATGATGGTTCCGCATAATCATAAAGACAGGCAGTCATCATTTCTCAAAATAAAAGCCCATTAAGTCAAAACCTACGAAGGAGACTTACAAAACTGGGGCATCCCGCTAACTGTGATCATGAAAGAAACAGTTCAGACAAAAACAAGGATAACGAAATCAAAAAGAAAAAGGTCATACAAACCCTCAACAAAAAGAAATGACTGCCTATTCAAAATAAATTGTCAATATCTGAACCATCACCGAAATATCAAAGCAAAGACTCAAACAAGGCCTAACGCAAGATCAGCTGAGTTTAGGTTTGAAGAACATCACGAAGAGCGGGTGGGTACAATTATAATTTGAGCCTTTATCCTTTATTTCTTAAACCGTGAACCAGGCCACGTTATAACCCTCAAAAGTCCTAGCTAAAGCATGGGATAATTCGAAAGCATACTGTTACAAAGGTATCCTGACTCCTTAAGGCTCGCTGTAAAATCTTGAGTTGACATCACATGTTACATAATTTGCTTGTTTTACTGAAAAAATGCATTTTCAAAAACTTCAAGACAGACATAAGCTTTGCATTTTTAATATAACATTGATTGCATATGATTATTTGTTTGAACAGCATAGAAGTTCGCACGAAGAATATATGATGAACAAAAGCACTCCCAACCAAGGGGCATGGCATGATCATTGTCCATCATCTGGGGCAGTTAAGTTAAGATTCGGAGAATCTCTCAAAAGGCCAACCAGCTTGAGGCAAATCTCCATCTGAGTCACTTGGGGCATTGGACGATCAAACGAAGATCTTCTGGTGGTATGACGACACAACACTACTAACAGTGGCACCTCCCTGCATCCTGAGAGCATGGACATAGTCGAAAAAATACTGCGCATAAATCACAGACCCGCTAGGTTGACACACCTAGGCAAAAATAAGGGCTTCCCGGCGAACCAAAAGGGTTCGGGCAAAATAAGGGATGAAAATGAAAAATCTGTACACCCGGCAAGTCGGAAACCTGAAAAGGCGGCTTGGGCAAAAATGGGTATCCCGGTGGACTGAAAACTCGAAAGGGCGGTCCAGGCAAAAGTTAGGGATCAAAAGCGTACGACTATGTCCCGGCATCCCGTCACTTATCTACCAGAAGAAGATTTGTCAATCAAGACCTCCACAGAAACTAGGACAATAATGAATTGTCTAAGCAATCTAGTTGCTCTGTCCACCAAGGTACCAAGGTAGGTTGGGCTGAAGAACGTAACCAAGACACCTTCACTCCCCGCAGAGTAAGATAAGATTCAGCAATACTCTCCCCCGAGCAGAGTTGGTCTCCCAATCAGTCCTGAAAAGGCACAGTATCTCTAGCAAGTCAGCAACACTCTCCCCAAGCAGAGTTAGCCTACAGTCAGCCTTAAGGAAGTTGGGTATCCCCAGAAGATCTCAATATTCCCCAGCAGTATGCAGATGTTCCTAAGCAAGCATCCTCGGTCGTCTTAATATAAGATTATTCCCCGGCGGAATACCAGACACTCCAGTGGAGCCATTCCCGAGTACAGTTCAAAAGTCTCCCCATGAGAGTTGAATCAATCTCCCCAGTAGATTCTGGGAGCTCGTCCCTAGTAGATTCTGGAAGCTTATCCCCTGCAGAGCACGAACGCGTCTCCCCGGCTTTATTCAAAGGTTATTCCCCACCTGTTTACCGTTGGTTTTGGTAAACAACCGCTGATCTTCCAAATGGTTACTTATTTGGTTACTCGCAGGATCGATCAGATTGATCCTAAGACATGGTTGATTTTGGGGTTTTGATTAAGTTTGACAATGGTTAAATGACAAGAAAATAAGGAAGCTTTATGTAAATTGCATGAAGAAGAGAACTTGATAAATTAAAAGAAGGCTTGAAATAAAGGTTTTCGACAGGAAAAGTAAAGGAGAAAGCAAGTAAAGTTTCTAGAAAATAAATGACTTTGATTAATAAAAGTGGTGTTTCACACATACATTCTCAACAATTCTTTCTCACACGCTGGGTACTCGAATCTATATGAGTGACTTGTATATAATTGTGAACACACGCGAAAAACTGCGTGAACTACTAATATTTATACTAAAACATCCCAAGTAACCGTCGGGCAGTTACACTGCTTCGAGATGACTCCACTTGGCACGTTCTCAGCGTTCGACACTCCAGATCTTTGCACGTTGCACTTGGTAACCGCTGGGAACCGTTTTCCCTCCAAACACTTGAATTTCAAACCGTTCCACTCTGAACAATCGAACACCTTCGTCGAGAAGCATCTTCGACGAGTCACACCTTCGACGTCGAAGGCAACCACATTCTCCCTTGGGAGAAATCCTCTAAGTACATTGCCATCTTCTGATGGGCATTTCGACAGACCCAGCTGGTCGAAAACATCCTTCAGCTTTGATGGCTGATATTAATAAAAACAAGGGTGTCAAATTTAGGAGCCAACAAATTGCCCCCCAAGAATGCCTTATTTCGACTCTGAAAAGAAAAAGGCATTCTTTGAAACTCCATTCGACACCTGTCTTTTCATTCTTAGTCACAAATTAAATTGTGCACTTTTTTGTCTTCTACCAACGACTGACAATCCCAAGGAAAGCCATCATTTCATCCGTACCTAAGACGTCACCTCAGTACGGCGTGCAGCGTGCCAAATGTATTTTCATAAAATTGTCATCATGACAATTCCCATAAACGAGGGCGCACGCTGCACCCTTTCATTTCTGCAGAACGGTTGTGTTAACAGGGGGACGACACGTGTCCCACTACCCTCTGCAACATTAAATGGAATTAAATGTCCTCGAATTTGGGGATTTCCCCAACTATTATAAATAGCGCCAAGTACCCATTGTGGGACTTTTTCACGCTACCTTGCCTTCAAACTTCTTTGAACAAAAAACTCTCTGCAAACTTTGCAAACAACTTTGTTCTTCACTTCATCTTCAACCTTAACATCAACAATGGCGTCCGGTTCTTCCACCACTCCTAGTTCTAACATCCCCTCAGGAAATGCTAAACCCAAGATTTTCTCCACTGCTCCTGTAGTTTATCCTACAGGCCAACGAAGGGTTCCTGAACCCCTAGACATTGCTGTACACGACGCTTATTCACGCCAACTCATGATTCCGGTTGGATACTCCAACCAAATCTTCGCCATGTCTGGCCCGCTATACCCAAGCATCGCTGAAGCCATGAAGATCAAAAGCTACTTTCCGGTACTAGAGAGGCTCAAACCTGTTGGATGCTCTAAGAAAGATGCCGAGGATAACGAAGATCCTGCTAAGGAGAAAATCGATCTTCGCTTCCTCAATCGGGGTGTTAGGGCTTTCAGGTCTAGCCCTAGCCTCACTCCTGACTACAGTGCTTGGCTGGAAAAAATGGAGAAAATCCAGGCTTCGATCTGGAAAGATCTGGGGATATTCGACCTGGTTATGTTGTCGAAAACGAGTCTCAACTATTCCCCAGAAATGTTGATAGCTTCCTTACTCTTCTGGGATTACACCCATTTCACCTTCCACCTTCCCTGCGGAATGCTGACACCCACGCTGTTCGACGTGGCTGCCATCACTGGCCTTCGACCCACTGGGGACTATTTCGACCCAGAGGAAATGTCGGAGGATCTGATTGGATTCTCTGCCACAAAACCAACCTACACCACCTTTATCAATCATTATCACGATAAGTCGACGGCCACTGTATCGGATGTAGAGCATATCGCGTTTCTAGCCTTATGGCTGTCACGCTTTGTGTTCTGCACAAAGTCTTTACAGATAACCAAGAAGATGGTCACCCTCGCCACCCAACTCCACCATGGCCAAAATATCTGTTTGGCATAATTGATTTTGGCGAATCTGTACGAGTCAATTAGCAACGGAGCCACTCTTTTGAAGATCATCGATAACAGAGCCAGTCTGCTGCTTGCAGGACCTTTTTGGCTACTTCAGCTGTGGCTTAATGCCACCTTCGAGTCTTTCTTACCTCAGAAGAATCAGATAAATGAGCAGGCTCCGGAGATAGCAAATAGGTGCATCGAAGGCACCAGATTGGCTCTGCTGACCCCAACTGGAGAGGGGCTGGAGCTTTAACAATCTTTTACAAACTTCGTCTTGATGTTTGCAAAAAGGAAAGAGTTTGTTTCGACCATGGCTCCCTTTGCTCGACGAAAGGTTGGTCCAGAGTGGTTCACGAGGCCCCATCCTAAGTCGTCAAGTGGCCCTCAGGTCGAAGAACATACAACAGTGTGGGAAGCATTTCTCACACCAAGAATAATGCCCCTGCGATTCAAGAGCTCCAAGACTCACTTGAGTCTGATCGCGTATCAACCAAACTTGGTTTCTCGCCAGTTTGGTATCATTCAAACACTTCCTTCTCCTATTTTTCCCAGGGAGAAGTCTATGTTATACTTTTGCAACGACTACACTGAAGACGCTGCCACTAAGCATATCGGCAGATATGCTGGTCGAACAGTCCTTTCGTTGTTCGACTATCAGCTTAATTTTCTCTGCTCACCATCCTTCGAAGAGTGGTGGAAAAGTTACTACGCTGAGGAGTTTTTCAACGAGAAGGACTTCGTGGACGAACTTCAGAAGTCTTTTGTTCTTGTCTTGGACAAAATAAAGAAATGTAAGTCCATCCTTCCAAATTATTTTGTCTTTCCCTTTCGACTGGTAGCCTGTTAATTATTTATCTTCTTTCAGTTGTTCGAAAGCTTGCAGCCAAGAAAGCTGCAGAAGGCCATCAGGGAGGAGGCCCCTTGACAAAACCTCCACCACCGGCGAAAACTATAGCGCCGGCGAAGACTACAACAAGCCATCAGGGGGAAGGTCCTTCGAAAAAGCCTTCTGCACCGGTAACCAGACTTTTATTATTTTCTTCTGGTTTTAACATTCTGACTTTCGATGTAGCTTCTAAATCGAACTCCAATTGGTTTTTAGGCACCTTCACCCAAGAAACGACCTGCTCTGACGGTCGAATCTGGGAGTGACGAAGAAGACGATTCTCCCTCTGCTCCTCTTAAAAGGCGAAAGCTACAGAAGGACGTTCCTTCTCCCGAGACTCGAACAATCAGAATAAAGGTTGCTGGGAGAAAGCCCAGACCACCTCCAGTAATTATTGAAGAGCCAACGGAGGAGGAACTAAATGTTCTTCTCAATAAACCTATCGAAAGCGACAATTCCAGCCCTGGGGCTGAAGTTCCTCTGCAGGTAATCTCTTTGACCCTTTTTAACTCAGGTGTCGATACCCACGTTCGATTATGCCTCTTTCTAACCTAGAAGATTCTTCTTCTTCTTTTTTCCAGGAAACCACTGAAAGCTCAGCGCCAAGGACTTCTGAAACATTGGACTCTGCTGAACTCAGTAGGCCACAAGAGAAAGACTTGGCGAACGATGAAGCCAATGCTGAAACAAATGAAGCCAATGCTGAGACTGAAGAACAACAAACAGAAGATCCACAACCAGAAGAGCAACAACCAAAAGAGATTCAGGTGGTTGATCTGTCGGAGGAACATCATGACGAAAGGGATCACGCTGACGCTGCCGAAGGGGATCATGGTGACGCTGGTACTGCTGAAGTTCAAGTCGAAGAGAGTCGAGTCGAGGCAAATGCTACTCAACAGCCTCAAATCCAAGACAACGCTGCTGCAAAGGTTATCACCTCAACAAAGCATAGGTCGAAAGAAGACTTAGAACTCTTGAAGCAAACTGATCCTGTTGGCTATCTGAATGCCATTATCGAGAGCAAGGGAAGTTCGTCTGATATTAGTCAGGGGGCTTCTACTCAATCGGGGAAGTCCACTGAAAATTCTCCTCTCGATGAGGCTTTGACGAAGGTCAAGGCTCAGTTCTTCAAGAGAGATTTGATGAAAGCTTTGGAGGGGGACCCTACTGCTCCATCATATTTGGGGACTGTTTTGAATGCCGTAGACTTGCTAGCTGTGACTCCGGAGATTTCAGGCTTTATCATGGAGTTACACTCCATTATTGATCAAGTCTCAGCAGACTATCAGCGACAAAGAGGCTTCAACAGCCAGCTTGAAGTGTTATATGGCAAAAGTTCTTCTGCATGGACTGCTGTATCAGAGACGACTTCTCGAATTGCAGAGTTGTCGAAGCAAAAGGCGTCTAAGCAGAAAGAAATTGATGCCATAGATCGAGAGAATGCTTCCCTAAAGGCGCAAATCAAAGAGCTAGAGGCCAAGATGAATGTCAATACTAAGCGCAAGGAGGAACTTCTCTCGACTGTTCCAGACACCGAAAGTCAAGCTGAAATCACACAAGGCTTAGAATTTGCTGAGAAAGCTCAAGCCTTCGACGATCAAATTGCCAAGCTTGTCCAGGCGAATGCCTTGTGCAACAAAAGATTGGAGCTGCAGCAAGCTAAATACCTTCGACTCAAGGATTCCATCCCCTTCTGATTGATTCAGCTCTTTAACCATGTATTGTAACGTGTATTTGACAATATTGCCATTTTGGCTAATTTATAAAATTTTCCATTTTGGCTTATTTATGGTTAATTTAGTCGTTACTTGTTATTTATTTTTATCTCTTGGAGTATAGGTTTATATTTTTTCAAATATTTACCATTTACTCTCAAGAGCTTTTTATCTTCACCTAACTCTTCGACTTCATAAGCTCCACCAGAAAAAGTCTGGATAACTCTGAATGGTCCTTCCCATTTGGGTGACCATTTTCCCATGCTTCGATCCCTTCGATCCATGGGAAGAATCACCTTCCAAACTAATTCTCCAGGCGAGAATGCCTTAGGTTTCACTTTTTTATTGTAAGAGTCTTCTACTCTTTTCTTCTGAAGCCTTAGTAGGTCGAGAGCGCGCAATCTTTCTTCGTCTAAATCTACTAGTTCGTCTAACATCATATCCCAATAAACTTCAGAGGGAATATCATGGTGTCTCTGAACCCTCGCAGATTGAAGACAAATTTCTGCTGGCAACACTGCGTCATGACCAAAAGTTAGCCTATATGGTGTCGTACCTGTGGCTTCTTTTGGGGACGTTCGACAGGCCCACAAAATCTGGTCTAACGTCTTATGCCAATTTTTTGGCTTCTTCCCAACATGCTTTTTTATCAAGCCAATCACTACTTTGTTCGCTGCTTCGACTTGACCGTTTGCCTGTGCATAATAAGGCGTTGATGTTAGGAGTTTAAAGCCTGTTTCCTGAGCGAATTCCTGCATCTTTCGACCGGTGAAAACTGATCCTTGATCGGTAGTTATAGTCTCAGGGATTCCATATCTAAAGATAATGTTCTTTTGAATAAATTCAATGACATTTTCTTGGTCTACATTGACTAAAGGAATGGCTTCGATCCACTTAGTAAAATAATCAATGCCTACTAATATATACTTCTGGCTCTTTGATGATGCTGGTCGAATCTCTCCAATAAGATCCAACGCCCATCCTCTAAAGGGCCAAGGTTTCACTATCGAGTGAAGTTCGCTTGCTGGTACATGTTGGATGCCTGTATGGACTTGACATTCTTGACAACCCTTGGCGAACTCGACACAATCTTTCAACATGGTGGGCCAGTATAGTCCTTGTCGAAACAACAACCATTTCATCTTATGGCCTACTTGGTGAGCCCCACATGCTCCAGCATGCGTAGTCGAAAGGGCTATGTATGCTTCAGTTTCACTTAAGCATTTTAGCAATACCCCTTCAGGCGTCTTTTTAAATAACTCATTACCCATGAGTACGTAACTCAACGCCCTATACTTTGTTTTTCGTTCTGTCGAAGCTACTGGATTTTGAAGATAATCCACAATGGGTTTCCTACAATCTTGCTCTGACAAATTGTCTATGAACGAAATTTCGAAGTTACCTTGATCAGCATATCCTAGTCTTGTCGACTCTAAGTCTGTTGGTGACAAACAAGTTGCTTTAATCTTTTCTCGAACTTCGATTGCTCTTTGTAATCTCGTTTTTGAAATTTTGTACCCAGATGCAATTTGTGCCAAATCGTTGGCTATTTGATTTTCCAATCTGGGTATGTGTCGAATATTGACCATTTCAAATTTTTTCAATAAACGGTTTGCTATCACAAAGTATATAATGAGATTTTCTCTTATGCATTTATATTCTTTTGTGACTTGCTTAATGACTAACTCTGAGTCTCCCATTATTTCGACTCGAGTTGCCCCCAATTCCAACAATATCTCAAGGCCAGTAATTAGAGCTTCATACTCAGCCTCATTGTTCGAACAAGAACCTGATATTTTGTACTTGAATGTTGTTGGAACTTTTTCTGGAGAAATAATCAAGACTCCTACTCCTGTTCCATCTTTATGGCTGGAACCATCGAAGTAGAATTTCCAAGGTTCTATCTCCACATAATCAATACTCTCAACTTGAATTGAGTGGTCGACTATAAAGTCTGCAACCACTTGTCCTTTTACTGCCTTAAGAGGCATAAAGGTCAAGGAGTATTCAGTTAATGCTAGTGCCCACTTGCCAATTCGACTGTGCAAGATGGGTTTCGACAACATGTACTTGAAAACATCAAAATGAGACGAAACATACACATCAACTGGTTTTATATATTGCTTGAGTTTTGTACAAGAGAAATACAGACATAGACACAATTGTTCAACTTCGCTATATCTAGTTTCTGCATCGTTCAAAACTCTACTGAGATAGTAAATGGGTCTTTCGACTCCATTTTCATCTTCTTGGGCTAACATGCTTCCCAAAGTTTTGTCGGATGCAGCTATGTACAATCTCAAACTCCTATTGCTACAAGGAGGCACCAAAATAGGTGGCTTTGTGAGGTACCCTTTGATTTTGTCGAAGGCTTCTTGTTGCTCCTGCCCCCATTCGAATCCCTCTTTGTTCAGTCGAAGTAAGGGTGAAAAGGCTTGAGCTTTCCCACTTAGGTTAGATATGAATCTCCTTAAGAAATTTATCTTGCCTAACAGAGATTGCAGTTCCTTTTTATTCGATGGCGCTTTCGCTTCCAGAATTGCCTTCGTCTTGTTCTGGTTGATTTCGATTCCTTTCTTGTGGACAACGAAGCCCAAGAAATCTCCAGCTTTCACACAGAATGCACACTTCAAAGGGTTCATCTTGAGACCATGTTCTCTCATTCTTTCGAATGAATGTCGAAGGTGGTCTATATGGTTCTTCCTGGAAACAGATTTTATAACAATGTCATCAATATATACTTGCATAAAGGTGTTAATAAAATCATGGAAGATGGAATTCATTGCTCGCTGGTATGTTGCCCCAGCGTTCTTTAGGCCAAAAGGCATCACTACCCATTCGTAAGTGCCTAAAGCCCCAGGGCATCGAAAAGCTGTTTTCGACACATCCTCTTCAGCAATGAATATTTGATTATATCCTGAATAACCATCGAGCATACTCAGGTATTCATAGCCAGCGGCAGAATCGACTAGCATTTCCGCCACAGGCATAGGATATTCATCTTTGGGTGTAGCAGCATTCAAATCTCTGAAATCTATACACCCTCAATGTACCATTTTTCTTAATTACTGGCACAATGTTTGCAATCCATTCGACGTACCTCATAACGCGTATGAATTTGCACTTCAGCAGTCTTTCGACTTCCGTTTTGATCTTCGACAGTATTTCTGGAGCGAAGCGTCTTGGACTTTGCTTGATTGGCTTCTTCCCAGGTTTGATTGGCAACTGAAGTTCCACCAACCCTCTGTCGAGACCAGGCATTTCGTCGTAATCCCATGCAAAACAGTCCTTGAACTCCTTTAACAATTGGATTACTTCCAACCTAAGTTCTGGGTCAATTTTGGCACTGATGTAAGTTGGCTTTTTCTCTGACCCTTCGCCCAAGTTGATTTCTTCTAAAGGATCTTGCGCTAACATTTTGATGTTGTTCGCCAAGGGGTCCTTTTCGAAGCCCAAAGGCTCATCGTCATAGATGGCGTCGAGCCTCTGTTCCTGCATCCCTTCTGGTACGATATCAGGAGGTTCTGGATCGAAGTCCTTTCCATGACCTGTAGAAGATAATTGTTGATCATTGGCCTGTGTGGCCATGTATTTTACTTCGGCTTTGAGAGCCGCTATCATCTTTGTTTCGGCTACGTAAGCCGAAATTTGCTTCAATGATTGTGACTCAGTCATTATCACTAAATTCACTTCCCCAACCAGTTGGTTGGATATCAGTTAACCCACTGAAGTCTATGTGGGACAAGTCTTCTCTGTCCCATTGAAAACCATGCTCAGGGTGCAGGTATAGGGAACAAAAAGTATTTGGTGCTGGCGCCAAGTCGAAGTCAGGTGTTGGACATGGCCCTATGTGAGCCAAGTTCTTGTCGAAGTCTGCCAGCCCCAGGTGATTCACTTCTCCCAGGTAATAGCTTTGGTCCGCTTCTATGTTTTCGACCATCCCATCAGGACGTCATAGCAGCAACCTCTGGTGCATTGATGATGGTACAGCTCCAACACCATGAATCCATTCACGGCCCAACAAAAGATTATAGTTAGGTTTGGCCGATATGACCATGAACATAGTTGGTCGAAGGATAGATCCGACCTTGATATCCAGTTGGATCACTCCCATAGTGGTCCCTATGCCGCCTTCATAGTTCGACAGGACCATGTTGTGAGGCTTGATATTCTCATCACTTTTGCCTATTTTTCTTAGCATAAAGTGAGGAATAATGTTGATGGTTGCCCCACAATCCACCAAGATTTTATTCACTGTGGTTTCTTCGAGTTTAGCCCTTATAAACAAAGGCTTGAGGTGATTTTTCATCGCCTCTGTAGGTGGTTCGAAGAACCCATTTTGCTCCTCAGTAGTGCCATTATCCATGACGAAATAGCACACTGGCCTATGTTTGGCCATTTCTTGCTCCACTTCCCAATCACTTGTTTCGACCTCCACCTGGCGGTTGAACTCTCTGGGCAGCACTGAGACTATATTCACCATGATGTCCAAAGTGTCATCAGACTCAGAACCATCTTCGTCATCAACTTCACCTTGGTTAGGCCAAACTAGCTGTGATCGGTGGATCTGGAACTGACTGTTTAACGCTGGTTCGTGAAATGTCGCGGAAGCAAGAGTCGCCACCGTCTTTTATTTTCTCCAAATGGAAAGGACAAAAGCACAGAAAAATTCCTTATAGAGATTGCTCTCGGTTCGGGAGGTAGATTATAGAAAGGGAAGGTGTTAGCACCCTTTCTATCCATGGTTATCCATGGGCTCTTAGATACTTGCTCAATGTGTTTTCAAAAATGGTTTGTTTGCTTTTCAATGTGGGTTTTAAAAAAGTTTCTTTGAAAATTTTCAGTTCGACTCGTACGTCAGAGTGTTTAAAAAAATTTGTTTTGAAAGCTTTTGAAAAAGTGTTGGTGTGAAAAGTATTTTGATTTGTTTGAGATTAGAGCAAGTATCCTTGAGAACCTACCTACCCTAAGGAATTCGTCTGTGTAAATGTCCTTTAAAGTAGTGCCATCCCACCATTGAGAGGTAGGTAGCACCACCGTTGGAGGTGTTCGGGTCAATTCGAGTTTTAGGGACATGGTGATCACCAGAGCAATAGGAAGACACCGTAGAAGCTACCCTCATGCCAGGTTCCCGGATCATGAGGACTTACTAAGACGTCCTCTACTCGACGATCACCTTTCGAAAGGCAACAGTGAGGCGTACCCTAGGGGTGGTGTGTGCGATTCGTGTGTCGTTTTCAGATATTTGTCTTGTCATGTTTATTATGATCTACGCTTGATTTTAATTAGGGCCATTCATTCTTGCATGCATATTTGTTAACAGTTAAAAATTTGCGAGGAAAAGTAAATCTAAACTATTACAAATGGCGCGGGTCCACATCGCCAAAATTAAACCGGACCCGATTTGACGGAAAATAAATAAAGCAATAAAAAGTGCGAGAAGTTAAATTGGTACAACGCTTTGGGAGAATTACATAATTATAATAAACGACATAAAATAAATGCGCGAAATTAAACAATTAAAAATATGGGCGTTGGACCCTTTTGCCAAGAATTAAAATTAAATGAATTAATTAATGAGGAATTAAAATTAAAGTCAAATGTTTTTGGTATTTTGTATTTTTTTAGGATTTAAGGAGAAAAAAGAATTAATTAAAATTAAAATGGAAATGTAAACCTAATTCTAATTATTTTTAAGTTATTAAGAAAAATATTGAATTTTTAACCTAATTTAAACCTAAATTATTTATATACAATTTAATTATGAAAATAAATAAATAATAATATTATGATAAGAAGGAAAAATTAAAAGGGATGAAAATTGTCAATTAACCTAATTCTACCTTTTTTATATTTAATATGAAAAGAATTAAAATTGCAAAAATCCTAATTAAAACTAAATTCATTATATGTTAATTTATTTACAAGAAAATAATTATAATTAAATATTTATTATATTTCTTCATCTTTTTCTGACTTTTTTTTTGTGTATTTTATAATTTGTAAAATATAGTTAATTAAATTAAAACAGTTGAATAAAATAAAATAACAATTAACAATAAAATAAAAATAAGTAAAAAAAAATAGAAAGAAATTGCAAACCAGGGGGGTTTTCTGTCCCAACATGGAGGTATGGATCAGGAAATTTTGGCCCAATTAAACATGGCCTTCTTTGACTTTTCGCTCGCCTGCTTCAGCGTTGACTAGCACTCGCTGTACCCCATGAATCCTGGCCTTTGAATTTGATTTGTTGGACGCGTGTATGGATGGATGATGAAGGTGTACGCTGTGCCTTGGCATTGGAAACGCATACGAATCCCTATGGAAAAATAAGGTGAAGAATACACAGACCTGGGGTTCGAACCCAGGTCTTGGAGGTTGAAGCAACGAGATTCTGCCAGCTGAGCCACTGAACATATTTGTTATAAAATAAGCAAATAAATAATATAAAAACAACAACGCGTTAGCGAACTGAAGCGCGCGAAATTCAAAACCAGCGTATCACTTGTTGACACGATATCATCGTCCCCACTATCCTGAAACTTCAAACGCATAGGCAACGGTTTTCTGGGCGTGGCTTAAAGCTGGTTTCAAGAAAATAGCGATTAGGTCCCTAACACTCATAAATTGAGCGCGAGGGTTCCATTGCTTTCGTCTCAATGCACCGGTTTGAATGATGGTGGTTAGGGATCCCAATTTTTCCTCTCTTAGGAATCCCTAATTCGAGCTTCTGAAAACCCTAAAAAAGAAACATGGCAAAATCGCATCTAGTACAGAAAAAGGCAATTGAACATATTGGTTAGCTTCAAGAGATCATAGTGAACATGAATCAATAAAAAAAACGCTGTAAAAATGCTTAAATCATGACGCACGATTTTGAATTTTTCTTTATACAGTTCATGTCCAATATACCAATTCCTGGCGTTTGAGTGGATGTTAGGGATTGGCACACGTTCAGAGATTGTCAAGGAAGCTATTGAACCAAGTTTGGAGCCTTGAATCGACCTCTAGAATGCTTTTCAGTTTTGAACTTTTTGCAAGAATTTTCAAGTTTTGAACTTTTGTTTTCTGCGCAGCCTTTAGTCTAATTGCCTTAGGGTTGTGATTCTGAATATGTAGTAAAGCTTTTAGGTCAACAAAATTGGATAAAATCCATGGCATTCAATGATTTTGCAAATTGATTTTCTTAAGATCTTTTCCATATCTTTTCATGTGCATTTGGTGTCAATTAGCTCAAATCCAACCAAAACTTGCCTAATTAGGATGTGCACGTGATATTGAGAGTAAAACATGCATGAAAAGATTTTTTAGGTCAAGTTTGGTATTTTTCATGTATTTAAATAATTTAATTGAATTAATATTAATAGAAATTCAAATAAATAAATAAAAAATGAGAAAATACTTCCCTTTGGGCCAAGTGGTCGTGCATAGGCTTGGAATGATGAATCTTGGAAGAAAAATGGGCCCATTAGCAATTTTAGGTCATTTGAACCATTGTTGACTTTTCAAAGATCCCAAAAATTTCCCAACTTCCACAAGGCATAACTTGCTCAATTTTTAAGCTTTTCACATGTTCTTGGACATTTTGGAAAGGTCTTTGAGTCCTCTAACCAATTCCTTTGGTCCCATGTCATTTTGATTTACCAATCTCAAGTTATGGCCTTTGACTTAAAGTCCCTTTTTGTTGACTTTTGAAAATGACCTATAATGTTGAAATTGATAACTTTTTGTGAGAGCATTTCTTGGACTTGGAATATGAAGATGAATTGTAGGAAATGTCTTTCTCTTCAAAATGAGCTTTGGATGGAATTTTTCTGATAATCCATGTGAAAGTTATGCCCTGGTCAATTTCAGTTGACTTTTTCAGCTGTCCAAATATAGTAACTTTTGCATCTTTGATGATTTCTGAGCCAAATCTTGAGAATCATGATCAAGCTTTGATCAAATGATGTTTGTGGCTTCAAAATGATATGTTTACCAAAAATTTGAACTTTTGACTGTCAAATGACCATTTTGCCCCTACAGTTGACTGTAGTGCAATTTAGGGTTTTGACTGTGCAATTTTGAGCTGAATGCCTTGAAACTTGATATGAGGATACTTGACCACATTTGTAAGCATATGAGACTTGATTGGGCCTTTGAAAACTTCATTTTCTTGATTAGAACCCAAACCCTAGTTTTGACTGTATGGGAGACTGTTGAACTGTGCAACCCTTGGGGACTTTTGCAGCTTAGCTTGGCAATTTCTTGAAGAATATGGGAGGGCAAATTTTGGGGTGCAACACTAGCCTATTGGTTACTGGTTCTCTTTCTAGAGGTTTCCTTTGCTTTCTTTGAGGAACATTTGAACTGGTTTCTGCCTTTGGTTCATTAGCAGCCTCCCTCTCAGCTTTTCGTCGCCTCTGGTATCTCCTCCATTGAGATCGAGACATGGGATTTTTCCCTTTGTAGTTGCTCGACACCTGTGTCACTTTAGGGGCAGCAACCTGAGGCTCTTTCTTATGTGTTAAAGATGAACCTCTTGGCACATCGAAAGAGTGCCATCTTTCCTCGCTTGGCCTCTTTCGACCAGATGTTTTGTACCATGTATCTACTGGCACATTAGTTGGAGGCCTGAAAGTCATTGGCCTCTTTTCTTGGTTTGAACATCTTTGGGAGGCTCTTCTGGGATCATGTCGAAGCTCAACACTTTCCCTTCTTTTATTTGCTGCTCTTACACCTTGAATATGTTCAACAGCTTTTTTGTCGAAGATCGAACTGCATCTGGGACACAACATCACTTCTGACTTCTTTTTCTGGCATCTTTGCAGAAAATCTGCCAGATTTTCATTTTCCCGAGGGAAAGCAGTTTTGTTAGCTTGTTCTTGCCTCATGGCCTCCTCTGATGCTTTTGGTTCAGAGACTTCGACCATGTTGACATTCATGGTATCTTTGTTGGCAAGAGTCAACTGCTTCATTTGATTCTCCAAGCCCTCTGTCTGGCCTTGAACTGCGGCCAAGTGAGAACTGGGTTTTGTTCCAGATTTTTGGATTCCAACCATCTCCAGCTTTGGGCTTTCGACCGCTTTCTGAACCGCTTCAATTGTCTTTCTGGACAGATTCCCAGAAAAACTGCCAAAGATTGGCATGTTGACATGGTCCTTTGAGACTTCGACCATTGTGATCCCTGGCCTCTTCGACTGGCTTCTGGATGCCTCTATCACGTTCACCTCTAAAGGTTCAGCATAATGGGCTTTAGCCTGCAACGGGTTAGAGTCCACAGTCATGGGGGTCTTGTCAGCAAACTTCAACCTCCCTTCTTCGATAGCGTCTTGCACAAGATTCCTGAAAAGAAAACATTGAGACGTTTTATGGCCCAGAAAATTATGATATTTACAAAAGCCTCTCTTCTTTCTTTGATCAAGAGGAGGCACTTTTACCCCTGGGGGTATTATCATTTGGCCATCTTTTACAAGCAAGTCAAAGATTTCATCACATTTTGTAATATCAAAACTATAAGTCTTTTTGGGGAACCTATCGTTGGTCCTTTCTGGACCAGTGGGATTTTTTCCACTTGAGGGGACTAACAGTTTGCAAGAATATGGTGGTCCTTGTTTTAGTTCCGCTAAATCGACTTCGCCTTCTTCGACAGTTATAGTTTCGTCGAAGGTTTCTGGATCTTCGTCATCCATCTCAACATACGCTATCCTCTCTCTCTCTTATGAGTTTTCGTTGCCTTGGCTTTCTCAGCTTTAAGGCGTTCGACCTGTCGAACTCTATCGGCCAGTTGGGCCATGTCTCTCAGGTATTGAGTGTCTAACTTCTTCCTAATGGAATAATCTAAGCCGCCTGCGGCTATTTCGACTAACTCATGTTCTGGCACTTGTGTAAAACATCTTGCTTTGAGCAACCTAAACCTATTTAGATATTCGTCTATAGGTTCAGTGAAACGTCTCTTTACACTGGCCAATTCCTTCAGGCTTATCTTGGTTTGTCCCATGTAGAATTGCTCATGGAACAATCTCTCCAACTGGGTCCAATGATGGATCGAATTGGGGGGAAGAGTCGTAAACCAAGTAAAAGCGTTCTTTGTTAAAGAACTTGGGAAGTACTTAATCCTCAGGTTTTCGTTGTTTGAAATATCTCCTGCTTCGATCAAGTATCTCGCCACATGTTCGACAGTAGACTCTGTCGTGTCCCCAGAGAATTTAGTGAACTTAGGGACTTTACATCTAGAAGGTAAGTCTGTTTGTAACACGTATTCTGACAGTGGGGATGTGAAGTTGGGCCTACGAAAGCCCATGTTCATCCCGTTTTGCGTCATGATTCTTTCGATCATGGTTGCCAGATTATTTTCCAAACCCATATTCTGGTATTGGACATGCTGAACTACTTCATCAGCATTTTGGTTTCTGTTAACTAACCTTACCTCCGGGGTTATTACCCTAGGTTCTTCGACAGGCTGCTCCAATCGTGCCCTAAGGTTTTCTTCGACAGGCTGCTGGCCTTGATTGATAGTGGTTTCTTCCTCTAAGAATATACCTTGGTTTCCCCTTATTGGCGCCCTTTGGGGCTGTCGAATAGGTTGGGGTACTCCAAAGAAATCAGCCAAACGCGTCATTTGCGTTGTCATCTGCTGATTCGATTGGGTGGTGTTTTGTATTAGAGGGTTCAGCACTGTACTTAAAGTTTGTGCCAGCATTTGAACCATATCATGGTTGCTTTCGTCCATTTGTTGCCTCAAGACTGCTGTCGAGGCATTTGTAAGGCCATGTGCTACTTGGGACGTTCCTCCTAAGAGTTGGGTCCTATTTTTGTTCGCCATACCTACTCCAGAACCTTGGAGTGGCGAAGAGGCACTCACTAAAGGGTCTGAAAAAGTGGACGCTGCGTTCGTTAGGCTAGCCAAATCAGACGTTGGCATGCCATAGAGTGGTTCTCGATTATGACCGCCTGTCATAAATCCTGGGGGAACATAAGGCCTTGTGCCTAAATTTCCCCTTGGTGGGTTCCCAAAGGCACTCTGGGGCCAGTGAACGGAGGTAATGGCCCCGTCGTCGTGATCGTTACTGCTGGTGTTGAACCAGCGGTTATCGCTTCACTTACGGTTGGGATAACCGTTGATCCCACATTCGTTTGTGGGATTTCGTTATTGTTTGGCGGATTCGCCATCTCTTCTCTTCTTCTGGCAGTATTGGTATTGTTAGTGTATATTCTACCACTTCTCAATAACATACAACACTCCTCGAAAAGATGATATCCTATGTAAAAAGATTAAACTTCAAAATCAACACACAGTCCCACCGGGTGTGCCAATTTGTTTACCGTTGGTTTTGGTAAACAACCGCTGATCTTCCAAATGGTTACTTATTTGGTTACTCGCAAGATCGATCAGATTGATCCTAAGACATGGTTGATTTTGGGGTTTTGATTAAGTTTGACAATGGTTAAATGACAAGAAAATAAGGAAGCTTTATGTAAATTGCATGAAGAAGAGAACTTGATAAATTAAAGGAAGGCTTGAAATAAAGGTTTTCGACAGGAAAAGTAAAGGAGAAAGCAAGTAAAGTTTCTGGAAAATAAATGACTTTGATTAATAAAAGTGGTGTTTCACACATACATTCTCAACAATTCTTTCTCACACGCTGGGTACTCGAATCTATATGAGTGACTTGTATATAATTGTGAACACACGCGAAAAACTGCGTGAACTACTAATATTTATACTAAAACATCCCAAGTAACCGTCGGGCAGTTACACTGCTTCGAGATGACTCCACTTGGCACGTTCTCAGCGTTCGACGCTCCAGATCTTTGCACGTTGCACTTGGTAACCGCTGGGAACCGTTTTCCCTCCAAACACTTGAATTTCAAACCGTTCCACTCTGAACAATCGAACACCTTCGTCGAGAAGCATCTTCGACGAGTCACACCTTCGACGTCGAAGGCAACCACATTCTCCCTTGGGAGAAATCCTCTAAGTACATTGCCATCTTCTGATGGGCATTTCGACAGACCCAGCTGGTCGAAAACATCCTTCAGCTTTGATGGCTGATATTAATAAAAACAAGGGTGTCGAATTTAGGAGCCAACACCACCAGGGTATAACTGGGTTATCCTCAGCTAATTGCCACGGAGAGATCGTCCTCGGCGAAGTTCTTCCTATCCCCCAGCGGAGTTCATCAAATCTTCCAACAGAGCTTATCAACAGGAATCCCCAGCGGAGTTATCATCAAAACCTCAGCGAAGTATCTCTTCCCACAGAGTAATTCCCCGCAGAGTAATCTCTTCGCCAAGTTTATTCCCCAACGGAGTCATCTTCTCTTACCGGTTTATTCTTGCAACCATCATCCCCAGCGGAAATGAAGAACTTCACTCTTCAACATCAGCCCAGGATTCAACTTCCCGGCATTCGTCAAGGATTTATTTTCCTAGACGAAAATAAATTCATAAACATTACATTATCATACACCATGACGCATGCATATACGCATCATGTCATACAATCTCATTTATGTCAAGAACATCATTGCTTGATCCATATCATGCATTGCATACGACTGACCTTTACCTTTCAGGAAGGATACAGTTAAATAATCAGCTATGTCAAAGTAGACAAATACAGTCAAAAGAGACCAATCCAGTCAAAAAAGACAAATCCAGTCAAAGAAGACAAATCCAGTCAAAGAAGACAAGTCCAGTTAAATCCCAAAGGTTTTTCTGATGCTCATCCAGTCAAAGAAGACAGGTCCAGTTAAATTACTTCCTAAAGTCAAAGAAGATAATCCATCATTATAGACACCCGTCATTATAGACACCCGTCGTTATAGACACCCGTCATTATAGACAACTCGTCATTGAAGACAACTCGTCATTGAAGACAACTCGTCATTTAAGACAACTCGTCAGTTAAGACAACTCGTCATTGAAGACAACTCGTCATTTAAGACAACTCGTCATTGAAGACAACCCGTCATTGAAGACAACTCGTCATTTAAGACAACCCGTCATTGAAGACAACTCGTCATTTAAGACAACTCGTCATTTAAGACAACTCGTCATTTAAGACAACTCGTCATTTAAGACAACTCGTCATTTAAGACAACTCGTCATTGAAGACAACTCGTCATTGAAGACAACTCGTTATTGAAGACAACCCGTCATTGAAGACAACTCATCATTTAAGACAACTCGTCATTTAAGACAACTCGTCATTTAAGACAACTCGTCATTTAAGACAACTCGTCATTGAAGACAACCCGTCAGTATAGACACCCGTCATTGAAGACATCTCGTCATTGAAGACATCCCGTCATTGAAGACAACCCGTCATTGAAGACAACTCGTCATTTAAGACAACTCGTCATTCAAGACAACTCGTCATTTAAGATGACTCGTCATTGAAGACAACTTGTCATTAAATATCACTCGTCGTTGAAGACAACCCGTCCATGAAGACAACCCGTCCAAAGAGACAACTCGTCAAGAAAGACAAAACCTCCTCTGGTTCAGTTAAATCCTAAACATTTTTCTGAGATAACCTGTCAGTAGAGACAACCCATGAACCTTTTGAAGTTCCAGATTCGATACCTGTACTAGCCAGGGCATGTCTGTGAGCGACTGAGTCAGGATCAACACCTGTAACAGCAAGTTCTTGCTAAGGAATCTCTTACGCGATCGACCTCCAGATGGCATCTATAAGCCCATCCACCTACCAACAGTCTCCAAATGGCATCTATAAGCCCATTCCCGACAAGGTTATGTCACATCTCCAGATGGCATCTATAAGCCCATCCTCCCATACTATCTTTCCAAATGGCATCTATAAGCCCATTCCCGACAAGGTTCTGTCACATCTCCAGATGGAATCTATAAGCCCATCCTCCTATCCACCATCTCTCCAAATGGCATCTGTAAGCCCATTCCCGACATCACATTGCTGATATTCTACTATGTGAGTGCAAATTTCTGGGCACTTTAGTGTTCAATCATCTTCCACCTTCGGATCACGAAAGGCACACAAGCCAATCTACATCCTCAGGTCTAAGAAGATTGAACAGGGACAACTGTTGTACCCCAAAATTTGCCCTCCCATATTCTTCAAAGACTTGTCAAGCATCATCTCAATTTGCTCAAGTCTACTCAAGGGTTGCACAGTTCAAACACCCTCCCAAGCCAGTCAAATTAGGGTTTTGGTTATTGCAAAGAAGTTGAGGTTTTCAAGGGCTCAATCAAGTCCCATATGCTCATATACATTGTCAAGCATCTACATGCCAAGTTTCAAGGCTCACAAGGTCAAGTTGCACAGTCAAAAACCCTAATTGCCTCACAATCAACTATAGGGGCAAAATGGTCATTTGGCAGTCAAAAGTCAAAAATTTTGGTCAACATCTTATTTTGAAGCCACAATCATCATTTGATCAATTCTTGATCATGATTCCACAAGAATGGCTCAAAAATCATCAAGATGCAAAAGTTTCCATTTTTGGACAGCTGAAAAGTCAACTGTAACTTGACAAAGGCATAACTTTTTCATGGTTCATCAGAAAAATCCCATCCAATGCTCATTTTGAATGGGAGGACATTTCCTGCAACTCATCTTCACATTCCAAGTCCAAGAAATGCTCTCACAAAAAGTTATCAATTTCAATATTATAGGTCATTTTCAAAAGTCAACAAAAAGGCATTTTAAGTCAAAGACCATAACTTGAGATTGGTAAATCAAAATGACATGGGACCAAAGGCATTGGTTAGAAGACTTCAAGACCTTTCCAAAATGTCCAAGAACATGTTCATATGATCAAAATTGAGCAAGATATGCATTGGAGAAGTTGGGAAATTTTTATGAAATGGCAAAAGTCAACTATCCTTGAAACTTCAATTTTTGACAAAAGGGCCCACTTTTTTCCACTTGATTCAGCCTTCTCATGCCACCCACGCGTCCCATGATTAATTTCAAGATTAAACATTAATTTTTCTATTTTTATTTAATTTTTATTGATTTAATCCATTTTAAATCCATAAAATTCAAATAAAATCAAAAAAATTAATTAAAGGGGATCTTTGTGGTTTGAATGACCTTTATATGCCATTTACTAGATGCCAAATTCGTGCAAGCTATTTTTTGTACACAAAATTTTGAATTTGTGCCAAGATGTCCAGATACATGTAAGCATGGAAAAGGAAAGTTTTGCAAATTTTGGAAGCTTTTTAGTTTGTTGGATTTTGGTTTGAAAGCATGGATTTATGGCTTGGATTCTTGCCTTATTTCTTTGTCCCCTCCATCTCCTCTATAAATACAATCCATGAGAAAGCATTACAGACAAATACACACAGCCTAGAGAACGCCCCAAAATTGCAAAAATTTCCTTGAAGTTGTCAAGCTCGAAAGACCTGATCTAGCCAGATTCAACTACTTCCAAGCACTCCATCAACATCCCAGGTCCCCAAAATGCTTATTTCTATTTTTCCATAACATGTTCCTGTGCAGGTTTCACAAAGGCTTTCCACCATGTGCATCAAACGATCATGCGCCAAGTGGCCTCAAAGATCAATCCAGGGGCTATGAGATGCTGGATACCATGCTCCACGTCAAAGCACGTGCAGGCGATTCCTAAAGTCAACAAAGGCTTAAGCTTATTGGGCCATATTGCTTCCTCAAACCTCCATACCTGGGCCAACACCCCCATGGTTCTTTCATATTTTCTTTTGTTTTCTTTTCCTTTTTTATTTTCTTTTAACTAATTATTATTATTAACTATTATTATTATTTAATTCATAGATAATTATTTTCATAAATAAAAAAATCAAAAAAAAACTAATATTTTTATTATTCTTATTTATTAATTTCACTTTAATTCATTGTTTTGTAATTAAATTATAATTAATTAATTAGTTTAATTAGGCAATTTTAATCTTTTTTTAATAACTAAAATAAATTTAGAATTAGATTTTATTAAATTTTAATTTTAATTCCTTTTTATTTTATTTCATTAAAAAACATAAAAACACAAAAAAATATTTTCTTTTAATAAATTAATTAATTAGTAATTAGGCTTTATTTAATTAATTGAATTTAATTCAAAAAAGATAAAAAAATTCATTTCTTTTCTTAAAAGGGTCAAAACCCTTAAGACATTCTCGATTAATTTTTATTCACGCGCATTTATTTTATTTTGATTATTATGTAACTGCTTCAAGAATGTAATAGTAATTAGGTTTATTGTTTTCTTTACTTTCCGCACTTTATCAAAACGGGTCTTTGTATTTTTGGCGATGTATAGACCCGCGCCTTGTAATAGCGTAGCTTTACATTCTCGCACTTTAATTTTCCGCACCCCTAACTGTTAACAATGCATGAAAGAATGTATGTAAATAAAAACAACTCGTAGCTCACAAATAACATGTACAAAAACATTAACTGAAAAACAACACACAAAGCACATGCCACTCCTAGGGTACGCTTCACTTGTTGCCTCGAAACGTGGTCATCAAGTATAGGGTGTCTTAGAGGTCGCCCTTTGCCAAAAGATCCAGTTGCCTCGAAACGGTTGCCTCAGATAAAAAAGGATCTAGGGCATTAGGGTTACTTCTAAGGTGTCCTACCGTTGCTTCGGTGACCACATTGTCCCGATAATCGAATTGACCCGAACACCTCCAACGATGGTGCTACCTATCTCTCAATGGTGGGATAGCACTATCTAAAGGACTCTTACACAACTTAATTCCTTAGAGTAGGTAGATTCTCTTAAGTACTTGCTCTTTTCAAACAAAACAAAAACATCTTTTCACACCTCACACTTTCAAAAGTTTTCAAACAAATTTTTCATACACTCTTGAGGACTGATACAAGAGTTACTTAGAAATCTTTCAAACGAAACTTTTTCAAAACCCACACACACTTGAAAAGCAAACAATTTTGAAAACATAAGAGCAAGTACCTAAGAGCCCGTGGATAACCACGGATAGAAAGGGTGCTAACACCTTCCCTTTCTATAAATCTACCTCCCGAACCGAGAGACATTCTCAAAGAAGGAATTTTGCTGTGCTTTTGTCCTTTCCATGTTGGAGAACATAAAAGACGGTGGCGACTCTTGCTTACCGCGACATTTCGTGAAACCAGCTTAAAAAATAGTCAGTTCTATTTCCACTGATCACAATGTGCAACCAGTCGTGCTTTATTTCTGACCACCTCTTCTTGCTCATTTAGTTTGTTTCTGAAAACCCATTTAGTTCCTATAATGTTGAATCCTTTAGGTCTTGGAACTAGATCCCATACATCGTTTCTAGAAAATTGATTGAGTTCATCTTGCATTGCTAGGATCCAATCATTATCTTCCAGATCTTCATCAATAGAGGTTGGTTCAATCAGAGATACCAATCCAAACAATGATTCTTCATTGATTCTGAGAAAGGATCTTGTTTTGATGGGATATTCTTTTCTTCCAATAATCACGTCTTCTTTATGAGCTGAAGCGATTCTGGGAAACCTTTTCTGAGTGGGTTGTTCAGAGATTCTGAGATTATCCAGAGCATTATCAAGAGGAGGATCTTCTGAGTCTTCCTTTGCTTCTGAGTCTTCCTTTGCTTCTGACTTTTCAGAGTTTGAGAGATGATCTTTTGTACCTACAGAAATATCAATTTGCTTTGGTTGTTGCTGGCCAAGCTTGTCATCAAACTTGACTTTGATTGATTCTTCAACAATCATAGTTTTTGTGTTGTATACTCTATAGCATTTTGAGCGTTCGGAATATCCAAGCAGAAAACACTTTTGTGCTTTAGAATCAAACTTGTTCAGATTGTCTTTAGTGTTCAGAATAAAACAAGTACATCCAAAAGGATGGAAATATGAAATGTTGGGTTTTCTGTTTTTCCACAATTCATAGGGAGTCTTTTCAAGAATAGGTCTTATAGAGATTCTATTCTGAATGTAACATGTTGTGTTCACATCTTCTGCCCAAAAGTGCTTAGCCATATTTGTTTCATTGATCATGGTTCTGGCCATTTCTTGTAACGTTCTATTCTTTCGTTCTACAACTCCATTTTGTTGGGGAGTTCTAGGACAAGAGAAATTATGAACAATACCATTTTCTTTAAAATATTTTTCAAAATAATGGTTTTCAAATTCTCCTCCATGATCACTTCTGACTTTTATAATTTTAAAATCTTTTTCGTTTTGCACTTGGTTACAGAAGTCAACGAACACAGAATGTGACTCATCCTTGTGTTTTAAAAACTTAACCCATGTCCATCTGTTGTAGTCATCAACAATGACCAATCCATACTTCTTTCCTCTGATGGATGCAGTTTTAACTAGCCCAAACAGATCAATATGAAGTAGTTCTAATGGCCTAGAAGAAGAAACAACATTTTTTGATTTAAAAGAAGGTTTTGAAAATTTTCCTTTTTGACATGCTTCGCACAGAGCTTCTGAGTTGTACTTCAGATTGGGAAGTCCTCTGACTAAATTTAGTTAATTTAATTGAGAGATTTTTCTTAAGCTGACATGTCCCAATCTTCTGTGCCATACCCATTACTCATCGCTAACAGACAAAAGGCATTTAACATTCTAAGTTTTAAGATCTGACAAATCAATTTTGTATATGTTGTTCTTTCTCTTGCCAGAAAAGAGGATTGTTCCATATTTTTGACTAACATCTCTACAGGAATTTTGATTAAAGATAATGTCATAACCGTTGTCACTTAATTGACTTATGGACAGCAGATTATACGCTAATCCTTCTTCGAATAAAACATTAGAGATAGAAGGAAGGTTATTGTTTCCAATTGTTCCAGAACCAATAATCTTCCCTTTCTGATTACCTCAAAACTTGACGTCTCCTCCAGCTTTAAATTCCAGGTTTTTGAACATAGACTTTCTTCCCGTCATGTGTCGTGAGCACCCAGAGTCTAGGTACCATGATTGGTGTCTCAATTGAGCTGTTAAGGACATCTGTAAAAAATATTATTTTATCCTTAGGTACCCATATCTTTTTGGGTCCTCTGGGGTTAGAGTATTTAAAGTGTTGTTTGAACTTTGGATTAGCATAAGAGTTTCCAGAATGTGATGTATATTTAATATCATGTGTGTATCCAAATTTGAATTGTTTGTTCAGAGGTTTATATGTGAAAGTCATCTTAGCAACAGGTTTTGGTATATATGTCTCCTTCCCTTTGGGAGTTTCATATCCAATTCCTCTTCTGTTGTTCCCACTAACTCCATAGATCATTGAACCCATTTTGCTTCTATCTATGCTTTTAACAAGAAAATTTTGAAATCTAGAGTCATATTCTTTCAGAATATCTTTTGAACTTGAAGCAGACTCTGAAATAGAAATTTTTTGAATTTCCTCTTTAAGTTTAAAATTATTTTCTTTGATTTCAGAGTTTTCTGTTTCATGTTTTTCAAGATTAGATGCAAGACTCTTCTTGAGTTTCTTGTATTTGATTTTGAGCTGACTATAGTTTTCCTGAAGTTCTGATAAACTTTCAGCAAGTTCATCTCTAGTAAATTCAGAGAATACCTCTTTTGGTTCTGAATCATAGTCTGAGTCATCTGTTGTGGTAGCCATCAGAGCTAGGTTGGCGTTCTCATCTTTAGAATCAGATTCATCTTCAGAGGATTCTGAATCGTCCTAGGTAGCCATCATACCTTTCTTTCTGCCAAACTTTTTCTTTGGTTTTTCTCTTTGAATTTTTGGATAATCACTCTTGTAGTGTCCAGGTTCTTTACATTCATAACAGATTATCTCTCTTCTGTTTGAATTTTTGTGTCCAGAAGATTCTGGTTTATCTTCTGACTTCTTGAAGTTCATGAACTTCTTATGTCTGTGCTTCCACATCTGATTGATCCTTCTGGAGAGCAAGGATAGTTCATCTTCTTCTGACGCAGATTCTTCAGAGTTTCCTTCTTCAGCCTGAAAAGCGTTAGTTTCATATTTTTTAATTGATTTAAGGGCAACAGACTTACCTTTCTTCTGAGGCTCGTGCTCATCAAGTTCTATCTCATGACTTCTTAGAGCGCTGATGAGTTCTTCAAGAAACACATTGTTCAAATCTTTTGATACTTTGAAAGCAGTGACCATAGGAGCCCATCTTCTGGGTAGACTTCTGATAATCTTCTTGATGTGGTCTGCCTTAGTGTATCCCTTGTTCAGAACTCTCAGGTTAGCGATCAAAGTTTGGAACCTTGAGAACATAACTTCTATATATTCACTTTCTTCCATCTTGAAGGCTTCATACTTCTGGATGAGGGCCAGAGCTTTAATCTCCTTCACTTGAGCGTTTCCTTCATGAGTCATTTTGAGAGACTCAAACATATCATGTGTTGTATCTCTATTTGTGATCTTCTCATATTCCATTTTAGAGATAGCGTTTAGAAAAATATTTCTAGCTCTGTGGTGATTTTTGAAATCAGCTTTTTGTTGTCTATCTATATTTTTTCTATCAATTTTGTTTCTTTGAGTCTGTAGGATGTGTGTAACCATCCAAGACTATATCCCATAAATCACTATCATGACCTAGAAAGAAACTTTCTAGTCTATCTTTCCAATATTCAAAATCTTCTCCATCAAATACAGGAGCTTTGTTGTAGCTATTGTTGTTTTGTTCAATTGCCATTGTGTTTTCTTTCTGGATCTTTTCCTGACACGATTAAGTGTTGCACTCAGAGTCAAGCTCTGATACCAATTAAAGGTGAGAAAACACTTAGAAGGGGGGGTTGAATAATATTCTCTTTTTCTTTTTCTTAAATGCTCAACAATAATGAAAAGACACAGTTAATTTTATCCTGGTTCGTTTGAACTCAAACTACTCCAGTCCACCCGCCAAGGTGATTTCGCCTTTCTCAACAAGGACTTAATTCACTATAATCAAACTGATTACAATCACACAATCAAACTATTGTGACTAATAATTCAAAGCACAAGTAAAATTACAAGTGACTAACACCACTAAGACTCAAACTAGTCCTAGCCTTCTTGAGAAATCTGACCAAACTTGGTCTCTCAAGGAACAATTACAAGAATTAAATCTTTACAGATAGTGAAACAAATTGCTTCTTAAAAAGCTATATCACAAACTGTGATTTTTCACTAAGATTAGTTTTGCACAAAGTGTTTGTAAAATAATTTGTGAGCAGCAGAATATTTTCACGTCATTGGTCTGTTGGCTTGCAATAAAAGATCTTGTATTTATAGCATGAAGAAAACGACGGTTGTTTCCTTCAAAAGTGGAGAGCAATTAATGTTTGCGTGTTTGCTTGCAGTATTGCATTTTCCAATGAACTAGCGTAGACACTTGAGTGCATGTAGCCGTCTTTGCATTAAATGAACAAACGACACTTGTCAGAGCATGTTTCCTGAAACTTGACAAGACTTGTTAGCTTCTTTATTCTATCAGAACTAACTTCACATCTTGCTTCAGAATATGCTTGCAAAACTTCGAATCAGCGCTTGCTTGCAAATACTTCTTATCAGCGCTTGCTTTATAGAAAACTTCTGAACATAGTTTACATGGAAACTTGCTAAGCTTTAGAAGATGCATTAAATAATTTCTTATCAGAGTCAGCATCAGAACTTGCGCTAAAACAAATAGTTCTTTCATCAAAGAACTTCTTCATTTATTTTCAGCTCAGCACGTCAAAATGATTTTCATCTAGGAAAATACTTCAGTCAGAACATTATCTGAAACAAATAAATATGCTCACCAGAGTATCAATTATATAAAATATATTTTATTGCTATCATCAAAACTCTGAGATATGATCAGAACCAATCTTGTTCTAACACCACGCAGCCTTTGCTGTTTCAGAATCAGCAATCTTCTCAAACACATTTACATTCACACATTGATGGATGTAGAACAACGTCTTCTGATCTTTCTTCCTTAGCGTCTTTTGTGTTATCTTCTGTGCCTCTGTTGCGTCTGCTTCTAACAGATCATAGTCATTAGTGACAAGATCTAACACATCTTGAGAACCAAATAACATGTGCATCTGGATATTCCAACGATTCTAGTTTTTGCCATCAAATACTGGAAGCTTGGAATGAACATCGCCGCCGTTTCCGTTCATCTTCTACGTTGTGCAATTTACGCAGAAACTCAATAAAATAGTGTTTCCCAAATCCCCAGAATCAGAAACAATGATTATCACACAATACCTCACTGTTCTCTCGTGTTTCCCGTTTTCTCCGTAAATTTCGAACCGGAGCTCTAGATACCAATTGTTGGTGCACAAAGAAGAGATGAAAGACAAAAAGAATATTTTAAATAACGACTACAAAATAAAGAATAATGATTTACAATAAATTACATTGAACTACTTTACTAGACTATTTATACACAAAATAAAATCATAAATATCATCTAACAAATATATAAAAAAATATAATAGTATCCTCTAAAAAAATATTCCTAAAATATAAATTAAATATCTAAAATATACTCCTAAAATATAGATTAAATCTAATAAATTGTTGATGTCGAACATTGATAAACAAAACCTTAAACAATCAATCAATCAGGTTTTCTATTTTAAATGACATCGAGATTAAGAATATTAGATAGAGATCAACAGATTGACCATTTTGATAAGGGAGCTACACACTTTCTCCTCAAATCTAATTGAGTCTTTTTTTTTCCATAATTTTTGTGTTTTTTTATGACAATCATCACTCATGTCCTTTAATTGTTTTCATAAACGGAAAATCACACTTCTACAACATTGTATAATGAAAGATTTTGCGATATTGTCTGAGTTCCAACTAGATTATCATTAACATCTCTTGAGCAAAGAAATATTTAGCATAAAGTTTTCTTTATCTTCATTGTTTAGAAAACAACGTTTTTTTAAACTTCTTTCACTTGTTAATAGGTGTGCATAAATAATAAATACATATGCAATAAAGTTAAAGAAAAAAACTTCATGTAGATACATATAAAAAAAGTTAAGGATACTCCTGACTTATCATTGGTTGCTATTTAATGTCGAAAAGAAACTTTTTTTTCTTTTTCAAACCACTTACTTGTATTTTGTGACTACTAGTAATTAATCATCTTAATTTTTTGCTATAAAATATGTCAATGTGTAACACTTGATCATCTTACTTTATTTACTATAAATGCTTCATATTAAATTATTATTTTTATTAAATGAAAAGTGGTATTTCATTTCCTCTTAAATAAAAGATGAAGGTGACAAAATATATGTAGCTATGTAAGATTGTTGAAATTCACCAGCTTCAAATGGAATGTCTTCCTCATCTTTAGGCATGTGCCACCCAATAAAAGTAAATAAACATTAGACATATGTGTTAGGTCAAAAAAATAAAAAGAAAAAACCAATATAATATTTAAGTTATTTATGATTGATATACATAAAAATATCAGTGTCACGATATACTTTTTGGGTTTGTGCTTTGGGCGGTTAGTGTTAGTTGTTAAGCTCAAATCTACTTCTTCTTTTTTTTGGTTTACTTTATATATTCTCTTTGTACTGTTACATTATTTTAACTAATAGATAATACAGTTATACTCTTGATCTTCTTTCTCTAACAACATTTCAAGAATCAAAGATGAATTTTAAGATTCATTTCTAATATGATATCAATCGCGTCGATCATGTACGCTTTCGCTATCCATCATCTTCAATCAAGATTCATCGCTGCAAACTGAGCAAAAGCTCCTTCTGTGAAAGCTTCTTCAGGTCCATCAACGGCGTCCTCCAGAAATGACGAGTCTGTGATCAAAGATCATGAAGTCTCCACCATTCTTGCGACGAACAAATCTGGCAGTGCTTTTGGACCAAAACATTCTATTAAGCTGCAGGAAAATAACTATCTACTTTGGAATCAACAAGTCGAAGGAGTAATCCTCACGCAGAAGATGCACAAACTTGTGGTTAATCCACGAATTCCGCAAAAGTACAAAACCGAACAAGATCGTATCTCAGGTACGTTCTCTGAAGAGTATGATGCTTGGATCGTTCAAGATCAAGCAGTCTTCATATGGTTATTATCTACAACTTTCGAATCTATTCTTCCTATGGTTCTTGCTTGCAAACATGCATTTGAAGTTTGGGATAAAATCCATCAATACTTCAACGCTCAGATGGAAGCCAGAGTTCGCCAAATGCGAATAAAATTGAAATCTGTCAAGAAAGGGAACACATATGTCACTGAATTTGTGCTACGCATCAAAGCTATTTCCAATTTGTTGCGTGCTATTGGTGATCACATCATTGAACAAGACCAGATTGACTTCATCCTTAATGCACTTTCAGAAGAGTAAAATCCTTTTGTTATGTAGATGTATGGATGCCCTGCTCCCCTAACACTCTGTGAAGTTGAAGCTCTGCTCTATGTACAAGAAACACATCTCGATAAATTTCGTCAAGAAATAACTGCTAACACAATGTCCGCAAATATGGATCATACTGGTCAAAAGGAAGAAAGTTATAGAGGAAACTATTCAGGGAATCGTGGAAAGGGACATAAATTCAAGCGTGGTCGTGGGAAAGGCAGAACCATAGCTAACACTGGAAATCGTCCAACCTGCCAACTGTGTGGAAAATATGGACACTTTGTCTCCACTTGCTGGCACAGATTTAATGAGAACTTCATGCCACAAGACTCAACTAATGCTCAGCCTGAACCTGCAAACAAAGCTGCTCAAAGTCAAAGCTATACAGCACAATCTACATAAAACTCCAAAGCCATGGCTATGATGGCAACTACATAGGAGTGTTCTCTTCCTTCTGAGTTGGAATCTCAAGCTTGGTTTGTTGATTCAGGTACCTCTCACCACCTAACCCCTTATGATTTTCACTTATAACACATAAAACCTTATACTGGTTCCAATCGGGTGTATGTTGGGAATGGTCAAACTCTAATCATATTGTAATATGGTGGGAGAACTAACTTGAGTGTTTTGCGTTTGATTGCAATTGTTGCGGATAGCAAGAGCTGCCACCAACTTTTCTTTTATCCAATAAGGAAAGGGTGAAAAGAACGGGAAATACCTTTCGAGATTATTTCTTGAGTTCGGGGGGGTAGGTTATGAAAAAGGAAGGTATTAGCATCCTTTTTATCCGTAGTTATCTATGGGCTCTTAGTTACTTTCTAGATCACTTGCTTTTGTTTGAAAATGTGCTTGTGGTGTGAGTTTTGAAAGTATTTTGAAAACGTCTTTGTAATGGTTCTCGTTTCTATAAGAACGCGTACAAAGTGTTTGGTTTTGAAAATAGTTCAAAGAGGTGTTTGGGGAATGTGTTTTCGAAAGTGATTTTGAAAAGTGTCTTTGTAATGGTTCTCGTTTCTATAAGAACGCGTACAAAGAGTTTTGCCTTTTGAAATTGTTTCAAATGAAAGTGTTGGTGTATAAAATATTTTTGTTGTAAGCAAGCGAGCAACTAGAAGCATCCTACCTACTCAAAAGGTTTATATGTTCTTTTCCTCCTGCTTTAGATGTTGCTATCTTACCATTGATTTGGTAAGAAGCCCCATTATTAGATGTGAAGGGACGGGCGTGGGACGTTTGTATAGTCATAAAAGGAAACCTATGGGACATTTTAGCAATATCGTTTAGGGACTAGATCGTTTACCGAAGGCAACATCGAGGGACTACGATCTTTTATCGAGGGTCTTTCCCAAAAACGCCCATATTCGAGGGACATGGCTATTTTTTTCGAGGCAACAAGTGAGATTATCCTAGAGGTGCATGTGTGAATAGTGTATTTGATTTTCATGCATTTTGTCTTTGAATTTTAGGTTGTCTACTTGTTGGTTTTATCTTGCCATACATCCTAATTACTAACATTTGTACAAAAGCAATAAAAAATGCAGAAAATAAATCCTACACTATTACAACCATATTGAATAGCAAGAAAATGTAAAGACAAAACAAAATAAAAGGAGGAAAAATGAGCTTTCGATCTAGGCAGAAACACCCTTCGATTCTATCTTTCCTGGCTCCCTTCGATTTGGCCGTGAAAGCAGTAAGGACGCGCCTTTCAATTTAGGCTTAGCCTGAAGCATGAGATGCAACCTTTGATTATGCCTTTCTGCTTCCTTCGACTGGGGCCTGGAATCAGCATGAGGTGTAGCCTTTCTTTCTGCTTCCTTCGATTAGGGCCTGGAAGTCAGTGTGGCCATCCTTCTGGCTACCTCTTTCGTTTAGACCTGGAAGTCAGTGTGGAAGCCTAAGGCTTCGTTTCATACTTCCTTCCTCCTGTTTCTTTCGTTTAGGATTTTAAATAGCAACATATCCTGAGACCATGCTAGCATTGTCTTATGTCCAGGTTAGTTCTTAAAGCATATTTAATAAACCAAGAAACAAAACCAAAAGGATTAGCAATGAAAACAAACTAAAAGGGTGGAAACGAAAAGAAAAAAATGTTACGTACATGTTTTGAAATGAAAGGAAAGACTATTCACATGTTATGCTAGAAACGAAAGGTTCAAGGTTAAGAGTGACTTACCTTACTTGAAGTTGGGGTATGTGAGCTGAACCTTTAGCTGCTGCCTTGGATACTCATGGGTTCGAAGGTGACGTTTCTAATGCTGGATTCGAAGGAGAAGAACAAGTGTGGTGTTCTTTCTACTGGATTCAAAAGAAAGCAAAGTGTGGGGATTGCTTCAGATTCAAAAGAGAAAGAGTGTTGTGTTTCTTTAGATTCTGGGTTTGTGTTTAGTGTTTGGGAATCTTAAGAGTTTTTTAGAGTTTTTGAGAGTTTTATGATTTCTTGAAGATTCGTTCCACCACCCGAAAAAAAAGAAGTCCTTTTAGCTTGCAAATGCTTGTCTATTTATAGAGAAAAGGTTGAAGGTGTTTGAAGTAACCAGGTTTGTAGGATAACAAACCATGTTTTGGTTGAAAATGAAACAAGTTTAGTCCCTTTTCGTTGTTCCCACGTTTCCACTACAAGTGGGGCCTGCTGGCAGGATATTAGACTTATGCTTCTGGCACTGCTTTTCATTCAGACATAAATTAAATTGGGAGCTGATTTTGTGATAAAAGTACTCTTTATGAAAAAAGGGTATGTAGCCTTTTGCTATTTTATCCAAGAATGGTATTATCCAGTAGACAAAACTTCAAACCTTTGTGTAAGCTTCTGATTATGTAAAGATTTGGAAGCAACATAGCCTGACAAGTAGGATTTGGAGGATAAGGCTATGAGATTTGCTCAAAGTTCTTCAAACAAACTTGCTTCGAAGGGTCCAGATTTTGGTTCTAAATATGTTGATTCAAAGGGAACTAAAACTCTAGTCGAAGATTTGACTGAAGATGGTTTTTGTCCAATCGAAGGCTTTCATGCCAGAGGTCACATGGTCAAACAAAAGGGTGCATGCAGAAGGTCCCTGCCTTGTGCCTGCTGGCATGAAGGAAATAATGGCTTTGTGGTGTCAAAGGTAAACATGGAAACTCAATGGCTTCTGAGTCGAAGGTGAGCTGCAGGAGGCCATTGCTTTGTAACTTTAAACAAACACGCAAGAGGACTTTGCTCAAACGAAAGCTTGCATGAAGGGAGCCACATGTCTAAATGAAGGGTGTAACCAAAACTTGCATTGAAGGAAGCCACATTTCCAAACGAAGGGTGTAACCAAAGCTTGTATTGAAGGGGGCCACACGCCCAAACAAAAGAGTAATGCAGGAAGCAAAAATGCCCAAATGAAAGAGGCATGCAGGAGGAAAATTGTGAAATCGAAGGATGTCAACAGGAGGAAAATTGTGCAATCGAAGAATGTCAGCGGGAGGATTTTTGCCTTGGAATCAAAGGAGGCTACATGGGGATTTTTGCCTTAGATTTGAAGGAGGCTACAAGAGGCTTTTTGCCTTGTGCCTGCTGGCCTGGTGGGCGCCTCTTGCATGCAAGAAGGAAGTTATGGCTCAATCGAAAGCTATATGCAGCTAGCCATCACCTTGTGAATCAAAGCAAGCATGGAGGGAAATATTTTTCTAATCAACAAAGGCATGCATGCATCAAACGTCCAATCGAAGCAGACATATAGGCAGCCATTGCATTGTGAACCATGTGAGGCCAATGATGCAATCGAAGGTTGCATACAGGAAGCTCCTGCCTTGTGAATTAAAGCCAACGTGTCAGAGGCCAACTCCCAATCGAAGGATGCAAGCCAAGCTTGCATCGAAGAAGGCCAAAAGTCCAATCGAAGGATGTGAATCGAAGAAGACTTTATTTTTCTCCAATTTTGTCAAAAAGATTATTTTTATTTGTTTTCCCCTTTTTTAACAGTTTCCTCTTTAACTTGATGCTGGAAAATCCAATTGTACTTATGCAAACTTGAACTTTGAGAATCATTGTGAGAAATTCCTTGAGAAATAAAAGGATAAATTTTGGGGTACAACAGCTGCCCCTGTTCAATCTTCTTAAACCTAAAGAGATAGATTGGCGAGTCTATCATTTGTGACTTGAAGGTGGAAGATGATTGAACACTAGAGTGCCCAGAAATCTGCACTCGATGATATGGTGGTTGATTATGTAGGGAATGGGCTTAAAGATTCCATTTGGAGAGATGATGGAGAGTTGTCCGAGATGGGCTTATAGATGCCATCCAAAGGTGATTGTTGACAGAAATTAGACTGAGTCTAAGTTTGACTGTAACTGGGAGGAGTGTCAGAATAAATCTTTGGTTGATTTAACTCTAGAGGATATGTTAGAACGGACCCGTGTTAAGCCGTGTCTGGAAATGTATTAGAAGGAATCTGTGTAAGATTGCTTTATGGTGTGCCTGTGTAGATCTTCCTTAGGAGATATATGAGAGGGAAGCTTAGGGGTGTTTCAGGATGATTCCATGTGAAACTTTATCTGGAATTGTATGAGAAGGAACCTAGGAAGGGTTGCTTCAGGATGAGTCTGTGTAAAACTTCATCTGGAAATGTCTGAGAAGGAACCTGGGTAGGGTTACTTCATGATGAGTCTGTGTAAAACTGCATCTGGAAATTATAAGAAGAAACCTGGGTAGGGTTGCTTCATGATAAGTCCGTGTTAAACTTCATCTGGAAATGTCTGAGATGGAACCTGGGTAGGGTTACTTCATGATGAGTCCGTGTAAAACTGCATCTAAAAATTATGAGAAGGAACCTGGGTAGGGTTGCTTTATGATGAGTACGTGTTAAACTTCATCTGGAAAATAAGAAAGAACCTGGGTAGGGTTACTTCATGATGAGTCTGTGTAAAACTGTATCTAAAAATGTTTGAGAAGGAACTTGGATAGGGTTACTTCATGATGAGTCCGTGTAAAACTTCATCTGGAAATGTATGAGAAAGAACCTGGGTAGGGTTACTTCAGTTGGTCGTGTAGATAGTTTCCATGGCTTGTTTCACGTATTGATCTTTGACCTTAGAAAGAAAGATAGTTCTCCTGGCTTGTTACAGGTATTAATCTCCAATCTGCTCATGTAGATAGCTTTCCTGGCTTATTACATGTATTAATATATAATCGGTCATCCACGGATAGTTGTCCTATCTTGTTACAGGTATTTAATTTGGAACTGTTGAAAATTGTTGACGATAGTTATCTATTGCTTGATCTTTCCTGAAAAGGTAAAGAATCATTTGCATACAATGTCATGATGTATGAAATGCATGGCGTAATGATGTTCTCAAAATAAATGAGATTATGATGTATTCATTTATCATGTATATGATACATGAAATGTTGTTGGAATGTAATTTTGTCTTTGGAAAATAACTCCTTGACAAGTGCTGGGGAGCTTTGGGAAGCTGAACCTCGGACGACCGTTAGGGATGAAGAGTATGCACACATTTCTAGACCTTGTTTTTTAGAATGTTTTCGTTGGGGATTCCTGTTTTGTTGTTTGAGGAGAACTCCGCTGGGGAATGTTGATTTTGCTTGAGAAGAAAATCTGTGGAGAGTGTTGATTTTCGCTTGGGGAAAAGGGTTCAGGAGTTTCAGTTGTCTGTTGCTCTACTAGGGAGCTATCTCTTGATGGAAGAGAAAATGAGTTAACAACTTGTTGGGGACAAAGAAATTAACTATTATCTGGTTGTCTCCCAGGTTTTACAGCAACTCACTGGGGATTGTAGAGCAGTCTACTGGGGAAGAGGAGTTGTGGTCCCTTGATTTGTGATAGTCTCAGAGGCAAATTCAAGTTGGGGAATCTTTCTGTTTGTTGGGGAAATAAACCTTGTCACCAATCTTTTGGAGAGGTGTTTTCTTTTGGCAGAACTCCTCGAGGGTTCTTGAGATTAACTCAGTTGGGGAAAAGTTTTCAGAGATTGAAACTCTGGCTGGGGATCACCTTATGAAAAGGACTTTGTGGGGGATTTGTCATTGCCCATAGTAGCAAGTGTTTGTGGAACTTCCAGGAAATTTTTTCTTGATCGTATACAACCCTTTATCGGGGTTCATGTCCAATGCCCCAAGTGATTCAGATACAGACCTGCCCCTGGTTACTCAGCACTTCTTGAGAGATTTCTTGGAATCTTGACTTGACTGCCCCCAGACGACTTTGACAGTGACATGTCATACCCCCTTGTTTATAGGAGATTTTTCATTGGAAGTTTCATCCTATTTGAAGTGATTTTGTTCACTGAGAGAATTTCTGTTCATTGGATATTCATTGTGTGAATTTCTCCGCTGTCAAACAATTGGCCACATGCAAACAGCGATATTCAAACAATGTAAAGTTTATGCTTGTCTTGAAGTTTTGAAAATGCGTTTTAGCAAGTAAAGAGAATTTTGTAAGAATATGAATTCAACTCAGGATTTGCAGTGAGCCTCACAGGAGTCAGAATACCTTTTGTAACAGTATGCTTGCGAACTAACCCATGCTTCAATTAGGACTTTTGAAGGGTTGTAGCGTGGTTTGGTTCACATTTTAAGAAACAGGGGATAAGGCTCAAAGTGTATTCGTACCCGTCCGTTCTTCATGATGTTCTCCAGTCCTAACTCAGTTAATTATGCGTTTGAACTCTAATTGAGTCTGGAATGACGTTTTTGTGATGATTCGGACAAGTTAAGTTTGTTGGAAGGCAGTCATTTTTTGCAACATTTTTTGTGTTGCCGAGGATTTGTAGTGACCTCTTTTTGATTTATTATCCCTGATTTTTGCCTGACTGTTCTTTTCTTGAGATTACATTCAGTGGGATGCCCCAGTTTTTTTTCTTAAGTCTCCTTCGAAGGTTTTGACTTAGTAGGATTTTCTTTTGAGAGATACTGACTTCCTATTTGATAGGGAACCATCGTCGTCTTTCTAATTCAAAAGGATGTTTTTGAATATCACTCGTTGTTTATAAAGTGAAAGTTTGCGACTGAACGCGCATTTGAATTAACTGAGAGACTACTCTGCCCCAGGTTTTGATTAAAGATTTCAATTTTTGTGAAAAAGAAAACTCCTACTTCTTTGGCTCAAAGGGGTTGACTAGGGATTATCTTCCTTATAACTCCAGTGTTTAGGGTTTGAAAGAAACTCCTTTACATCATCAGCAAGGTCTATCCAAAAGCATAATGTATGAGATTATGGCATTGTTTTCGTCATCCTCCCTCTAAAAGCTTGCAACTTTTTGAAACAAGAGTTGAATATCATAAAGGGAGTAAAAATATCATAGTTTAAATATAATGAAAACGAATGGATTAATTCAAGACAAACATATGCAATGCATTAATGAAACAAAGTTTGACATTAATAGATAAGTGTTTGAACAACAAAAGAAATTACAATTGAAAATTCAAAATGAACTGGAATGCTCAATGATTTGGCATGGGAGCGGTGATCACGTTGGGAGTCTCTGGAGGATCGAACTCGACCTCTTTGGCATCAATCATGTTTTGAATCTTGTATTTCAGCATCCAACAATCGTTAGTATCATGCCCAGGAATGCCGGAATGATATGCACACATTGCATCAGGATTGTAGTTAGGAGAAAAAGCTTTGGGGTTTGAATGAGGTCCTATCAACGTAATCAGATTCATCTTCAACAAGTGTTGAAGTGCTTAAGACAGCGACATGTTGATGTTGGTAAACTGTCTTTTGGGCTCGTCTTTCCTTCGCTGATTTCCCCGTTGTTGTTGTCGCTGTGATGCAGGACTGGAGATCAGGACTGCCCCCACATGTTGATCGTGTTTGCTCTTGTTACGACCCTTTTTGCCGTACACAGCATTGGAATCTTTCTTCCTATTGTATGGATTTTTATGAGTTTCAGAAGATGTAACTCCTTGGATCTTTTCGCTTTTGATACCAGCTTTGACTCTTTCGCCAGTCGGTATTAGCTCGGTGAACCCGACTGAAGAGCTTCCGATAAGGTGATTGAAGAAAGGTCTCATCAAAGTTCCCATAAATATGTCAATCAGTTCCCTGTCAGTTAAGGGTGGCTGCACTCTGCCAGCCAGGTCTCTCCACTTTTGGGCGTATTCTTTGAAGCCCTCGTTGGAATGCATGGTCATATTCTGCAACAGCATGCGAGTTGATGCCAGATCAGCATTGTATTGGTACTGCTTGTAGAAAGCAGCATCCAAGTCCTCCCAGGTATGAATGTCGGTTCCTTCTAACTGATAGAACCACTCCAATTGAGTTCCAGCCAAACTTTCTTGTAAGAAATGGACCCATAGCTTTCGGTCAGCAGTGTGAGGTTGAATCTTGCGGACATAAGATCTCAGATGCATCTTAGGACAAGAGACCCCATCATACATGGAAAAGGTAGGGATTTTGAACTTTGGTGGGATGACTACTCCAGAAACCAAACCCATTTATTCAAAGTCCAGACCAGGTACTTTCTGGATCTCCATGGCGTTGAGACGATCCTCCAGTTGTTTGTATTTATCGTTCGCAGGAGGATACTGCTCTTCAGTGTAATTAGCCTCTTCTTCGTTACACCATAGACTTTGATCCCTTTCTTTTGTCTGATTGTCCCCCTCAGTTGATGGAGTTGCGAATCTTAGAGCTCGCTCGGTTGGTCCTCTGAACCTCCTTCCCAAATTTAGGACTCCTACTGAATTCTTTGACTTTTTCTTCTTGTCTTTAATAATGAGAGTCTTCAGGTCCTATTGCCCCTTAGCCATATCCAGGAACATTTGTTGGAACTGGGAATTTTGTGCTTGGAGATCCTTCACCATCTGTTATATATCCATCTTACTGAAATAAGCAGTACGAAGATAAGGAGACCTGTATGGGAGAAACCTGTCATGATATGGTGCATGATATGTGGATGCATGTTTTCAAGGATCTCGCAGGGTAAACACATGAAGATGTTAGAAGTCGAATTTTGATCAACAACTTTGATTGGAGAACTTTGTATTGGTGTATTTCCTTCCACGAGAATCAAGCTCACCATGTCAAGTGGGTCATATCCCTTAACTCAAGTTACCGTGCTTTGGTCTTGACGGTATTTGATTAGAGAATGAATCCTTTTGCCTCTTGATAGGCGTCTGGTTCAATATGACCCTACATCATAGGCCATTGAGATCCTTGAAATGGTTATTTGAAAATTCTATGGTATGATGTCATGATGTTATGTACAAGTATGCAAAGCAAGCAAGTTGTTATGTACACACAAAGCAGACAAGTCCTTAGGTTTAGGCTTGCATGGGGTTTGTAGGTAAGTACCCTCTTGAAGTTTTAGTTGGCTCAACCTGTCCTAGTAAGTAACCAGGTTCTAGGGGATCTCAATATCACTTATCTTTCTTCATTGGGCATTATTTCAGCGCAAGCCTCTTTAAGAGCGACCGAAATATCCCGAAAGTCCAATCTCAATGAGCATAGCATCGAGTATCAACCAATTTTTAGCTTTCCACAGAAACCAGCTATCTCACTACTTCCTAATGTCCAAGTTGTTCAATTAAGGTTCTAAGGTCAGTTAGTGCTTCATGACGCTGCTCAGTGGCCCCGTACTCTCCTCGATTCAAAACAAGGGATACCGGTACCAACAAATGTGTCACACTAACGTAGCTATCGCTTCAACCATGTTGGTATACGCCGCAAAGCCCCCACGATTTATTGCTACTTACCTAAAAGGTTCCCCAGATCCGGGTGTAAGATCTTTAACAATAACCCAAACAAGGACCCAAAAAATGTAAAGCAAGCAAGTCAAACAAGGAAAGCAAGTAAAGGTGATCTAGCCCTAAGGTAACTCCACTTTTAAGGAATCTCCAGCAGAGTCGCCAGTTCTGTAATACGATGGGATAACTGACTTGGGTGTTTTGCGTTTGATCGCAATTGTTGTGGATAGCAAGAGTCGCCACTGACTTTTCTTTTATTCAATAAGAAAAGGGTAAAAATAACAGCAAAGACCTTTCGAGATTATTTCTTGAGTTCGGGGGGTAGGTTATGAAAAGGGAAGGTATTATCACCCTTTTAATCCGTAGTTATCTACGGGATCTTAGTTGTTTGTTAGATCACTTGCTTTTGTTTGAAAATGTGCTTGTGGTGTGGGTTTTGAAAGTATTTTGAAAACGTCTTTGTAATGGTTCTCGTTTCTATAAGAACGTGTACAAAGTGTTTGGTTTTGAAAATAGTTTAAAGAGGTGTTTGGGGAATGTGTTTTCGAAAGTGATTTTGAAAAGTGTCTTTGTAATGGTTCTCGTTTCTATAAGAACGTGTACAACGAGTTTTGTCTTTTGAAAATGTTTCAAATGAAAGTGTTGGTGTATAAAAAATTTTTGTTATGAGCAAGAGAGCAACTAGAAGCATCATACCTACTCAAAAGGTCTATATGTTCTTTTCCTCCTCCTTTAGATGTTGCTATCTTGCCATTGATTTGGTAAGAAGCCCCGTTGTTGGATGTGAAGGGATGGGCGTGGGACGTTTGTATAGTCATAGAAGGCAACCTATGAGACGTTTTAACATTGTCGTTTAGAGAGTAGATTGTTTACCGAAGGCAACATCAAGGGTCATCGAGGGACTACGATATTTTATCGAGGGTCTTTGCCAAAAACGTCCATATTCGAGGGACATGACTATTTTTTCCGATGTAACAAGTGAGATTACCCTATAGGTGCATGTGTGAATAGTGTGTTTGATTTTCATGCATTTTTTCTTTGAATTTTAGGTTGTCTACTTGTTGGTTTTATCATGCCATACATCCTAATTACTAACATTTATACAAAAGCAATAAAAAATGCAGAAAATAAATCCTACACTATTACAACCATATTGAATAGAAAGAAAATGTAAAGACAAAACAAAATAAAAGGAGGAAAAAATGAGTTTCAATCTAGGTAGAAACACCCTTCAATTCCGCCCTTCCTGGCTCCCTTTGATTTATCCTAGAAAGCAGTGAGGACACGCCTTTCGATTTGGAATTAGCCTGAAGCATGAGATGCAACCTTCGATTCTACCTTTCTGCTTCCTTCGACTGGGGCCTGGAATCAGCATGAAGTGTAGCCTGCCTTTCTGCTTTCTTCGATTAGGGCCTGGAAGTCAGTGTGGCCATCCTTCTGGCTTCCTCTTTCGTTTGGACCTGGAAGTCAGTGTGGAAGCCTACGACTTCGTTTCATAATTCCTTCCTCCTGTTTATTTCATTTGGGATTTTAAATAGCAACATAGCCTAAGGCCATGCTAGCATTGTCTTATGGCCAGGTTAGTTCTTAAAGCATATTTAATAAACCAAGAAACAAAACCAAAAGGATTAACAATGAAAACAAACTAAAAGGGTGGAAACGAAAAGAATAAATATTTTATGTACATGTTTTGAAACGAAAGGAAATACTACTCACATGTTATGCTAAAAACGAAAGGTTCAAGGTTAAGAGTGGCTTACCTTGCTTGAAGCTGGGGTATGTGAGCTGAACCTTTAGCTGCCGCCTTGGATACTACTGGGTTTGAAGGTAACGTTTCTAATGCTGGATTAGAAGGAGAAGAACAAGTGTGGTGTTCTTTCTACTGGATTCGAAAGAAAGAAAAGTGTGGGGATTGCTTCAGATTTGAAAGAGAAAAAGAAACAAGTGTTGTGTTTCTTTATATTCTGGATTTGTGTTTATTGTTTGAGAATCTTAAGAGTTTTTGAGAGTTTTATGATTTCTTGAAGATTTGTTCCACCACCCAAAAATAAGTCCTTTTAGCTTGCAAATGCTTCTCTATTTATAGAGAAAAAGTTGAAGGTGTTTGAAGTAACCAAGTTTGTAGGATAACAAACCATGGTTTGGTTGAAAATGAAACAAGTTTAGTTCCTTTTCATTGTTCCCATGTTTCCAGTACAAGTGGGGGCCTGCTGGTAGGATATTGGACTTATGCTTTTGGCGTTGCTTTTCATTCAGACACAAATCAGATTGGGAGCTGATTTTGTGATAAAAGTACTCTTTATGAAAAAAGGGTATGTAGCCTTTTTCTATCTTATCCAAGAATGATATTATCCAGTAGACAAAACTTCAAACCTTTGTGTAAGCTTATGGTTATGTAAGGATTTAGAAGCAACATAGCCTGACAAGTAGGATTTGGAGGATAAGGCTATGAGATTTGATCAAAGTTCTTCAAACAAACTTGCTTCGAAGGGTCTAGATTTGGGTTTGAAATATGTTGATTCGAAGGGAACTAAAACTCCAGTCGAAGCTTTGTCTGAAGATGCTTTTTGTCCAATCGAAGGCTTATCTGCCAGAGGTCACATGGCCAAACGAAAGGGTGCATGCAGGAGGTCTCTGCCTTGTGTCTGCTGGCATAAAGGAAATCCTGGCTTTGGGGTGTCAAAGGCTAACATGGAAAATCAATGGCTTCTGAGTCGAAGGAGAGCTGCTGGAGGCCATTTCTTTGTGACTTCAAACAAATACGCAAGACACCTTTGCTCAAACGAAAGCTTGTATGAAGGGAGCCACATGTCTAAACGAAGGGTGTAACAACAACTTGCATTGAAGGAAGCCACATGCCCAAACGAAGGGTGTAACCAAAGCTTGTATTGAAGGGGGCCACACGCCCAAACGAAAGAGTAATGCAGGAAGTAAAAAAGCCCAAACGAAAGAGGCATGCAGGAGGCAAATTGTGAAATCGAAGGATGCCAGCAGGAGGATTTTTGCCTTGGAATCGAAGGAGGCTACAAGAGGCTTTTTGCCTTGGAATCAAAGGAGGCTACAAGAGGCTTTTTGTCTTGTTCCTGTTGGCTTGGTGGGCGCCTCTTGCATGCAAAAAGGAAGCTATGGCTCAATCAAAATCTGTATGCAGCTAGCCATCACCTTGTGAATCAAAGCAATCATGGAGGGAAATATTTGTTTAATCAACAAAAGCATGCATGCATCAAACGTCCAATCGAAGCAGGCATATAGGCAGACATTGCATTATGAACCATGTGAGGCCAAGGATGCAATCGAAGGTTGCATGCAGGAAGCTCTTGCCTTGTAAATCAAAGCTAGCGTGTCAGAGGCCAACGCCCAATTGAAGGATGCAAGCCAAGCTTGCATCGAAGAAGGCCAAAAGTACAATCAAAGGATGTGAATCGAAGAAGACTTGCATTTTCTCCAATTTTGTCAAAAATATTATTTTTATCTATTTTCCCCTTTTTTAACAGTTTCCTCTTTAACTTGATGTTGGAAAATCCAATTGTACTTGTGCAAGATTGAATTTTGAGAATCATTGTGAGAAATGCCTTGAGAAATGAGAGGGAAAATTTTGGGGTACAACACATACAGTCCATAGGTTTCTCTCAGTTTTATTCTTCTCTTAACCCTAATTATATGCTAAAATTGTCTAATGTGCTTCATGTTTCTACTATCACTAAGAATTTGTTATATCTCTCAAAGTTCTATAGTGATAACCATGTTGTTTTTGAATTTTATTCTGACAAATGCTACATAAAATGTCGGGCTTATAAACAAATACTTGTTGAAGGAGCTCTTGATGCAAGTTGTCTTTACTGTTTTCCTCAACTTCACTTGGAGCCAACACATTCACACATCCAAAATAACAATTTATGCCCTGGCACTGCTGTACAAAGCTTTGTTGCTTCCAATCTTGTTTCTTAAAATCCTAACTCATGTAATAATAACACTCTTTGGCATCACAGACTAGGTCATGCCAATTTTAATTCAGTTGCTTCTATACTCAAATTATGTAATATCAGTACTTCTAATAAATAAAGTTTTGAAGTTTGCAATTCCTGTCAAATTGGAAAAGCACATAGAGTTGTCACATTTATACGCAGCAAAACCAAAATGGAGAAGAGATTGAGTCAGCTTTTCATACCAAGCACGTGGGGCTTGCTTGAGGCCATAAATTTCCTTGTTGAGTTTACAAACCAGATGTTTATCAGTATTCACAAACCCTGGAAGTTGAACCATATATACCTCATCATGCAGATTACCATTCAGAAATGCATTATTGATGTCAATTTGCTGAATATCCCATTTGTAAGTAATGGCAAGAGTTAGAATAATTCTTATTGTAGTAAGTTTCACCACTGCAGTTCACATTATAAATAGACTACCTACCACTGTCTTAGCCATATTTTCATCTCCCTTTAAAGCCTTGTATGACAAGCAACCTAATTATAAAGCCTTAAGAGTTTTTGGTTGTCCATGCTTTCCATTGCTAAGGCCCTTTAATAAACATAAGTTTGAACTGTGAAGTCAAAAGTGTGTCTACCTAGGGCTATCATCTTAACACAAAGGGTTTAAATGCCTTAGTAAAGAGGGAAAATATATATATCTAAAAAGACGCCACATTCAATGAGCATAGCTTCCCTTTCCCATAACCCTTTCCAGCTGTCAATCCTACCAGTACTTATAAAAGCAGCTCCACTGGTATACCCTCTATTCCTCTAGCAATTGGCTCATGCCCTGTTGTCTCTCAAAATCCTGTTCCACTTGAAAATCCTAGTAACACTCAGCAAGTTAATTTGGTAGTCTCAGATACTCCTAGTCAAGTTCACCCTACTGATACTGATCTCAACATCAATACTGGTCATGGGTCACTTAGAGCTGATTATACTCCTCTGTCTAATCAGTCTGCTACTAGTACACCATCTAATGCTACCTCCTGTCCTAACAACAACAATAAAGTCAGTATTCCAAGAAATACCTTAAATTTGCTAGGTAATAGCTCTAGCTCCAAAGTTGTTTCTACCAATAACTCTACCCTCCACTGTACAGGGCAAGTTGTACCTGAGGTATCTCAATGTCTTGAGGATATTAGTCCTGATAAAATCCCTCAACAAAATAACATTATTCCCTTCAGTACCAAGGATACTAGTTCTGCTCAGTTATCCATGCCTAAAGATCCTGAGGATACTACACTAGGCCACATGTCTGATCATTTAAATCACTCTAATCAAAACTCTTATAGCACTAACTTCTGCTCTAATGAAATTACTATATCCTCATTCATTCTTGTGTCTTAATCATCCAACTCTCCCTCTATTGTGTCTAGTACACCCATGGTTTTCTTACTTGAAAACAATCATCCTATGTTAACCCGTGCCAAAACTGGACATTCCAGACCTAAAGCTCTGCTTGTACACACATAAACTGAACCAACTAGTGTCAAACAAGAACTTAGTAAACCTGAATGGTCCAAAGCTATGCAGGATGAATTTAATGCTCTGCTAGTTAACAACACATGGACACTAACCACACTTCCACTTGGTAGAACAACTGTTGGTTGTAAGTGGGTTTTCAAACTTAAAGAAAATCCTGATGGAACCGTTCTCAAACACAAAGCCAGACTTGCTGCCAAAGGTTTTCACCAAGAACATGGATTTGATTATACTGAAACCTTTTCACCAGTGGTGAAACCTACTATAATAAGAATTATTCTAACTCTTGTCATTACTTACAAATGGGACATTCAACAAATTGACATTAATAATGCATTTCTTAATGGTAATCTGCATGATGAGGTATATATGGTTCAACCTCCAGGGTTTGTGAATACTGATAAACGTCTGGTTTGTAAACTCAACAAAGAAATTTATGGCCTCAAGCAAGCCCCACGTGCTTGGTATGAAAAGCTGACTCAGGTCTCTTCTCCATTTTGGTTTTGCTGCCTCCAAATGTGATAACTCTTTATTTGTCTACCACAAACAAGGTATCACATTATATGCTCTTGTCTACGTGGATGATATTCTTATAACAGGATCTAGTACACCTCTTATTCATGATCTGATTAGCAAGCTGCATAATACTTTTGCATTGAAAAAGCTGGGCAGACCCAGGTACTTTCTAGGAATTGAAGTAACTTTTTGCAGCAATGGATCTATGCTCTTAACTCAGTCCAAATACATTCAAGACTTACTGTCAAGAGAAAAAATGCCCACAGCTAATGGTGTTCCTACCCCTATGTTAAGCACGTGCAAACTTAGCAAGCATGGAACAAATTTTCTGCCTAATCCTCAGCTGTACAAATCTATTGTTGGTGCTTTACAATGTGTCACCTTGACTAGACCAGACATTGCCTACAGCGTAAACAAGGCGTGTCAATTTATGGCATCCCCTCTTGATACTTATTGGGTTGTTGTCAAATGTATAATGCGATATCTCAATGGCACCTCAGGGCATGGCCTAACAGTCTTAATTTTGGAAGATAAAAATAAAATTTTAATTTATTTTAAGAGATATTTTTCGTAATGATTGAAAATGAATCATATAGAGAAGGACAAATGTACTACTGAATATCAGGATGTAAAGTTCATTTTAGTATTCAAAATTTGTTTAAGGTTTAACGGAAATTTGCTTTTAAATGTGTGAAACATCTTCATAAACGCTTATGTAAGTAGATCCAATCAACTAAATTAATTTTCATGTATCACACTTCACATTTTTATCTTTTGAAGTTGTTATTATTCAATTAAGTTAATAGCTTGCAATAGAAGTAACCGTTCAAAATGTCTTGCAACTCTATTATGTAACATCTCCAAGTATTTATAATAATCATGGTCTCGTTAACTTTAAGAATGTCAAAATGAATGAACAAAAATAAGAAAAATTGTATAAAAACTATAAAAAGATGTGATAACTTTAAAAAAAAAACTTAATTTTTTTTACAAATTAGAAAGGCAGTTTGAAATTGATAAGAGGAAAATTTGGTGAAATTTTTATTTAGTTTATGTACTAATTTTTCCACAGTTAATTTTAAAGGATGGTATCAAAAAATGTTTCATTATATAAAAATTGCACATTAATTTACAAGATTCATTATCAGTTATACGAGGCACACCACTCAATTAATCTTGTACTTTCACATTTTTCACTCTTCAAAAGGAGAAAACTTTGGAAACATCTCAATCCTCATCAGATCCGCAATAGCATAGAGAATTCACTTTTGTTTCTTAGAAATTCCAATTCTTCCATGAAGCCATGCATGCATCCAATTTTCTCCCTTTGAAGTCACCCTTTTTTATTCCTCCATATATGTCTCTTAATAGTACTGTGCAAAACTCAATGTTTACCACTAAGCTTTTAGAGGATCATTCATGAATACTGAATTATTTGGTCAAGATGCTGAATCAATGTGATTAATTAATGTTTCCTAAGTTTGTAACTCTCACCTACAAAAGTAAATGTTACATACTAAAGCTAGCATATTGACATAAAAATATTTATTCATATTTAAACTTGTAATTCCTCTATCCTCCTAATAGCTTCCTTCATGTTAAGTCGTTGTTCAGGATTACTTTCTGTGCAAGCAGCCCCGATTTGAATAAGTTGTAGCATTTGATTAATTGAATCTGCATTATTTCCTGCTAACTCTGGATCAATCAATTCTGCTTCTCTTCTCTCAGAAATTGCTGTGAAAACCCATTGAACTACATCAGTGCCACCTTTACCATTACTGTGATATTGAGAAGGGAACTTGCCAGTAATGATTTCAAGAATGATAATTCCGAGACAGTAAACGTCGGTTTTCTGTGAAACATGTTGGTAGACAACATAATCAGGAGTTTTGTATGCAAACATTGTTTGTGCTGCATAGTTTGGGTTGATTAATGGATGAAATGCAAAGTCACTTAAAAGTGGCTCATAATTATCAGTTAGAAGTATATTGCTTGATTTAAGGTTTCCATGCGGAAGATCTCCGGATGCGAATTCGGTGTAGAGAAAGGTTAAACCACGGGCGATTCCCTTCACAATCTTCAATCGAGTTGGCCAATTTAATTCAGCATGGCTTGATCCTCTATCACCTGGAACAAAAAACATCTCGACCCTCAACCTCAACTGTTATTATTCATGCATATAAATAAAAGGATACAAAGTAATTGACACCTCTGAACAAAGACATGTGTGACGCGCTTGACACGCGTGTTTGTGTCTTGTGTCTATATTGTGTTTAATAGATGATATATAAATAAATTTGATATGTTACCATGCAAGACATATAACAAGCTTCCTTTGGGCATGTATTCAGTAACAAATAACTTCTCCTCTCTGCGGTAATGGTAAGCCAAAGGAGCCAAAATATTACGGTTTCTGAGTCTCCCAAACCGTCTCATCTCAGCATCAAATATATCTCTACTCACTTTATTCATCTCTCTCATCCTCTTGACAACTACGGATAACCCATTAGTCATTGCAGCTTTATAAGCAGAACCCAAGCCACCATTTCCCAAAACCTCAGCAGCAGCTTTCATCAAATCAGGTAAACCAAACACACCTTTTTCATCATTCACCATAATAAGATCACCCATTCCACCGCTCTTTGAAGAACCTCTCTTAGATTCTTTTTTACTGACTTCTGATGCTCTACTATAGTTGGAGCTAGGAACATGAACCTGAACCACATCATCATTATTTTCTCTACTCATAACACTAAAATCATCGTCAGCTCTGCGTTTTGATTTAATTAATGTGAAAATAACCGCCACAAGTGTTGCAACAATTAGAATTGCAACAAACTTTAAAGCCCATCCAGAACCTTGTTCACTTTCAGGTGTTGTTGGCATTGAAATCAAAGAAGGATCACATTCTTTATCAAGAGGCTTCCCACAAAGCTCTTCATTTCCTGCAAAAGATTTTGCGTCGAACCTAGACATTGTAGCTGGTATTGAACCTTGTAACTTATTGTTAGATACGTCAAATGATTTAATATCTTGCTTTAATTCTATAATAGGACCGGAGAACTCGTTATTTTCGAGATGTAACTCGCCGAGGAAACGGAGATTTGTTAACGATTCTGGTATATTTCCTGAGAAGTTGTTGTTGTTGAGCCATGCTTTTTTCAGAGAAGCTAAATGTGAAAAATATTGTGGAGGAATAGGTCCTGAGAATTGGTTTTGTGCTAAGTAAAGAGCTTTAAGAGCACCAAGTTTATTGAACTCGGGAATGGGACCAGAGAAAGAGTTGTTAGCGAAACTTATGGTTCTTATGGATGGAATCTGTAATAGAGAATCAATGTCAATTTTACCCGCGAGTCCTAAATTAGAGAGATGAAGACTCGATATGATGTTGTCGAAACAAATCACACCAACCCATCTTGAAGAGCACGGGTTTTGATTAGGGACCCATGAAGAAAGAGACTGTGAGTTTGTGAATGATTGTTTGAGCTTGAGGAGTGCTTCAGATTCAGGAACGGAAACGCATTGGGAAGGGAGACAGATGAGGATGAGAAGGATGAAGATAAGGAAGCGAACAACGGCCATTGGCAACCTGGAATCTGAAGCGTCCTCCGGGTAGAAATGGACCGTTGTTCGGAGAGATTAAAGTTGATTGTTCCCCTCCTCTTTTTCTTCTCTGTCTCTCTATTTTTTTTATTTTTTGTTGGATATAGATATTTGTGTATTTTTTTGTTTTCTTGGAATTGGGTAGCCACAAACAGAAACAGAAAATTGTCATCGTGTTTGAGAACGAGATTGGTGATGGAGGCTTCAACTTTCATAATTACCAATATTGGATTTTAATTCTAATTATAGCTATTTTGACAATTGGATTCAAATGCTTCCAATTTTTTTTCTTTTGCTATTTCTAACTAATTCTATTTTTTCACCCGATGACCTTCATTTTAGGAATTTCATTTTATTTTTTGCGATCAGATGTTAGTTCTCAATTTATATTTCCAGTAGTTAATTTTTGCAATTGAATTATTGAAGAGTGCCGAAAGAACAATTTATATGTAAGACAAATGTTATTGCTAATCAATTATTTAATTTTTATTTTTTATATATTTATTAAATTTAAATTAAAAAATATATTAATTAAAATTTTATATAAAAATCATTCACAAAATTAATATATAATATTAATACTTTTATCTAATTTGATAAGTTAGGAACAATGTAGCTTTGATAGAAATTTCATTAATTAGAAATCTTACAATTATGAGATGGTTGCTCGTATTAAAATTATTGATTACTTTTTTATTAAGAAATCTAATATGTAGGTTATAATTTTGTTCATAATGATTTTTTTAGAAATTATAATATGTCATAATGATTTTAATAATCTTTTTAGAAATTAGAATATGTCATAATGTTATAGCATTTAAATCTTAAATGAAATAATTATTTATTAATGATCAACTAATTAATTTAAATTTATAATAAGATCTAACCACTAAACAAATACTTGCGAAAAAATAATTAATTTAAGTTATTAAATTTTTTATTGAAATATTAAATTAGATTAGATTAGATTTGATTAAATTTAATATTTAATATAATTTAAATTATGTTAGTTCAAGTCTAATTAGGGTTGTATATAAATAGTTATAGTGTGTGTCGTTATTTGTACACTTGAGTAATATAAACCCTTATTTCCTTTATTATTTTCTCTTTTTCTCCTCACTAAAAATGCCTCACGCACTAACAAATTGGTATCAGAGCTTCCGGTTATTGTTTTTGATCAAGTTCTCAAGAATTTCACGTCAGAGATCGTTTTTCTAGGGCAAGTAAATCAACCACTGCGAAGATGGCTAGTGATAAGGGCATTCCGAATTCTCTTCCAATGTTTGACGGCAAAAATTGGATCTGATAGAAAAAACAGATGTAATCCTTATTTGGCTTCCATGAAACCCTAGAAGTTGTTACCGACGGCGTTCCTGCGTTGGCTGCAAATGCAACCGACGAACAGAAAAAAGCCCACAACAAAGTCAAGAAGAAAGATTGCAAGGTTGTTTATTGCATTCAAAGGGTTGTCAATGCTGCTAACTTCGAGAGAATCTCTCATGCTGAAACAACGAAGGAGACATGGGATATTCTGGTAAAGTATTTCGAAGGAGGTGAGAAAGTCAAGGTTGTCAAATTACAAACCTTGCATCGACAATGTGAGTTGTTATCGATGGGAGAAGATGAAAAAGTTGTAGAATATGTGTCGAAGGTTCAGAAACTCGTCCATCTCATAAAGGATTGTGGTGAAACCATTACTGATAAGATGATAGTTGAGAAGGTAATGAGAACGTTGACCTCTCACTTTGATCATGTTATCGTAGCTATTCAAGAATCCAATAATCTTGAAACCACTAAAGTGGAAGATTTGGTTGGTTCGTTGGAGGTGCATGAGATGAGGATTATCGAAAGGAAATGAGTTCAGGACTCAATACAGGCACTGCAAGCTCAATCATGGAAAAAAGATGGTGGTTCACACAAATTCAAAGGCAAGTTCGACAAGACTCATGGAAAGAAGTCTTGGTCGAATCCCCATAAGAATAAGGTCGAAGATAGATCTTCTGAATCCTCGAAAAGGGGATGAGGAAACTATCAAAAGGACAAAGAAGATAAGAAAGGTATGCAGTGTTATAACTGTGAAAAGTAGGGACACTTGGCCAAGAATTGTTAGTACAGAAAAGACAAGGGATCGAAAGGCAAGGACGAAGGAGCGAACCTTGCACGCCAAGATTCAAATGATTCTGAAGGTGGTATGATGGTTATGGCTGCAATTGCAGATAACCATGTTGAATCCAATATCTGGTTTCTCAACTCAGGCTGCTCGAACCACATGACTGGTCGAAAGGAGTGGTTGGCATATTTTGACGAGTCGAAGAAGAGCAAGGTAAAACTTGTTGATAATAGTTTGTTGCAGGCAAAAAGTACTGGCAACATAGTCTTTTAAATGAGTAATGGAGGGAAAGCTATGATTAAAGATGTGCTCTATGTACCTGGAATGAAATGTAACTTGTTAAGTGTTGGACAACTAGTCGAAAATGGTTTTTCAGTTGTCATGAAAGATGGAGTTTTGAAATTGTTTGACACAAAGAACAATTTGGTCTTAAAATCTCCATTGTCGAAGAATAGGACATTTAAGACTATGATCAGTTTGACAAAAGTTCAATGCTTGAAAACTGTTATCGACCACAAGGATTGTTGGTTGTGGCACTTGAGGTTTGGACATTTGAATTTTTGATCACTTAATCAACCAATTACTCATGATATGGTTACTGGTATTTCAAGCCTTGAGATGCTTGAAAAACTTTATGAAGGTTGTTTAGTGGGAAAGCAATCTAGAAATTCTTTCATTTCGACTATGTCAATGAGATCATCCTGCATTCTCGAAGTGGTGCATTCAGATGTATGTGGTCCATTCAAAGAACATACAATTGGTGGAAACAAATATTTTGTTTCATTTTTCGATGAGTTTAGTTGAAAGTTGTGGATCTATGTGATCAAACGAAAGGATAAAGTATTCGAAATCTTTAAGAGATTCAAGATACTTGTCAAAAACCAGAGTGAGAAGAAGATCAAAGTTATGCGAACAGATGAAGGTGGCGAATACACATCCAAGATGTTTGAAGATTTCTGTGCAGAACATGGTGTTGATCATGAGGTAACTGCTCCTTACACACCTCAACATAATGGAATTGATGAAAGAAGAAATAAAACCATATTAGATATGGCGAGATGCATGCTGAAGCAAAAGAATTTGCCAAAATCTTTATGGGGAGAAACTGTTTCGACTGCAGTTTATATTTTGAATAGGTGTCCTACTAAGATATTGAAGAACAAGATTCCTGAAGAAGTGTGGAGTGACAAACGATCATCAGTAGGTCACTTGAAGGTGTTTGGCTCTATGTGTTACAAGCATGTTCCTGATGCAAGGAGAATAAAGCTTGATGACAAGAGTGAACCTATGATTCTGGTAGGATGTCATAAAACTGGTTCATACAGACTATTCAATCCAGTTAATGAGAAGATTGTGTTGAGTCGAGATATTGTTATTTTTAATGAAAATTCTGCCTGGGATTGGAATTCTAGCAATTCAATTAACAAATCATTAATGAACTTTGATTTCGAAGAAGAAACTAATGAAGTAGAGGTCGAAGGATTTATTGAGAATCCAGTCGAAGTTGAAGAAGAAGCGGTTATTGACACTCCCTTAACAGTCGAAGTCGAAGAGGTTGTGGCTGAAACAAGCCAAAGACCTCAAAGAAATAGAGTTCTTCCAACAAGACTTCATGATTATGAAGTGGTGGGTGATGATGAAATTACACCAGATGGAGAATTAGTTCATTTTTCTTTACTTGTCGGTGATGAACCAATCAACTATAGCAAAGCTTTGAAGATTAACAAGTGGAAGTTAGCTATGATCGAAGAGTTACAGGAAATCGAAAGAAACAACACATGGGAGTTAGTCGAGTTTCCAGCACATACAAAATCTATCAAAGTAAAGTGGGTGTTCAAGTTGAAACACAATGCAGATGGGTCAATAGCAAGACATAAAGTAAAGATTAATAGCTCGAGGTTTTCTTCAAAGAGCAGGACTTGACTACTCTGAAGTATTTTCTCCAGTAGCAAGATTAGAGATTGTTCGACTAGTAGTAGCAATGGCATGCAACCAAGGCTGGTCAACATTTCATCTAGATGTGAAATCAGCATTTCTGAATGGTCCTTTAGACGAAGAAGTTTATGTCACACAACCTCGTGGGTTTGTGATTCAGAAGGAAGCGAGTAAAGTATATAGATTACACAAAGCGCTCTATGGCCTCAAGCAGGCACCTAAGGCATGGAACAAGAAGATCGACTCATACTTAGTCGAATTAGGATTTGTCAAATATAAATCAGAGTATGGTGTCTATGTTCAGGTTGTAGCACAAGATATAACAATCATCTGCTTGTATATTGATGACTTGCTATTAACTGGAAATAGTTTGGAGAACTTGTCGAAGTTCAAAGAGCTGATGACGAAGGAATTTGAAATGTAGGATCTTGGAAAATTTTCTTATTTTCTAGGCATAGAATTTCAAATATCGAAGCAAGTTATGGTGCTACATAAAAGAAAGTATGTCAAAGAGATACTCAAGAGATTCATAATGGATGATTTGAATCCTGCATCCTCACCTATCAAACCAAATGTGAAGTTGGAGAAGAATGGAGAGGAAGACAAAGTCGATGCAACTTTGTTCAAGCAAATTGTGGGATCTCTGAGGTATGTGTGCAACAGTCGACCTGATATAGGTTTCGCAGTCGGATTAGTAAGCATATATATGGGTGAACCAAGTGTGTCACATATGAAGGCTGCAAGAAGAATCCTTCGATATTTGAAGGGTTCAATGAATTGTGGAATACTATTTCGACGAGATTCTGAAGGAAAAGAAGCAATAGTTAATTATTTTTCAGATGTTTATTGGTGTGGAGATAAGGAAGATCGAAGAAGCACAACTAGATATTTCTTTCAAGTATTTGGTGCCCCAATCTCATGGTGTTCGAAGAAGCAGCCTGTGGTGGCATTGTCATCGTATGAAGCTGAATATATAGCAGGATCCTATGATGCATGTCAAACAATTTGGATCAGATCTGTACTTGAAGAAATGACTGTCGAAGTGAAGAAACCTCTAGTATTGCAAATCGACAGACAACAAGTCAGTCATAAATCTGGCAAAGAATCCAGTTTTGCATGGAAGAAGTAAACATATTGAAGCAAGGTTTCACTTCTTCAGGGAAAAAGTAAATCAAGGTGAACTTGAAGTTAGGCATTGCTCAAGTGAAGCACAGTTGGCCGACATTTTCACCAAAGGATTGAAGATCGACAGATTCTTGAATTTGAGAAAGAAATTAGGAATAGTTCAGATTGATTATTTTTGAGGATGTTCGACAACTTGGATTATAGAGGTGTGTTGAAATATTAAATTAGATTTGATTAGATTTGATATTTAATATAATCCAAAATGTGTTAGCCCAAGTCCAATTAGGATTGTATATAAATAGTCATAGTGTGTATCATTATTTGTACACTTGAATAATAAAAATCCTTATTTCCTTTATTATTCTCTCTTTCTCTCCTCACTAAAAGTGCCTCACACACTAACAATTTTTTGCCACATATATTTTGTGTAAAAAAACTTTTAAAATATAATATTTGTCAACTTTGTGTAATATTTACGATTCAACTATTTATTGTTAATTAATTAATCTTTTATAATTTTAAATAAAATTAAAAAAATTAAAAAATAAAAAGTTAGTTATATTTTATTATAAAATCACACACAAGAGAAATGTGTGTCACGAAAATATCATTAAAAATATTTTTAACAAAGAAAACAACTTAATATACCAATTATTAAAAAATTAAATTTATTTTATAACATTGTTTTTATATAAACTAACATTAAAGAGTGATGTTGAAGAATTAATCAATATATAAAACATCTCTTTATAACAAATTAATAGGTTCATTAGAGTTTATTTTAAAAATTATACCGAAACATATTTTTTAGACAAAATAGTTCATTTGAATTAATATTTTTTAACATCTCCAACATAAAAATAAAATAATTCTAATATATTAACTATATCTTTTTCCAATTTCATTTTTTTTAACATTATATTTTTTAGAAACGAGTCAATAAAGAATTCATATGTGCATACAACTCATACATAAGACACGAATTTGTTTGTCATAAATATATTAATTTAATTTAATTTTTAAACATTCTAAATAAAACTAAAAGAATTATTATACACTAATTGGATTTTATTATAAAAAATATACATGATACAAATTTGAGTTCAAAATAAAATTCATCCTATTAGTATATATCAACTTATACTTTTACAACATTATTTTTTATAAATTTGACATGTAATTTTTTTCCATAAATTACATTAATTTTCCTTTTTCCATATTATAGCTTACTTTGCTCTTAACCTTTATACGTATCTATAATATTTTATTTTATTATTTTTCATATTAATTTTAATTTTAATTGTTTTAGACTAGTCCGACAGTTAGAATGGTTCAGTCTAATCCTTTTTTTTAGTATGGTCTATACGTTCATGGTCTGAACCTCTCTCGCTTTCTATCGGGTAATATCGACCCTTTATCCTTCTGAACCGACACTGACCTAAGATGGTCGACGAGCACCTCTCAGTCTGCCCGACCTCAAGTCGTACAGACAACTAGGAACCGACCAGACCGCTGGCCGTAACTTACCTCCTCTTCGGAACCAACAGCTAGTTACGGGCACATCTTCCCGGTTTGACCAAGCCTGGCAATTATCTATTTTTGCGGACCCGCATATCCAGGCCCAAAAACATAAACCAATGGTCATGCGCCAGACACATTATATAAACCCTCACACTTGTGAGGGCCAGATATCAAATATTCACTATTCACCATAAATACATTAACACTTTGCTTGTATCTCTTTGTTCCCACTCTTACTTGATCGTCGGAGTGTCTTGCAGGTACAATCCCATTTTTCCTCCTCGACATCACAACCTGACTGTAGATCATCACCCGTCCACCTTGCAGGTTCTGATCAACCGATAAGGTCAGTGGCACCGTCTATGAGAAACTACGATAGATAAATAAAAGATCAAAGAAAATTTTCAAGATTCCTTTCACAAATCATGGCCGACCATGATGATCTCCACCTGCTCGGAAAGGCTATTCTTTCCCCTGCACACAAAACCGACGGAAGCCAGGAACATCCTCACCTCGAGGACAAACTAGGTTTCCGAGATGACCAGACTGCGTCTCTAAATTCAACTGACGTCCGACGCGACGACAACCAATTCTTGGACAATGGACATCCCAAGAATCTCACTGAGGAACTGCCAGAGATCCTGCAAACAGTTCCCATCCCTCTCAGTGTCGACCCGGCCATTACAGTGTTGCTCGCTGCTATCAACCAGACCAACACCCTCATCCTGCAGCAGAACCAAATGATATGGGTCTGGGAGAAGAAGCGGTCAAGGTCTCCCCTTCGGAGAACCCAACGACGAGACTCCTCTAGCATATCTCCACCTAGGCGTGGCCTTCCACCAAGAAAGGAGAAGCACGACATTTCTTTCTTCAAGAAACGCAATCGCACACCTCCCATGAAAGATCAAGCCTCTCCTTTATCTAAGAAGAGGAAAGAAGATCGTCAAATCGACCGCGCTCGATTACCTTCGCCCGAACCAAGACAGAAACGGAGGAGTTCCTCCCTTCTACGAGACCGCGATGATCGACGAGATAGAAATTATCACTCCTCTTCTCCGTCCCCCGCGGATAGTGAAGACGGCGAGTCCCGTGACCCGCTATCAAGGGAAATTATAGAAGCCCAACTCCCTGTCGGCCTGGAGAAGCCACCTCCACTGGGAACCTACGATGGAACGACAGACTTCGACGAGAGTATTAAGAACATTGACGCTCTCCTCGACTATCGAGAAGTTAGAGGGGCCATCAAGTGTAGATTATTCCCAACCACTCTCAGGAAGGGAGCAATGTCTTGGTACAAGAGTCTCCCGGACGAGTCCATCACCTCCTGGAAGCAGCTTGAGAGGATATTTTTGAGACACTTCATTGCCTCTCGTCGACACCCAAAGTTAGAGGCGTCGCTCGAAGCAATCATCCAAGGCAGAGATGAATCTCTGTGGGCATACATTGAACACTTCAACAAGGAAGCAGTACAGGTCTCCACGATCGAAAACATGAAGAAATATCTCCTCGAGCGCGGGCTCCATCCCCGCAGCAACTTTTCCAAAGTTGTGGGCATTGAATCACCGGCCACGCTCGACTCCCTCCTCCTCAAGGCCCAGGAATATATCCAATACAAGGAGAAGGAAGCCGCCAATAGCGCTAGGGAATCAAGGCACAAAGAGAGTGCAAAGACCTCGAGGAATGACGAGCCCTCGACATGCATTTAGCTCCTGCCAACGAGCTCAGGTCTCTCTCCTCTCCTTGGCCCTTTGCTAGGTGGGTATTGGATTTCCTCGGTTCATTCGTGGTCGGAACCAATAAAAACAAATATTTAATCGTAGCGGTCGACTACTTCACCAAATGGATAGAAGCCAAAGCTTTGGCCAAAATCACCGCCCAAAATGTTCTCCGCTTCTACAAAAGAAACATCCTCGATGGGTTCGGCATCCCATAAGCGATAGTCACCGATAATGGGACTCAGTTCAGAGACCATGCCTTTCAGGAATTCGTCGCTAATCTAGGCACCACCCAACACTTCGCTTCTGTCGAGCATCCCCGAATGAACGACCAAGTCGAATTTACAAATAGAGTAATACTCAGGGGCCTCAAACAAAGATTAGGCGAAACCAAGAAAAGATGGGTCGGGGAGTTACACATTGTACTCTGGGGATACCGAACAACTGCACATTCGTCAACCGGGGAGACCCATTTCCGACTAGCTTACGGGACAGAAGTCGTCATTCCCGTGGAGATCGAAGAACCCTCCAAACGAACCGAGGATACCCCGGACGAGGAGATGAACAATGTCGCCCTTCAGGAAGCATTGGATCTAGTAGAAGAAATCAAAACATAAGCGGCCCTACAAGAGGCCTCTCTCAAACAAAAAATATCCATGCGCTATGACGCCAAGGTCATACGACGAGAGTTCGAGGTCAGCAGCCTTGTCTTGAAGAGAAATCACAAAGAATCTCGCAAGGGCAAGCTCACAATGAACTAGGAAGGTCCTTATCGCGTCTACGTGAAAACGGGGACTGGAGCGTATTATTTGAAAAAATTACAAGGGGAACAACTCGTTCGATCATGCAACGCTGAAAAGCTAAAACAATATTAAAGTTAAAAACACTAAGCATTCTGCGAGTTTGGTAGACAAGACAAACTCACCCAAGCCCGACCACGCGTGCATGCCTATGCACGAGTATGGCACCCAAAATATTTAGAAGGGGCGAAGCTCCTCTCTAATAACGAGCGCACCATCAACCCGACATGGATAACTCGATCGAGCTCCATAGTCCTCGTGCCACGACGGTAGAACGTCCGACTCGCGATGGGAAGTTCATGCCGCCGAACCCAAGTCCCTCAAAACGAGACTTGAGTTCCGGCCCATGCCCAATATTCACCCTGGCCGTTTGATCAGTTTCCCCACACTGGAAAACATACAAACTAAACGAGCAAATTACGGCTACAAACTCTTATCAAAATAAAAGATGTCCTAAGAAGACAAGTTTATCAGTATTTACATGCAAACACAAGTTAAATATTCGAAACAAACGACCACCATGGCCAGAAAACTAAAAGAAACGACCACTTGGGCCTCTATTGTGAGAATATTATAACAAAGGAGGCCTTTAACGCCCCATCCAAAAGAGTAAATTTATGGCCACATAGAACATGCTTGTTCAAAGATTACATAAACGAGCAAAATCTCGAAGAAAAAAAATTACAACAATACGGAATGCAGGCCAGAATAAATAAAATAACTGGCAGTCACCCTTAGATATCTTCCTCAATGATGAGCGATAACTGGGCAGGACCCCCGACGGGCTGAGCAACAAACTCTTTGAGGTAATCGAGGACCAAAATCTTACCAGCAGCCACGTAATAGTTGACCCCATACCCGAAGTGTTGAGTTCTACCCCGAGGTTCAGCGTATGGATCTGTTTCACCGCATTTCTAAAACTCCCCTCAGAGGAAGCCTAGGCATCGTCCACTACCAGTTGAAAACAAGAAATAAGCACGTCCCTAGTCTTTAAATATTCCGTGTCCTCCGGCTTATCTTTAGCAGGCGTCACCTCAGCAGTCAGTACCACTACCTTCTCCTTGAGATATTTTTTCTCGAGCAACAGGATCTTGCGTTCCTCGGAGAGTCTCCCTGATTCTTCCTCGGACAGCTTCCGGGCCCTTTCCTCCTCGATCTGGGCCTTCTCACTCGCAACCATCTTAGGCTGAAGGTTCTTCAACTCTGCCTCCTGCGAATAACTCCTCTCAGTATAGGCTACAACCATCTCCAAAATCCGCATTAAACCATCGGCATCCAACACCAATATCGCCCTCTTCTCCGGGAGGCCCAATCCCTCGAGATGAAGGGATTCGGCCCGAGGAAGGCGAAGAGTTTCACTCTCGGAGAAAGCCTTCTCCATCCAGCAAGGGGGCAGGTCATTCATCCCCTTCCCCTTCTCCTCAGTCAGGTCGACGCATCCCTCAGCATGCGACCTATTTGCTTTTAAGGATATAAGGGAAGGAGAGAGAGAGAGAGAGAGCAACCTTAGCTTAGGCCAAAGGAGAATCGCCCAACCTTGACGTAGGAGAGATCCCGGAGCCAGTCTGAGAATCCTTTTGAGCCTTCCTCACTCTAATAGCAAGAGTCTTGGCTATGCGCTCTTGGGCGAGATTCATGCTATCTGCAAAATGTAGCAACTGATTTTTTAATCAAGTGTCGCCACTATTAGTTTTTATCCTAGGGAAGGGAACCTAACAGAAAACCCTAATTTGTAGAGTTTATATGTTTTAGACTCAATTAAACGAAAGGAAGGTGTTAGGCACCTTTCATCTACCTTGTTCGCAAGGATATTAAGCTCTAGGTTTAGGTGTGGGGTAGACAGGGTTTTAAGTTTTAATTAGCAAAACTCTCCCCAATTTTCGATCGTATGCCTATGTATCCTCTTATGACGAATCAGAGTCCCAATTCGTAGTTCGTATGGGTCGGTGTCTTTTAGGGGTTTGCAAACATATTTTGAATCACTTCGCACTCGGTCGGGAGTAGTGATTGCGGGGATTTTGACTGAGAATGCAGTAAGCCAAAATTAGTTTGAAACCCATTTGCAAAAAAGACTGTTGATTAGCTTAGTTTATTGCGAAAAATAGTTTGAGATTTGTTTGTGTTTTTTAATAATATTAATTGCGAAAATCTTTATTAATGCATGATAAAAAGGATTTAATGCAATATACGTGAAAATAACATATGTACATGAGTTTTTTTGAGAAAATAATTTATTTATAATAATATAAATAATATTTACAATTGATGAATAAAATAAAAATTAATATTAATAATAATATGATATAAAATTAATGTTACCAATAATAATAATTATTAAATAAAGACATAGATAATATAAAGAGAAAATATAAGAATTATATAAAAAAAATAGAAAGTAAATCAATTAACCAGGGGGTGCAATTTTGGCTATAGAGTAAAATTGAGAGGGTGCTAAAAGTAGACTGGGCTAGGCCCAGATATAAATTCTAAAGGGGGGTGTATCTGGCTTTGTGTTTTAGTAATTATTGACAAGGAGGGTGCAAACATCAGATGGGCTAGGCCCAAATGCAGTAAGAGGGGTCCAGATGGATCGTGTGTGGCGCAGAGTACAGAGTTACGGTGGAGACTTGGCCTATCGACCGTCCATCGAGGATCAGGAGGATGAGATCGAGGGTGTATGATAATTATGATACACGCAAGCGTATGCAATTATTACTGAACATAAAGTTTGTTTTTACAAATTATTTTCATTATCCCTACCCATAATCCCCTTCGTTCTCTCTCTCAACACAGCCCCTAAACCCCTTTCCAATTCTCTCCTAACCCTAACCTTACCAATTCTTCCTGCGGCGGTGCCTTAAGCCAGACTGAGCCCTTTATCTTATAACTATCCAACAAATACAAGAAAAGAGCTAAGTTCCTTACACTGTCGCGGTTTTGATTTCTCTGAATTCTTCAAGCTTTCTGGATTTGGAACTAATCCTTCTCCGTATTCTTTAATTTGCAGGTTCTATGGAGTTTGAAGGTTGTGGCCGATGAGATGGTGGTGGAGTAATTGAAGGCGTGGCGGACAGTGAGGTGGTCAACAACAACGATTTTCAAGGGTGATTAGGGTTTTCGATCTGGAAACTCTAATCACGTTTTCTTCTGGATCTCCAATGACAAGGGTTTGTCAAAATTTTTGTCTCCAAGCTTCTCCTCTTTTTCTCCGACCCCTTCTGTATTTTTTTAGTTTGCTTTTTTATAGGGTTAGCAGTTAGGGTTATTGTTATAAATTGTTTAGCTTAGATTTAGGGATTTAGGGATAATTAGAGATTGTAATTGATCTTGATTGTAATACAATGATTCGGTTCAGATTTGATTTTGTATATTTTGATTTTGTAATAGATATTTAAAATATAATAATATTGAGATCTATTTTGGCGTTGATTCAGTTCTATACGCTTTTCTGAGATTTGTTTTAGTTTTGTAACCATGATTCTGCATATTTAGATTCAAATTGTCATGAAGATTGACTTAATTTTGGATTTAATTTATTTTGTGTAATTTCTGAGATTTTCTTCTGTATAAAATTAGATTTTTTTTTTAATTTTCGATTTGATTATGCTATAAATATTCTGCACAATTTTCCTTGAGATTTGTTGTTGTAAATTACAAGATTTTGCTGAAGATTTGATTAAGTTAGATTTTACCGTAACGAGAAAACTAGGTTTTGGTTTAACTTTGAAGATTTGGTTTGTACTGATTCCTACAGTACTTGTTAATAGCAGAAAACGTGCACAAATCTGGCCGTGATTCGCACAGTACATGTTTCTAAAATAGTTTGTAAATTTCGGTCCAATAGATGTTTTAAACTTGGGCCTGCCAGCACTTTTCATTTTGGGCCTTTACTGCCTAAATTTTTTTTTCTGTCCACAACTTTTTTTATATCATATCAAACATTCTCCTTTAATGCAGATTGGGTCCAATACTAGGCCTTTTAAAATAGATCCTCAAACATAAAAAACTTTTAATAAGTAATTCTATGTGTATATAAAAAAAAAAACAAAAATGTTTTAACCATAATATAATTACAGTAATTTTATTTATAATTTGTAAAAGAAATTTCTTTTTAACAATAATAATGATACTAGGAAAGCTTAATAATGCTTTTTTTTCTCCAAATAAAACATTAAATGACAAAAACGTCAAATGGGCTTGGCTAAAAATTCAATGGGCTTGTAATTTATATTCATACCTCCCCTCTTTACTATTTAACAACCAGAAAGAAAATGGGCCAAACAAACTGAATTCTAACGGGCTTTCAATTGACATTTCCACACCTATTATTTACTTAAATGGACCTCTTTGTATAATTAGAGTTTTTTTAGTAATTTTCCTGAAATAATCTTCCGCATTCGAATCTCATGGGCCATTGGCCAACATGCTTCGTAAATGGGCCTACGGGCATCTAGGTCTTTCTGATTTAGAAAGCCCCGCTCCCTTGAATTAGGATATACCCCTCTGTTGACTTGAATTCTTATAAATGGGCCACCAGATATTGATGGACCATCTTTAATTAAAACATGTTTCTTCCCTTTTTAACCTTGAAAATCACATAGTGATGTGATCACAAAGGTAGGGCAAATTTGGGGTACGACATTTTCTCCTATTCAATCATCTTTCAATCGAATAGCGTGAGAAAACTCGAGTTTTACGCATTTTGATTGAAAGTTTATTGAATACTCGAAGTATCCTAAAATTTGTTCGACAAACATAAGGTTACACTGATATTGCATACCCTTACGAGTTTTTAGGAAAGTAAGTAAAGATGATGATACATTGCTTACCAGGGTTTGATAACGAGGCAAATAATCTTTGAGCACAATTTTGTATGTCTTGGCTTATTCATCCATTTGGAGGGTGTGTGTAGCAATGATTGATGATGCATGGCTGCTTGAAGACAGATGCCATGGGTTACATTTGCGAATCACTGTATGACGTCTGAGGCAATGAATGCATTGCAACTCAGAGGCTACGTGTTTGAGTCTGAAGAACACATTGCGGCTTAGAGGTAATGTGTTTGAGTTTGGATAATACATTACGGCTTAGAGGTAATGCACTGAGTTTTGAGGATACATTGCGGCTTAGAGGCAATGTGTTGAGTTTGTGAATACATTGCGGCTTAAAGGCAATGTGTTGAGTTTTATTTTCTCTTGAGCATCGCAGCATGAAGTCTAAGGCAACAGTCTAGAGTTTGGAACATATTGCTGCATGAAGTCTGAGGCAATGGGCTAGGTTTGTGAATCATTGCATGAAGTCTGATGTGATAGGCTAAATTTGGTTTCGAACATTGTTTCCTGAAGTCTGAGAAAATGATATGAGTTTGGGTAACGCATTGCGGCTTAGAGGCAATGCGCTGGTTTGGATAATATATTGCGGCTTAGAGGCAATATGTTGATCTGGAGAGATACATTGCAGCCTAGAGGTAATGTGTTGAGTTTTGCAAATATATTGCGGCTTAGAGGCAATGTGTTTAAGTCGGACGATATATTCGGCTTAGAGGCAATATATTAAGTTTTGCGAATACATTACGGCTTAGATACAATGTGTTTGAGTTGAATGAATATATTGCGGCTTAGAAGCAATATACCGAGTTTTGACAATGCGTTGCGGCTTAGGGGCAATGCAATGGGTTTTTGAGAATATGTTGCAGCTTAGAGGAAACATAATGGGCTTTGAAGATATGCTGCAGCTTAGAGGCAACATACTGAGTTTGTAAGGAGCTCATCACTGCAGGAAGACTTAGGTGATGGGCTGAATGTGTCACGACATGAAGACTGAGGTGACGGGTTGAATTGTAGGAGGAGTATTGCATAGGTTGACCCTTAGATAGTTGAATCGAGGGTGAAATTATTTGTCTTCTTGCCAGGAGATATATGTGTATACGTGCGTATTAAATGTTGTGGGTATGATGTTTGACATTGACATGGAACCCTGACTATATGCGCATTGTATACAAGAATGCATAGTGTATATATGATCGAGCTATGCAAAATGTGTGTATGTATGAAATGTGTGTAAGATGTGTGTATGCCTTTAAATGTTATGAAGACTATTTCTGGCATTCTCCTTTAAACCATTGGCTTAGAGTTACCAATTCCTGGCGTTGTATGTTGTGTCATCGTAGAATTGTTGAATTTGAATGTTAGAAACATTTGAACATTGATTTTGTATATACGTAGACGTAAATGATGGCCTATGCGTAGATTTGTAAGCGCAGACGTAAGCGTAGACCTTGTGTCGTAAGTCAGGCATAGGTGTTGACATGGACGTAGACTTTTCATAGGGACATGTACATATATGTAATGACCTTGTATCATCGAGTGCAAGCATAGGCGCAGACATGTGCGTGGTCGTAGACTTCGTGTATGAACGTGTAGATATGCATAGGTACAAACGCAGATATGTGTATAGATTTTTTCAAGACGTAGGAGTAACTGTATGCATGGACGTATACGTGGATTTTCCTTCGATACTTTTCTAACCCAAGCGTTTTTTCGATATTTGTTAGGTGCTTTTATTTTATTAATCCCCCAAAATTATTTTAAGACAATATTCATGAGTGTGATACGGTGGGAGAACTGACTTTTTGTTTTGCGTTTGATCGCAAATGTTGCGATTAGCAAGAGTCGCCACCGACTTTTCTTTTATCCAAAAGGAAAGGTGAAAAAGAACAGGAAAGACCTTTGAGATTGTTTATTGAGTTCAGGGGGTAGATTATGAAAAAGGAAGGTATTAGCACCCTTTTCGTCCATGGTTTTCCATGGGCTCTTAGTTACTTGCTAGATCACTTGCTTTTGTTTGAATGTGCTTATGGTGTGGGTTTTGAAAGTACTTTAAAAATGTAACTTTGTAATGATTCTCGTTTCTATAAGAACGCATACAAAGTGTTTGTTTCGAAAATGTTTCAAAAAAAGTGTTTGTGGGATGTGTTTTTGAAAGTGATTTTAAAAAGGTGTCTCTGTAATAATTCTCGTCTCTATAAGAACGCATACAAATTATTATCTTTTGAAAATGTTTCAAAGTGAGAGTGTTGGTGTATAGAATGTTTTTGTTGTGAGCAAGCAAGCAACTAGGAGCGAACCTACCTACTCAAAAGGTCTTAGATGTTCTTTTCCTCCTCTTTTAGGTGTTGCTATCTTACCATTGATTTGGTGAGAAGCCCCATCATTGGATGTGAAGGGACGGGCGCGGGACATTTTTGTATAGTCATGGAAGGTAACCCATGGAACGTTTTAGCAAAGTCGTGTGAGGGACTAGATCGTTTATCGAAGGCAACATCGAGGGTCATCGAGGGACTACGATCTTTTATCGAGGGTCTTTTGCTAAAACGCTCATGTTCGAGGTACATGACTACTTTTTCCAATAGGCAACAAGGTGGGATTACCCTAAGGGTGCTAGTGTGCAAGTGTGTTTGATTGCATGCATTTTAGTCTTGATTAGGGTTATCTACTTGTCAATTTCATGTCTTGCCATACACGCCCTAATTACTAGCATTTATTTGGAAAGCGATAATTTGCGGGAATATAAAGATTCTACGCTATTACAATCATTAGGGGGGTGGGGTGTACATATTTACAAATGGGGGGTTGCAAGAATTTAAATCCTATTTAACTATTACAACCATATTGAAATGTACAATGCAAGAGAGAAAAAGGACTTGTTTAGAGAATGGTTTTTTTGTCTTAATGAATTAAGAAAAAGAAATAAATAAATTAATAAAATAAAATATTTTTACGTCTTTTTTATATTAATAAAAAAAAGGGGTTAATATTGAAAATGCTAAAAAGGAAAATAAATGAAAGATAGAAACAGCGTGCTGCTGCAAGCAAAACAACAAGGATCAGGAGTTTTGAAGCCAGGCGCGTGGTGACTCAGAAAGGAACGTCAGTGGAATCAGAAGTTTTGGATTGGTACACTCTGAGGTCCTGCAAGAAACGTCAGAGGGACAGGAAACAGAGGTTCTGGGTGGTATCCAGACAGTGAGCCAAAATTCAGAAGTTCTGTATTGCGCTAAAATAGTGAGTGAACATAAGAAATTCAGTGTGTTGTCAGCGTGTGGAAAATCAGAAATTCTGAGTGTTAAAACAGCTAGTGGAAACATCAGAAGTTCAGTGTGTTTAACGTGTAGGGAGAACTCATAAGTTCTGTGCTGTGCTAAAACAGTGAGAAAATCCTAGAAATTCTGTGTGTTAAAATGGTGAATGAAAAACAGAAGTTCTGTGTTACATTTCAACTCTTTCATCATATTAATCAGCACATCAGCAGCTTATTCAATCCTTAACAGCAAATCAGGAGGATATAAGCACAGCAGTTTATAGAATTTCTAATCCTAATTCTGAGCCTAGCCTTAATCAAGAAGTTCTGATCCACAGTTTTCCTACTTATGCAATGATATGGACAACATTAATATTGTGATATTTACATATTTAATGATGTTCTGAATAAGAAGATGGAAAGTCAGAAAGACTTACCTTAAATCTGGAACGTGTGCTTGGAACTTGAACTGCTGCCTTCAAATGTTCTGGAGTCAGTAAGAGCAACGGGAGAGAAAATGCCAAGTTCTTTGATTCAAAGGGAAGAACAAAGGTTTTGTTTTCTGTTTGGGAATTCTGGATTTTTTTATGAAGGTTTCAAAGATTTTCTTTTCTCTCTTTTGACAATTTTCTCTCTCAAAAAACCAGCCCCTTGAAAGTGTGATGGAGCAACTTATTTATAGGTGAATTTGTTATGGTTTTGGTGGGGAAAACAAATGAGATTTAAACTTTTTTGGTACACTATTCCATTTCTTTTTAATCACAGCTTTTTGTATTTGGTGCAAATATGGGATTTGGGAAAATGCAGGCGTGGACTGGATTAGTTGCTGATTAGAGTACTGTGTTGTAGCAGTGCAGCAGGATGTTTAAACGAGGTCTTTGGATTTGGTGATATTCTGATCACAGAAGACCATAATGAGACTCGAAGGGTGATGTTCTGACCGAAGCGTTGAACATAGCCTTCATATGTTGAAGAATCATGTTCTGACCAAAGAGCACCGCTTCTACATGTTCTGACTGCACTTGCGTGGAGGTTGGCTCAGAAGTTCTGAAGTATCATATTCTCTTGACACTTAGAAAATTTTCTAAATGTTTAGAAAGATTGATTTTTTTCAAAGTAACTTCTGACTTCTGATTTTTGATGAACCAATTTCATGTCTTGATGAAATATAATTGTTGAAACTTGATTTTTGATCTAAAAGTCCAAGTTTGACTTTTCAATGTGCTTTTGACCATTTTGCCCTTGTGGATGATTTTCTTGAAGAGTTGTAATTCAAGACTTAGAACTTGATAGAAGCAAACCTGAGAGTCCAGGATGATCTTTTGAGAAATGAGAGGGAATATTTTGGGGTACAACAGCTGCCCCTGTTCAATCTTCTTAAGCCTGATGATGTAGATTGGTTGGTCTGCCTTTCGTGATCTGAAGGTGGAAGATGATTGAACACTAGAGTGCCCAGAAATTTGCACTCGCATGAAGTAATGCTTATTGGTAATATCGGGAATGGGCTTACAGATTCCATTTGGAAGGCGAAGGAGAATCGTCGGAGATGGGCTTAAAGATGCCATCCCGAAAAGATCGGTTGCATAAGAGATTCCTTGGCGAGAATTCTTGTACCTGCTGTTGGGGAGGACTTTGCCGAGGAATGTTGATTTATGCCCTTGGAAGTAAAATCTAGGAGCTTCGGTTGTCCATTACTCTACTAGGGAATTAACTCTTGATCGAGGAGGTGAAAGTAGAATGCATATCTGGTTATGGTCCAGGTTGTACATAGGCTTGCTAGGGAAATGTGAAATCGACCGTATCTGGTCGGGTCCGGGCCTTACAGTGTTGTAAATTGTTGCCTGGAGGTAAGGGAGAAGGAACCTGGGTAGTAGGGTTACTTCGAAATGAAATCCTGGATAGTAAGGCTATGAGAAGGAACCTGAGTAGTAGTGTTACTTCGAAATGAAAGCCTGGATAGTAAGGCTATGAGAAGGAATCTGGGTAGTAGGGTTACTTCGAAATTAATTCTGGATAGTAAGGCTATGAGAAGGAACCTGGGTAGTAGGGTTACCTCGAAATGAAATCCTAGATAGTAAGGCTATGAGAAGGAACTTGGGTATTAGGGTTACTTTGAAATGAAAGCCTGGAAAGTAAGGCTATGAGAAGGAACCTTGGTAGTAGGGTTACTTCGAAATGAAAGCCTGGATAGTAAGGCTATGAGAAGGAACCTGGGTAGTAGGGTTACTTCGAAATGAAAGCCTGGATATTAAGGCTATGGGAAGGAACCTAGGTAGTCGGGTTACTTCGAAATGAAAGCCTGGATAGTAAGGCTATGAGAAGGAACCTGGGTAGTAGGGTTACTTTGAGATGAAAGCCATGATAGTAGGGCTATGAGAAGGAACCTGGGTAGTAGGGTTACTTCGAAATGAAAGCCTGGATAGTAAGGCTATGAGAAGGAACCTGGGTAGTAGGGTTACTTCGAAATGAAAACCTGGATAGTAAGGCTATGAGGAGGAACATGGGTAGTAGGGTTACTTCAAAATGAAAACCTGGATAGTAAGGCTATGAGAAGGAACCTGGGTAGTAGGGTTACTTTAAAATGAAAGCCTGGATAGTAAGGCTATGAGAAGGAACCTGGGTAGTTGTGTTACTTCGAAATGAAAACCTGAATAGTAGGTCTATGAGAAGGAACCTGGGTAGTATGGTTACTTTGAGACGAAAGTCTGGATAGCAGGGCTATGAGATGGAACTCGGGTAGTAGGGTTATAAGAAGGAACCTGGGTCATAGGGTTACCTCGATTGATCATGTAGATTAGTTGACCCATTTAGTTTCGGGAACTGATTTTTTTTCTATTAGCTGTCTGCAGATATGACATATATAGTTGCTGGAATTATTGGTGATAACTGTCTTTCCTGAAAAGACATTAGGGTTAATCATATGCGATGCATGAAATGCGTTGTGAGATGATGTTCTCAAAATAAATGAGGTTATGTTATCCGTGATATGTGTGTGTATGTCATGTTGTAGGAACATGAGATGTTAGTTGTGACATATTCGAGTCTAGGAAAATAAATCTCTGACTGCTGTTGGAGAATATAGTATTTCTGGCTGTTAGAGATGGTGAACGGAAATGACTGTGCCGGAGAGTTGCTCTTTGCTGTTTGTTAATATTCTGCCAAGGAGAGACTTTGTTCGAGAATAGCTCTGCGGGGGAATGACTCTGTTAAGCTCTGTTGGGGATTGAGCTTCTGTATCCAGAGAAACTCTATTTGAGGAGATGAAAATTTAGGATGATCCGCTCGCGATTATGAAATTAGGCTAGGGATATAGATGTCAGGTTTCTGGATGACCCTAGCTAGGGAGATTACTTCCCATTTTGATAGAAATGACATCAATGCTTTGATTACCTTTACTCTGTGGGGAATACAGATATTACAAGGTTGCATGTATTGATGACTGTGCTCCAAAGCTGTCTCTGCCCTGGTACTTGCTGGACAGAGTAACCGTCTGGTTTGACATTTTTTGCCCCTGTTTCTGGAATTACGATTAATTGTCTTTTGTTTCTTTATGCAAATATTAATGAGCAACGATCATATCTAAATGCATATGTCAAAAATAAATCATTGGACGTTCTTGCAAAACAAAACAGAAAAAGAAAAAAAAACTCAAAGTTTCTTATGAAAATGATTTTGTATTGATTTTTGAAGTTGGCCTGTAATAAGCGTTTTTGTAAAAGGAGGTTGACGTTCTAGTAAGAGAACGCCACCGCAAAAATAGAAATTATACAATATGGCATAAAAAGAAAAAATCTATGCACAACAATCCCATTGGGTTCCAATTCTGCTATCACTGCTATGTCTTCGAGCGTCTCATCACTTTGCTGCTTGTTTGAAGCTGATTAGGTTGACCGATAATGTTTGACCTTGACAATTGATACTGAGGTCAGATCGCAAGATGATCCAATGGGACACAGTGATACGCTTTTCATCCCTAACTTTTTCCTGGACCACCCTTTCAGGTTTTCAGTCCACCGGAATACCCTTTTTTGCCCAAGTCACCTTTTCAGGTTTTCGACTTGCCGGGTGTACAAATTTTTTTTCATTTTCATCCCTTATTTTTGCCCGAACCCTTTTGGTTCGCCGGGAAGCCCTTATTTTTGCCTTAGGCCAGTTGACCTAGCGGGTCTTTTATCATGCGTAGTATCTTTTCACTATATCCGTATTGACAGGGTGAGGAAGGTCGTCACCGTCCATGGTGGTCAGAATCATGGCTCCATCCAAGAAAATGTTTTTAATCACAAATGGCCCTTCGTATGTGGGGGTCCATTTTCCCTTAGGATCACCTTGCGGTAGTATGATACGCTTGATCACTAGATCCCCGACTTGATATTCTTGACGCCTGACTTTCTTGTTAAAAGCCTTGATCATTCGCTTTTGATACGCCTGTCCATGACAAATAGCAGTAAGTCTCTTCTCATCGATTAGATTTAGTTGATCAATCCGAGTTTGGATCCAGTCGTCTTCGTTCAAACCTGCGTCCTTCATAATTCTTAGAGAAGGAATCTGGACCTCAATGGGTAGGACTGCCTCCATGCCATATACCAGAGAGTAGGGTGTTGCCCCTGTCGACGTTCGTGCTGAGGCACGGTATCCATGCAGAGCGAATGGCAGCATCTCATACCAGTCTTTGTATGTCACCGTCATCTTCTGTACAATTTTCTTGATGTTCTTGTTAGCTGCTTCAACAACGCCATTCATCTTCGGCCGGTAGGGAGAAGAGTTATGTTGTTGTATCTTGAAATGCTTACAGAGTTCGGTGATCATCATGTTATTGAGATTCGTACCATTATCGGTGATAATTCTCTCTGGCACACCATACCGACAGATTAGGTTATGTTTGATAAACCGCGCCACAACATTCTTGGTGACAGTAGCAAAAGAGGCCGCCTCAACCCATTTCGTGAAGTAATCGATGGCCACTAGGATAAAGCGATGCCCATTGGAGGCGGTGGGCCTAATTTCTCCGATCATGTCAATTCCCCACATTGCAAAGGGCCACGGAGCTGTCAATACATTCAAGGGAAATGGAGGCACATGCACTTTATCAGCATAAATTTGGCATTTATGACAAGTTCGGGAGTGCTGATAACAACATGCTTCCATAGTGGACCAATAGTATCCTGCCCGTAGGATCTTCTTAGCCATGGTATGTCCACTAGAATGGGTTCCTAAGGTACCTTCATGTAGATCTGTCATGATTCTCTCTGCTTCGCTCTTGTCTACACATCGTAGTAAGGTAGAGTCATGGTTACGCTTGTAGAGGATTCCATTACTGAGGAAAAATTTCGCAACGAACCTTCTCAGAAACTTCTTATCATTGACAGATGCCCCTTCAGGATACTCTTGAGCCTCAAGATACTTCTTTACTTCATGAAACCAGGGTTTGTCGGTCACCTCCTCAGTATCAATCTCACAACAGTGCGCTGGTTCATCCAACCTTTCAATGGTGATTCAGGGAGCTTCATTGTCCCACCTAACTTTGAATATAAAAGACATGGTAGCTAGCGCGTCTGCTAACTGATTCTCCTATCGTGGGAAATGTTCAAAAGTTACCTCCTCAAAGTGTGGGAGCAATGTCAGTACGTGCTCTTTGTATGGGATGAGATTTGGATGCTTCATATCCCATTCGCCTTTGATATGACTTATCACCAAGGCTGAATCCCCGAAGACATTTAAGAACTTGATCCTGAGATCGATGGCGGCTTTAAGACCCATGATGCAGGCTTCATACTCCGCCATGTTGTTAGTGCAATTGAAACATAATCGAGAAGTGAAAGGAGTGTGATAGCCCTCAGGGGATATGATTACAGCACCGATGCCATTACCAAGTGCGTTCGAAGCTCCATCAAAGACCATAGTCCATCGGGATTCTTCTTCAGGTCCTTCATCTGGTCTATGTTCTTCATAGTCAGTCACCAGCATAATGTTCTCGTCCGGGAACTCAAAATTCATGGACTGGTAGTTATCCACGGGCTGATGAGCCAAATGATCAGCCAATACACTCCCATTGATTGCTTTCTGGGTTGTATATTATATATCGTATTCGGTTAAAATCATCTGCCATCTCGCTATTCTTCCGGAGAGTGCGGGCTTCTCGAAGATGTATTTGATTGGATCCATCTTAGATATCAACAAAGTACTGTGGGTCAACATATACTGTCTTAGTCGGCGAGAAGCCCATGCCAAAGCACAACAAGTTTTCTCGAGCAATGAGTATCTTGTCTCACATTCGGTAAACTTTTTGCTAAGGTAGTATATTGCGTGCTCTTTTCGACCTGACTCGTCATGCTGCCCCAACACACACCCCATTGAATTGTCTAGCACTGTTAAGTATAATATCAAAGGTCTTCCTTCAACCGGAGGCATCATAATTGGCGGTTCTTAAAGATATTCTTTGATCCTTTCAAAAGCAGTCTGGCATTCGTCATTCCACTTTACCACTTGATCTTTCTTCAGAAGCTTGAAGATGGGCTCACAAGTAGCAGTCAGATGTGAAATGAACCTGGCGATATAATTCAAGAGTCCCAAGAAACCTCTAACTTCCTTCTCAGTACGGGGAGTCGACATCTCTTGTATGGCCTTTACCTTTGTGGGGTCTACCTGAATACCTTTGTCACTGACGACGAAACCCAGAAGCTTACCAGACCTTACCCCGAAGGTGCACTTGTTCAGATTCAACCTCAGCTTGTACATCTTCAACCTGTCGAATAACTTTTATAGATGATCGAGATGTTCCTCTTCGATTTGAGACCTGGCTATCATGTCATCAACATAAACCTCGATCTCATGGTGAATCATATCATGGAACAAAGCGACCATGGCTTGCTGATAGATTGCCCCAGCATTCTTCAACCCAAAAGGCATCACCTTGTAACAGAAGGTCCCCCACTGTGTGATGAAGGTTGTCTTCTCCATGTCTTCAGGAGCCATCTTGATCTGGTTATATCCAGAGAAACCATCCATGAAGGAGAAGATTTTGTGTTGTGCAGTGTTGTCAACCAGAACATCAATATGGGGAAGCGGGAAGTCATCCTTGGGGCTTGCCCTGTTCAGATCTCTGTAATCCACACACATCCGTACCTTGCCGTCCTTCTTAGGTACCGGAACAACGTTATCAACCCACTGCGGATAGGAGGTGACAGCTAAGAAACCTGCGTCTAACTGCTTCATGACCCATGCCTTTATCTTCTCTGACATTTCAGGGTGCATACGGCAGACCTTCTATTTAACCGGAGGAAAATCCTCTTTAGTTGGGAGATGGTGTACCACGATGTCAGTGTCTAAACCAGGCATGTCTTCATATGACCAGGAAAAAATCTCAATGTAGTCGCGCAACATCTGTATCAACCGCTGTTTGATCTTAACTTCTAGATTTGTGCCGATCTTGGCTTCTTTTCTGTCCGTCTCTGTGCCTAAGTTTATTGTCTCAACAGGCTCTTCATGAGGCTGTAAAGCCCTCTCTTCTTGTTGTAATAGTCTAGCCAGTTCCCCAAGCACCTCACAATCATTCTCCCCTTCGTTCTTGGCTCGGTTGATTGGATTCTCGAAGTCATAGCTGGTATTAGCAGGATTGTCATCAATGGGATCCAGAGTGGATATGGATCTGTAGTTTGATACGTGCGTGTGTGTAAGAGCATAGCTGATTTGATAAAGTAAAAGCAGAAAATAAAATAAAACAGAGAGCGCAAAATTTGTATGCAAAGAACGTCCAATGCTTCATTGATGATATATGAAATGACATATAATAACCCTCACAGATAGAAACATTGTGCCTCGGGTAAGACACAAGGCCAAAAAGTTTTAAAAATTGTTCATTACAAATTCAGAACATAAGTAAGACAATTACTGTGGAATAAAAGAAACTAGAATAAAATCTCTAGCCGTCCAGTTATTCGGTCCACCGTTGGTAGTTGGGTAGATCTAGCCGTCAATGTTAGGGTCTTCCTCACTGTCTTCAATAGTGTTGACCCCACGATTGCTGATGCATAGGGGAGGTCCTCCAGCCCGAGCGCGTCAAACAGCCCTTTGAGCCCCTGAAGTAAAGCCCAAACCAAATTTGTCAGTTTTGTGAGTAAAATCAGGGAGTCGTCCCCAATTGGTACACCCACCTTCCTCAACCACTGTTTTGGCGTCCTTGAGAGAAGCCATCTTCAAAGGAAGTTTGGTAATGGTGGTAGTCTCGATCGACGCTAAAACCTGGGGAACCTCTTCGAAGTTTTGACAAGGGGTCTCTATGAATTCCCCGTCCATCTCCACATACCTGAAGGAGTTCAGGTGGCTCACCATGTACTCCTCTTCTCCATGCACAATGACTATCTTCCCCTTCACCGGAAACTTCAACATTTGGTGTAGTGTAGAAGTAATAGTCCCAACTTCATGGATCCAAGGACAACCCAACAAACAAGAGTATAATGGCCTGATGTCCATCACGTAGAAGGTGGACTTAAAAGTTTGAGAACCTATCTTGACATGGATGTCCACCTCCCCATGCACCATTCTCTTCGACCCGTCAAAAGCCCTTACCACAATGTTATTGGGTTTTAGGGTCAAGCCTTCACAATCCAAACGATCAAGAGCCTTCTTAGGCAACACATTTAGGGAAGACCCAATATCCACCAGCACATGAGCCATGGTAGTGTCTCTGCATTCGATCGAGACATGCAGAGCATCATTGTGTTTTCTCCCTTTCGGAGTTAAGTCAGCATCCAAAAAACCAGTCCATTGTTGGCAGTCAAACTAGCTACACAGTCTTTGAATTGATCGACTGAGGTTTCTTGCGGCACATGTGCGGTTTTGAGGAATGAAATCAAAGGCTTCACATGGGCCTCAGAATATAACAGCAAAGACAACATTGATATCTTCGAGGGGGTCTGCCCCAACTGCTCGACCACATTGTAGTCGCTTTTCTTTATAATTATTTTTAAAATTTCCTCTATCTCTTGCTTAGAGGTTTCCACGACAATCTTTCTAGGTGCCTCCGTCCGGGCATGCTCACCTATAACTTCTTTTCCTCGAGTCCCAGATGACTCTACGATAGGAGTAACAATTGGAGTAAGAACAGGAGTAACGATGGAAGTACTGGTAGGAACAACATATGAAATAACAACAGGCTTAGTGACAGTCTTTAGGGAGATCTCAGGAGAAAAAACTTCCACTTCTAGTAATCTTACTGGTCCCGACAATGTTACTGACATCGGGACCAGCCTCTTCATTCTTTAGGTCTTGTTTAACGCCATGATAGTAGATATCAGCGCCATAATGCCAAGGGACAGCTTTGTCCGAGGTGTACGGAACAGGACCAGGACAAGTGATTATTAACGGAGCAACTCTCGAAGCGGGTGTAATCCTAACAGGTCTTCTCGGGAGGCCTTGGAAGGATTGGCGGAAATGGTTATAATAGCAACATCTTCGAACGAAACAAAAGGAGTCAAAATTTTCTCGAACAAAATTTCTCTACTATCCATCAGGCGCTGGACACCTGTCTTTAGAAGATGGCAACTAGAAGGCAGAGATTAACACATGTGGCAACCTTCACCAAAACCCAGAAATAAACCGGCCAATAACAAATTCTTCTTAATAGTCATAAGGGGAGTATAAACTTCATCAACTGAGGTCACAAACAGATCGGTATCAACGGTGTTAACTCCATGGTTGTGCCTAGGCATGGGAGTAGTTATGACATTGGGCTTCTCGGGAGCGTCGAACTCGATCTCCTTGGCTTTAATCAGATCTTGTACTTTACTTCTTAGAGCCCAACAGTCATTTGTATCGTGACCAGGACTCTCAGAATGGTAGGCACACCGAGCGTTAGGATTGTACGAGGAGACGAGGTATTAGGATTCTTGGGAGCCTCTTTCAAAGTTATCAAGTTGGATCTCAGCAGATGGGGTAGAACCTCTGCCAATGTCATGTTAATCCGAGTAAACTGCCTTTGTGGTCTTTCTACCCTTTGTTGATTGTTGCGTTGTGGGGCAGCCGCATGCATATGTATCATTACAGCACTTACCGTTGGACGGTATTCCGTTTTGCTCTGACCTCTCGGACTATAAAAGGCACTGGCCTCCTTCTTACCGGTGAAGGACCTCTTTACTGAACTCGAAGGGGTGTCTTTCTGTATTTTACCGCTCCGGATTCCAGCTTCTACCCTTTCTCCAGTTAATATCAGCTCTGTAAAACCAGCCGATGAGATACCGATTAAATGGTTGAAGAATGGACCAGACATCGTCCCAAGAAATATGTCAACCAACTCCCTGTCAGATAAAGGGGGTTGAACTCTCCCAGCCAAGTCTGTCCACTTCTGCGCGTAGTCCTTAAAGCCTTCACCTGCACCCGTGGACATACTCTGGAGTTGAGTACGAGTAGGGGCCATGTCGGTATTATATTGATACTGCTTGAAAAAAGCAGCAGCCAAATCCTCCCAGTTTTGGACATTGGTTCCCTCCAATTGGTAGAACCATTTAAGCTGAGTCCCTGACAGGCTGTCTTGAAAGAAGTGAACCTAGAAGTTTCTATCAGCGGTGTGGGGCTGGATCTTCCTTACGTAGGAACAGAGATGAAGCTTTGGACAATACACCCCATCATATTTTGCAAAAACCGAAGCTTTAAACTTTTGTGGGATGACCACTCCCGACACCAATCCCAATTCTTTAAAGTCCAACCCAGGTATTCTCTGGACTTCCATGGCGCTCAGCCGATCCTCTAACTTCTTGTATCTATCCTTAATGGGAGGATATTGCTCATCATTATAGTCTGTATCATTGTCAGAAGCTTCAGGACTGGGGTCCTCTTCTCTTGTCGGCCTCTCTTGATTCTCCCTTTCTTTAGATGAGGAGGTCAGATCGACTGATTGCTTTAGCGCCCCCCCGAATCTTCTGCCCATATTAAGGATACCACCAGGTTTCTTCTTCTTCTTCTTCTTCTTCTCTTTCAGGATGAGGGCCTTCATATCTTCCTGCCCTTTCGCCAGAGTTATGAACATCTGTTGAAATTGGGCATTTTGTGCCTGAAGATCTTTTATGCTTTGTTCAGAAGACATCTTTGCTGAAATAAACAGCGAAGAAGATGAGAAACCTGTAATGGTAGTTATTTATGCAATGCTATGGATGGGATGCGTATGCAATGATTTCAAGGACTTTGGGAAATTTAAATTTGCAAACCAAAATGAAACAAAGATTTTATTAGTAGAATTCAAGGTACAATTGCATCTTAGGCGTTACAATTAAAGATTCTAAAAACTAAAAAAATCAAGTTTCCCATGGATGCTTCCTCTTCGTGTTGAGATAAGCATTAAGGCTTCTTTCCTCATGAAATTGCTTTGTGAGATCTAAAACCTTCTTCTCCTGGGCATAGAACTGGTCCCTATAAGTATCCCGCTCCTTCTTCAGCTGGATCCAAGACCTTTGTAGTTCTTCAAGATCAGTGGGCATATCAGGATGAAGAACCGTGTAGGGAATATCCCCTTCAGTAACGGGCTCCACAATCACTGGTAAGACGGCTATGTAGGGAATCATAAGTTTCTGAGTGCGAGCTCGTACCCATTGGAGATAAGGTTCCATAGGAATGGAATTCTATGACCCCAAAGTCTTGGCGCCAGATCTGTTTATCATGCCCCAAGCTCGTATGAACCTCTGGAGATACCCTTGAACATCCCCCTCATAGTTAAATACAATTCTCTGGATAAGTAACTCATGAGGACCATCCCTTCGAGCATAACCAAATTGTCGCAGAGCCAAACAAGGATTGTAAGTTATACCTCCCCTAATGCCAAGTAGTGGGACATTAGGGAACTCCCCGCAACGGTCAATAATAGAAACATCTCCCATAAATCGGGAATACTAGAGAATATCCGCGTGAGAAAGTGACATTATCCTTTGCGACCAACCCAAACCTTCTTCATTCTTCAGCACTGACTTAGGGAGGTGAGAAATAAACCACCTCGACAGTAATGGCAAGCAGCACATAAGGACTCCTCTTATCTTCATGGTACGAGTGTGCATAGCGTGCAAGATATCTCCGAGCAAGGTAGGCACAAGGTTGCGAGAGAGGAAAATCTTGATAGCATTCACATCTATGAGTAAGTCCGGATTAGGGAATAGTACTAACCCATAGATTAGAAGGGCCAAGACCTCCTCAAAGGCTTGGAAATCCAAATCATCCCAAAATAGTTGGGCCCTGTCTATTAGGAACTTGGCTAGAAAACCCTTGACTCTGCTTCTTGTTTCCCAATTGGATATCACGTCGGCCTGTTTTAGATGCAAAGCTGAGGCGATGACTTCTGGCTTCAGAACCTCTTCTAAACCTGTGAAAGGTACCTAGTCAAGAATGGGTATATTCAATAACTGAGAGAACTCTTCCATGGTAGGCACCAACTGATAGTCTGGAAAGGTGAAGCAGTGGTGCTCGGGATCAAAGAACTGAAAGAGTACACCCATCATCTTCTCATCAAAGCTTGAAGTAATCAGGTTGAGAAGTCGACCATGTCTCTTGATGAACACAGAAGTTTCAGGAACCCTTGATATTAGTTCTTTGAGTTGGAGAGGTGTTCTCACAAAGAAGATTCGGATAGCGTTTCTACGAGCGGAAGCCATGATCTGCAAAACAGAACAAAGATAAAATCCCTTGGTCCTTGAAATGGTTAGTGTAATAAGAATGGATGTTGTGTTATGATGCATGATGTTGTGTTCAAACAGAGTAAATGACACACAAACCAAACACACAATAGTCCTTAGGTTCAAAGGCTTGCATGAGGTTAAAGGTAAGTACCCTCTTGAAGTTTAGTTGGTTTCAAACCTGTCTTAGAAAATTAATTGGGTTCTAAGGATTCTCAATATCACTGATCATCCTCTATCGGGCATTGTTTCAGCTCAGACAATCTTTTCTTGCGACCGAAATATCCCGAAAGTCTGATCTCAATAAGTGTAGCATTGAGTATCAACCAATCCTCAACTTTATTTTTTCACCCGATGACCTTCATTTTAGGAATTTCATTTTATTTTTTGCGATCAGATGTTAGTTCTCAATTTATATTTCCAGTAGTTAATTTTTGCAATTGAATTATTGAAGAGTGCTGAAAGAACAATTTATATGTAAGACAAATGTTATTGCTAATCAATTATTTTATTTTTATTTTTTATATATTTATTAAATTTAAATTAAAAAATATATTAATTAAAATTTTATATAAAAATCATTCAAAAAATAATATATAATATTAATACTTTTATCTAATTTGATAAGTTAGGAACAATGTCAGCTTTGATAAAAATTTCATTAATTAGAATCTTACAATTGAGATGGTTGCTCGTATTAAAATTATTGGTAACTTTTTTATTAAGAAATCTAATATGTAGGTTATAATTTTGTTCATAATGATTTTTTTCGAATTACTTATTAAACAAGTTTGATATCTATAGAATAAGAATTTACTCTTTAAGAGATTTTGATTTGGTCTTTCTCTTGTGTTCTTCTGATTCTTATTTTATTTTAATATATTTTGATTTATTCAAAAAGTATTTATTTTTACCGTTCAAAACTTTTTAATAATCTTTTTAGAAATTAGAATATGTCATAATGTTATAGCATTTAAATCTTAAATGAAATAATTATTTATTAATGATCAACTAATTAATTTAAATTTATAATAAGATCTAACCACTAAACAAATACTTGCGAAAAAATAATTAATTTAAGTTATTAAAGTTTTTGTTGAAATATTAAATTAGATTAGATTAGATTTAATTAAATTTAACATTTAATATAATTTAAATTATGTTAGTTCCAGTCTAATTATGGTTGTATATAAATAGTTATAGTGTATATCATTATTTGTACACTTGAGTAATATAAACCCTTATTTCCTTTATTATTTTCTCTTTTTCTCCTCACTAAAAGTGCCTCACGCACTAACAAATTGGTATCAGAGTTTCCGATTATTGTTCTTGATCAAGTTCTTAAGAATTTCACGTCAAAGATCGTTTTTCTAGGGCAAGTAAATCAACCACTGCGAAGATGGCTAGTGATACGGGCATTCCGAATTCTCTTCCAATGCTTGACGGCAAAAATTGGATCTGATGGAAAAAACAGATGTAATCCTTATTTGGCTTCCATGAAACCCTAGAAGTGATTACCGACGGCGTTCCTGCGTTGGCTGCAAATGCAACCGACGAACAGAAAAAAGCCCACAACAAAGTCAAGAAGAAAGATTACAAGGTTGTTTATTGCATTCAAACGGTTGTCAATGCTGCTAACTTCAAGAGAATCTCTCATGCTGAAACAACGAAGGAGACATGGGATATTCTGGTAAAGTATTTCGAAGGAGGTGAGAAAGTCAAGGTTGTCAAATTACAAACCTTGCATCGACAATATGAGTTGTTGTCGATGGGAGAAGATGAAAAAGTTGTAGAATACATGTCGAAGGTTCAGAAACTCGTCCATCTCATAAAGGGTTGTGGTGAAACCATTACTGATAAGATGATAGTTGAGAAGGTAATGAGAACGTTGACCTCTCACGTTGATCATGTTATCGTAGCTATTCAAGAATCCAACAATCTTGAAACCACTAAAGTGGAAGATTCGGTTGGTTCATTGGAGGCGCATGAGATGAGGATTATCGAAAGGAAAGGAGTTCAGGACTCGATACAGGCACTGCAAGCTCAATCATGGAAAAAAGATGGTGGTTCCAACAAATTCAAAGGCAAGTTCGACAAGACTCATGGAAAGAAGTCTTGGTCGAATCCCCATAAGAATAAGGTCGAAGATAGATCTTCTGAATCCTCGAAAAGGGGAGGAGGAAACTATCGAAAGGATACAGAAGATAAGAAAGGTATGCAGCGTTATAACTGTGAAAAGTAGGGACACTTGGCCAAGAATTGTTAGTACAGAAAAGACAAGGGATCGAAAGGCAAGGACGAAGGAGCGAACCTTGCACGCCAAGATTCAAATGATTCTGAAGGTGGTATGATGGTTATGGATGCAATTGCAGATAACCATGTTGAATCCAATATCTGGTTTCTCAACTCAGGCTGCTCGAACCACATGACTGGTCGAAAGGAGTGGTTGGCATATTTTGACGAGTCGAAGAAGAGCAAGGTAAAACTTGTTGATAATAGTTCGTTGCAGGCAAAAAGTACTGACAACATAGTCTTTCAAATGAGTAATGGAGGGAAAGCTATGATTAAAGATGTGCTCTATGTACCTGGAATGAAATGTAACTTGCTAAGTGTTGGACAACTAGTCGAAAAAGGTTTTTCAGTTGTCATGAAAGATGGAGTTTTGAAATTGTCTGACACAAAGAACAATTTGGTCTTAAAATCTCCATTATCGAAGAATAGGATATTTAAGACTATGATCAGTTCGACAAAAGTTCAATGCTTAAAAACTGTTGTCGACCACAAGGATAGTTGGTTGTGGCACTTGAGGTTTGGACATTTGAATTTTTGATCACTTAATCAACCAATTACTCATGATATGGTTACTGGTATTCCAAGCCTTGAGATGCTTGAAAAACTTTATGAAGGTTGTTTAGTGGGAAAGCAATCTAGAAATTCTTTCGTTTCGACTATGTCAATGAGATCATCATGCATTCTCGAAGTGGTGCATTCAGATGTATGTGGTCCATTCGAAGAACATACAATTGGTGGAAACAAATATTTTGTTTCATTTTTCGATGAGTTTAGTTGAAAGCTGTGGATCTATGTGATCAAACGAAAGGACAAAGTATTCTAAATCTTTAAGAGATTCAAGATACTTGTGAAAAACTAGAGTGAGAAGAAGATCAAAGTTATGCGAACAGATGGAGGTGGCGAATACACATCCAAGATGTTTGAAGATTTCTGTGCAGAACATGGTGTTGATCATGAGGTAACTGCTCCTTACACACCTCAACATAATGAAATTGATGAAAGAAGAAATAAAACCATATTAGATATAGCGAGATGCATGCTGAAGCAAAAGAATTTGCCAAAATCTTTATGGGGAGAAACTGTTTTGTCTGCAGTTTATATTTTGAATAGGTGTCCTACTAAGATATTGAAGAACAAGGTTCTTGAAGAAGTGTGGAGTGACAAACGATCATCAGTAGGTCACTTGAAGGTGTTTGGCTCTATGTGTTACAAGTATGTTCCTGATGCAAGGAGAATAAAGCTTGATGACAAGAGTGAACCTATGATTCTGGTAGGATATCATAAAACTGGTTCATACAGACTATTCAATCCAGTTAATGAGAAGATTGTGTTGAGTCGAGATATTGTTATTTTTAATGAAAATTCTGCCTGGGATTGGAATTCTAGCAATTCAATTAACAAATCATTAATGAACTTTGGTTTCGAAGAAGAAACTAATGAAGTAGAGGTCGAAGGAATTATTGAGAATCCAGTCGAAGTTGAAGAAGAAGCGGTTACTGACACTCCCGTAACAGTCGAAGTCGAAGAGGTTGTGGCTGAAACAAGCCAAAGACCTCAAAGAAATAGAGTTCTTCCAACAAGACTTCATGATTATGAAGTGGTGGGTGATGATGAAATTACACCAGATGGAGAATTAGTTCATTTTTCTTTACTTTTCGGTGATGAACCAATCAACTATAGCAAAGCTTTGAAGATTAACAAGTGGAAGTTAGCTATGATCGAAGAGTTACAGGAAATCGAAAGAAACAACACATGGGAGTTAGTCGAATTGCCAGTACATACAAAATCTATCGAAGTAAAGTGGGTGTTCAAGTTGAAACACAATGCAGATGGGTCAATAGCACGACATAAAGTAAAGATTAATAGCTCGAGGTTTTCTTCAAAGATCAGGACTTGACTACTCTGAAGTATTTGCTCCAGTAGCAAGATTAGAGATTGTTCGACTAGTAGTAGCAATGGCATGCAACCAAGGCTGGTAAACATTTCATCTAGATGTGAAATCAGCATTTCTGAATGGTCCTTTAGACGAAGAAGTTTATGTCACACAACCTCATGGGTTTGTGATTCAGAAGGAAGCGAGTAAAGTATATAGATTGCACAAAGCGCTATATGGCCTCAAGCAGGCACCTAAGGCATGAAACAAGAAGATCGACTCATACTTAGTCGAATTAGGATTTGTCAAATGCAAATCAGAGTATGGTGTCTATGTTCAGGTTGTAGCACAAGATATAACAATCATCTGCTTGTATATTGATGACTTGCTATTAACTGGAAATAGTTTGGAGAATTTGTCGAAGTTCAAAGAGCTGATGACGAAGGAATTTGAAATGTCGGATCTTGGAAAATTTTCTTATTTTCTAGGCATAGAATTTCAAATATCGAAGCAAGTTATGGTGCTACATCAAAGAAAGTATGTCAAAGAGATACTCAAGAGATTCATAATGGATGATTCGAATCCTGCATCCTCACCTATCGAACCAAATGTGAAGTTGGAGAAGAATGGAGAGGAAGACAAAGTCGATGCAACTTTGTTCAAGCAAATTGTGGGATCTCTGAGGTATGTGTGCAACAGTCGACCTGATATAGGTTTCGCATTCGGATTAGTAAGCAGATATATGGGTGAACCAAGTGTGTCACATATGAAGGCTGCAAGAAGAATCCTTCGATATTTGAAGGGTTCAATAAATTGTGGAATACTATTTCGATGAGATTCTGAAGGAAAAGAAGCAATAGTTAATTATTTTTCAGATGTTGATTGGTGTGGAGATAAGGAAGATCGAAGAAGCACAACTAGATATTTCTTTCAAGTATTTGGTGCCCCAATCTCATGGTGTTCGAAGAAGCAACCTGTGGTGGCATTGTCATCGTATGAAGCTGAATATATAGCAGGATCCTATGATGCATGTCAAGCAATTTGGATCAGATCTGTACTTGAAGAAATGACTGTCGAAGTGAAGAAACCTCTAGTATTGCAAATCGACAGACAACAAGCCAGTCATAAATCTGGCAAAGAATCCAGTTTTGCATGGAAGAAGTAAACATATTGAAGCAAGGTTTCACTTCTTCAGGGAAAAAGTAAATCAAGGTGAACTTGAAGTTAGACATTGCTCAAGTGAAGCACAGTTGACCGATATTTTCACCAAAGGATTAAAGATCGACATTTTCCTGAATTTGAGAAAGAAATTAGGAATAGTTCAGATTGATTATTTTTGAGGATGTTCGACAACTTGGATTATAGGGGTGTGTTGAAATATTAAATTAGATTAGATTAAATTTGATTAGATTTAATATTTAATATAATCCAAAATGTGTTAGCCCAAGTCCAATTAGGATTGTATATAAATAGTCATAGTGTGTATCATTATTTGTACACTTGAATAATAAAAATCCTTATTTCCTTTATTATTCTCTCTTTCTCTCTTCACTAAAAGTGCCTCATGCACTAACAATTTTTTGCCACATATATTTTTTGTGTAAAAAAACTTTTAAAATATAATATTTGTCAACTTTGTGTAATATTTACGATTCAACTATTTATTGTTAATTAATTAATCTTTTATAATTTTAAATAAAATAAAAAAAATAAAAAATAAAATATTAGTTATATTTTATTATAAAATCACACACAAGAGAAATGTGTGTCACGAAAATATCATTAAAAAAATTTTTAACAAAGAAAACAACTTAATATACCAATTATTAAAAAATTAAATTTATTTTATAACATTGTTTTTATATAAACTAACATTAAAGAGTGATGTTGAAGAATTAATCAATATATAAAACATCTCTTTATAACAAATTAATAGGTTCATTAGAGTTTATTTTAAAAATTATACCGAAACATATTTTTTAGACAAAATAGTTCATTTGAATTAATTTTTTTTAACATCTCCAACATAAAAATAAAATAATTCTAATATATTAACTATATCTTTTTCCAATTTCATTTTTTTTAACATTATATTTTTTAGAAACGAGTCAATAAAGAATTCATATGTGCATACAACTCATACATAAGACACGAATTTGTTTGTCATAAATATATTAATTTAATTTAATTTTTAAACATTCTAAATAAAACTAAAAGAATTATTATACACTAATTGGATTTTATTATAAAAAATATACATGATACAAATTTGAGTTCAAAATAAAATTCTACCTATTAGTATATATCAACTTATACTTTTACAACATTATTTTTTATAAATTTGACATGTAATTTTTTTCCATAAATTACATTAATTTTCCTTTTTCCATATTATAGCTTACTTTGCTCTTAACCTTTATACGTATCTATAATATTTTATTTTATTATTTTCTATATTAATTTTAATTTTAATTGTTTTAGACTAGTCCGACAGTTAGAATGGTTTAGTCTAATCCTTTCTTTCAGTATGGTCTATACGTTTATGGTCTGAACCTCTCTCGCTTTCTATCGAGTAATATCGACCCTTTATTCTTCTGAACCGGCACTGACCTAAGATGGTCGACGAGCACCTCTCAGTCTGCCCGACCTCAAGTCGTACAGACAACCAGGAACCGACCAGACCGCTGGTCGTAACTTACCTCCTCTTTGGAACCAACGGCTAGTTACGGGCACATCTTCTCGGTTTGACCAAGTCCTGGAAGTTACCTATTTTTGCGGACCCGCATATCCATGCCCAAAAACATGAATCAATGGCCATGCGCCAGGGACATTATATAAACCTTCACACTTGTGAGGGCCAGATATCAAATATTCACTATTCACCACAAATACATTAACACTTTGCTTGTATCTCTTTGTTCTCACTCTTACTTGATCGTCGGAGTGCCTTGCAGGTACAATCCCATTTTTCCTCCTCGACATCACAGCCTGACTGTAGATCATCACCCGGCCACCTTGCAGGTTCTGATCAACCGGTAAGATCAGTGGCACCATCTATGAGAAACTACGATAGATAAATAAAAGATCAAAGAAAAATTTCAAGATTCCTTTCACAAATCATGGCCGACCATGATGATCTCCACCTGCTCAGAAAGGCTATTTTTCCCCCTGCACACAAAACCAACGGAAGCCAGGAACATCCTCACCTCGAGGACAACCTAGGTTTCTGAGACGACCAGACTGCGTCTCCAAATTCAACTGACGTCCGACGCGACGACAACCAATTCTTAGACAATGGACATCCCAAGAATCTCACCGAGGAACTGCCAGAGATTCTGCAACCAGTTCCCATCCCTCTCAGCGTCGACCCGGCCATTACAATGTTGCTCGCTGCTATCAACCAGACCACCGCCCTCATTCTGCAGCAGAACCAAAGGATAAGGGTCTGGGAGAAGAAGCGATCAAGGTCTCCCCTTCGGAGAACCCGACGACGAGACTCTTCTAGCATATCTCCACCTAGGCGTGGCCTTCCACCAAGAAAGGAGAAGCGCATCATTTCTTTCTTCAAGAAACTCAATCGCACACCTCCCACGAAAGATCAAGCCTCTCCTTTATCCAAGAAGAGGAAAGAAGATCGTCAAATAGACCGCGCTCGATTACCTTCGCCCGAACCAAGACAGAAACAGAGGAGTCCCTCCCTTCTATGAGACCGCGATGATCGACGGGATAGAAATTATCACTCCCATTCTCCGTCCCCCGCGGATAGTGAAGACGGCGAGTCCCGTGACCCAGTATCAAGGGAAATTATAGAAGCCCAACTCCCTGTCGGCTTGGAGAAGCCACCTCCGCTTGGAACTTACGATGGAACGACAGACCTCGACGAGCATATTGAGAACATTGACGCTCTCCTCGACTATCGAGGAGTTAGAGGGGCCATCAAGTGTAGATTATTCCTAACCACTCTCAGGAAGGGAGCAATGTCTTGGTACAAGAGTCTCCCGGACGAGTCCATCACCTCCTGGAAGCAGCTTGGGAGGATATTTTTGAGACACTTCATCGCCTCTCGTCGACACCCAAAGTAAGAGGCGTCGCTCGAAGCAATCATCCAAGGCAGAGATGAATCTCTGTGGGCATACATTGAACACTTCAACAAGGAAGCAATACATGTCTCCACGATCGAAAACATGAAGAAATATCTCCTCGAGCACGGGCTCCATCCCTGCAGCAACTTTTCCAAAGTTGTGGGCATTGAATCACCGACCACGCTCGACTCCCTCCTCCTCAAGGCCCAGAAATACATCCAATACAAGGAGAAGGAAGCCGCCAATAGCGTTAGGGAATCAAGGCACGGAGAGAGTGCAAAGACCTCGAGGAATAACGAGCCCTCGACATGCATTTAGCTCCTGCCAACGAGCTCAGGTCTCTCTGCTCTCCTTGGCCCTTTTCCAGGTGGGTATTGGATTTCCTCGGTTCATTCGTGGTCGGGACCAATAAAAACAAATATTTAATCATAGCAGTCGACTACTTCACCAAATGGATAGAAGCCAAAGCTTTGGCCAAAATCACCGCCCAAAATGTTCTCCGCTTCTACAAAAGAAGCATCCTCGATCGGTTAGGCATCCCATAAGTGATAGTCACCGATAATGGGACTCAGTTCAGAGACCACGCCTTTCAGGAATTCTTCGCTAAACTAGGCACCACCCAACACTTCGCTTCTATCGAGCATCCCCGGACGAACGGCCAAGTCGAATTTACGAACAGAGTAATACTCAGGGGCCTCAAGCGAAGATTAGGCGAAACCAAGAAAATATGGGTCGGGGAGTCACACATTGTACTCTGGGGATACCGAACAACTGCACATTCGTCAACCGGGGAGAACCATTCCCGACTAGCTTACGGGACGGAAGTCGTCATTCCCGTTAGGGGTGTTCAAATCCAAACCAATCCAAATAAAAAACCGAAAACCGATCCAAAAAACCAAAAACCATAAAAAACCGAAATTTATTGGTTGTGTTTGGATGTTATTTTATGAAAACCGATTGGTTCGGATTGGATTTCGGATGAATTTTTCAAAACCGATCCAAACCAAATCGAACCGCATAAATATATTTTGATACTTATTTACTTTTTATTAGTATGACATGTTATGTGAATTTATTATTAGATGATAATAATTTTTTTAATAATATTTATTAGTTTGGTATAATCTATTTATTTTTATTATTTCAAGCATAATCAATCACTCTCATTTTGTAATATTAACTTTTAATATACTATATGTTATATATTATATCAAATCTATGATTTATTAGTAGTTTTATAATATTAATAAAAATATAATGTGTAATTTGGATATCCAAAAACCGATCCAAATTAAACCGCATAAAATTGGATCGGATCAGATTGGATTTTTTTTAAATATATCATCCAAAACCGAACCGAATCTTAAGTGAATTAATCTTTGGATCGGATGAGTTTTTGCTTTAAAACCGATCCAAACCGAACCGCGAACACCCCTAATTCCCGTGGAGATCGAAGAACCCTCCAAACGAACCGAGGATACCCCGGACGAGGAGATGAACAATGTCGCCCTTCAGGAAGAACTAGATCTAGTAGAAGAAATCAGAACATGAGCGGTCCTACAAGAGGCCTCGCTCAAACAAAAAATAGCCATGCACTATGACGCCAAGGTCATACGACGAGAGTTCGAGGTTAGCAGCCTTGTCTTGAAGAGAAATCACAAAGAATCTCGCGAGGGCAAGCTCACAGTGAACTAGGAAGGTCCTTATCACGTCTACGTGAAAACAGGGACTGAAGCGTATTACTTGGAAAAATTACAAGGGGAACAACTCGTTCGATCATGCAACGCTGAAAAGCTAAAACAATATTATAGTTAAAAACACTGAGCATTCGGCGAGTTTGGTAGACAAGACAAACTCACCCAGGCCCGACCACGCGTGCATGCCTAGGCACGAGTATGGCACCTAAAATATTTAGAAGGGGCGAAGCTCCACTCTAATAACGAGCGCACCATCAGCCCGACATGGATAACTCGATCGAGCTCCATAGTCCTCGTGCCACGACGGTAGAACGTCTGACTCGCGATGGGAAGTTCATGCCGCCGAACCTAAGTCCCTTAAAACGAGACCTGAGTTCCGGCCCATGCCCAATATTCACCCTGACCGTTTGATCAGTTTCCCCACACTGGAAAACATACAAACTAAACGAGAAAATTGCCGCTACAAACTCTTATCAAAATAAAAGGTGTCCTAAGAAGACAAGTTTATCAGTATTTACATGCAAACACAAGTTAAATATTCGAAACAAACGACCACCATGGCCGAAAAACTAAAAGAAACGACCACTTGGGCCGCTATTGTGCGAATATTATAACAAAGGAGGCCTTTAACGCCCCATCCAAAAGAATAAATTTATGGCCACATAGATCACGCTTGTTCAAAGATTACATAAACGGGAAAAATATCGAAGAAACAAAATTACAACAATACGGCACGCAGGCCGGAATAAATAAAATAACTGGCAGTCACCCTTAGATATCTTCCTCAACAATGAGCGATAACTGGGCAGAACCCCCGACGGGCTGAGCAACAAACTCTTTAGGTAATCGAGGACCAAAATCTTACCGGAAGCCACGTAATAGTTGACCCCCATACCCGAAGTGTTGAGTTCTACTCCGAGGTTCAGCGTATGGATCTGTTTCACCGCATTTTTAAAACTACCCTCGTAGGAAGCCTAGGCATCGTCCACTGCCAGTTGAAAACAAGCAATAAGCATGTCCCTAGTCTTTAAATATTCCGTGTCCTCCGGCTTATCTTTAGCAGGCGTCACCTCGGCGGTCAGGACCACTACCTTCTCCTCGAGATATTTTTTCTCGAGCAACAGGATCCTGCATTCCTCGGAGAGTCTCCCTGATTCTTCCTCGGACAGCTTTTGGGCCCTTTCCTCCTCGATCCGGGCCTTCTCGCTCGCAACCATCTTAGGCTGAAGGTTCTTCAACTCTGCCTCCTGCGAAGAACTCCTCTCAGTATAGGCTACAACCATCTCCAAAATCCGCATTAAACCATCGGCATCCAACACCAATATCGCCCTCTTCTCCGGGCGGCCCAATCCCTCGAGATGAAGGGATTCGGCCCGAGGAAGGCGAAGAGTTGCACCCTCGGAGAAAGCCTTCTCCATCCAGCAAGGGGGAAGGTCATTCGTCCCCTTCCCCTTCTCCCCGGTCAGGTCGACGCATCCCTCGGCACACGGCCTCTTTGCTTTTGAGGATATAAGGGAAGGAGAGAGAGAGAGAGCAACCTTAGCTTAGGCCAAAGGCGAATCGCCCAATCCTGACGTAGGAGCGATCCCAGAGCCAGTCTGAGCATCCTTTTGAGCCTTCCTCACTCTAATAGCAAGAGTCTTGGCTATGCGCTCTTGGGCGAGATTCATGCTATCTGCAAAATGTAGCAACTGGTTTTTTAATCAAGTGTCGCCACTATTAGTTTTTATCCTAGGAAAGAGAACCTAACAGAAAACCCTAATTTGTAGAGATTCTATGTTTCAGACTCAATTAGACGAAAGGAAGGTGTTAGGAACCTTTCATCTACCTTGTTCGCAAGGATATTAAGCTCTAGGTTTAGGTGTGGGGTAGACAGGGTTTTAAGTTTTAATTAGCAAGACTCGCCCCGATTTTCGATCGTATGCCTACGTATCCTCTTACGAGGAATCAGAGTCCCAATTCGTAGTTCGTATGGGTTGGTGTCTTTTAGGGGTTTGCAAACATATTTTGAATCACTTCGCACTCGGTTGGGAGTAGTGATTGTGGATATTTTGACTGAGAACGCAGTAAGCCAAAATTAGTTTGAAACCCATTTGCAAAAAAGACTGTTGATTAGCTTAGTTTATTGCGAAAAATAGTTTGAGATTTGTTTGTGTTTTTTAATAATATTAATTGCGAAAATTTTGATTAATGCATGATAAAAAGGATTTAATGCAATATACGTGAAAATAACATATGTACATGAGTTTTTTTGAGAAAATAATTTATTTATAATAATATAAATAATATTTACAATTGATGAATAAAATAAAAATTAATATTAATAATAATATGATATAAAATTAATGTTACCAATAATAATAATTATTAAATAAAGACATAGATAATATAAAGAGAAAATATAAGAATTATATAAAAAATAGAAATTAAATCAATTAACCAGGGGGTGCAATTTGGCTATAGAGTAAAACTGAGAGGGTGCTAAAAGTAGACTGGGCTAGGCCCAGATATAAATTCTAAAGGGGGGGGGGTGTATCTGGCTTTGTGTTTTAGTAATTATTGACAAGGAGGGTGCAAACATCAGATGAGATAGGCCAAACGCAGTAAGAGGGATCCAGATGGATTATGTGTGGCACAGAGTACAGAGTTACGGTGGAGACTTGGCCTATCGGCCGTCCATCGAGGATCAGGCGGATGAGATCGAATGTGTATGATAATTATAATACATGCGAGCGTATGCAATTATTACTGAACATAAAGTTTGTTTTTACAAATTATTTTTATTATCCCTACCCATAATCCCCTTCGTTCTCTCTCTCAAAATTAGCCTTGGATGGAAAATTTCTAATAAAGTATGAAGAAGTTATGCTTGGTCAAAGTTTGGTTGACTTTTCCTGAGAAACCCCAATTTAGCAACTTTTGGGTTTTGATGAATTTAGGGCATTCCTTGAAGAATCATGATCAAAACTTGATAAAATGATGAAATTAACTTCAAAATGTGGATGTTTACCAAAAATATTGAAGTTTGACTGTATGTGGGCCACAGTTAACTTTTGACCTAATACAGTCGATTCTCAAGCATCTGAGCAGTTGACTGAGCAAACTTCTTGTGCAGTGCTTGAAATTTGACATGGAGGGTCTTGAAAACATATTAGGACCATGGAGAGCATATGAGGTCTTTGGAGTCCACCTATCTTAATGAAAATGAAAACCTAATTTGAGACACACTGTCTTAGGAGAGAGTTTGTCTGGTCAACTCTTGGGCAAACTTGAGCAAATTGAGGATCTCTAGAAGTATGTATTGAGTAAAATGAGAGGGCAAATTTTGGGGTACAACAGCTGCCCCTGTTCAATCTTCTTAAACCTGAGGATGTAGATTGGCTCGTCTGCCTTTCGTGATCTGAAGGTGGAAGATGATTGAACACCAGAGTGCCTATAAATTTGCACTCGTATGAATTGAAACTTGATTTGATGATATCGGGAATGGGCTTATAGATGCCATTTGGAAGTTGCTAGAGAATTGTCGGATATGGGCTTAAAGATGCCATCCAAGATGTGACGGAGTACCGTCAGAGATAGGCTTAAAGATGCCATCTAGAGGATGTTAATTTCCTGAGACAATCCTTCGATGGGAGTTCCTGTTTCTGTTGCTGATGAGGAATCTGCTTAGGAATGTTGGTATCTGTCTTGGGAGAAATAGAATTTTAGGAGCTTCAGTTGTCCGTTACTATACTGGGGAAATAACTCTTGCTTGAGGAAGCGGAAGTGAACTGCATATTTGGTCAGGGTACAAGTTGCACCGCGACTTACTGGGGAAATGCGAAACCATTCATGTTTGATCAGGTCCAGGTCTTACAATGTTGTAGACTGCTGTCTGGAGATAAGAGAAAAGAAACCTGGATGGTAAGGTTATGAGAAGGAACCTGGATGGTAGGGCTTATGGGAAGGAACCTGGGTAAGGTTGCTTTGTGAGGATTTTGGGTAAAACTACATCTGAACCAAGAAGGAACTTGGGTAAGGTTGCTTTGTGAGGAGTTTGGGTAAAACTGCATCTGAACCGAGAAGGAACCTAGGTAAGGTTACTTCAGGATAAGTCTGAGTGAAACTTCAGAAGGAACCTGGGCAAGGTTGCTCGTGATGAGTCTGTGTAGGGCTTTAGGAGGAACCTGGGTAGGGTTACTTCGGAATAAGTGTGTGTAAAACTTCAGAAGGAACCTGGGTAAGGTTGCTCGTGATGAGTCTGTGTAGTCCTTTAGGGGGAACCTGGGTAAGGTTACTTTGTGATAAGTTCGTGTAAAACTTCAGAAGGAACCTGGGTAAGGTTACTTTGGGATAAGTTCGTGTAAAACTTCAGAAGGAACCTGGGTAAGGTTACTTTGGGATAAGTTCGTGTAAAACTTTCGGAGGAACCTGGGTAGAGTTACTTCGGGATAAGTCCGTGTAAAACTTCAGAAGGAACCTGGGTAAGGTCACCTTGGGATAAGTTCGTGTAAAACTTCAGGAGGAACCTGGGTAGAGTTACTTCGGGATAAGTCCGTGTAAAACTTTATTTTGAAATGTATGAGAAAAGACTCATGTAATATTTTTCAGGATAAACCCGTGTGAAGCTGCATTTAGGAGAAACCCGTGTAAGATTGCTTCGTGATGAACCCGTGCAAAGCTGTATTTGGCCGCGTAGATAATTATTCTGTTTAGTTTCAGGAGCTAATCTTACACTTGCTGGAAGTTGTTGATGATAACCATCTTTCCTAAAAAGGTACATGATTAATCGTATATGATGCATGACATGCATTGTATGATGATGTTCTCAAAATAAATGAGCTTATGATGGATGCAATATGTATGCGCATATCATGATGTATGAACATGAAATGATATTGTGGCACGTCCGAGTTTGGGAAAATAAATCCCTGACTACTGTTGGAGAGTACTGGAAATTACATTCGTGATCATAGTAGAAAAAATGGTTCTTCTACTTCCGCTGGAGATGGCAAACTGGAGATGACTATGCCGGGGATTTGCCCCTTGTTTACGGATATTCTGCCGAGGAGAGACTCTACTTGAGAACAACTCTGCGGGGGAATAATTTTGTTGGAGAAAGAAGCTTCTATAGCTGAAGGGATAAACTTTGTCGGGGATTGAGCTTCTGTATTCAGAGAAATAAACTCTGTTTGGGAGAAAACTTTATGACCCGCTTGCGATTATTAAATTTGATCGGGGAATATAGATGTCGATTCTCTGAAGGAACTTTTTTGGGGAACATAGCACCTGTTTGTGGGATCCGATGTCAAAGCTTTAGTTTCCTCTACTCTGTGGGGAGTGTAGATGTCACAAGGTCGTATGCTGAGGATACGACAATGACTTTGCATCAGGACTTTTCTGCCCCTGTACCTGCTGGAGAACGTACCCACAGAGGCTTTATGGATGCTGATCAGGATGATAAGTCTTCTATTGATAATCAAATGATAAGATGACGGGACATAATCCTTCAAATCCCTAACTTTTTCCTGGACCGCCCTTTCGGGTTTTCAATCCACCGGGATACGCTTTTTTGCTCAAGTCTCCTTTTCAAGTTTTCGACTTGCCGGGTGTACATATCTTTTTTGTGTTTATCCCTAATTTTTGCCCGAACCCTTTTGGTTCGCCGGGATGCCCTTGTTTTTTCCTAGGCCAGTCAACCTAGCGGGTCTTTGTTCATGCGTAGTATTTTCCGACTATGTCCATGTTCACCGGGTACGGAGAATTGTCACTGTCCATAGTAGTAAGTGTTTCCATACTACCAGAAGATGTTTGTTTGATCGTACAGGATTCGTTGCTGGAATTCATGCCCAATTCCCCAAGTGATTCAGATGGAGATCTACCCCTGGCTATTTGGCATCTTTGAGAGATTCCTTGAATCTTGACTTGACTGCCCCAGATGATGGACAATGATCATGCTGTGCCCTCTTGGTTGGAAGTGTTTTTCCACTTGAGGTGATCTTTTTTATTGAGAAGGTTTTTGTTCACTAAATATTCGTCATGCGAATTTCTCTACTGTTGAACAAATAGTCATATGCAAACAATATTATTTTAAGAACGCAAAGCTTATGTCTGTCTTGAAGTTTGAAAATTCATTTTTTGGTAAAAACAAGTTTTTTTTTGTAAAAGTGTGATGTCAACTCAGGATTTATAGCAAACCTTATAGGAGTCAGGATACCTTTTGTAACAATATGCTTTCGAACTAACCCATGTTTCAGCTAGGACTTTTAAGGGTTATAACGTGGCCTGGTTCACAGTTCAAGAAACAAAGGATAAAGGCTCAAAATTTATTTGTACCCACCCGTTCTTCATGATGTTCTTCGATCTTATACTCAGTTAATTGTGCATTTAGATCCTGTTTGAGTCTTTGCTCTGACATTCTAGTGATGGTTCGGATACTAACAGTTTATTTTGAATAGACAGTCATTTTTGTTGAAGGTTTGTAGGACCCCTTTCTTTTTGACTTTATTATCCCTGGCTTTTGTCTGAACTGTTTCTTTTTGTGATTACAGTCAGCGGGATGCCCCCGTTTTTTTCTTAAGTCTCCTTCATAGGTTTTGACTTAATGGGCTTTTATTTCGAGAGATAATGACTGTCTGTCTTGACGATTATAGGAAACCATCACCGTCTTTTGTTTCGGAAGTACGTCTTTGATGCCATTCATTGTGTACAAAGAGGCAGGTTGTGACTGAATGCGCCTCTAAATTAACTGAGAAAACTACCCTGCCCCAGGTTATCATTAAGGGTTTAAATATGTGTGAAAAGAAAAACTCCTACTTTTTTGGCTCGAAGGGGTTGACTAGGAAGCATCTTCCTTATAACTCCACTGTTTAGGATTTGAAAAAATGCATGTACATCATCAACAAGGTCTGTTCAAAAGCATACTGTAGAGATTGTGGTATCGTTTTCATCATCCTCCCTCTAAAGGCTTACAATTTTTTAGTCGAGAGTTGAATATCACGAAAAGGAAATATAAAGAAATTTAAGCATAATGAAAACAAATTAATTCAAGACAGACATGTGTAATGCATTAATGAAATAATAGAGTTTGACATGACAATAATTGTTCGAATAAGCAAAGAAAATACAACTTCAGAATTTAAATGAACAAAAATGCTTTCAATCCTAGCCATGTTTTTGCAAGGGAGCAGTGATCACATTGGGAGTCTCAGGAGGGTCGAATTCGATCTCCTTGGCATCAATCATATTCTGAATCTTGTATTTCAGTGCCCAACAATCGTTAGTATCGTGCCCCGGGCTGTCAGAATGATAAGCACACCTTGCCTCCGGATTGTAGTTAGGAAAGTAAGTCTTCGGATTCGGATGAGGGTTTATCACCGTAATCATATTCATCTTCAACACGTGTTTCAATGCTTGTGACAATGGCATGTTGATTTGGGTGAACTTCCTTTGAGGTCTTTCCACCCTTGGCTGATTGTTTCGTTGTTGTGGTCGTTGTGTGCGTACCGAATTAGAGATTAACACTGCCCCCACAGATTGGTGGTAGTCTGCCTTGCTACGCCCCTTCTGGCCGTGCACAACATTGGCTCCCTCTTGCCACCAAATGAATTCTTCTCTGTACTCAAAGAGGTATTTTTTTTGGATCTTACCACTCCGGATCCCAACTTCTACTCTTTCTCCAGTCAGAATCAGCTCGGTGAAACCCGCTGATGAGCTACCGATCAAATGATTAAAGAATGGACTAGATAGCGTACCCAAAAACATATCAACCAACTCCCTATCAGACAACGGGGGTTGGACTCTTCCAGCCAAGCCTCTCCACGTCTGGGCATAGTCTTTAAAGCCTTCACTTGCCCCCATGGACATACTCTAGAGTTGAGTACGAGTAGGAGCAAGGTCGGCGTTGTATTGATACTGCTTATAGAAAGCAGCAGCCAAATCTTCCCAATTTTGGAAATTGGCTCTCTCCAGTTGATAGAACCATTCAAGATGAGTCCCTGACAGACTATCTTGAAAGAAATGAATCCACAAATTTCTATCAGCGGTGTGGGGCTGGATCTTTCTGACATAAGAGCAGAGATGGAGTTTTGGGCAGGACACCCCATCATACTTTGCAAAAATTGGAGCTTTGAACTTCTGCGGGATGACCACTCCCGACACCAATCCCAATTCTTCGAAATCCAACCCAGGTATCCTCTGGACCTCTATAGCATTCAAGTGATCTTCCAACTGCTTGTATCTATCCTTAGTTGGAGGATACTGCTCATCATTGTAGTCGGCATCATTGTCAGAAACTTCAGGACTAAGATCTTTCTCCCTTGTCTCTTCTTCTTGATTCTCCCCTTCCTTAGATGAAGAGGTCAGATCGACTTGTTGTTTCAATGGCCCTCTAAACCTTCTTCCTATATTCAGAATACTGGCAACCTTCTTCTTTTTCTTTTTCTCTTTCAAGATGAGGGTTTTCAGATCCTCCTGCCCTTTTGCCAGATTTATGAACATTTGCTGGAACTGGGCATTTTGTGCCTGAAGGTCCTTGATGCTTTGTTCGGAAGACATTTTTGCTAAAATAAACAGCAAAGAAGATGAGAAACCTGTAATGGTATATGTAATGATGTGTATGATATGCATGTAATGTTTTCAAGGATCTCGCGGGGTAAACAAGAAACTGTTAGAATTTGATTGCAGCTTGATTGAAGAAACTTCGTGTCGTTGAGAGTCTTTCTTCAAGAGTCAAGCTCACCATATCGAGTGGGTCATAGCCCCTGACTCAAGATCCTTTGACAACATTGGCTAGAGGAAAATAAATCCCCTTGCCCCTTGCTAGACGTCTGGTTCACCATGACCTACATCACAGACCCTTGAGATCCTTGAAATGGTTAGTATGATATGCCATGTTTATGATGTCATGATGTCATGATTATGTTGATAAATCACAGGTATAACAAGCACAAACAAATCACACAAAGTCCTTAGGTTTAAGGCTTGCTTGAGTTTAAGGTAGTACCCTCTTGAAGTTGGATTGGTTCAGCCTGTCCTATAAATAGTAACCGGGTTCTAAAAGGGATCTCAATATCACTGATCTTTCTCCCAACTTCGTTTAATAGGCGATGGACTCGCAACCAAACAAAACTCAAGAGTCAAACCTCAATGAGTGTAGCATCGAGTATCTGTCGACCTTGGGCATACACCAAAGCCGACCATCTCACTACGTCCTACTGGCCAAGTTGTGCAATTAAAGGTTCTAAGGTCAGTTGATGCTTCACGACACCACGCGGCGGCCCCATACTCTCCCTGATTGACTCAAGGGTTATCGGTACCAACCAAAGTGCCACATCAACGTAGCTACTGCTTCAACCATGCTGGTATACCCCAACATAGTTCCCTCACAATTTATTGCTACTTACCTAAAAGGTGTTCCCCGGATCTGGGTGTAGGATCTATAGTAACCCCAAACAAACCCTCGAAAGTAAAGTAATCAAGACAATCAAGAGAAGCAATTTAATGACCTAGATCCTAAGGTATACCCCACTTCATATAATTCCCCAGCAGAGTCGCCAGTTCTGTTATACGGTGGCAGAACCAACTTTTAATACTGGTTTGCATTTTTTGTTCGCAAATGTCGCGGTAAGCAAGAGTCGCCACCGAGTTTTATTTTATCCAACAAAGGAAAAGGAAAAAGAACAGAAAAAACCTTTTTTGAGATGTTTCTGAGTACGAGGGGTAGATTATAGAAAGGGAAGGTGTTAGCACCCTTTCCATCCATGGTTTTCCATGGGCTCTTAGGTACTTGCTCATTTTGAAAATTGCTTGTGTGTGCTTGCTTTGGAAAGTTTTGTTTTACTTCGTTTTAACCCTTGTTTCTGTCCTCAAGAGTGTTACGAAGTTGTTTTTGAAAAAACTTTGTTTTGAAAGTGTTTGTGTAAAAGATTTGTTGTTTTGAGCAAGTACCTAACAGTTATCTACCTACTCGAAAAAAAGGCGTTCTTTTCCTCCTATCCTTTAGACCGTGTTATCCTACTATTAGTGAGTAGGTAACCCTATTCGTTGGATGTTTGAGGGACTATCGAAAGGGACGTAATGGTCATTGAAGGCAACATGTAAAGATACCTTAGCATTTCGAAGGGACTGTCATCATATATTCGTAGGCAACATCGAGGGGCAAGATCATTTCTTGTAGGCAACTCGAGGGACGTTAAGGGACTATGATCTTTATGATGACTTTTAGATTGATGGTCTTTTGCTAAGATATCCCTACGTTCGAGGGACATGACCATTGTTTTCGAGGCAACCAAGTGAGGCAAACCCTAGGAGTGAGCATGTGCGAGTGTAATTTTCAGTTAATTTATATTTGCACATTTAGGGTTTTCTACCGTATTAATTTTCAGTTTGTCTTTCCATACAATCCTATTAACATACATCTAAGCAGTTTATAGTTTACGGAATTAAAAGCAAGAAAGTTTAAAGTCCTAGCTATTACAAGGCTTTTGCAAATACATAATTATTTTGGACTGAAAATAAAAATACGGAATTTAAACCCTAATTACTATTACAACCTCGAAACAGTTACAATAATAATAAAAGGAAATTAAAAAATGCACGCAGAGAATTAAATGCGAGAATACTTTAGGAAACCTAAAAAATCTAATTGAAAAAAGATTTAGGTTAGTTTTTTTGAGAAAAATTAATTAGGTTATGTACAAATTAAAACCCTAATTTCTAATTAATTTAAATTATAAAAAAGGAATTAAATTTGCCCTAAATTAAATTAAACTAATTAATTAAGGAAATAAAATATTTTTATGAAAAAAAATGATTTTTTATGTTTTTTTGATGATTTTTTGATTAAATAAAAATAATGATTTTTTGGTGTTATTTTAATAAAGGAAAATGATTAGTAAAACAATTAAAAATAAAATAAAATAGAAAAGAAAAGAATCGGCCTGTGTTGTGCCAGCCTGAGAGTGCACCATAGTCCTTCATTATTTGAGGCGTTGGATCTGAATTATTGATACATCCAACGACCAAATGGTGGTAGCACATGGTAGGCGTTTTGGATGATGATGCATTGAATCTGTAGAAATAAAGTAAGAAAACAAAATTTGCTGGGATAGTTAGTTGTATATATAATAACATAAATAAAATATAAAGGAAATAAAGTGGTCTTTCCCAAACGCGCGCGTGATTCAAATCACCCGATAGGATTCTGCCACCTAATTGTCTTCTTCCCCATAACTGTTGCTTTTGGGCACACTTTTACCTACAGTCGTTTCCTTCACTAAAGGCTATAGTGACGGATTTTGTTCGTATCCATAAACTTGTAAAATTCAAAAAAACGCAACTCAAGCAGAATAAATTCAAACCAAAGACATGGATCAACTACAAATCATCTCCTGAGCATGATAGTACCCCTAATTTTTCCAATTTTGCCTTTATATAGAATTCCCAATTTGGGACCTCAAAACCCTAACAATGGCATCGTGCCATTCCTGCACTTAAACTTCAATCAAACCAATCAAAAACATTGCAAATATGATAGCAAGCATGAATATATGATCAAAACATGTTTATGATGGATAAATCATTGAAAATGAATATTGAAAAAAGATGCAAACCGTGGCACTATGAGGCGTGATGTATGAAGGTTTTAAGACTTGAGGATGATTGGAATGGCTTCAGAACATGTCCAGGAACAGATTGTTGGCTTTGGAATTACTTGAAACGGCCTATGGAAGAGAATACAGTCTGCACTTTTTCTTCCAAAATTTGCAATTTCTTCCTCTTGTTTTCACGACCCCCTAACCTCTTTTATGCTTTAGAGATGTTACATATATATGATAGAATGATTTAGGTCAACAAAAACTGATCATATCTTTGCAAATTACGGAGATTTGATTCCATTCTTTTCCTTGTATGATTTGTTTCCAAAATAGACCAAATTAAGATCTTTTCCAATCAATTAGCTCTTGCACGAATTTTTTTATTTGCTATCTGTTCATGGACTCATAATATGCTCATAAAATCAAATCTTTGATTTTATTTGATTATTCTACTATTTAAATCGATTTATTTTGATTTAAATGGATAAAAAACAAAATAAATAATAAAAATAACAAAATTATAGGTGGATAAGATCAGGGGTCATGGACCATCTTAGGAACAAGTTTCAAACAAGAAAACATGGGCCCATTTAGAAAAAAAGTCATTTTGATCAATGTTGACTTCATGCATATTTCCAAAAATTGGTCAACTTTGACAATACATATCTCCTTCAATTTTGACCCTAGGAAGGTGTTCTTGGACTTTTTAGAAATCTTAGGATGTCCCCTAAACAACCCTTTTGGTCTCATCTCAATTGGGTCTTCCATGTTCATGTAAGAAGCTTTGACCCAAAAGGTATTTTTGTTGACTTTTCAAAAGGACCTATAATGTAGAAATTCATATCATTTTATGAGTGCATATTTTGAACTTGTGGGATGAAAATGAATTGTAGGGAATTTCTTCCTCTTCAAAATTATCCTTGGATGGAAAATGTTTGATAAAGTATGAAGAAGTTATGCTTGGTCAAAGTTTGGTTGACTTTTCCTAAGAAACCCCAATTTAGCAACTTTTGGGTTTTGATGAATTTAGGGCATTCCTTGAAGAATCATGATCAACCCTTGATCAAATGATGAAAGTCACTTAAAAATGTGGATGTTGACCAAAAATCTTGAAGTTTGACTGTATGTGGGCCACAGTTGACTTTTGACCTAATACAGTCGATTCTCAAGCATCTGAGCAGTTGATTGAGAAAACTTCTTGTGCAGTGCTTGAAATTTGACATGGAGGGTCTTGTGAACATATTAGGACCACAGAGAGCATATTAGGTCTTTGGAGTCCACCTATCTTAATGAAAATGGAAACCCTAATTTGAGACACACTGCCTTAGGAAAGAGTTTGTCTGGTCAACTCTTGGGCAAACTAGAGCAAATTGAGGATCTCTAGGAGTATGTATTAAGTAAAATGAGAGAGCAAATTTTGGGGTACAACAAAAAGTAAAAAAGGTTCTGGGCAGTATTCAGACAGTGATCCAAAAGTCAGAAGTTCTGTATTGCGCTAAAATAGTGAGTGAACATCAGAAATTCAATGTGTTGTCAGCGTGTGGAAAATCAGAAATTCTGAGTGTTAAAACAGCTAGTGGAAGCATCAGAAGTTCAGTGTTTTTAACGTGTAGGGAGAACTTAGAAGTTCTGTGCTATGCTAAAACAGTGAGAAAATCCTAGAAATTCTGTGTGTTAAAGTGGTGAATGAAAAACAGAAGTTCTGTGTTACATTTCAACTCTTTCATCATATTAATCAGCACATCAACAACTTATTCAATCCTTAACAGCAAATCAGGAGGATAAAAGCACAACAATTTATAGAAGTTCTAATCCTAATTTTGAGCCTAGCCTTAATTAAGAAGTTCTGATCCATAGTTTTCCTACTTATGCAATGATATGGACAACATTAATATTGTGATATTTACATATTTAATGATGTTCTGAATGAGAAGATACAAAGTCAGAAAGACTTACCTTGAATCTGGAACGTGTGCTTGGAACTTGAACTGCTGCCTTCAAATGTTCTGGAGTCAGCAAGAGCAACGGGAGAGAAAATGCCAAGTTCTTTGATTCAAAGGGAAGAACAAAGGTTTTGTTTTCTGTATTAGAATTCTGAATTTTTTTACGAAGGTTTCACAGTTTTTCTTTTCTCTCTTTTGACAATTTTCTCTCTCAAAAAACCAGCCCCTTGAAAGTGTGATGGAGCAACTTATTTATAGGTGAATTTTCCGTGGTTTTGGGGGGAAAACAAATGGGATTTAAACTTTTTTGGTACACTATTCCATTGCTTTTTTATCACAGCTTTTTGTATTTGGTGCAAATATGGGATTTGGGAAAATGCAGATGTGGACTGGATTAGCTATTGGTTAGACTATTGTGCTGTAGCAGTGCAGCAGGTTGTTTAAATAAGGTCTTGGGATTTGGTGATGTTCTGATCACAGAAGACCATAATGAGACTCGAAGGGTGATGTTCTGACCGAAGCGTTGAACATAGCCTTCATATGTTGAAGAATCATGTTCTGAACAAAGAACATCTCTTCTACATGTTCTGATTGCACTTGCGTGGAGGCTGGCTCAGAAGTTCTGAAGTATCATATTCTCTTGACACTTAGAAAATTTTCTAAATGTTTAGAAAATTTGATTTTTTTCAAATTAACTTCTGACTTATGATTTTTTGATGAACCAATTTCATGTCTTGATGAAATATAATTGTTGAAACTTGATTTTTGATCTAAAAGTCCAAGTTTGACTTTTCAATGTGCTTTTGACCATTTTGCCCTTGTGGATGATTTTCTTGAAGAGTTGTAATTCAAGACTTGGAACTTGATAGAATCAAACCTAAGAATCCAAGATGATCTTTTGAGAAATGAGAGGGCAAATTTTGGGGTACAACAATGAGTAATAATCATTGTATTTTGTAAACAAATCTGAGAAAAGAAAAACATGATTCGAAAGATATAACGAAAACAAATGTTTTATTGATACGCCTCAGAGTGGGCAAGAATACAAGATGCAATTCCTAGAAAGAGGTAATTACAGAAAGTCTTAAAACAGTAAATGGCAATAAAAAATGATAACGCTATTCTTGTTCCCCCATAGCTTTTGATGAACTTATCTCCTTCACTTCTGAGTTGTATGATTCCAACCTATCTTCCCCTCTGTGGTTCGTAGTCATAGCTCTTTAGATCACATCCTTTTTGTTCTTTATTTCTCTGTAGGGAATCTCTAACTTTTGCCTAGATTGCCCTTTCGGGTTTTCGATCCACCGGGATAATTTGCTTGTTATGTGCCCCTAATTTTTGCCTGGATCGCCCTTTAGGATTTTCGATCCACCGGGATGCTCCTTTTTGCTTAAGTCTCCCTTTTGGGGGTTCGATCTTAGCGAGCTTTTTATACATAGTATTTTTTGACTGCGTCTGAATTGGCCAGATGCGGAAGTTCTTCCCCATCCATTGTTGTGAGGACGAGACCACCTCCAGAGAATGTTGTTTTGACTACAAATGAACCTTCGTAGTTGGGTGTCCATTTACCACGTGAATCAAGGAGAGGTAGTAGAATCTTCTTGAGCACTAGATCCCCTTCCTTGAATACTCGAGGGTGTACTTTCTTATCGAAGGCCCTCTTCATTCTCTTTTTATGTAACTGACTATGACATAAAGCCGTTAATCGTTTTTCTTCAATGAGGTTGAGCTGGTCAAGTCGAGCCTGCACCCATTCGGCTTCTTCCAGCTTTGTTTCCCTTAGGACTCTGAGTGATGGTATCTCAACTTCCACCAGGAGTACTACCTCTGTACCATATACTAGTGAGAAAGGAGTTGCGCATGTTGATATACATACAGAAGTGCGATAGCCGTGCAGAGCAAAGGGAAGCATTCCGTGCCAATCTTTATATGTCTTCACCATTTTCTGGATGATCTTCTTAATATTTTTGTTTCCTGCTTCGACGGCCCCGTTCATCTTTGGTCTGTATGGTGAGGAATTATAATGCTCGATTTTGAAGTTGTTGCATAGTTCCTTCATCATCTTGCTGTTTAAATTAGACCTGTTATATGTTTGATGAAGCACGTAACCACTTGACTTATTACGTTGGCGTAGGATGCCGCTTCTACCCATTTGGTAAAGTAGTCGATGGATACCAATATAAAGCGGTGTTCGTTGGACGCTTTCGGCTCGATCATGCCAATCATATCAATTCCCAACATTGAGAATGGCCAAGGGGAGTTCATGACGTTCAGAGGAGTCGATGGTACATTTATCTTGTCGGTGTAGATCTGACATTTATGGCACGTCTTCGTGTAATGATAGCAATCAGCTTCCATTGTTAACCAGTAATACCCTGCTCGCATAATCTTTCTAGCCATGGCATGCCCATTTGTGTGGGTCCTGAAAGTGCCTTCGTGGATTTCTCTCATGAGTGTATCTGCTTCTTGATTTTCCACACATCTGAGTAGTACCATGTCATAGTTTCTTTTGTATACCACTCCATTACTCAGAAAGCATTTTGAATCTAACCTTCTCAAGTTCGCTTGTCAATGATAGAGGCATTCTCTGGATTTTCCTGCCTTTCTAGGTACTTCTGGATGTCGTAAAACCAAGGTTTGTTGTCAGGTCCTTCCTCAATAGCAAGGCAGTATACAGGCTCTTCGAAATGTCTGATTGTAATACGCGGTTCATGATTCGACCAAGTCACTTTGAACATAGCCGATAGGGTTGCCAGAGCGTCTGCCATATGATTTTCTTCTTGTGGGATATGACTGAAAGTGATTTCTTTAAATTCTGCAGCTAACTTTAAAACATGATCCCGATATGGAATCAGTTTAGGGTGTTTAGTATCCCATTCGCCATTAACCTGGTATATGACTAACGTAGAATCCCCAAACACTTCAAGGTGCTTTATTCTTAAATCGATGGCAGCTTCCAGCCCTAGTATACAGGCTTCGTATTCGGCGATGTTGTTGGTGCAGTCAAAACATAACCTTGCAGTGTAGGGGTGGTGATGATTCTTGGGAGATGTTAATACTGCCCCTACACCGTGACCTAGTGCATTTTAAGCCCTGTTGAACATGAGTGTTCAACGTGCCCCTGGCTCGGGCCCTTCGTTGGGTCCTGGTATTTTGTAGTCAGCTATAAATATGACATCCTCATCAGGAAAGTCGAGCTTCATGGGCTGATATTCTGATAGAGTTTGGTGAGCTAGATGATCATCTAGTACGCTACCTTTAATGGCTTTTTGTGTGACATATTGGATGTCATATTCTGATAGTAGCATCTACCATCGTGCAATTCTTCCGGTAAGAGCTGGCTTTTCAAACACGTATTTTAGAGGATCCATTCTTGCTATTAACCATGTAGTATGGGTTAACATATATTGCCTCAACATCTTGGTAGCCCAAGCCAATGCGCAACAAGTTTTCTCCATGAGTGAGTACCTGGTTTCGCAGTCAGTGAATTTCTTGCTGAGGTAATAAACCGCATGCTCCTTTCTACCTGTTTTATCCTGTTGTCCTAAAACACAACCCATTGACCCTTCAAGCACTGTCAAATACATGATGATTGGCCTTCCAGGGACTAGTGGTATTAATACTGGTGGCTCTTGCAGATATTGTTTTATCGTCTCGAAGGAAGTTTGACAATCATCATTCCATACTACCGTCTGATCCTTTCGTAATAACTTGAATATTGGTTCGCACATAGCTGTTAGAATATGAACCTCGAGATGTAGTTCAATCACCCTAAGAAACAACGTACTTCTTTTTCTGTCCTTGGAGCAGGAATCTCTTGTATAGATTTTACTTTGTCCGGGTCCACCTCGATACCTTGTTGGCTTATGATAAAACCTAATAATTTTCCTGATATGACACCAAATGTGCATTTATTTGGGTTCAACCTTAGTCTGAATTTGCATAGTCGCTCGAACAACTTTTGTAGATGTATGACATGTTCCTCCTCCGTATGGAATTTGGCAATCATAACATCAACATATACTTCAACCACCTTGTGGATCATATCGTGAAATAACGTGACCATTACCCTCTGATAGGTTGCCCCTGCGTTCTTGAGACCGAATGGCATTACTTTGTAGCAGAAAGTCCCCCAAGGTGTCATGAAGGTAGTCTTTTCCATGTCCTCAGGCGCCATTTTGATTTGATTATAGCCCGAGAAACCATCTATGAATGAGAATACCAAGGCTTGAGCTGTATTATCCACTAGGACATCTATGTGGGGTAACAGAAAGTCGTCTTTGGGGCTCACCTTGTTTAGGTCCCGGTAATCTACGCACATGCGTACTTTTCCATCCTTCTTGGGTACTGGTACAATGTTAGCTATCCAAGGTGGATAATCTACCACTGCTAGGAACCCTGCATCGAATTGTTTGAGAACCTCTTCTCTGATTTTGCTGGACATATCTGGACGGATTCTTCTGAGTTTTTGCCTGAGTGGAGAACACCCTTCTTTGAGAGGTAGTTTGTGCACCACTATGTCTGTATCCAACCCTGGCATGTCCCTGTAGGACCAAGCGAATATATCCACATACTCATGTAATAACTTGTTAGCCTGTCTTTGATGCTCTATTCCAACATTCCCCCTAGCTTGATTTCTTTTGGATCTCCTTCTGTGCCCAGGTTAATGGTCTCAATAGGCTCTTGATATGGTTGTATGTTGTTAGACTTTCGCTCTATTTCCCCCTCCATTTCCTCGGAGAGTTCAAGATCTTCGTCATCTTCCTCTTCGGCTTGGTGGATAGGAACATCAAAATCGTATCGGGTCGTAGCAGTAGCGTTATCAGTAATTTTGGGCATGGATCTGCACATTTATCATGTTTTGATGCATATTTTAGTGCTTGGAATTTGAAAATGTGTATGCAAAGAAAGTATTGCCATTTTTATATTTAATAGATAAATGCAAAAGAAAGACAAGGATCTTAATTAAAAACAGAATATAACTTTTATTAATTATAAATATTGTCTGAAATAAGAACAAGGAAAACCCTTACAAGCAACTCCTATGCCTCGGGTTTGACATAGGTTTTTTCAAAACAAGAAATATTACTTAGAAAAGAAAAATATCTCAGGAATCTCCATAGCAGTCCATCCTTTAAGCTCTTCTCCCTGGGCGCCCTCTCTAATTAAGTCAGTTGCCCTTTTGGTATTGATTTTGCTTGATATCATTGCCACGTGCCCGCCATGCTCTGTTCCTTTGCTGACGAAAGTCTCTCAGATCGGAGGAAAACATGCTTTGCCTTTCAGAGTAGCCTTTGACGATTTGTAACCCAAACCAAAGCGATTCTTCTTCTCAGGAATTTCTGGGAGCTTTCCCCCCAATGTTTTGAGGAATCACCTCCCATAGTCATTTGCAGATCTCTCCATGATGTCACTTTAGTCTTGTTACCCTTCTCGACTGGTAATGTTATCATCGAAGCAATTTCCAAGGCTTGGAACGGGGTAACTATGCAGTCTTCGTAGGTACTACTATACCTGTATGACTCAATGTGGCTCACGAAGATGTCTTCCTCGCCATCAATTATGATCATCTTCCTTTCCACTAGGAACTTCAACTTTTGATGTAGGGTCGAGGTTACTGCCCCTACCGCATGGATCCATGGTCTCCCCAGTAAACAAGTGTATGTTGGTTCGATGTCCATGACTTGAAAATTGATATTGAAGATATGCGGCCCGATCTTGACTGGAAGGTCCACCTCCCCTAATACCGAGCTTCGAGAACCGTCAAATGCCTTTACTATCGTAGAACTTGGTCTCACTGTCACATCGTCTATTGTTAACTTTACAAGACTTGACTTTGGCAACACATTAAGAGAGGAACCAGTATCATTTACCTCAGTGAGTTTTTGTCATTTTCATGAGATCCGTTCTTGATCTATGGTTAATTATTTGATGTGATTCGAATAGCATAATGTAGATATCGTTTCTAGCTTTGCTTTGCACAAAATTTCATGAAAAATAGTGTAAAATTGAGCATGTTATGTTGATTAGAACATGAGGCGGTGGATCTGGTCTTGCGCGCATTTTTACCCTAGCCAGAGGTTGAAGATGATGGCGTGGCCTCCGCTGGTTGGCTGATTTGGTTTTTTTAATTTATTTGAATTTTGTTTCATAACCTGATTTTCATGATTTTATTTCTTGCTCAAAAATGGTTGAAAAATTATGAAAAAATTCAGGAAACCTAAAAATAACATTTCTGATCTTGTGCATTTTTTAAATAATTTTTGAAAATGTTTTGATTGGTTTAAAAAATTGTGTTATTATTTAATTATTTGTTTAATGTTTATTTTTGTTTTAATATTTCTTTGATATAAAAATTCCACAAAAAATGTTTTGAACTCTTAAAATTATTTAGAATTTGATTCTGAAATTTGTTTGGTATTTTTTCCTATTTTTAATTAGAAGATTAATTTGGGAGTTTTATTTGGTTTTTTTTTGTTTCACAATTTTATTTTAATATTTTTCTTAATCCAAAAATCCACAATAAATTATAAAAGTTTGTTTTTAATTCTAATATTTGAATATTAATTCTGGGATGATTTTCTTCTGACTTTTGATTGTAATTTTATTTTGGGATGTAATTGATTGTTTAATTGATTAATTGTTTGAATTTGATTTTATTTTTGACTTTTCTTTAATTCAAAAAATATGAAAAAATAGGTATTCTGACTTCTTGAGTTTTGTCATGTTTGATGTATATTTGTTCTGATTTTTTTGAATTTTGATCTTATCTAATTAATATTTAAGATTAAAAGTCAAATAATTAGGGTTTTGTTGCTTATTGTGTAAGCTTCAATTTCAAAACCAATTTGCCTTGGGTTTCCATTGGAATTTGGATCTTTTTTAAGGTTCATGGATGTATTGAGGATCTGAAAACCATTTTTCTTGAATTATTTGACTTGATTGGATATTTTTCCACAAATTATTTTGAAAGCTTGTCTAGTTTGGTAGTTTGGCCAACTAGTTTTGAACTTTGGGCCTCATTTGATCCCCTCCTCAACTATTCATGAACTTACGACTTTCTTTCTGACTTCTACACACTTCAAAGGTGCTAAGAAATTTTTTTGTGTGAATTATTGATCCTTGTTTCTACTTTTGATGTATTTTTGAAGTGAAGGTACCCAATTAATGTTGCATATCTTGTTGCAATTTGCTTGATGGCCAATGAACTTGAGTGAGGCCTATAATTTGGCACCTAATGATCATGTTGGTTCTTTTTATCCACATAAACTTAATTCATTTCACTTAATGCCCCATGTTTGAATGATTGAACCTTTTGAGGCATGTTTTATGACTTTTTGCTTTCTTGTTGATCTTCACTTTGAAACTTGAGTTTTCGATTTGAGTTTGAGGTCATTAGATGGCCAATGATAACATGAAGGGAAATGATACTTCAATGATAGTCTCATGAAGACTTGAGAGTAATTGATCCCTATTACTTAAGTTAGTTCTAATCATGAATAGAATCTGGCTTCTTTCTTTTATCCTTGTTGAATTTTTGAGGCATTTCGAATGCACTTGTGTAGCATGTTATAGAATCAACACTTTAAACCTTTTTATCATGTTTTGGAAGCTTTACTTCAAATCTTTGATTGTTACAAACTCTCTAATTTTGTCCTTGTTTGACTTTCTTCCATGGTTAGCTTGATATTTAAGTTTTTGATGCATTATGTGGGATTCCTCTCCTATTATGCTTGTGAGCTGTGATAAAGTAATTGAGTATGATTGAATTGTGGTTGCTACTGACCTTCATGGTCTTTGATTGTATTCTTCTCAAGCTCCCATGATCCTTGATTGATATTCAATTGTCAATTCAATATGGTGATAGAGAGGAGCAACATTCCTCTAACTTTTGACCAAATTATGCATATGCCTATTTCTTTTTGTCTATCATATCTAATGTTTTGATAGTTGTTATCATGTTTTCTCACTTCATTATGGTGTCTTCATCCATCCATTATGTGAGCCATCATTCAATTTATGGGAATACTAACTTGGTTGTTGAATGTGCGAGGTACTTTGAGAAAAGTTTTCCATTTTTGACTTGAGGCTATTGTGTTTCACTTTATTTGTGGAACACAATTTATTATATTGGCACTATTCTTGTGTTGGGAATATTTGATAGTCTATGCAGGATATATGTATGTGATTATGAATGTTATACATTGCCCATGGGATATGTTCATATATGAAAATCTCAATACTTACATCCTGATGGCGCAATTTCTGACTTGATTTCTCTGCTGATGCCAGCTTGCTTGAAGTTCTCTGGGTTTCCTTTATCCTTGTTCAGTTGCTACGGATAGTTATCCGTTCGGTATTGCATTATTTCCTTTCTTCTATTTTCATTTTGTATAGTTCTATGTTGCATGATGGGACCTCTGTTGCTGATATATGTCAGGAGGCCCTCTGTTTTGTTTGACACATGTGTTGTGTTTGTTTTTGATTGATGAGTCATTCAATTTAGAAATTGAGATCATGACTTCGCTCTCAGTGCATGTTCCCTATAGGATGTTTATTGTTTTTTTCTTTAATTGTTGATCGGTGAGTCACTCAATTTAGAAATTGAGATCACGACTTCGCTCTCAGTGCATGTTCCCCATATGATACTTTTCTTTAATTGTTGATCGATGAGTCACTCAATTTAGAAATTGAGATTACGACTTCGCTCTTATTGCCTGTTCCCTATAGGATAGTTTTGTTAAGCTTCCTTTGACATGTTGACTAAGGCAGGAATCCATGTATGCTAGCATAGGGTAGGATTTTCCTTTATCCTCAACTTTAGGGTCAATCATTGTATGATAACACTAGGGATAGTGCTAGGCTAGTTTCCCTTAGTTGTTTTTCCTTCCTTTGCATTTTGCATCTTAAAACAAAAATTGTTTTCTTGGAAAATCCTAAAACACCTCTAATAAACTCAAACCCTTGTTCAAGGTAAAAGATACAAATTAATCTAATTTGTTTGTGCGCCTCTTGGCTTTGTTTTTAAACATGGTTTACTGATGTTTCGCCATCGCACATTTGTTTGAAGATGATATTTTTCCATCGCACATGTTTGTTATCCTACTTTGATTCTTAATATCATTGTTAGGTGTGATGTTTGGTCATCTGGTTTATTGATGTTTCACCATCTTTACCATGATACCTTGTTATCTTATAGCCGATGTTTCGCCATCGCACATTTGTTGAAGTCGATGTTTCGCCATCGCACATGTTTGTTATCCTACTTTGATTCTCAATATCATTGTTAAGTGTGATGTTTTGTCATCTGATTTATTGATGTTTCTCCATCTTTACCATGATCCCTTGTTATCTTATAGACGATGTTTCGCCATTGCACATTTGTTTGAAGCCGATGTTTCGCCATCGCACATGTTTGTTATCCTACTTTGATTCTCAATATCATTGTTAGGTGTGATGTGTTGCCATCCGGTTTATCAATGTTTCTCCATCTTTACCATGATACCTTGTTATCTTATAGCCGATGTTTCACCATCGCACATTTGTTTGAAGCAGATGTTTCGCCATCGCACATGTTTGTTATCCTACTTTGATTCTCAATATCATTGTTAGGTGTGATGTTTTGTCATCCGATTTATTGATGTTTTGCCATCTTTACGATGATCCCTTGTTATCTTATAGCCGATGTTTCGCCATCGCACATTTGTTTGAAGCCGATGTTTCGCCATCGCACATGTTTGTTATCCTACTTTGATTCTCAATATCATTGTTAGGTGTGATGTTTTGCCATCCGGTTTATCAATGTTTCGCCATCTTTCCCATGATACCTTTTTATCTTATAGCCGATGTTTCGTCATCGCACATTTGTTTGAAGCCGATGTTTTGCCATCGCACATGTTGGTTATCCTACTTTGACTCTCAATGTTATTGTTAGGTGTGATGTTTTATCATTTGATGTTTTGCCATCCTTGACATGTTACTTTGTTATTATTTAGTCGATGTTTTACCATCTCATTTGTTTGTTGTTTTATTTGATGTTTTGCCATCTTAACTGTTTTTGTTGTCTTAAACTAAAAAACACAAACCAACCAGAATATATGAGCCGAACTACGGCTGCTCTGATTCCTTAAAAGGGATACGTAGGCATTGGGGTTGGGCCCAACTGAGCAAAACTTTTATTTTCCCTACATTGTTTTTTTTCTTCTTTTTTCCGCAAGCATTCCCTTTTTAGCTTTAAGCCATAGACATAGGTTTTGATCACACCCATTAGATTAGACAACAAGAGTTGATACCGTAGAGTACTACGGGCATGTAGGGTGCTAATACCTTCCCCTCGCGTAACAGACTCCCTTACCTGATCTCTCAGTCGAAATACTGTGATTTCTCCCTTTTCAGGTTTTCTCGATGTTTACCTTTCCCTTTTGGCGGGATAAAAGACGTTCGGTGGCGACTTTATTGATGTTTCATTACAAGATGACGGTTCGACAAGGTCGTTTCAGCTGGCGACTTCATTGGAGACAGATTGACCTCTTGCTGGTCCATCCCGAAGTCGATCCTAGCTCTTGTTTGTTTTCTTTTTAGGTGTTTATTTTACCGCTTTGCATATTTATCTGTTTGCATTGCATCCTATGTGCGCTTTACTTTCTGCATACTGGATTTGGCTGGACTGTTTGGATTCTGGATTTCTTGGTGGGTGGGTTGTTCCATGAGGTAAAAGGCCTCATACCCAGGCTATGAGTGAATTCCATAGGAACTAGGAATATAATGGCCATGGAAGCTATGAGGCGGATTCTTTGTAGACCTGACCATGAGACTCATGACTTCAGAGGTAGTTCGGATAGGTGTTATCGTATGATGATACCGACAGTCGAGCTCTTGTACTCTGATTTGGCTTTTAACCTTACCTTGACCTAGACTACACCCGTGAGAGGGGCGGGACAAATTTTCTTACAGGTACATGTACTGTTGGTAACTTTGTGTTGCGAAGGTGACTCAAGTTCCCATGATAGTTTTGAAGCTTTGGGATTTTCTTTTGATCTTGAGTGGTGCAGTCCTGTAATGGTCCAACCATGATCCAGTGTGAAACTTTGATCCTGTCATGTTGCATCATAGCATATTTATTTCTAAAAAAAATGATGTATAAAAAATAACTAGCATGTGCATGTCATCTTCCAGGGACATTCGAGAGTCTTCTTTCCATCAGAAATGGCTGGCCTCCCGTCAGATGAGTTTGATTCATTTCGTGTTAAAGAGCCCAACAGGCATACATTCGCTTATCAGATTCCTACTATTGATGTGTCCGAATTGAAGAGGTTGAGTTCGTATTTGAAGGGTGATGTTCTGAATAATTTCAACAAAAATTATGGCAATTTGTTACTAATCCTTAACACTCCAGTTGACCCAATGGCTTTGATCGCCCTCTTCCAGTTCTATGACAAGGAATTACAGTGTTTTACTTTTCAAGATTATCAACTGGTTCCCACACTAGAAGAGTACGCGTACCTACTTAATATCAAGTTGTCCGATGAAGTTCCTTTTGTCCAAGTGCCGGAGAAGCTGAAGTTCGAAGTTATTGCTGATATTCTTCATTTAAGTTAGAAAGAGGTGAAAGACAATTGGAAATCAAGTGGGGATACTACAGGGTTTTATTTGGATTTCTTAGTGAAGAAAGCGGAAGACTGGGCAAAGAAGGGGAATTGGAGTGACTTCAACTCTTTGTTTGCTCTCATGATATACGGGATCGTCCTCTTCCCTCACAAGAGAAATTTTATGGATTTGACGGCTATTTGTGTTTTCAGAAATAAGAACCCGGTACCGACACTCTTGGCAGATACTCTTTACACCATTCATTTCAGGAACGGGAAAGGAGGTAATGTAAGTTTATGTCATTCGATGTTGTATCAATGGTTTAAGTTGCACCTACCGATAAGTGGCCCTTTCATGGATACCAGGCATTTTCTCTGATGGTCATTAAGACTTGTCAACCTTACTTCATTTGATATCCGGTGGAATTATGACATGGGGGAAGTACAAAGTATTATCACTAGCTGCGGAGATTTCCCTAATGTTCCCCTCATAGGAACTAATGGGTGTATCAACTATAATCCTGTGCTTGCTTATCGTCAATTGGGATATGCAATGGATGGACCGCCAAAGGTTGAGGAGGTGTCTGAATCAGTGTATTTTGTTAGAGGAAGTGATCCTGTGATGTTGAAAAGAGTGACAAGTGCTTGGAAGGGAATTCACAAGAAGGATAGAACTACTTTGGGCAAGAAGGTTCCTATTGCTAGAGTTCCTTACTTGGAATGGATTAGAGACAGGGTTAGGATTTTACGGTTACCATTTGCAAGGTCGGCTCCTATATGTGAGAAAACTCCTACTGTTCTGTGTAACACGGTGCCTACTGAGGTGTTCACCCAGGTTCATGTTGAGAACATCCAACTTCGTGCAAAAGACCGTGAGGCAGGGATGAGACTTTATTGGGTAGATCAAGAAAGGGTCGACTTAGCTCGCAAACTCAAAGAAGCTCAAGGGGAAACTTATGATACAACCAGTTTTAGGAAGAGGTCTCATGCTGAAATGGAAGAAGAGTTGAGTAAGACCCAACAAGAGTGCCAGAAGCTTCAGGCATCTGAGAATAGTTACAGGAAGAAGGTTCAAAACTTGGAGAAACAGCTCAAAGACAAGGATGCTCAGCTTGAGAAGGAGGTAGCCCAGAGGCGTGTCGCAGAGGATCGGTTTCAAGAAAGTAAAGTAGTCGCATCACAAATTTTGAAGGAAAAAGCCAGGCTTGAAGAGTATTGTCAACACCTTGAAGCGTGTCTTGTTCCAGAGATTTAGTTTTTGTTACTTACCTTTGGTGTATTTGGTCACCCCCAGGATTGTTGGAAGGGACCGTTGTTTTGTTTTTATTATTCAGTTTTTTTACTTTGAAACACGTATTTTGTTGTTTATCGTTACACTATTAAAATGTCCGAAGTCACTCGAACATCGTTTCTTTTTTTTGTAAATAATTGAAGTGTTTGTCTTTTTGTCCTTTTTTTTTCCTTTGATTGTATGTTTGATCTTTGGTTGTGCACCATGATTAATGAATAAAAGGACTCTCGAATACTGGGAAATGACAAACATATCATGCACATCATGCATTTCATAACATTATAGGTTATCTCAAGACGATATTCTTATTCTTCTGCTTTTCTTATTCAGAATTCAAGACGACTACTCATCAGTATTCCACCAGAAACAATTTGCCAAGACAGATGGAATAAGTTCAAGCTGAACTCCCTGAAATGAGGGCCCAGATGGCTACTCAAATGACCCAGTTCATGGAGGTCATCACCAATGTGAATCGCCGACAGGAGGACCTGGCTGCCATTGTCAACAACCAGCGCAGCTATCCAGGGGATGGTGGAAATCATGGGCTCTATCAGGAAATTTCTGTAGGATTGGGGGATGTGCAAGATCAGCCTGTTGGAAATTTTCATGGGATTCCCAAAAACCCTTTTGTGCGCAACGTAGGAAAATTTCCCCCATCTCCGGGACCTCGTCTTATGGGGAACATAAGAGATAATCAGGGCGGTGTAAGGGGCTATTAGGAGAAGGATTATGACTTTGACTAGGATGAAGATCAATTTTCTGTTTGGCGTTCGGAGCCGGAAGTTCAGGTTGAGGATAGGAAGTATCGGTTATTGGAAGAACGTTTGAAGGCTGTGGAAGGGAAAGGAGCCCTTGGTATGGATGCTAATGATCTCGGGTTGGTGTATGGGGTGAAAGTTCCTCCAAAGTTCAAGCCTCATGTATTTGAAAAGTACAACGGAATGTCATGTCCTGTTACTCATGCAACTGGTTATTTCCGAAAGATGTCGGTGCATACTGAGGATCAGGGGCTTTTGATTCACTTTTTCCAAGATAGCCTATCTGGGGCATCCCTGGAGTGGTACATGAAGTTGGAGAAAACCCATATTCGTTGCTGGAATGATCTTGCTCGGGATTTTGTCAAACATTATTAGTACAATGTGGATATGGCGCCTAATCGCACCCAGTTACAGAATTTGTCACAAGGAACAAGAGAATCTTTCAAGGAATACGCTCAGAGGTGGTGTGAGTTGGCTACGAGGGTTCAACCTCCACTCATGGAGAGAGAACTCATTAATATGTTTATGAGTACCCTGCAAGGGCCATTCTATGAACACATGATAGGAAGTACTTCAGCAGGATTTGCAGACTTGGTTATGGATGGTGAAAGAATTGAGATAGGTTTGAAATTGGGGAAATTCACATTGGAGGTTCTAGTGGCTCATCAGGGGGCAGTAAGAAACCATTCAACACTTACCCGAAGAAAAGGGAAGGCGACGCAAGTGCGGTTTACTCTCATAGAGGAAGAAGAGAGGATCGTCAACACCAACAAATCAATGCTGTTTCTATTCCCGTTAACGCTCCTCCGCAGCAGATACCAAATACAGTGCCTCAACAACAAAGACAACAAGATGCTCCCCGCTAGTATAATAATCAACAATAGAGACAGTTGAGAAAATTCGATCCCTTGCCGGTATCTCTTACTGAAGCACTCCACCATTTGCTCGATTTGAAGTTGATCGGTTTGAGAAATATGCCACCACCCCCCGCAAGACTTCCTCCTAACTATGATGCTAACGCAAGATGTGAATTCCATTCAGGCGGAGTTGGTCATTCTACTGACGATTTCTTTGCATTGAAGTGCAAAATATAAGACTTGTTGGATGCTAAGGAAATTGAGTTTACTCCAGTGACTGGTCTGAATGTTACTCAGAACCCAATGCCTAGGCATGGAGGGGATGTCGTTAATATGATTGATGGTAATGGTGAAGTGTTGAATTTAATCATGAATGTGGAACAAGTAACTACTCCGTTGTGGTATGTTAAGAGGTATTTGCTTGACAATTCTATTTTCCCGGGTTTTACTTCAGAGTGTGCCAAGTGTAGAGAGCAACCGAAGGGCTGTGATGATTTAAAAGTCGGTATCCAGTTGATGATAAAGGAGGGTTCCCTGCAGTTCGATAGAAAATCGAGCTACCGTAAGGTTACCGAAGAAGATGTTGTTGTGGTATATATTCCTTACACCCCTGTGTGCATTCCTACCCCATCTAGGGCACCTCCTTTGATGATTACAGTACCTGGTCCCATGCCGTATACTAGTGATAAATCCATCCCATGATATTATGGTGCTGATGTTTATTACCATGGGGTGAAGTAGGAGGTAAGTACCTGTTCGTCTGAGGAAGAACGTGCTGAAGATAATGAAGCGGAAGTTCATAATTTTTATGGTGTGGGTCGAATGACTAGAAGTGGGAGAGCATTTGGTCCTTCCAATGTGCAAGATGCCGCAAATGCTTCTGCAGGAGAAAAAGGAAAACAACAGGCGATGATTGGTAATCCAAGGGTTACGCTAGCCAATGTGACTCAACCAATTCCGATACCAGAAGCTTCTTCAGTTCCCGATGAGGTTGAAGAGTTAATGCGAATTATCAGAAAGAGTGATTATAGCATAATTGATCATCTGAGCCATACTCCTTCTAAGATGTCTATCTTGTCTCTGTTGATTTATTCAGAACCTCACAGAAATGCTTTGATGAAGTTGTTGAAGAATACGTTCGTGCCACATGAGATAACAGTCAATCAGTTTGAGAATGTTTATGCTAACATATCTGCCGGGAACGGTCTGGGCTTCACAGATTTTTATCTTCCTCCGGAAGGGCGAGACCATAACAAAGCGTTGCATATTTAAATGGAGTTCAGGGGCACTACTTTATCCCGGGTTTTGGTGGACACATGGTTGTCTTTGAATGTATTACCTAAGTCAACATTGATGAAGATTGATTATTCTGGACTGGAGCTGCGCCCTAGTGATTTGATGGTGAAGGCGTTTGATGGGTCTCGAAGGTCAGTGTTTGGGGAGGTGGAGTTACCAATCAAGGTTGGTCATTGCACCTTCACGGCTACATTTTTTGTGATGGATATACATCTAGCGTATTGTTGTTTGTTGGGGCGGATGGGATTCATAGAGCAGGGGTAGTCACTTCTACTATTCATCAGAAACTCAAGTATCCTGCAGAGGGAAAGGTGATAACTGTGTGCGGAAAGGAAGAATACATCGCGAGTCATTTGACATCATTCCGCTATGTTGAAGTTGAAGGCGAGATACATGAGACTCCATTTTAGGCGTTTGAGACAGTTCATGTTGTCAATTTTCCTCCTCCAGAGCAGAAAAGGAAACCTGAAACTGTTATGTCTTCTCTCAAAGATGCGAGAGCTGTGGTGGAAAATGGTAACCCTGAAGGTTGGGGTCAGGTGCTGGACGTTACCCAAAAATTTAATAAATTTGGTCTTGGTTTTATCCCAGGTCAGCAGAGTACAACTCCCAGAGCATCTAGTTTATCTACTCCTGTGAAGTTTTCCCGTCCTTGTGTTGCTCAAGAAGGACACATCAATGCAGTTGGCGACGATAGGGTTGATGGCTACAATATCGAAGATTGGATTCATCTGAGTATTCCAGGCTAGACACTCAACAATTGGACTTTTGTGGATGTTATCCAAGTTTCAAGCGCTGAGGAGTAATTTTTCTTGTTTTCTTTTATTATCATATCATAATTCCTACGCTTTGCCCAAGGCGTGGTGAATCATTTGTATAGGGCCACCATGTTTATTTTCAAAAAGTTTATCATGAAATAAAGGACATTTTTGCATTCAAAATTTTGCTCCATTTCTTTTTATTTAAATGGAAATGTTTCTCTTTTCACACACTGTCACTAAAAAAGGCCAAAATGTCATTCATGCAAATGCACTTCCACCACCGATTATATTGATAATGACTCTGTTATGGCTCATTATGACTTTGATACTCCCATTTATCAAGCTGAAGAAGAAGCATATGAGGATTGTGGTCTTCCTGAGGAATTAGCAAGATTGTTAAAACAAGAGGAGAAGGTTATCCAGCCGAATCAGGATTCGATTGAGGTGGTGAATATTGGCACATAAGAGGTAAGAAGGGAAGTCAAGATAGGGGCAGATCTCGAAGAAAGTATAAAGGTTAGATTGATTGAGCTACTTCGTGGGTATTCTGATATCTTCGCTTGGTCTTATGAGGATATGCCTGGGTTGGATACAGACATAGTGGTGCATCGACTACCGCTCAAAGAAGGTTGTTCTCCTGTCAAGCAAAAGCTCCGAAGAACTCATCCTGAGATGTCCAAGAAGATCAAAGAGGAGGTCTAGAAGCAGTTGGACGCGAATTTCTTAAAGGTCATCAATTATCCGCCATGGATTGCAAATATTGTGCCTGTGCCCAAGAAGGATGGTAAGGTCAGGATGTGCGTGGATTATAAGGATTTGAACAGGGCCAGCTCTAAAGACGACTTCCCTCTTCCGCATATTGATGTGTTGGTTGATAATACTTCTCATTCCAAAGTGTTTTCGTTCATGGATGGTTTTTCGGGTTACAATCAAATTAAGATGGCTCGGGGGATATGGAGAAGACAACATTTATCATGCCTTGGGGAACTTTCTACTATAAAGTGATGCCGTTTGGTTTGAAAATTTTGGGGCAACATATCAGCGCGCCATGGTCACTCTCTTTCATGATTTGATTCACAAAGAGATTGAGGTATATATGGACAATATGATTGCTAAGCCTGACACGGAAGAGGAACATCTTGTTCATCTGGAAAAATTGTTCGAGAGACTGAGGCAGTTCTTGTTGAGTTTGAATCCGAATAAGTGCACCTTCGGGGTGAGATCCGGCAAGCTGTTGGGTTTTTATGTAAGTGAAAAAGGTATCGAGGTGGACACAGCCAAGGTAAAAGCGATACAAGAAATTCCTGAGCCAAGGACAGAGAAGGAAGTATGTGGTTTCTTGGGAAGGTTAAACTACATTTCTAGATTTATTTCTCATCTCACAGCCACCTGTGAACCTTTGTTCAAGTTGTTGAAGAAAAGTCAGACAGTGAAATGGAATGAGGATTGTCAGAAGGCCTTTGACAAAATAAAGGAGTATTTGTAGGAACCTCCGATACTCATGCCTCCAGTGGAAGGAAGGCCACTAATAATGTATCTAACTGTGTTGGAGAGCTCAATGGGTTGTGTCCTCGGTCAGCACGACGACACAGTGAAGAAAGAGCAGGCTATTTACTACTTGAGTAAGAAGTTTATGGAATGTGAGTCGAGGTACTCATTGCTGGAAAAGACTTGTTGTGCGCTTTCCTAGGCCGCCAAACGTTTGAGGCAATACATGTTAACTCACACCACCTACTTGATATCCAAAATGGATCCAATCAAGTACATTTTCGAGAAGCCAACTCTTACAGGCAGGGTAGCCCGTTGGCAAATGATACTCACCGAATATGATATCCAATACACTACTCAAAAAGCAATTAAGGGTAGTGTACTGGCCGACCATCTTGCTCATCAGCCCATGAACGATTATGAACCGATGAAGTTTGATTTTCCAGATGAGGAAATTGTGTACATTCGGGATTGTAATATGCCAGACCCATACGAAGGACCCGAGTCGGGATCACGTTGGATGCTTGTTTTTGATGGTGCCTCCAATGCCATGGGCAACGGTGTCAGAGCTATTATCACCTCCCCTGAGGGATACCACATTCCTTTCACGGCTCATATTTATTTCGATTGCACTAATAACATGGCCGAATATGAGGCTTGCATTTATGGCATTGAAGTGGCGATCGACCTGCGCATCAAATTTTTGAAAGTTTACGGGGATTCCAATCTTGTTATCAGCCAGATTAATGGAGATTGGGAGAATAGCCATCAGAACCTAATTCCCTATCGTGAGCATGTTTTGAAGTTGATTCCATACTTCGAAGAGATCATGTTTGAGCACATTCCCAGAGAAGAAAACAATCTAGTTGATGCACTGGAAACTTTGTCCTCCATGTTCAAGATTAAGTGGGCTAATGAGGCACCTTCCATTACCATCAGAAGTTTGAGTGAGCCAGCTTTATGTTTTGAGGCCAGTTTGGAATCAGATGGTAATCCTTGGTTTTATGATGTTAAACGATATCTTGAAACACAAGAGTACCCTGAAGAGGCATCCGTCACAAATAAGAAGTTCTTGAGAAGATTTTCAGCCAAGTTCTTTCTCAGTGGTGGTGTGTTGTATAAGAGGCATCATGACGGTTTATTGCTCAGATGTGTTGACAAAAAAGAAGCAGCTAGAATCATTGAGGAGATACATGAAGGTGATTTCGGGACCCATTCCAACGGGCATACCATGGCTAAAAAGATCTTGCGAGCAGGTTATTATTGGTCCAACATGGAGACTGACTGTTACAATTATGCACGGGTTTGTCACAAATGTCAAGTCTATGCTGATAAGGTGCATATGCCGCCAGTACCTTTGAATGTGTTGACTTCCCCTTGGCCGTTTGCGATGTGGGGAATTGATATGATCGGAAAAATTTAACCGACTGCATCCAACGGGCACCGTTTCATTCTGGTTACCATCGATTATTTTACAAAATGGGTCGAAGCTGCATCCTATGCCAATGTCACCAAGAAGGTGGTAACTCGGTTCATCAAGCACAATATTATCTGTCGCTACAGAGTGCCTGAAAAGATCATTACCGATAATGGGTCTAATTTGAACAACAAAATAATGAAGGAACTTTGTGAGTCCTTCAAAATCAAGAATCATAACTCTTCCCCATACCGACCAAAGATGAACGGTGCTGTCGAAGCGGCCAATAAGAACATTAAGAAGATCGTACAGAAGATGGTGGTAACCTATAAATATTGGCATGAGATGTTGCCTTTCGCTTTGCATGGTTATCGCACCACTGTGCGTACTTCAACTAGGGCAACCCCATTTTCATTGGTTTACAGCATGGAAGCAGTATTGCTGGTAGAAGTAGAGATTCCTTCTTTTAGGATCATGAGAGATGCTGAGCTGGATAAAAGTGAATGGGTACAGAATCGGCTGGATCAGTTGGAATTTATTGACGAGAAGAGGTTGACGACTGTATGTCATGGTTAGGTATATCAGCAAAGGATGAGGAAAGCTTTTGATAAGAAGGTACGACCTCAGTGTTACAAGCCAGGTAAGCTTGTGCTAAAAAGGATAATTCTCCCCCATGGAGATCCCAGGGGCAAGTGGGTTCCGACTTATGAAGGTCCTTTCATGGTCAGAAAATTTTTCTCTGGAGGAGCAATGATGCTCACGACTATGGATGGAGAGTACTTCCCTCTCCCTGTGAATGCTAACATAGTTAAAAAATACTTTGCATAAAAAAAACAAAAAAAACCCGCTAAACTGAAAACCCAAAAGGGCGGTTTAGGAAAAAAGAGGGTGTCCTGGTGAATCGTAAACCCGAAAGGGCGATTCAGGAAAAATTTAGGAACTTAAAGCAAATAACTACGCTCGACATGAGATCCTTTGTTTCTTTCCTTTGTTCCGTTACCTGGCATAAGCTCGAAGCTAATCCAAGAATGAACTGTCTGAAAGTAGGAAGATGAAAGCGTGAGAGTCATAAGAGTCATAGCAGAGTCGGGACTTGATGGATATTCACATTCACATTGCCATTTGTAAACACTTGTTTACTTTGATTTTGTAATTACTTGCTTCCAAATGTAAACGCCTTTTTCACAGGCTGATTTCTCAAAATCAATAGAATATCTTCTTTCAAGTATACATATACGTTTCTTTTCTCCCTTTTTACTATTTTGTTTGCAAAAACGTCCAATATTTTGATAAGCATGTGCATATAAACTTCGTGGGCCTTACACGGAAATGGTAATCTAAGTCATGGTTGGTTTATCGCTTGAAATACGAATAACAAACACAACTACTATTGTGCAAGGGGCGTGTTTGGTTCTATGTTTGGTGGGATTCTCATTCACTTTACTGGTGGATGCCTCGCCAATTTGTTTCACAGCTCCGTGCTGTTGGTAAAGGTTATGGGTCAGGGTAATATCAAGATTACGACAGGTCGACGAGACTAGCGAACCTAGTTGGAGATATTTCTTCCCCATAATGGCTTTTATTACGTTTCTTTGCCGCACTTTCATGTGTTATCTTGATTGATTGTGTTGCACCCCAAAATTTGCCCTCTCATGTTTTCCAAAGTCTTCCCCCTGCATGGTTGACCAGAAACCATTGCCTAAGGAAAAAGAAAATTTTTGGGTGGTGCTTTAAGTACCTTTCGATTGGCATTCTGAAAGGCCCTTCGATTGGCATTCTGATGGAGCATTTTGATTGGCATTATGGACAAGCACTTCGATTGGCATTCTGAAAGACCTTTCGATTGGAACTCTGAAAGACCTTTCGATTGGCATTCTGCAAGCACTTCGATTGGCATTATGGACAAGCACTTCGATTGGAATTATGTCAAGGCAGCTTCGACAGGCATGATTAACCATGTCCTTCGATTGGCATGAACAACACCTTTTGATTGGCCTGTTAACAAAGCCTTTCGATTGGGATCCTTCGATTAATATTTGGACAAGGGCCATTCGAAGAACACCTCCCAGGCCATTTGGAAGAGGCCATCAAAGGGCACTCAGAAAACATGTCCAGTTACACTGAACATGAGAAAATGGCATGTCTCCCTTGCAAATATGGAAATAATTAAATGTTGATTGTGGATTTAATTCCTGAGTTAAAGACCAGATTCTTGCCTTTTCTGTTCCTAAAGAGCTGATTCGACCAAAGTGTTTCTGTTCAATTCAAGACCATTCGAAGAAGCATTCAGAAGGCCCATTCGAAAGACACATGGGAAGTCCATTCGAAGGAAGTAACTCAAGGCCAATCGAAGAGCATGGCCTGAAGGCATTCGAAAATCAAAACATGTCCAGGTTAATTCCAGATTCCAAAGAGACATGAATATTTCAAAAAAGGAAATAATTTAATGTGTCTGATTCTTGTCTCCTGGCTTTAATGGCCTGATTAAATGCTGTCTCTTGCTGTTACTAGACCCCCACACTCCGTTAAATACAGGGCCAGCATACAGTGCAAAGGGTGAACAACAACACGAAAAAACACACAACAGGAGAACAAAAAACATTGGAGTTACGCTGCCAAAAGTCATCAACATTTTCATAAGTAATCCAGGCCAAAGCAACCCTTCAACAAAAGATCACAACGCCCATAAGTCCCAAATCAAAGGTGCCTACATCCAGGAAGTGCCCAGATCGAAGGTGCCTACATCCAGGAAGCGCCCAAATTAAAAGTCCAATCTGCTGGTAAGAAAGGGTAAACTATCCAACCTCATATTTGCATAATACATTCATACTGGTTGTTACCTTCGATTTTCTATCCTAGACAAGATCAAGAGGCCTGGGTTTGGCACCCAGGCCATGTCCATCGTTTGCTAATATTTGCTGCAGACATAGCCTGAAGAGACCCAGCAAGCGCATGATCGAAGGGCCTGGGGTTCAATACCCAGGCCCTGTGTTTTATTTCGCTAACATACTTTTGTAGGTATAACATCCCAGATCGAAGGAGACACCTTCTCTGGATCAAACCCATTAGCATGCTGGATCGAAGGAGGCATCTCATTACTGGATCGAAAGCCATGGCCTCCATGATCAAAAGACAATCCTCTTCCCTGGATCGAAGGATACTCGCGCCTTACTGTCTGGCCCAATCGAAGCTTCCATTCCCTCCCTGGGTCGAAACTCCTTTTTTCCCTAGATCGAAGGATCCCCCCTTGTATTTTATTTTTGTTTTCATTGACATCTTTTTATCCTTTTTTTTAATTAACATTAAAATCAAAAAACCACAAAAACATTAGGCTAGTTTTTTCTATTAAAATAAAATTTGTTAATTAATCTCTTAATTATCTTAACATTTTCTCAAAACTAAAATTAAATAGATTTAGATCATTTTCCAAAAATAAAATAAAACAACAAAAAGATTTTATTCTTAGGATTTTTAGAGTTTATTTTCAGATTCGCACACGTTTATTTTATTATGACTGCCTACTGGTTTGTAATAGCTTAACTAAGACCTTTTATACTTTACTGCTTTATTCCCCCAATTTTGGACATGCAAATAATCCCCCTCCCCGAAGCTTTGTAATAGCGTAGGATTTACAATTCCCGCACTTTAAATTCCTGTACATATATCAACTGTTTAGATGTATGCTAACTAGGATTGCATGGCAAGATCTATCTTAATTTAAAATCAACCACAACTCACCATAACATGTACAAAGATAACATAAACTGAAAATTGACACACTTGCACATGCCACTCTTAGGGTACACCTCACTTGGTTGCCTCGAACGTGGTCATTAAGTATAGGATGTTTTAGAGGTCGCTCTCTTGTCCAAAGGTCATAAGTTGCCTCGAAATGTTTGCCTCGGAAAAATGATCTAAGACATTAGGGTTACCGCTAAGGCGTCCTAACGTTGCTTTAGTGACCACACGTCCCTTAAACCGAATTGACCCGAAAACTCCAACGACGCTGCTACCTACTCCTCAATAGTGGGATAGCACTGTCTAAAGGACATTTGCACAATTTAATTCCTTTTTGAGTAGGTAGAGGTTCTTAAGTGCTTGCTCCTTTTAAAACAAAAACAAACTTTTCTCACTTACACTCTCTTCAAAAACAAAACTCTTTTCAAAACCCAAAAACACAAACAAAAGCAAACTTTTGAAAACATAGTGAGCAAGTACCTAAGAGCCCGTGGATAACCACGGATAGAAAGGGTGCTAACACCTTCCCTTTCTATAATCTACCTCCCGAACCCGAGAAACATCTCAAAAGGAATTTTTTTGTGCTTTTGTCCTTTCCTTGTTGGATAAAATAAAAGACGGTGGCGACTCTTGCTTACCGCGACATTTTGTGAAAACAAACGCAAACGCGAACCAACATTCCAAAACAGTCAGTTCTCGTTCCCACCGATCACAGAACTGGCGACTCTGCTGGGGATGGATATAAGTGAGGTGTACCTTAGGATTAGATCACTTGTGTTTTCAATTGTATGCTTTGTATGCTTTAAATTTTGTGGGCTTGTATCGGAGTTCTATAGATCCTAACCCGGATCTGGGGATACCCTTTAGGCAAGTAGCAACAAACTGTGAGGGAACTGTGCGGGGTATACCGACATGGTTGAAACAGTAGCTACGTTGATGTGGCACTTTGGTGAGTACCGGTAACCCTTGAGTTAAGTCAAGGAGAGTACGGGGCCGCCGCGTGGTGTCGTGAAGCATCAATTGACCTTAGAACCTTACTTGACCATCTTGGCCTTTTTAGGGGTAGTGAGATGACCGACTTTGGTGCAGTCCGAAATTGGTAGATACTCGATACTACACTCATTGAGGATTGTTTTCTTGGAATATTTTGGTCGCTAGTTCAGTGGCTAAACCAAAATGATGAACATAGAAAACAATCCAATGATATTGAGCTCCTTAGAACCCGGTTACTATTTATAGGACAGGTTTTGAGCCAACTACACTCAAGAGGGTACTTACCTATGGAACCTCATGCAAGCCTGAAATCTAAGGGCTCTTTTGTGTGACTTGTGTGATTTCAAACTTGAACTACTTGCACATTCTTGTTATCTGACAACATGAGTTCCCTGCAGGTTTTATTTACAGTCCTTATCCAATAATTTGGATTTATTGTAGGGCTTACTTACATCACCTCACACTTGTGCTTAAACGCATAGCATACACATCATAACATCATGCCTTAACATTTCCTTAACCATTCCAAGGATCTCAAGGGTCTATGATGCAGGTTATGGTACATCAAATGTCCAGCAAGGGGCAAAGGGGATTTATTTTCCTCTAGCCAAGGTTGTTTAGAAATCAAAACACGATAACTTGAGTCAGGGGATATGACCCACTCGATATGGTGAGCTTGACTCTTGAAGAAGGACTCTCAGCAACATGAAGTTCCTTCAATCAAGCTACCAGATTCAGATTCTAACAGTTTCTTGTTTACCCCGCGAGATCCTTGAAAAACATTGCATACATATATCATACATATCATTGTATAACAGGTCTCCCAGTACAGGTCTCTTATCTTCTTCGCTGTTTATTTCAGCAATCATCATGTCTACTGAACCTTCAACCGAGCAAGCTATCAAGGCCCTCCAGGCCCAGAATGCCCAATTTCAAGAATTGGTCATGAGCCTAGCTAAGGGTCAGCAGGACTTGAAGACTCTGATTCTGAAAGAGAGGAAGAAGAAGAAAAAGAGGACCATCCTGTTCAATACTAGACGCATGTTTGGAAATGGGCTACAGAACAAAGTTGATCTGACCACCCCATCTGAAGGGAAAGATAGTCCACAAGAAAGGAGGGCTCCTAGCCCTATAGTCTCCGAAAACAAGATGGACTATGATGAAGAACAGTATCCTCCTGCTGAGGATAAGTACAAACAACTGGAAGACCGTTTGAACGCCATGGAAATACAGAAGGTGCCCGGTCTGGACTTCGGAGATCTAGGTCTATCCTCTGGGGTGGTGATTCCCCATAAATTCAAGGCACCTGCCTTTGCCAAGTACGACGGAGCTTCCTGTCCAAAGCTACACCTCCGGTCATATGTGAGGAAGATGCAACCCTATACTGCTGATAGAAATCTCTGGGTTCATTTCTTTCAAGATAGTCTGTCGGGGACTCAACTTGAATGGTTCTGTCAACTGGAAGGAGCTAACATCCGTAACTGGGAGGACCTTGTTGCTGCTTTTTACAAGCAATACCAGTATAATTCCGACCTTGCTCCCACGCGTACTTAACTTCAGGGTGTGTCTATGGGTACATGCGGAGGCTTTAAGGACTACGCTCAGAAGTAGAGAGATCTTGCCGGAAGAGTCCAACCCCCTCTGTCTGATAGGGAGTTGGTGGACATGTTTCTTGGGACTTTGTCTGGTCCCTATTTCAAACACTTGATCGGAAGCTCTTCAGCCGGGTTCACCGAGCTAATACTGACCGACGAAAGGGTCGAAGCTGGCATCAAAAGTGGGAAGATTCAAGAAGCTACACCTTCTAATGCTCAGAAAAAGCCCTACAATGGGAAGAAAGAGTCCAATGCTGTGTATGGTCAAAAGAGTCGTCATGATCAACATGTAGGGGCAACCCTAATCTCCGATCCCATGCTTGTTCAACAAAGACAGAGCAATAGGTGTAGGGTAAAATATCAAGAAAGGTATTATACTGACATCAACATGCCTTTGTCTCAAGCATTACAACAATTGCTGAAGGTGAAACTGATCACGCTAAAGGATCCTCCTCAAAATCCTGATACTTCCTCTTCTAAGTATAATCCGAGTGTGAGATGTGCCTACCATTCTGACAGTCCTGAACATGACACCGAAGACTGTTGGACTTTGACGAACAAGATCCAAGACTTGATTGATGCCAAGAAGATCAAGTTTGATCACTGATCCTACGCCAAATCATTGAGAATGCCTTTGTTTCATTTGAATTTTCAAGTTGTAATCTTTTTGTTATTCAAACAATTATCTATTAATGTTAAACTCTGTTTCATTAATGCATTGCATATGTTTATCTTGAATTCATCCTTTCATTACATTTAAACTGTGCTTTTTACTCGCTTTATGACATTCAACTCTTGCTAAAAGTTACAAGCCTCTAGAGGGAGGATGACGAAACAATGCCATAATCTCATACAATATGCTTTTGGACAGACCTTGTTGACGATGTACAGGCATTTCTTTCAAATCCTAAACACTGGAGTTATAAGGAAGATAATCCCTAGTCAACCCCTTCGAGCCAAAGAAGTAGGAGTTTTCTATTTTAAACACAAATTGAAACCTTTAATTTAAACCTGGGGCAGGGTAGTCTCTCAGTTAATCCAAAAGATGCGCATTGAAGTCGCAAAACTCTCAGTTCATAATACAACGAACGACATCAAAAGCATTCCTCTGGAATCAAAAGACAGCGGTGGTTCCTTATCTCATAGGCAGTCAATCTCTCAAAAGAAAAAAGAAAAAAAAGGCCACTGAGCCAAAACCTATAAAGGAGGCTTAAGAAAGCTGAGGCATCCCGCTGACTGTAATCTCGAAAACAGGAACAGTCAGGCAAAATTTAGGGATAACAAATCAAAAGAACGAGGTCGCTACAAATCCTCGATAACATGAAAAATGTTGCAAAAAAAAATGAAATGATGACTGCCTTCCAAAATCCAACTTGTGTGAACCATCACCAAAACGTCGTTCCAAATTCAAATAGAGTTCGACGCACGATTAACTGAGTTTAGGATTGAAGAACATCACGAAGAGCGGGTGGGTACAAATATACTTTGAGCCTTTATCCTTTGTTTCTTGAACCGTGAACCAGGCTACGTTATAACCCTTAAAAGTCTTAACTGAAGCACGGGTAAGTTCAAAAGCATACTGTTACAAAAGGTATCCTGACTCCTGTAAGGCTTTGCCCTAAATCTTGTGTTGAATTTGTATTATAAAAATTTTTCTGCTAAAAAACGCATTTTTCAAAACTTCAAGACAAGCATAAACTTTGCATTATTTGAATATCACTATTTGCATTTGGCTATTTGTTTGACAGCGGAGAAATTCACACAACGAATATCCGATGAACTAAAGCCCTCTCAGTGAACAAAATCACTTCAAAAAGGATGACACTTCCATTGACAAATCTCCTATCAACAAGGGGACTTGACATGTCACTATCCAGCATACCTGGGGTAGTCCAGTCAAGATTTCAAGAAATATCTGAAGAAGTGCAGAGTAACCAGGGGCAAGTCTCCATCTCCGTCACTTGGGGCACTGAACATCAATCTCAGTGAAGGGTTACGTACAATTAAACATTTTCTGGCAATGTCACAAACACTTGCTACTTGGGGCAATGACAGATCTCCCAAAAATCCTTCTCATAAGATAACTCCCAGCAAAGGTTTAATCTCTAAAAACCTTTCCCCAGCTGAATCAACCTCATGAATCCTCGAGGACTTCCCCAACGAAGATGTCACCTCTCTAGTGGACTGACGACAGGGTTTATTTCCCCAACAACACCAGGATTCCCCAGCTTGGGTTGCCTCTCCGACTACTATGAATCAAAGGACCACAACTCCTCTTCCCCAGTAGACTCTGGAAGCTTGTCCCCTGTGAAGCACAAATAAGTCTCCTCAACCAAATTCAGAGGTTATCCTCACAAGAGTCTAACCGGGTTATCCTCAGCAAGTTACAACTAAAAGATCATCCCCAACGAAGTTCTTTCTATCCCCAGCGGAGTTCATTCCTTTCATAGACAGAAATTCAATCCCCAACAGGTTTCACTGTCACCAGCAACAGTAATCCATCCCCAGCTGAGTTTTATTTCTCCAAATCAGCAGATCTTCTAGCAGAGTATATACTCCCCATAGAGTCATTTCCTCGTCAGTCCATTCCTCAACGGAGTTATTCTTTCCTGCAGGATTATTCTCCCAATCATCTTCGGTCGTTATCTCCAGCGAGTGAAACTCTTTATTCTCCAACAACAGTCAGGGATTTATTTTCCCAAACTCTGACGTACCACAATAGCATTTCATGTTCATACATCATGACGTGCACATACATATTGCATACAGCATAATCTCATTTATTTTGAGAACATCATCATACAATGCATGTCATGCATCATGTACGATTAATCATGTACCTTTTCAGGAAAGATGGTTATCATCAACAACTTCCAGCAAGTTCAAGATTAACTCCGGAAACTAAACAGAGTAATTATCTGCACGATCAAATTCAGCTTTACACGGGTTCGTCATGAAGAAATCTTACACGGGTTTCTCCTGAATGCAGCTTCACACGGGTCTATCCTGAAAAATCCTACACGGGTCCTTTATCATATATTTCTGAATGAAGTTTTACACGGACTTATCCCAAAGTAACCTTACCCAGGTTCCTCCAGAAGTTTCACACGAACTTATCACAAAGTAACCTTACCCAGGTTCCTCCAGAAGTTTCACACGAACTTATCACAAAGTAACCTTACCCCGGTTCATCCTGAAGTTTTACACGGACTTATCCCAAAGTAACCTTACCCCGGTTCATCCTGAAGTTTTACACGGACTTATCCCAAAGTAACCTTACCCCGGTTCATTCTGAAGTTTTACACGAACTCATCCCAAGGTAACCTTACCCAGGTTCCTCCAAAAGTTTCACACAAACTTATCCCGAAGCAACCCTACACCAGTTCCTTCTCAATTCCAGATGTAGTTTTACACGGACTCATCATCAGGCAACCCTACACCGATTCCTTCTCAATTCCAGATGTAGTTTTACACGGACTCATCATCAGGAAACCCTACACTGGTTCCTTCTCAATTCCAGATGTAGTTTTACACGTACTCATCATCAGACAACCCTACACCGGTTCCTTCTCAATTCCAGATGTAGTTTTACACGGACTCATCATCAGGAAACCCTACACAGGTTCCTCCTTTCCAGATGAAGTTTTACACGGACTCATCATCAGGCAACCCTACTGTTGTACCCCAAAATTTTCCCTCTCATTTCATCAATATTTTCTCACCACAAGACCCTTGGAGCTCAAGATCAAGTTAGGGTTTGCTCTGCTTAAGACTCCCCCTTGCACTGTTGACCCAAATTAGGGTTTGAATTTGAACAAAGATGTTTTGACCTAAAATGCCCAAAGTGACATTCATGCTTCATGTTGGACTCACAAGTTTATCCATACCAAGTTTCAAGCCTTGATTCCAATCTTTGCCCAGTCAATTGGACAGTTGACCTAGAAATCAACTGTATTAGGGAAAAGTCAACTGTGGCCAATTAACAGCCAAACTTCATAATTTTTGACCCAAATCAACATAATGAACTCATATGAACCATTTGGTCAAGTTTGGATCACAATTCCACAAGAAATTTGATCAGATCACCAAAAGGGCGAAATGGTCATTTTTAGGGTTTTGACTGCACAAAGGCAATTTTTGACCGTTTGACCTAACCAATGGCAAACCAAGCTCATATATGGACTCAAGGACTCAATAGCATTGTCTTGACACATTCAACAAGTTCAAAAGATCTCAAATGCACAGGATTGACAGATGAATTTTCTAGTCAACTGATCAAAATTTGACTGTATACTGAAAAGTCAAACTTTGACTTTTTGGTCAAAATCAAGTGCCAAGATTCATTTTTTATCACGACATGTAAAATTATGAAACTTGTTCATCAAGTAATCCAAATTTGCAAATTAGGGTTTAAAATGAGAAAATTTCATAACATAATTTTTCTAAGTTATGAAACTTCCTTATTTTTTTCTAACTTTGTCCCATTTTTTCATCAAGATACAATTGGATTCAAACAAAACGCAAAACATGAAAGTTATAGTCCATTGCAAAATCTACAACTTTTATTCACAAAGTTTCCTCAAAAGAAGCATGTAGCTCAAGTTATGATTTTTGGAACAAGGGTGCAAAACATTCTTAACTTGGAAAAATTTTGACCTATTCTAGGCAGGATTTTTATCCAACTTCATGGCCACTTTTCACATGGTTCCACTTGGAGTTTCAATTTTCATTACAAAGATGGATTGTAGTACACATTCCAAGATTTCCAAATTGTCCAAGAACTCATCAAACACCCTTGTGGTTAGGGAGAATCGAATTTGCAAAGTTGGGCAAAAGTCACTTTTGTTCATAACCAAATACATGTTCATACATTGGCATTTTTCAAATCAGCTTGTACAAGCTAGCTTGCAGGCCTCAAAACCAGTCTCACACACCATAATTAAATGCCTAAACATTGTGATAAGTTGTTATTTTGTTCATTTGGTCATTACATGCAAGATTAATCCTTAATTGGAAAAAGCATATTTGCCATTTTGGAAAAGATGCACTTTATGTCAAATAACAAATCCAAGAGGCATGGGCCAGATTTTTGAGGCTAGCATTTGTACACAAATCACTCTGATCAAGAACAAGAGGTGCAACATAGATAGAGAAGAGATACATGCCTGCATAAGGACTTGAGTTTACTTACTTCAAAAACAAGCAAGATTGCAAAACAACTCCAATCTCTCATTCCTGTAAACACCAACCAAAACAAAGTTTGCAAACCTTTTCCATACATCAAACCAAGCTTGAAACACGACTCAATCATCCCTAATCCCTCCTCATACAGAAGATCACATTTTTTCTGCAAAACAGGGCACTTGTTGCAGTTTGACTTCCACAATCCATTCCACTCGGGCATTTTTGCCAAAAGGAGTTCAAACATGTTCCATATCATCCACTGAAGCTATCCCAAGCATTGAACTCAAACTGTAACACCCATAACCACGTTTGCCATTTTTATTTTCAAGCTGTGCAGGTTGACTTCCATAGCACGATTCAGTTGATTTTAAAGCAAGCTAGGAGTTGGAGAAGCATCCTTGGACTTCAGGCAAACTGTACAAAAGCTCAAAATCCATTGGGAGTTGCTACATTGCTATGTTCAAGTCAAGATGAAACAGGTAAAAACATGAACTTCTATCTCTCTATCCAGGCATGATTAAGCTTAGGTTTGTGAAGAAAACATGTTCTACTCATAGCCCTGAAGCCATCCATGTATTTACTTTTCATTTATATTATGCGTGCTGTGAGAATTTTGGCCATGAACATTGAAGAAAAATTAGGTCAGAAATTGGGGATGAAGAAATTCTCCCTCGTTTCTGAGAGATAGGTCAAGATTTTTATATGTATGAATTCCTCTCTTGATGCTCTACAATATTGGTGTTATGAGTTTTTGTTAAAAGTCAAAGAATCAGGAAGTTTGAATGAAGCATAGAGGGCGCGCGTTTTTGAGACAGAAGCTGGAGGTTGAAGAAGGGTGACTTGGGCTGGGCCTGAGTTGTTTTTGCTCTTTGCACACTTTTTCCATTTTTGCACCCCCTTGGCCCATTATGTGAAATGCTTATCATTTTTGCATTTTTCTTTTTGATTTTGATTTTATATTTTTATTCAAACATGAAAAAACACTAAAAATATTTTTCCTCATTTTTTTTGCATTTATTTGGCATTTATTTGTTTGTTTAACATATGTATATAAATAAATATAAAAACCTTTTTGTTTAAAACACCAAAAATAATACAAAAATAAATATTTTTTCAGTTATTATTTTTTGTTTACCTTTTGAAAACATTTTCTAAAAATATACTTTTTTTAAATAATTAATATTTTATTTTTTGTACATATTTAGCTTATTAAATATATATAAATATACTTATACATATTTTATTAAATATTTAGGATAAAAATATGAAAATAATACATTTTCATTTTTATTAATATATGACACTAAAAAATACTTTTTTTTACAATATACTTTTTTTTATTTTATTTTTTGTGTATAATTAATAAATATTGTATATAATTGATAAATAAATATTATTTATTTAGAAAACTAGGGTTTTGCCCTAAGACAATAAAAATTACCAAAAATTGACTTTTTATTTTTGTTTATATTTTACATTGAAAAATACTTTTACATACATGAAAAACCATTTTTGTGCATAATACATTTTGCATATTTATTGTATTTATTTAATTATTGTAGAATTAAATAATTTGTATATTCAATATAGAGGTAATAGTTTTAGATTTAATTTCTTGCTAAATATCCCCCCATTCATACATTTGTACCCCCATCCCCATAATTATGTTGTAATAATTTAGGACTTTAAATTTCCGCATTTAAAAGCTTTCAAATTATGCCATGATAGACCTAGGGTTTGTATGCAAAATCAAATAACAAATAGCTTGACCTAATTCAAAGATAAACAAGCATGAAAATGGACAACACAATGCACACTTGCACCCTTAGGGTTACTCCACTTGTTGCCTTCAAAAATGGGCCATGTTGCATGTTGAGTGTCTTTGGCCAAACAAAAACAAATCAAATGATCATAGTCCCTCGATGACGCTTTCTCAAGTTGCCTAAAAAATGATCAAGTCCCTTGAAGGAAAATTGCCAAAGACACTTGGCACTATTGCATTCATGGTCTAAACGATGACCCGCGCCCGTCCCGTTAACATCCTAACATAAGATTGTCCACCAAATACAATGGTGGAACAATACTGTTAAGAGGGTTAAAACATAAGAAAGATCTTTGAGAAATTTAGGGTAGATAGCTCTTGGTTACTTGACCAACTTGCAAAACAAACACTTGCCTACTTTCAAAACACACTTCACAACACAACTTTCAAAACAAAACTTTCAAAAAATCTTAAAACATCTTTTCAAAAAGACAAACACCTTTTGTAAAACATTCGAGTAAAGAATTGTTACAAGGGTTGCCTAAATAAGGCATCTTTTTCAAAACATTTTCAAAAACCACACACACAAAGCATCATTTCAAACAATTGAAAAGCAAAGGCAAGTGATCTAAGCAAGTAACTAAGAGCCCATGGATAACCATGGATAGAAAGGGTGATAATACCTTCCCTTTCTATAATCTACTCCCCGAACCCAAGAAAACATCTCAAAGGTTTTTCCTGTGCTTTTTAACCTTTCCTTAGGATAAAATAAAAAGTCGGTGACGAATCTTGCTAAACCGAAACATTTGCGAAAACAAACGCAAACCTCAAGTCAGTTCTCCCACCGTATCACAGAACTGGCGACTCTGATGGGGATTAATTTAAAAGTGGAGTAACCTTAGGGCTTAGATCACCCTTTTGCATGACTAATTGTTTGCTTTGATTGCTTTACATTTTGGTTCTCTTGTTTGGGCTTGAAATCCTACACCCGGATTTGGGAAACATTCATAGATAACAATACGTTGTGGAAACTGTGCGGGGTATACCGACACGGTTGAAGCAATAGCTATGTTGGTGCGACATATTTGTGAGTACCGGTAACCCTTGAGTTCAATCAAGGAGAGTACGGGGCCGCTGAGTGATGTCACTAAGCACTAATGACCTAGAACCTTACTTGACCATCTTGGCCTTTTATTAGGGGTAGTGAGATGACCGGCTTTGGTGCAGTCCGAAGTTGGTAGATACTCGATACTACACTCATTGAGGGTTGTTTTCTTGGAATATTTTGGTCGCTAGTTAAGTGGCTAAACCAAAACAATGAACATGGAAAACAATCCAATGATATTGAGCTCCTTAGAACCCGGTTACTATTTATAGGACAGGTTTTTAAGCCAACTTCACTCAAGAGGGTACTTACCTATGAAAACCTCATGAAAGCCTGAAGCTAGGGTTTTGTGTAACTTGCTTGTACATATGTTTGTGCATACATCATGAACATCATAAAGCATCATATGCATCCACTAACCATTTCAAGGGTTTGGATCTTCATCTTTGTTCTTGTTTTGTAGGTCATGGAAATTCTTCGCAGAAAAACTATCCAAGTCAACCTTGTGAGAATCCCTCCTCAACTCAAGGAGCTTACATCCAGAATTCCAGAAAGCTCTCTCTTCAGTGAAAGACATGGTAGACTGCTCAACCTAGTCAACACCAGCATTGAAGAAGACATGGTGAAAGTGTTGTTCCAGTTCTTTGACCCCCTTCACCAATGTTTCACATTCCCCGACTATCAATTGGTACCTACTTTGGAGGAATTTTCTCAACTCCTGAGAATTCCTATTCTTAATCAACTACCCTACAACGGTACAGAAAAAGAACCAAAGCCTGAAGATGTTGCTCAAGCACTACACTTGCAACCATCTGACATCAAGGGGCATTGGGAAACTAGAAGTGGTGTCAAAGGCTTCTTGGCAAAATTCTTGTTTGAGAAGGCACAAGAGTGTTGGAACTCCTTGAATCTACAAGCCTTCGAAGAGATTGTGGCACTCCTTATTTACGGGTTGGTCTTGTTCCCAAATCCTGACCAACTTATAGATGTGAATGCTGTTAAGATCTTCATATCCAGGAATCCCATACCTACATTGCTTGGGGACATCCTCCACTCATTTTACACACGAACAATGAGGAAGAGAGGTGTTCTCATGTGTTGTACTCCTCTCCTTGCAAGGTGGTTTATTTCTCACCTTCCACAATCTGTTTTGAAGAATGAGCAAGGCTTAAGGTGGTCACAATGATTGATGACCCTCACGCATTCAGATGTACATTGGTGTTCTCGGTCCAGAGAAAATATCATCATCGTCGATCATTATGGTGAGTTCCCTAATGTTCCCTTACTTGGCATTAGAGGGGGCATTACCTACAACCCTTGTCTAGCTTTGAGACAATTTGGATATGCACGGAGGGATGGCCCTCATGACATGCTGATTCTTGACCTAGATTTTGACTTCGACAACAATGCGCAAGGACTTCGCCAAAGATTCATCAGAGCTTGGAGGATGCCTAACAAGGTAGATAGTAAGACACTGGGGCACAAGAACTCCATCCCTCTTGAGCCTTATCTCAAGTGGGTAAGAACCCGAGCCCAGAGTCTTATGATGCCTTACCCTCATATTCTCCCTTTGATTAAAGAGCCTGTTAAGGAAGGAGAGGTTCCCTACACCATCCTATATCCTGACATGCCAACATCATGGGAGGAGATGCAGAAGAGTTGGATCCAACTCAAGGAAGAGCGGAATACTTTTGAAGCCAGCTTCTACGCCAGTGAGAAGAAGGTTTTAGAGCTTACCCGCCGACTTCACGAGGAGGAGACCCTTAACACTTACATCGCACCAAAGAGGATGCGCAGCGTCTTTTTGCCTTAAGAAGTTTTTGTAATATTTGGCCCATGGGGCATTTATGTACTGACAAAATTTCTTCTTATTAATATGACGTGTGTTCTTTTTGTCTGCAACAACTTTGAATTTCTAAATCCTTGAATGCATTGCATAAATAAACATATCATTCATCATACGCATAAACAGGTCTCCACACCAGGTTTCCTTATCTTTCTGCTGTTTATTTCAGTAAGATGGATCTCGAAAAGACGGTCAAAGATCTGCAGTCACAAAACTCACAGTTTCAACAGCTCCTAATGAACTTAGCAAAGGGTCAGGAGGATCTTAAAGCATTGCTAGGGAATAAAGAGCAAGAAAAAGGAAAAAAGAAGAAAAAAAGAGTTGGGGTAGCTACGCTGGGAAGAAGATTTGAGAATGAAGCTAGGAGAGTTCTTGAATTTCCCTCCACATCTGATGAGGGAACCGGTAAAGGAAAAGGGGCTGCATTACCTTCTGAGTCCGAGGCTGAAGAGGAAGAGGTAGAGGAAGATGAGGACTACTCAGAGCAGCAATACCCGCCAGCGGACGACAAGTACAAAAACCTGGAGGATAGACTGGCAGCTATGGAGCTGCAAAGGGTTCCTGGGTTAGATTTTGAAGAATTGGGATTGATTGCTGGGATTGTGATCCCTCCAAAGTTTAAGGTGCCAATTTTTGCAAAATATGACGGGTTGTCTTGCCCGAAGATGCACCTGAGGTCATATGTCAGAAGAATTCAACCTCATACATCCAACATAAATCTTTGGGTACACTTCTTTCAGGACAGCTTGTCCAGTACGCAGCTAGACTGGTTTTACCAGCTTGAGAGGTCAGAAGTGCATAACTGGGAAGACTTGGCAGCTGCCTTTTATCGCCAGTATCAATATAACGCTGACTTGGCGCCAACCCGTACTCAGCTACAGAGTATGGGGATGGCCTCAAATGAGGGATTCAAAGAATACACCCAGAAATGGCGCGACTTGGCCAGAAGAGTGCAGCCACCTCTTTCTGATAGGGAACTAGTTGATATGTTCTTGGGGACCCTATCTGGCCCGTTCTTCAACCATTTGATCAGGAGCTCTTCCGCAGGGTTTACTAAATTGATTCTGACTGGCGAACGAGTGGAAGCTGGTATTAAGAATGGGAAGATTCAAAGGGATGCCTCTGCATCTACAACTATTAAGAAATCATTTCCGGCCAAGAAGGAGGCAGCTGTTATATACTCTCAGAAAAGATCGGGAAGAACTGAGCGCCGGCCGACTGTGGGGGCCGTGATGATCCAAAATTCATCAAATGATTAGCCTCGTAACAATCAGTCTAGACCTAACCAGCAACGGGTAGAACGGCCACAACGACAGTTCACCCGCATCAATATGACGTCCGCACAAGTTCTTCCCCATTTGTTGAAGCTAAATCTCACAACTATCAAAGAGGCACCAAAAAATGTGAATACATCTTCCCCACATTATCATCCCAATGCTAAATGTGCCTATCATTCTGACAGCATCGGGCATGACACCAACGATTGCTGGGCACTTAAGCATAAAATTCAAGACTTGATAGATGCAAAAGAGGTTGAGTTCGACGCTCCAGAGAAGCCGAATGTAATATCCGCTCCGATGCCAAAGCATGGTCGCAATGTCCATGCTATTGAAGAAGATCTGTATGTTTCTGCTGTTGATGATCTGGTAACTCCACTACTAACAATCAAGTTGAATCTGTTGAAAGCTGGGATTTTCCCAGGTTGTAAAGAAGACTGCTACTGTTGTTCCTCCCTACCAATCGACTATCCATTGTTGAAGATAAACATCCAAGGCCTAATGGATAGTCAACAAATTCTTTTCGAAAAGATACCTGCTACTCCAACCCCTATCAAAGATGTTTCAATAATCACCATTTCCACCAATCTTTCCAAGGTCCCTAAAAATCCTGTTAAGATTACATCCGCTACGAAGATTGTTCCTCTGAAAGTAACCATGCCTGGGCCTGTCCCCTACAAATCTGACAAATCAATACCATGGAATTATGGTGGAGAAATCTACTACCATGGTGTTAAACAAGTTGAGATAACTGAAGAGAGCTCTGACGAAGAAAATGCCGACATTGGAAACATTGCCGGTACGAGTAAGATTACCCGAAGTGGGAGATTTTTCTCTCCAGAGATTGCCCCTCCAAAGGCAATCTTTGGACCCTCAGCTGCTGCCAAGGTTACTCCTGCACCGATAAAACTTTCTGCAAGAACTCCGTTAATTGAAGAAGTTGTCACTGCTGTGGTTGTCCCTCCTACTTCTGCTGATAAGGGGAAAGGGATCCAAGATGAGCTCGTCAGGACGAGGGCTCAGCCATCGGTCATCCCCGAAACCTCTAAGAAAGAAATGGAGGAGATTCTGAAAATAATAAAGAAAAGTGATTATGACGTGGTAGAGCAACTGGGGAAAACCCCCTCGAAGATCTCCATGCTAGCTTTGCTGCTTTGTTTGGAGGCTCATGCCAAAGCATTGATAAGATTTCTGAAGACAGCCCATGTTCCCCAGGAAACCTCAGCCGATCAATTCCAGGATTGTGTAGCCAGCCTTACCGCCGACAACGGCCTGAGTTTCTCTGATGCTGACCTGACTCCGAAAGGAAGAAAGCACAATGACGCATTACATGTGTCAGTCGAATGCCGAGGAACTACTCTTGCCCATGTGTTGGTCGACACTGGTTCTTCTCTGAACGTGCTGCCTAAGAAAGCTGTGGATCGATTGGATTGTGAAGGCTTGGAGCTGAAACCAAGTAATATCATTGTCAGGGCCTTTGACGGGTCAAAAAGGATGGTGCATGGGGAGGTCGAAATTCCCATCAAGGTGGGCACTGAAGTATTCCACTCAACTTTCTATATGATGGACATCCGTCCATCATACTCTTGCTTGCTAGGTAGACCATGGATACATAATGCTGGGGCAGTCACCTCCTCTCTACATCAAATGCTGAAATACCCTGTCAAAGGAAAAATCATAACTGTACACGGTGAAGAGGAATATATGATCAGTCACCTGAACTCCTTTTGGTATGTGGAAGTGGAGGGCGAATTCATTGAAACACCGTTCCAACACTTCGAGGAAATTGCTCCCGAGGTTGCGGTAGCAAAGGCAGTAGCTGAGGTACTCAAGCACGTGGCCAGGATGGAATCTCTAAAGGACGCAAAGGCTGCAATGAAGGAGGGAAAGAGCTCAACATGGGGACAGTTGCCTGACATTCCTCACAAAACAGACAAGTTTGGGTTGGGATTTACCGCTGCGGGGCAAAAAGCTATGCGTCGCTCAAAAATTGAAAAGACACCCATCAAGATTTCTCCTCATAGAATCAATGCCTTAGAAGACGAAGACGAAGAGGGTAACATGGAAGATTGGATCTTCCCAACCATCAAAGGGGGACTGCACAACTGGGAGGCGAAATACTTCGTCCCCATTACTTTCATTAATCAGTAACTTATCTTTCGAACATTTCCTGTTGGTCTGTAATAATTACTTTTAAACAATCTACACACTATTTTTCACCTCATGCCTTGCCCGGGGCATGTAGGTCCATTTGTAAGGGTTTTGATTCTCTTCATATTCATATGCCATGTTTAATGAATCATTGGACGTTTTTCATTTATAAACTGTTGTGTTCATTTTCTCCCCTTTTTGCATTTTTGTTTGTTTAAGGATGGCTATCCCATACACACACCCACACTCACAAATGCAGGTACCCATCCACTCTGGATTCTATGGGTGACTATTCTGCTATATCCTTCAATAACTCTGAAGATTTGGTCAATCAGGCTGAGTGCGAAGACAACGAAGATTGTGAAGTGCCAGGGGAGTTAGCCAGGCTTCTACAACAAGAAGAAAGGGCCATCTTGCCTCACGAAGAGTTGTTGGAAACTGTCAACTTGGGAACAGAGGAAGACCGGAAGGAAGTACAAGTGGGTGCCAATCTGGAATCAAGTGTCAAGGGGCGCTTAATACAGCTGATAAATGAATACGTTGAAATCTTCGCCTGGTCTTATGAAGACATGCCGGGTTTAGACACAGATATCGTGGTTCACCGTCTCCCTACAAGAGAGGATTGTCCACCGATCAAGCAAAAAGTTCGCCGAATGAGGCCCGACATGTCTGAAAAGATTAAAGTTGAAGTAATGAAGCAATTCAACACTGGCTTTCTGGATGTTACATCCTATCCACAATGGGTTGCTAACATTGTGCCAGTACCTAAAAAAGACGGCAAGGTCAGAATGTGTGTGGACTACCGGGATTTGAATATGGCCAGCCCTAAAGATGATTTTCCACTACCACATATCGACATCTTGATTGACAATATAGCTCAGCACAAAGTGTTTTCCTTCATGGATGGATTCTCGGGCTACAACCAAATCAAAATGGCCCCCGAGGACATGGAGAAAACAACCTTTGTTACACAATGGGGTACTTTCTGTTACAAGGTGATGCCGTTCGGACTGAAGAATGCAGGGGCAACTTATCAGCGGGCCATGGTGGCTTTGTTTCATGATATGATCCATCATGAGATCGAAGTTTATATAGACGACATGATAGCTCGATCACAAATAGAGGAGGAACACCTTGAACATCTGCAAAAGCTGTTTTCCAGGTTGAAGGAGTACATACTCAGGCTAAATCCAAGTAAGTGCACTTTTGGAGTTAGGTCTGGTAAACTTCTAGGATTTATTGTCAGCAACAAAGGCATTAAGGTCGATCCAGCAAAAGTGAAAGCTATACAAGAGATGCCTGCCCCCCGTACTGAAAAGGAGGTTAGAGGGTTCTTGGGGCGCTTGAACTATATTGCCAGATTCATCTCTCACCTGACGTCTACCTGTGAGCCAATTTTCAAACTATTGAAGAAAGATCAGGTAGTCGAATGGAACGATGATTGCCAAGCTGCTTTTGATAATATCAAGGAGTATTTGCTAGAACCTCCTATTCTGATGCCACCCGTTGAAGGAAGGCCGCTGATCATGTATCTGACCGTTTTGGACAACTCAATGGGGTGCGTACTGGGCCAGCATGACGAGTCTAGTCGAAAAGAGCATGCCATTTATTACCTTAGCAAAAAGTTTACCGACTGTGAGACTCGCTACTCACTGCTCGAGAAAACTTGCTGCGCTTTGGTATGGGCTGCTCGCCGACTAAGGTAGTACATGTTGACTCATACCACTCTGTTGATTTCCAAAATGGATCCTATCAAGTATATCTTCGAGAAGCCTGCTTTATCTAGAAGTATCGCTAGATGGCAAATGATCCTAACTGAGTATGACATCCAGTATACTACCCAAAAAGCTATAAAGGGGAGTGTACTAGCTGACCATCTAGCTCATCAAGCTATCGAAGATTATCAATCCATGAGATTCGACTTCCCGGACGAGGACATCATGACTTTGGACAACATTAAAGGTAACTGACCGTATGACGGACCTGAAAAAGGATCCCGATGGACCCTGTACTTTGATGGTGCTTCAAATGCACTTGGAAACAGTATCGGTGCGATACTCATTTCCCCGGAAGGTTGTCATACACCTTTCACGGCCTGACTTTACTTCAGCTGTACCAACAATATGGCCGAATATGAAGCTTGTATCTTTGGTCTCAAGGCTGCTATAGACCTGGGGATCAAATCTTTAGTCGTATTTGGGGACTCGGCTTTGGTTATCAGTCAAATCAAAGGAGAGTGGGATACCAAACATCCTAATCTTATCCCATACAAAGAACATGTCTTGACATTATTGCCTCATTTCGAGCAAATCACCTTCGAGCATTTCCCGCGAGAAGAGAATCAGCTAGCAGATGCTCTGGCAACAATGTCCTCCATGTTTAAACTCAACTGGGATAACGAGGCTCCCCAAATCACCATCGAGCGAATGGATGAACCTGCACATTGTCATGAGATTAATATCGAAGAAGTAGTGGAACAACCTTGGTTTCACGAAATCAAAAGGTATCTCCAGACTAGAGAATATCCCGAAGGAGCTTCCGTAAATGACAAAAAGTTCCTAAGGAAATTTGCTGCCAAGTTCTTCCTGAGCAACGACATCCTCTATAAACGCAGCCATGATTGTGTTTTACTCCGATGTGTAGACAAAGCTGAAGCAGAGTTAATCATGACTGAGATACACAGCGGCACATTTGGCACCCACTTGAGCGGACATACGATGGCTAAGAAGATTCTAAGGGCAGGCTATTACTAGTCTACCATGGAAGCTGATTGCCATCAACATTCCCGTACTTGTCACAAATGTCAAGTCCATGCTGACAAGGTTCATATCCCTCCTGTTCCTCTCAACGTTCTGACAGCTCCTTGGCCATTCGCAATGTGGGGCATTGACATGATTGGAGAGATCAAGCCCACGATATCCAATGGACATCGCTTCATCCTGGTCGCCATTGACTACTTTACCAAATGGGTCGAAGCAGCTTCCTTCGCCTCTGTTACAAAGAATGTGGTTGCCCGCTTCATCAAGCAAAACCTCATATGCCGGTATGGTGTCCCCGACAGGATCATCACAGACAACGGTACAAATCTGAATAATACTATGATCACCGCCCTATGCGAACAGTTCAAGATTTATCATCACAATTCATCTCCCTATCGGCCGAAGATGAACGGTGCTGTTGAAGCTGCAAACAAAAACATTAAGAAGATCATTCAGAAAATGACAGTCACCTACAAAGACTGGCATGAAATGTTACCGTTTTCTCTGCATGGATACCGTACCACGTCACGTACTTCAACATGGGCAACCCCATTTTCTTTGGTATATGGCATGGAAGCTGTCCTACCCATGGAAGTTCAGATTCCTTCTTTAAGGATTATGAAGGACGCTGGTTTGAATGAAGACGATTGGATTCAGACCCGACTTGATCAACTCAATTTGATCGACGAGAAACGACTCACTGCTGTTTGCCATGGTCAGACGTACCAAAAACGGATGATCAAGGCCTTCAACAAGAAAGTCAGACGTCAAGTATATCAAGTCGGAGATCTTGTAATCAAGCGAATTATCTTGCCGCAAAGTGATCCCAGGGGAAAATGGACTCCTACTTACGAAGGACCATTTGTAATCAAGAGCATATTTTCCGGTGGTGCAATGATTCTAACCACCATGGACGGCGATGATTTTCCGCACCCTGCGAACGCAGACATAGTCAAAAGATACTACGCATAAAACAACCCGACAAGTCGAAAACCTGAAAGGGCGACTTGGGCAAAAATGGGCATCCCGGTGAACCGAAAACTCGAAAGGGCGGTTCAGGCAAAAATTAGGGATAAAACAAAAAAAAATCTGTACACCCGGCAAGTCGAAAACCCGAAAGGGCGACTTGGGCAAAAATGGGTTTCCCGGTGGATTGAAAACCCGAGAGGGCGGTCCGGGCAAAAGTTAGGGAATTAAAGCGTATGACTATGTCTCGTCGGATCACTTTAAGGATAATCTCTTCATCAACCAGCTCCAAGCTTCTGATCAATCCAGTCATCAGCAGACGAAACATTGAATGGATAGATATTCAGAGTTGTGAAGGCTATAGCAGAATGGAATCCCATGGAATTGTTACACATAGCCATCTTTCTTTTGTATAAAATTTTCAATTTTTACGACGACATCCTCTTACTAGGATGCCTGTCTCCTTTGTACAAAGATACTCATAGAAAGTTAATACAAATACTTTTCCAAATACAGAAATTTGCTTTGTCTTCCTTTTTTCTCTTTTGCACTTATGTTTTATTTGAGAAACGTCCAATGTTTTGTTAAATAGGCATATGCATTTGAACATAATCATTTTCCTTACAAATCAAGAAAGATGATTGCTGATAGGTTGAAGGTACATATAGATGTCTTGATGCCCTTTCAGAAGGAATCCCTAGCAGTTCTAAACTCCAAATTCCTCAACAAGGTTCAAATACAGAGCTTAATTCCCCAAACAGAGTTAAACTTCAGGATCCTCAGCAGAACAAAAGCTTTCTCAAAACTGATTTCCCCAGCCAGAGACCCTTCCAGAGCTCAATTCCCCTAAGAGTTAAGTTTTAGTATCCTTTGTGGAGCCCTAAAATCTGAAAATCCTATCCCCAATTGAAGTCAAAACTGTTAATCCCCAGCGGAACAAAAATTCCAACTGTAGATCCCCAGCGGAACCAGACTGGTGAACCTTCTCCCCACAGAGATACTTCCCACCAGACTGAAGATTCTCAGTCTTACTTCTCCAGCATAAGTCTACCAGGTTCTGGACTCCCCAGTAGAGATCATCAGAATTCTCTTGCCCTACAAGTCACCAAGGAGTTCCAATCCCCAGCAGTGGTCCTAAGATCCCTCAACAATTGAAGATCTTGTTCCCCAAGTAGTCAGCAGTCGACAAGGATGTCCCATCTTCAGCAATCAAAGATTCTTGTAATCCCCTGCAGCAGTCAAGGATTCACTTTCCCCGACAGCAGTCAAGATTCTATTATCTCCGGCTATCCAGGATTCATCTATCCCCAGCAAGACAGCTCATCAGCTTACATACGCATTCATTACATTCATATCATGAACATTGATATACACATATTGCATCATACATTTCATGCAACATAACTTTGTGTTTAGCTAATATTTGGTCCTTTTCAGGATAAGAATAAAAGGCTATCATTAACAGTTATCCAAGATGCAGTTTTACACGGACTCATCATCAGGAAACCCTACACCGGTTCCTTCTCCACTTCAAGACCTCTGAAAATAGTTTACGGATTCTCCAAACACGGATGTTAATCTATCGCTTGTTCAGACTCAACTTTTGAAAACAGTTTACGGACGCTTCCCAACATGGATGCTGCTCTATTGCTTATTCAACTTCAAGACCTTTGAAAACAGTTTACGGGTTCTCCAGACACGGATGTTAACCTATCGCTTGTTCAGATCCAAGATTTCTGAAAACAGTTTACGGATTCTCCAAACACGGATGTTAATCTATCGCTTATTCAGATTCAACTTTTGAAAACAGTTTACGGGTTCTCCAGACACGGATGTTAACCTATCGCTTGTTCAGATCCAAGATTTCTGAAAATAGTTTACGGATTCTCCAAACATGGATGTTAATCTATCGCTTGTTCAGACTCAACTTTTGAAAACAGTTTACGAACGCTTCCCAACATGGATGCTGCTCTATTGCTTATTCAACTTCAAGACCTCTGAAAACAGTTTACGGGTTCTCCAGACACGGATGTTAACCTATCGCTTGTTCAGATCCAAGATTTCTGAAAACAGTTTACGGATTCTCCAAACACGGATGTTAATCTATCGCTTGTTCAGATTCAACTTTTGAAAACAGTTTACGGATTCTCCAAACACGGATGTCAATCCATTGCTTATTCAAGACCCCCCAGTTCAGAGATATTCCAAAACATGGACACCTTTCTGATACTCATTCCAGATGGCATCTTTAAGCCCATCCCCGACAAGATTCTGTCACCCCTCCAGATGGCATCTTTAAACCCATCTCCAAATGGCATCTCTAAGCCCATTCCCGCATCCATTGTTTCGACGAGTGCAAATTTAAGGGCACTCTAGTGTCCAATCTCCTTTTACCTTCGAGACGCGAAAGGCAAACTTGCCAATCTAACTCTTCAGGTGCAAGAAGATTGAACAGGGGAAACTGTTGTACCCCAAAATTTGCCCTCTCATTTCATCAATATTTTCTCACCACAAGACCCTTGGAGCTCAAGATCAAGTTAGGGTTTGCTCTGCTCAAGACTCCTCCTTGCACTGTTAACCCAAATTAGGGTTTGAATTTGCACAAAGATGTTTTGACCTAAAATGCCCAAAGTGACTTTCATGCTTCATGTTGGACTCACAAGTTTATCAATACCAAGTTTCAAGCCTTGATTCCAATCTTTGCCCAGTCAATTGGACAGTTGACCTAGAAATCAACTGTATTGGGGAAAAGTCAATTGTGGCCAATTGACAGCCAAACTTCATAATTTTTGACCCACATCAACATAATGAACTCATATGAACCATTTGGTCAAGTTTGGATCACAATTCCACAAGAAATTTGATCAGATCACCAAAAGGGCAAAATGGTCATTTTTAGGGTTTTGACTGCACAAAGGCAATTTTTGACTGTTTGACCTAACCAATGGCAAACCAAGCTCATATATGGACTCAAGGACTCAATGGCATTGTCTTGACACATTCAACAAGTTCAAAAGATCTCAAATGCACAGGATTGACAGATGAATTTTCCAGTCAACTGATTAAAATTTGACTGTATACTGAAAAGTCAAACTTTGACTTTTTGGTCAAAATCAAGTGCCAAGATTCATTTTTTATCAAGACATGTCAAATTATGAAACTTGTTCATCAAGTAATCCAAATTTGCAAATTAGGGTTTAAAATGAGAAAATTTCATAACTTAGAATTTTTCTAAGTTATGAAACTTCCTTATTTTTTTCTAACTTTGTCCCATTTTTTCATCAAGATACAATTGGATTCAAACAAAACTCAAAACATGAAAGTTGTAGTCCATTGCAAAATCTACAACTTCGATTCACAAAGTTTCCTCAAAAGAAGCTTGTAGCTCAAGTTATTATTTTTGGAACAAGGGTGCAAAACATTCTTAACTTAGAAAAATTTTGACCTATTCTAGGCAGGATTTTTGTCCAACTTCATGGCCACTTTTCACATGGTTCCACTTGGAGTTTCAATTTGCATTACAAATATGGATTGTAGTACACATTCCAAGATTTCCAAATTGTCCAAGAACTCATCAAACACCCTTGTGGTTAGGGAGAATCGAATTTGCAAAGTTGGGTAAAAGTCACTTTTGTTCATAACCAAATACATGTTCATACATTGGCATTTTTCAAATCAGCTTGTACAAGCTAGCTTGCAGGCCTCAAAACCAGTCTCACACACCATAATTAAATGCCTAAACATTGTGCTAAGTTGTTATTTTGTTCATTTGGTCATTACATGCAAGATTAATCCTTAATTGGAAAAAGCATATTTGCCATTTTGGAAAAGATGCACTTTATGTCAAATAACAAATCCAAGAGGCATGGGCCAGATCTTTGAGGCTAGCATTTGTACACAAATCACTCTGATCAAGAACAAGAGGTGAAGCATAGATAGAGAACAGATACAGGCATGCATAAGGACTTGAGTTTACTTACTTCAAAAACAAGCAAGATTGCAAAACAACTCCAATCTCTCATTCCTGTAAACACCAACCAAAACAAAGTTTGCAAACCTTTTCCATACATCAAACCAAGCTTGAAACACGACTCAATCATCCCTAATCCCTCCTCATACAGAAGATCACATTTTTTCTGCAAAACAGGGCACCTGTTGCAGTTTGACTTCCACAATCCATTCCACTCGTGCATTTTTGTCAAAAGGAGTTCAAACATGTTCCATATCATCCACTGAAGCTATCCCAAGCATTGAACTCAAACTGTAACACCCATAACCACGTTTGCCATTTTTATTTTCAAGCTGTGCAGGTTGACTTCCATAGCATGATTCGGTTGATTTTAAAGCAAGCTAGGAGTTGGAGAAGCATCCTTGGACTTCAGGCAAACTGTACAAAAGCTCAAAATCCATTGGGAGTTGCTACATTGCTCTATTCAAGTCAAGCTGAAACAGGTAAAAACATGAACTTCTATCTCTCTATCCAGGCATGATTAAGCTTAGGTTTGTGAAGAAAACATGTTCTACTCATAGCCCTGAAGCCATCCATGTATTTACTTTTCATTTATATTATGCGTGCTGTGAGAATTTTGGCCATGAACATTGAAGAAAAATTAGGTCAGAAATTGGGGATGAAGAAATTCTCCCTCGTTTCTGAGAGATAGGTCAAGATTTTTATATGTATGAATTCGTCTCTTGATGCTCTACAATATTGGTGTTATGAGTTTTTGTTAAAAGTCAAAGAATCGGGAAGTTTGAATGAAGCATAGAGGGCGCACGTTTTTGAGACAGAAGCTGGAGGTTGAAGAAGGGTGACTTGGGCTGGGCCTGAGTTGTTTTTACTCTTTGCACACTTTTTCCATTTTTGCACCCCCTTGGCCCATTATGTGAAATGCTTATCATTTTTGCATTTTTCTTTTTGATTTTGATTTTATATTTTTATTCAAACATGAAAAAACACTAAAAATATTTTTCCTCATTTTTTTGCATTTATTTGGCATTTATTTGTTTGTTTAACATATGTATATAAATAAATATAAAAACCTTTTTGTTTAAAACCCCAAAAATAATACAAAAATAAATATTTTTTCAGTTATTATTTTTTGTTTACCTTTTGAAAACATTTTCTAAAAATATACTTTTTGTAAATAATTAATATTTTATTTTTTGTACATATTTAGCTTATTAAATATATATAAATATACTTATACATATTTTATTAAATATTTAGGATAAAAATATGAAAATAATACATTTTCATTTTTATTAATATATGACACTAAAAAATACTTTTTTTTACAATATACTTTTTTTATTTTTATTTTTTGTATATAATTAATAAATATTGTATATAATTGATAAATAAATATTATTTATTTAGAAAACTAGGGTTTTGCCCTAAGACAATAAAAATTACCAAAAATTGACTTTTTATTTTTGTTTATATTTTACATTGAAAAATACTTTTACATACATAAACCATTTTTGTGCATAATATATTTTGCATATTTATTGTATTTATTTAATTATTGTACAATTAAATAATTTGTATATTCAATATGGATGTAATAGTTTTAGATTTAATTTTTTGCTAAATATCCCCCCATTCATACATTTGTACCCCCATCCCCATAATTATGTTGTAATAATTTAGGACTTTAAATTTCCGCATTTAAAAGCTTTCAAATTATGCCATGATAGACCTAGGGTTTGTATGCAAAATCAAATAACAAATAGCTTGACCTAATTCAAAGATAAACAAGCATGAAAATGGACAACACAATGCACACTTGCACCCTTAGGGTTACTCCACTTGTTGCCTTCAAAAATGGGCCATGTTGCATGTTGAGTGTCTTTGGCCAAACAAAAACAAATCAAATGATCATAGTCCCTCGATGACGCTTTCTCAAGTTGCCTAAAAAATGATCAAGTCCCTTGAAGGAAAATTGCCAAAGACACTCGGCACTATTGCATTCATGGTCTAAACGATGACCCGCGCCCATCCCGTTAACATCCTAACACAAGATTGTCCACCAAATACAATGGTGGAACAATACTGTTAAAAGGGTTAAAACATAAGAAAGATCTTTGAGAAATTTAGGGTAGATAGCTCTTGGTTACTTGACCAACTTGCAAAACAAACACTTGCCTACTTTCAAAACACACTCCACAACACAACTTTCAAAACAAAACTTTCAAAAAATCTTGAAACATCTTTTCAAAAAGACAAACACCTTTTGTAAAACATTCGAGTAAAGAATTGTTACAAGGGTTGCCTAAACAAGGCATCTTTTTCAAAACATTTTCAAAAACCACACATACAAAGCACCATTTCAAACAATTGAAAAGCAAAGGCAAGTGATCTAAGCAAGTAACTAAGAGCCCATGGATAACCATGGATAGAAAGGGTGCTAATACCTTCCCTTTCTATAATCTACTCCCCGAACCCAAGAAAACATCTCAATGGTTTTTCCTGTGCTTTTTAACCTTTCCTTAGGATAAATAAAAAGTCGGTGGCGACTCTTGCTAAACCGAAACATTTGCGAAAACAAACGCAAACCTCAAGTCAGTTCTCCCACCGTATCACACCTACACAGGTTCCTTCTCAGGAAATTTCAGATGTAGTTTTACACGGACTCGTCATCAGGCAACCATACACCGGTTCCCTCTCTTTCCAAGATGCAGTTTTACACGGACTCATCATCAGGCAACCCTACACAGGTTCCTTCTCAAGAAATTTCAGATGCAGTTTTACACGGACTCGTCATCAGGCAACCCTACACCGGTTCCCTCTCTTTCCAAGATGCAGTTTTACACGGACTCATCATCAGGCAACCCTACACAGGTTCTTTCTCAGGAAATTTCAGATGCAGTTTTACACGGACTCGTCATCAGGAAACCCTACACCGGTTCCCTCTCTTTCCAAGATGCAGTTTTACACGGACTCATCATCAGGCAACCCTACACAGGTTCCTTCTCAGGAAATTTCAAATGCAGTTTTACACGGACTCGTCATCAGGCAACCCTACACCGGGTCCCTCTCTTTCCAAGATGCAGTTTTACACTGACTCATCATCAGGAAACCCTACATCGGTTCCCTCTCTTTCCAAGATGCAGTTTTGCATGAACCCATCATCAGACAACCCTACACATGTTCCTTCTTTCCAGATGAAGTTTTACATGGACTCATCATGAAGTAACCTTACCCAGGTTCCATTCTCAGTCCAGATATGCAATTCACCTCCAGAGTTAATTCCCCAGTAGAGTAATGGACAACTAAAGCTCCTATTTCTCTCAAGACAGCTACCAACAATCTCCAAATGGCATCTATAAGCCCATCCTCCTACCAACAATCTCCAAATGGCATCTGTAAGCCCATTCCCGACATCACAATGCTGATACTACACCATGCGAGTGCAAATTTCTGGGCACTCTAGTGTTCAATTATCTTCCTCCTTCGGATCACGAAAGGCTCGAAATCCAATTTGTATCCTCAGGTTTAAGAAAATTGAACAGGGGCAACTGTTGCACCCCAAAATTTGCCCTCTCATGTTTTCCAAAGTCTCCCCCCTGCATGGTTAACCAGAAACCCTTGCCTAAGGAAAAAGAAATTTTTTGGGTGGTGCTTTAAGTACCTTTCGATTGGCATTCTTAAAGGCCCTTCGATTGGCATTCTGAAGGAGCATTTCGATTGGCATTATGGACAAGCACTTCGATTGGCATTCTGAAAGACCTTTTGATTGGAACTCTGAAAGACCTTTCAATTGGCATTCTGCAAGCACTTCGATTGGCATTATGGAAAAGCACTTCGATTGGAATTATGTCAAGGCAGCTTCGACAGGCATGATTAACCATGTCCTTCGATTGGCATGAACAACACCTTTCGATTGGCCTGTTAACAAAGCCTTTCGATTGGGATCCTTCGATTGATATTTGGACAAGGGCCATTTGAAGAACACCTCCCAGGCCATTTGGAAGAGGCCATCAAAGGGCACTCAGAAAACATGTCCAGGTACACTGAACATGAGAAAATGGCATGTCTCCCTTGCAAATATAGAAATAATTAAATGCTGATTGTGGATTTAATTCCTGGGTTAAAGGACAGATTCTTGCCTTTTCTGTTCCTAAAGAGCTGATTCGACCAGAGTGTTTCTGTTCAATTCAAGACCATTCGAAGAAGCATTCAGAAGGCCCATTCGAAAGACACATGGGAAGTCCATTCGAAGGAAGCAACTCAAGGCCAATCGAAGAGCATGGCCTGAAGGCATTCGAAAATCAAAACATGTCCAGGTTCATTCCAGATTCCAAAGAGACATGAATATTTCAAAAAAGGAAATAATTTAATGTGTCTGATTCTTGTCTCCTGGATTTAATGGCCTGATTAAATGTTGTCTCTTGCCGTTACTAGACCCCCACACTCTGTTAAATACAGGGCCAGCATACAGTGCAAAGGGTGAACAACAACACAAAAAAACACACAACAGGAGAACAAAAAACATTGGAGTTACGCTGCCAAAAGTCAGAAGCATTTTCATAAGTAATCCAGGCCAAAGCAACCCTTCAACAAAAGATCACAACGCCCATAAGTCCCAAATCAAAGGTGCCTACATCCAGGAAGTGCCCAGATCAAAGGTGCCTACATCCAGGAAGCGCCCAAATTAAAAGTCCAATCTGCTGGTAAGAAAGGGTAAACTATCCAACCTCATATTTGCATAATACATTCATACTGGTTGTTACCTTCGATTTTCTATCCTAGACAGGATCAAGAGGCCTGGGTTTGGCACCCAGGCCATGTCCATCGTTTGCTAATATTTGCTGCAGACATAGCCTGAAGAGACCCAACAAGCGCAGGATCGAAGGGCCTGGGGTTCAATACCCAAGCCCTGTGTTTTATTTCGCTAACATACTTTTGCAGGTATAACATCCTAGATCGAAGGAGACACCTTCTCTGGATCGAACCCATTAGCATGTTGGATCGAAGGAGGCATCTCATTCCTGGATCGAAAGCCATGGCCTCCATGATCAAAAGACAATCCTCTTCCCTGGATCGAAGGCTACTCACGCCTTACTGTCTGGCCCAATCGAAGCTTCCATTCCCTCCCTGGGTCGAAACTCCTTTTTTCCCTGGATCGAAGGATCCCCCCTTGTATTTTATTTTTATTTTCATTGACATCTTTTTATCCTTTTTTTAATTAACATTAAAATCAAAAAACCACAAAAACATTAGGCTAGTTTTTCTATTAAAATTAACTTTGTTAATTAATCTCTTAATTATCTTAACATTTTCTCAAAACTAAAATTAAATAGATTTAGATCATTTTCCCAAAATAAAATAAAACAACAAAAAGATTTTATTCTTAGGATTTTTAGAGTTTATTTTCAGATTCGCGCGCGTTTATTTTATTATGATTGCATACTGGTTTGTAATAGCTTAACTAAGACCTTTTATACTTTACTTCTTTATTCCCCCAATTTTGGACATGTAAATAATCCCCCTCCCCGAAGCTTTGTAATAGCGTAGGATTTACAATTCTCGCACTTTAAATTCCTGTACATATATCAACTATTTAGATGTATGCTAACTAGGATTTCATGGCAAGATCTATCTTAATTTAAAATCAACCACAACTCACCATAACATGTACAAAGATAACATAAACTAAAAATTGACACACTTGCACATGCCACTCTTAGGGTACACCTCACTTGGTTGCCTCGAATGTGGTCATTAAGTATAGGATGTTTTAGAGGTCGCTCTCTTGTCCAAAGGTCATAAGTTGCCTCGAAATGTTTGCCTCGGAAAAATGATCTAAGACATTAGGGTTACCCCTAAGGCGTCCTAACGTTGCTTTAGTGACCACACGTCCCTTAAACCGAATTGACCCGAAAACTCCAACGGCGGTGCTACCTACTCCTCAATAGTGGGATAGCACTGTCTAAAGGACATTTGCATAATTTAATTCCTTTTTGAGTAGGTAGAGGTTCTTAAGTACTTGCTCCTTTTAAAACAAAAACAAACTTTTCGCACTTACACTCTCTTCAAAAACAAAACTCTTTTCAAAACCCACAAACACAAAGAAAAGCAAACTTTTGAAAACATAGTGAGCAAGTACCTAAGAGCCCGTGGATAACCACAAATAGAAAGGGTGCTAACACCTTCCCTTTCTATAATATACCTCCCGAACCCGAGAAACATCTCAAAAGGAATTTTTCTGTGCTTTTGTCCTTTCCTTATTAGATTAAATAAAAGACGGTGGCGACTCTTGCTTACCGTGACATTTTGCAAAAACAAACGCAAACGCGAACCAGCATTCCAAAACAGTCAGTTATCGTTCCCACCGATCACAGATTGTTTTAGCATTGTCTGCATATAGGATCTTGTTTATAGACGAATGTCAGTCTTGATGCGTTGAATATTTTTGTCTTGAAAAAATTGTTTCATTTTACTTAATCCATCCAGTATCACTCTTTCATCGATTTTTAGGGCATTTTGATACCAACTGTGCCAATTCTTTTGCTTAGCCAAGAGTTTGGAGGAAGGAGTTTAGCTAAAAACAATGACTGTAGTGGTATGCTTTTGAGTAGAACCCTGTTGACGATGTACAGGAATTGTTTCAATCCCCAAACACCGGAGATATAAGGGAGTTAGACCCTCATTAACCCATGTGAGCCTTCGAAGTAGGAGTTTCTTTTCCGTTAAAAAAAACCTTACTTTTTTTTAACCAGGGGCAGGGTAGATGTTCAGTTAATTTAACCAAGCATTCAAATTTCAGAAAGAATGTCCCATCTGAGGATCACCACATTTTATCTTTCACATCATGAGATCGGGAAAAATGTCTAAACCACGATGTTCATTTCCTCACAAAGTCCTGAGGTCGAGATCGAATCGATACAATAATGGCTATCCCTCGCCGACCAAGGAATGAGGCATTTGTTTTCTTCAAAAAAAAGAGAGAGAGAAATAAAGAAAAAGTTCAAAAACCTAAAGTCACATTGACTTGTTCGAAGTGGAAAGCATGAATAAGAAAGAAACAAAAATCCCCGCTAAGTCGAAACTTGAAAACAAGTCGCTTAGGAAAAAGTTAGGGCGTCCTGCTGGACTCCCAAAATTGAAATTCAAAAGATTTTGTCCAGGCAAAAGTTAGGGAAAAGAGATCCTAAAAGGCCAAAAAAAAGATTATTCAATAAAATTTTCATCAAAAGAAGAGGAACAATAATATCAAATACAAAAGCAGCAAAAGTTAAGTGACAATCATGTTGGAGAATTTGTCGTGATCACTCAACCATTATAAATCCTTTTGAAAGATGGATGCTTGTGATAAGTCGGTTGAACTTAGGACAGGAGAATATCACGAAGGGGGTGGGAACCAAATAACTTGAGCCTTGAAAAACTTTTTTCTAAAAAAACCTCGAACCAGGCCACGTTACAACCTCTAAAATTCGTAACTGAAACAAGGGTTTAACTCAAAAGCATACTACAACAGGATAACGTTTCCTAAACTCCCAAATATGTGTTGCATATTCATGTTGGTATCTTATCACCCGCATCTCGACTCTTTTTTTTTGAAAAAAAAAGAGAAGGGGAAGAAAAGTTTTGAAATTTTTGCACTCTAGCCAGTGATTCATTCACGACAGAGATGCGACACTTTGTTAAGGTTTTAAACTTCAAGGCTTAAATAATCGTCGCATCAGATCTGTCATTCCCAAAATAAACATCTTTCTGCCTGCAAAACATTTGTTTGACATCAAAAAAAGAGTTTACACGTTGAACACCTGTAAAGAACTTAATGATTGCCAGGAAGGAAATATTTAGTTTTTTCTTTTATTAGACAAAGCCCATGTTTGAATAGGACTTTACCTATCCCCAGTGAAGTTTCGTTTTCGCAACAAAGTTTTGTTGCCCCAGGAATCTTTTTTTAAAGGCTTCATTCTGAGACTCTGGATTTGAGGATGTCGCTTATCCCCAACGGAATTTCCAACAGAGATCCCTCTCCATGACCTCTCATTTCCCAGCCGGTCTGTTGATTGGGGCATTCTTATGTTAAGATCTTTCCTTATCCCCAGTAAGGTCGATACGGTGTGACTATCTGCATGATCCATCCAATGGTTGCATTCCAAAAAAAAATCTCTCCAACAAAAACCTTCAATAGAGTTCTGTCTCCCCAGTGAAGTCCCATTTCCTCAGCAGAGCTTTGTTCCCCCAGTAATGGTTTTCACCCCTCACATCGGGTTTGTTGTCTTGGTGTCATCCTCAACACGACCGCACGCTATCTTTTCCAGAGATTACAGTCTTGCCCTGATCATCTCCCTCAATGTCTAATCTTCGGATGGCGTCCCTCTCCAGAAGCTACAATGTCGATCCGATCTTCTCTAGGAGTTTGTAATTTATTTTTTGCAACTCCTCTCAATGTTTGTGGCCCGTTTCTACTTGTTGCTCGGTTTTTATTCCCCGCGAAGCTTTATCTCTTCGGGGTTCCCTCTCTAGTGGTTCCCCATATTTTCTCCTCTCCTTGGATTTTGCAATTTATTTTTGCAAGTCATGTCAGATTCTGACTTCTTGGTTATTGGCTTCTCAATTGGCCATTCCCCAGTGAAACTTTTAAACATGCATCATTACATTACATCTACCAAAACGCGTAGCATTTCCATTATACGAAACATTGCGCTATATAGAAAGAATTCAAACATGCATCAGAACATAAGCCATTATTGTTTCTGTTGTCTCCAGTGAATTTGCTAATACTTCGGATTAAATCCCCAACGAGGTTTTCGTCCTCATTATCTCAGTTTCCCCCCCATACCAATATCCTTTTGACGTCAATCATCTGTTTGTTTGAGTGTCTACTCTTGACTGTAGTTCAGTTTCACCCTGGCGCGGTCTTCTCGGGTTTAGTCTTCACTACCCTCTCCGGTTCATTCAAATGTCTATTGATGCACCTTTCGAATACCAGTTTCGTCCTAATATTCACTTTCAGCAGGTTTTTAGGTGTATGCCCTAATCTCCTTGCTTTGGGTTGAGCTCCGAGTTTCATCTCCTCACCTTGCGCATGAAATCCAGTTTCGTCCTGGTGCTCATCTAGTTTAGTTTCGTCTAAATAGTTGTTGAGTCGAGTTTCGTCTCGTTTTTGCTTTCATACCTTGGACCCTTTGACGGTGTTCGTTTACCGAGTGCAGTGTTCGTACTGTGTCCCTGGTTTGAAATCAGTCTCCTTTGTTCCTTGGATTCTTCTATCAGTTTTCGTCACTATTTATCCATTGATCTGAGACCAGCAGGTGCTCTAAGAAACATGCGCTCTCATCACTCTCGCTTTGGGTCAAGTTTTGCCTCGTCGCCTGTGCATGAAATCCAGTTTTGTCCTGGTACTCATCTAGTTTAGTTTCATCTAACTAGTTATTGAGTCGAGTTTCGTCTCGTTTTTTGCTTTCATACCTTGGACCCTTTGACAGTGTTTGTTTACCGAGTGCAGTGTTCGTACTGCATCCCTGGTTTGAAATCAGTCTCTTTTGTTCCTTGGATTCTTCTATCAGTTTTCGTCACTGTTTATCCATTGATCTGAGACCAGCAGGTGCTCTGAGAAACATGAACTCTCATCATTTTGCTATGGGTCGAGTTTCGCCTCGTTACCCATGCGTGAAATCCAGTTTCGTCCTGGTAGTCATCTAGTTTAGTTTTGTCTAACTGGTTATTGAGTCGAGTTTCGTCTCGCTTTTGTTCCTCTTTTCTAGGTTTCTTTTAGTTCCTTCATACTGTCTATCTTAGTTGAGATTAGCAAGTGCTCCTAGAATCACGCACTCTAGCCACTTTGCTTTGGGTCGAGCTCAGAGTTTCGCCTCCTCACCCGCGTACGTTTTCTTTTCCAGAGCTTAGTTTCACCTATACTTTGTGATTTGAGTTTTATCTCACCTTTTTTGAAGCCCAGTTTTGCCCTGGCACATTTTTCCGGAAGTTTAGTTGCGTTTACTCTTCTTTTGTTTTCGTTCTGTTTCAACCTGCGTTACAGCTTCACTCTGACGCATGTCTTGGGGGTTTTCTGCTTCTTTTTCTTTCTTCTTCAAGAGTGTAAATTTTCGGGTTCTTTTGTATTCAATCATCTTCAACTCTGAACGCTTGAAAGTTGTCACTTTTCTCACTTATCATGTTAAAGATATTTGAATAGGGGCAGCTGTTGCACCCCAAAATTTACCCTCTTGACTTAGGCTTATGTTTCATCATGAATATCATATTGCATTGCATTCATACATTGTGATGGGATCAAAATACTTTGGTTATCAAGTCTTCCTCAAGCTTTAAAGGTTGATTGCATTGACAAGTTGCTCAAGTAGAACCTTATCATCTAAACCTCTGAATCTTTCAAGCTCAAAAGTTATTGCATATCTCAAGATATTTTATCCATCTCTTTGGATCATCAGAGGATTGAAGTTTGAGATTCATTATAAGAAGAATCACTATTTTGATTCACCAGTCGTAATTAGGGTTTTGATTGATCAAGGCTATTGATCAATGTACAAGTCTTGATTTGGAAGCTATAACATCTCATTGGTATTTGAAAAGTCTTTGTACAAGAAATTGGTCAAGATGCCCAGACGATTTGAAATTTTGGAGATGATTCATTAGTCTCCTAAGGTGTTAACCAAAACTAGGGTTTGGGATTTCATCAATATTTCTTGAGAATTTTGAATTGAAACTTTGTACATGGCCTCTATGTATTTGGAAGATCATTTGTTTGAAGTTTTGATCATCAATTTTGAAGGGAAGTGGATCAATTGATTCAAAGGGGCAAAATGGTCATTTTGGTCAAAATCAGTCAAAGTCAAGGTTGACCAAGTGAACTTTTGGTCAACCATCAATTCAAGGGTGTACTTTTCATATTTCAAGTCCATTTTGATCAGTGGATCAAAAAGATTGAGGTTTGGGTTGAAACTTGTTCATGAAGAAACCCTAAAAGTTTCTAATTTTGGAAAATAAGGACTTAACTTCAAAAATTCATAGTTTATTCACCTTTGATCAAAAAAATGAAAATGAAATATGCTTGGAACGATAAGAGGATGATATTTCATCTCCTTTTGGTCTCATGTCCAAATTGGCAAAGAGTCAAGAGTTATGGTCTTTGGAAGTTCATGCCTCAAGTAAATATTATACGTCATTTTCCAAATTTAGTGAATTTCATGTCAAATTTTGAGGACCTTAATTGATTCAATTGCAAAAACTCAAAACTAAGGGATTGTATATCGTTTCAATACCTTTCCAAATTGTACTCATTTGTGTCCAAATTCAAAAATATGAGCAAGTTATGAGCTTTGGAATTTTAAGGCATTTCATTGAATTTTGACCAAGCAAGCAATTTGCAAATTCTTGATAACCTGATTTGTGGCCCTTTTTTTCACTTCAAACTTGGCCCATGGCTCATTTTCAATGTACTAAGGCCCATCATGCCAAAGTTTGAGCTGCACATGGGCAAATTCAAGGACAATCCGTGGTTTTGCAAAAAGTGGCATGAAAATGCCTAATCACCAACACTTGGTTAATACAAGGAATTAAGCCTTGATCTTTTGTTAACCTCTTCCTGAGATAAAAATAACTGAAATGCACATGAAATAATGGAGAATGCACGATGGATTTTAGTGCTTCATGTGCACACTTCACTTTTGCAAAAAGGGGGATTCATTCTTTCTAACGGCTTTCAGTGTGAAAAGCCTATCCTACCTTTCTCTTCATGCTCTATATATTGAGAGGCAAGCTTCATTGAGCCTCATTGGTGCTTCATTTCATCCCTGAGCTCAAAAAAACTCCATAGCCACTTGTTCTGGAAATTTCTTTGATTCTCTCAATTTACTTGCGTGTTTTGAGTATTTCTTCTTGCATTCTCTTCTCCAAGTGATAAGGATTGTAGATCGAGGCTTGGTTTGCAACTGGAGTGAAGGAGACAATAGATTCGTTTTTGCCTCAAAGGTTAGAATTATTAACTTTGGATCTTGATTTCTAGCCGTGCATTGTGTGATTTGAGCTCGTAATCATGTTGTTTGAGGTTCATTAAGTGTTTCTATAGCTTTAGAGCTTTTGATTTGATGAGATGTGCATGTATGATGCATCTGAAATTTTCTGCTCAGTGAGTTTTTGTCATTTTCATGAGATCCGTTCTTGATCTATGGTTAATTATTTGATGTGATTCGAATAGCATAATGTAGATGTCGTTTCTAGCTTTGCTTTGCATGAAATTTCATGAAAAATGGTGTAGAATTGAGCATGTTATGTTGATTAGAACATGAGGTGGTGGATCTGGTCTTGCACGCCTTTTTACCCTAGCCAGAGGTTGAAGATGATGGTGTGGCCTCCGCTGGTTGGTTGATTTGGTTTTTTTAATTTATTTGAATTTTGTTTCATAACCTGATTTTCATGATTTTATTTCTTGCTCAAAAATGGTTGAAAAAATTCAGGAAACCTAAAAATAATATTTCTGACCTTGTGCATTTTTTAAATAATTTTTGAAAATGTTTTGATTGGTTTAAAAATTTGTGTTATTATTTAATTATTTGTTTAATGTTTATTTTTGTTTTAATATTTCTTTGATATAAAAATTCCACAAAAAAATGTTTTGAACTCTTAAAATTATTTACAATTTGATTCTGAAATTTGTTTGGTATTTTTTTCCTATTTTTGATTAGAAGATTAATTTGGGAGTTTTATTTGGTTTTTTTTGTTTCACAATTTTATTTTAATATTTTTATTAATCCAAAAATCCACAAAAAATTATAGAAGTTTGTTTTTAATTCTAATATTTGAATATTAATTTTGGGATGATTTTCTTCTGACTTTTGATTGTAATTTTATTTTGGGATGTAATTGATTGTTTAATTGATTAATTGTTTGAATTTGATTTTATTTTTGACTTTTCTTTAATTCAGAAAATATGGAAAAATAGGTATTTTGACCTCTTGAGTTTTGTCATGTTTGATGTATATTTGTTCTAATTTTTTTGAATTTTGATCTTATCTAATTAATATTTAAGATTAAAAGTCAAATAATTAGGGTTTTGTTGCTTATTGTGTAAGCTTCAATTTCAAAACCAATTTGCCTTGGGTTTCCATTGGAATTTGGATCTTGTTTAAGGTTCATGGATGTATTGAGGATATGAAAACCATTTTTCTTGAATTATTTGACTTGATTTGATATTTTTCCACAAATTATTTTGAAAGCTTGTCTAGTTTGGTAGTTTGGCCAACTAGTTTTGAACTTTGGGCCTCATTTGATCCCCTCCTCAACTATTCATGAACTTACGACTTGCTTTCTGACTTCTACACACTTCAAAGATGCTAAGAAATTTTTGTGTGTGAATTATTGATCCTTGTTTCTACTTTTGATGTATTTTTGAAGTGAAGGTACCCAATTAATGTTGCATATCTTGTTGCAATTTGCTTGATGGCCAATGAACTTGAGTGAGGCCTATAATTGGGCACCTAATGATCATGTTAGTTCTGTTTATCCACATAAACTCAAGTCATTTCACTTAATGCCCCATGTTTGAATGATTGAACCTTTTGAGGCATGTTTTATGACTTTTTGCTTTCTTGTTGATCTTCACTTTGAAACTTGAGTTTTCAATTTGAGTTTGAGGTCATTAGATGGCCAATGATAACATGAAGGGAAATGATACTTCAATGATAGTATCATGAAGACTTGAGAGTAATTGATCCCTATTACTTAAGTTAGTTCTAATCATGAATAGAGTTTGGCTTCTTTCTTTTATCCTTGTTGAATTTTTGAGGAATTTTAAATGCACTTGTGTAGCATGTTATAGAATCAACACTTTAAACCTTTTGATCATGTCCTAATCATGTTTTGGAAGCTTTACTTCAAATCTTTGATTGTTACAAACTCTCTAATTTTGTCCTTGTTTGACTTTCTTCCATGGTTAGCTTGAGATCTAAGTTTTTGATGCATTGTGTGGGATTCCTCTCCTATTATGCTTGTGAGTTGTGATAAAGTAATTGAGTATGATTGTATTGTGGTTCCTACTGACCTTCATGGTCTTTTATTGTATTCTTCTCAAGCTCCCATGATCCTTGATTGATATTCAATTGTCAATTCAATATGGTGATAGAGAGGAGCAACATTCCTCTAACTTTTGACCAAATTGTGCATATGTATGTTTCTTTTTGTCTATCATATCTAATGTTTTGATAGTTGTTGTCATGTTTTCTCACTTCATTATGGTGTCATCATCCATCCCTTATGTGAGCCATCATTAAATTTATGGGAATACTAACTTGGCTGTTGAATGTGCGAGGTACTTTGAGAAAAGTTTTCCATTTTTGACTTGAGGCTACTGTGTTTCACTTTATTTGTGGAACACAATTTATTATATTGGCACTATTCTTATGCTTGGCATATTTGATAGTCTATGCAGGATATATGTATGTGATTGTGAATGCTATACATTGCCCATGGGATCTGTTCATATCTGAAAATCTCAATACTTACATCCCGATGGCGCAATTTATGATTTGATTTGTCTGCTGATGCCAGCTTGCTTGAAGTTCTCTGGGTTTCCTTTATCCTTGTTCAGTTGCTACGGATAGTTATCCGTTCGGTATTTCACTATTTCCTTTCTTCTATTTTCATTTTGTATAGTTCTATGTTGCATGATGGGACCTCCATTGCTGATATATGTCAGGAGGCCCTCTGTTTTGTTTGACACATGTGTTGTGTTTGTTTTTGATTGATGAGTCACTCAATTTAGAAATTGAGATCACGACTTCGCTCTCAGTGCATGTTCCTTATAGGATGTTTATTGTTTTTTTTCTTTAATTGTTGATCGATGAGTCACTCAATTTAGAAATTGAGATCACGACTTCGCTCTCAGTGCATGTTCCCCATAAGATACTTTCCTTTAATTGTTGATCGATGAGTCACTCAATTTAGAAATTGAGATCACGACTTGGCTCTCATTGCCTGTTCCCTATAGGATAGTTTTGTTAAGCTTCCTTTGACATGTTGACTAAGGCAGGAATCCATGTATGCTAGCATAGGGTAGGATTTTCCTTTATCTTCAACTTTAGGGTCAATCATTGTATGATAACACTAGGGATAGTGCTAGGCTAGTTTCCCTTAGTTGTTTTTCCTTCCTTTTCATTTTTCATCTTAAAACAAAAATTGTTTTCTTGGCAAATCCTAAAACACCTCTAATAAACTCAAACCATTCTTCAAGGTAAAAGATACAAATCAATCTTATTTGTTTGTGCGCCTCTTGGATTTGTCTTTAAACCCGGTTTACCGATGTTTCGCCATTGCACATTTGTTTGAAGCCGATGTTTCGCCATCGCACATGTTTGTTATCCTACTTTGATTCTTAATATCATTGTTAGGTGTGATGTTTTGTCATCCGGTTTATTGATGTTTTTCCATCTTTACCATGATACCTTGTTATCTTATAACCGATGTTTCGCCATCGCACATTTGTTTGAAGCTGATGTTTCGCCATCGCACATGTTTGTTATCCTACTTTGATTCTCAATATCATTGTTAGGTGTGATGTTTTGTCATCCGATTTATTGATGTTTCGCCATCTTTACCATGATCCCTTGTTATCTTATAACCGATGTTTCGCCATCGCACATTTGTTTGAAGCCGATGTTTTACCATCACACATGTTTGTTATCCTACTTTGATTCTCAATATCATTGTTAGGTGTGATGTTTTGCCATCCGGTTTATCGATGTTTCGCCATCTTTACCATGATACCTTATTATCTTATAGCCGATGTTTCACCATCGCACATTTGTTTGAAGCCGATGTTTCGCCATCGCACATGTTTGTTATCCTACTTTGATTCTCAATATCATTGTTAGGTGTGATGTTTTGTCATCCGATTTATTGATGTTTTGCCATCTTTACCATGATCCCTTGTTATCTTATAGCCGATGTTTCGCCATCTCACATTTGTTTGAAGCCGATGTTTTACCATCGCACATGTTTGTTATCCTACTTTGATTCTCAATATCATTGTTAGGTGTGATGTTTTGCTATCCGGTTTATCGATGTTTCGCCATCTTTGCCATGATACCTTGTCATCTTATAGCCGATGTTTCGTCATCGCACATTTGTTTGAAGCCGATGTTTCGCCATCGCACATGTTGGTTATCCTACTTTGACTCTCAATGTCATTGTTAGGTTTGATGTTTTATCATTTGATGTTTTGCCATCCTTGACATGTTACTTTGTTATTATTTAGTCGATGTTTTACCATCTCATTTGTTTGTTGTTTTATTTGATGTTTTACCATCTTAACTGTTTTTGTTGTCTTAAACTAAAAAACACAAACCATCCAGAATATATGAGCCGAACTACAGCTGCTCTGATTCCTTAAAAGGGATACGTAGGCATTGGGGTAGGGCCCAACCGAGCACAACTTTTATTTTCCCTACATTGTTTTTTTTCTTCTTTTTTTCGAATGCATTCCCTTTTTAGCTTTAAGCCATAGACATAGGTTTTGACCACACCCATTAGATTAGACAACAAGAGTGGATACCGTAGAGTACTACGGGCGTGTGGGGTATTAATACCTTCCCCTCGCGTAACAGACTCCCTTACCTGATCTCTCGGTCGAAAGACTGTGATTTCTCCCTTTTCAGGTTTTCTCGATGTTTACCTTTCCCTTTTGGCTGGATAAAAGACGTTCGGTGGCGACTTCATTGATGTTTCATTACAAGATGACGGTTCGGCCAGGTCGTTTCACTCTGCCTCTTGGTCAGTAAAGTCTTTGTTCAGAGATTATGTTTCTTGATTTGTATCAACTATTGCTTTTCCTTTGTCCTTCATTGGAATCACATCTGTCTTTTTTGATGGTTCAGCTCCATAGATTTGACCACTTCAGGTCATACCTCCTGTTCCTACTATATTTGAAATTAGAGGTCCTTGACTTGCAGATGGCCCGCTTTCCTGCTTCACCCCATTGATGTACACGGTTGAGTCATGACTCTATAGTACTGCCTTATTATTCTTGTAAGGGATAGGTGACGGTCCCTTACTTACTATCATGGCTTTTGGAGTGGTGGGTATTAAGAGGGTCTTCTTAGGTGCCCTTCTTGTAACCTCTGCTGATTCTCCCCATGGGATGACTAGAGTCTTCTTGGTAAGGCTTGGACCCTGACAAGGGATTACCAATGGCTTTTTCCCTCCAATTATGGCTACATATTTTTCTCCAGGGTACAGTCCGAATTGGACTATTCCCTGATCCACCAGATTTTCCAGAGTTGTTTCAAAAGCTTTATTATGCTCTAACAAGAATCCACATTTGAACAGATATTCCTTCAACAAGTTTATAGGGGTTTTTGCCTTTATGGTTTCCCTAAAGTCGGTGACCACCTCGATTGCATTTATTGTCGGTCCACCATGCAGAGGCATAGGGTTTGATTTGATATTAGGTTTATCGAAGGTGATGTCTTGAGACTCTAGCAAATCCAGAATCTTATGCTTGTAGGCCCAACATTATTCTATGGTGTGCCCTGGAGAATTATCATGGTACTCACACCTAGCATCAACATTGTATCTTTGTGGGAGTGACCCGACCGGATGAGCTAAAGGCTTGATTTCCACCGGGGATGCCTTAACTAAGTGTTGTAATAACTGGCTTGGTGGCATGGGCAGTGGATCAAAATTTTTAGGTGGCCTTTTAAATTTGTCTTGCCTTTTTCCTTGCGGGATCACCAATGGTTGTGATGTCCTTGGTTGTGAGGCCACAATGTTGACTTCTCCCTCCTTCTTTCTTGGGAATTTTGAAGCCGGTATTTTTGAATTGTAAGGGGGTGCTTGATGACCCCCCTGATATCTTTCGGCTTTTCAAACTAGTTTCGATTCTTTTGCCAATAGTCACTAAGTCTGAAAATCCTGACGAGACACTTCCCACCATTTTATCATAATAAAGCCCTTTGTAAGGTTCCCATGAACATGTCTACGAGTTCCTTTTCCAGCAGTGGTGGTTGTACGCGGGATGCTATCTCCCTCCATCTTTGAGCATATTCTTTGAAGGACTCTTCCTTCTTTTTGGACAGGTTTTGGAGTTGCAAGCGAGTCAGCACCATGTCCAAGTTATACTTGTAATGCTTCAAGAAAGAATTAGCAAGATCCACCCAAGTTCAGATATGCGTTCGTTCCAACTGCATGTACCAGTCCAAAAATTCCCCACTTAGACTGTCTTGGAAACAGTGAATCATTAGTTTCTGATCATGGGCATGGGCATGCATCTTCTTGCAGTACATACGAAGATGATTCCTCAGGAAAGTGAGCCCTTTATACTTTCCAAAGTCGGGTACTTTGAATTTTGGCGGTATCACCATATCAAAGGCTAAACCAATTTCCAGAGTGTCTACTTCGAAAGTGTCAAAGCCCTCAACAACCTTCAGACTTTCTTCCAAGGCTTTATACTGATTCACTACCAGTGGGCTGTCTGTAGCATGAGCACCAGTTGTGTTCAAGGGTTCCTGGTGAGCATCCTTTGGGTCATGATCTCCGTATTGCAAGTCTAGGTAATTATCTGCATTATTGGTTGGAATTTGTAGGGTATATGATTCCCCTACTTTTGATGGTGGTGGGATGAATCCTTCAGTTTCAACCTCTTGCTGGGCCATGGCAGACTTTTGGGGTCCTGCTTCCGGCTCTTTCCTTAGTTGGTGACTGCTCGATGCACCAATGGTTTGGGCTACTTCTTTAAAAGCTACCTTGGGAATTTGATCCTGCTTGTCGATAATGTTCTTCAAAGCTAGAAGAACCTGGCTCAAATCTCCTTTCATGGAGCTTACGTCACCCTTCACTTGATCAAGATCCTCTTTAAACACAACTTGAGTCTCCTCGATCTGTTCCATTGCTTTCTGTTGATGGGCCCTTGTTTGATATGGAGGCCAAGAAGGTGGAGGTCTTCTCTTACCAATGGCTTAACTGGAGAGATTTTTAAAGCAAATGAGTTTTGATATGACATGCAAGTGTTTTATAAATGCATGCGTGCAAATGGATGTGCATGATTATGAAATGATTTCTTATTTTAACTGTCTTATTCACTTGGGCACATATTTGTATTTTCCCTTATTATTTTATTTGGTGACTAGCTTTAAAATAGACACGCCTTCGAGATAGGGAAACAAAATGCCTTTATTAAGAGTAACATAATCCAGATATTGAAAAATATCACAAATTGAAATCAAAACTTGTTTGCATAAACATAATTAAAAAGGAACTAAATTTCCTAAGTGCGCCTGTGGATGTATGCTCTGAAGCCTTCAACCATTGCTCGGCAAAGTTGTAGAAAGTCTTCAACATCCTTCGGAAGAGGAACCATTACATTCTCTGCATCTTTTAAACTTCTAGGGATGTCGTCGATGAGATTGTTGGCTAAGTAGACGAGCTTTTCATGTTTGTCTTTTTAGTACCTATATTCCTGGTAAAGATGTGGGATTATCTTGTGGTTATCCCTCCCAACTTGGGCGATCTTGGTATACTGCTCTTCCCAATATCTCTTTTCACCCCTCATTTTTGTGTAAAGCCTTCGTTGGATGAGAAAATCCTTTTGAAGACCCTGCAGCTCTAAACATACATGCTCATATTCTCGAGTTCTCTGAGTCAAGAGTTTCTCTGCTTCTATCCTTTCAAGGTGTGCTTTGACCTCTGATACATGGCTGTCTTGGAGTTTGATGGTGAGGTACTTTACTTGCTCGAATGGCAGCTTAATAATTCGTACCCTATCTTGGACCCATTTGGTGTAGGGTTCTCTTGCTATTGCATTATTTCTTTCGGCCTTCCTTTTGTTAAATTTGTTCCAGGCTCGAATAACCTTGTTAAGCAACCCTTGGTCTTCTATACCCATATTATGGATGATAAATGGTCGGAGTTTTTCGTCCAAAGGTTTGTCTTCCAAAGGATACCCTAGCTGTCGTAGGGCTAGAGTAGGGTTGTAGTTAATACAGCCTCGTGATCCAATCAAAGGGACGTTAGGAAAATCCCCACAGCTAATAGTGATGTCACCAATATCCAACTTCCTTGCATACCATAATATTGAGCTTGCAGTGAGAGACCTTAATTTTGGTGGCCACTCACACCTGGTCAATTTTGGGATCATATAGTCTTCCTTGTAAAGATGAGTCATGAACCAAGTATATAGAAGCGGGATGCAACAATTTAGCGTGCCTATTCTCTTTTCATACATCATATGCAAAGTGTAATAAATGTCAGCAAGCAAGGCGGGAGTAGGATCCGTATTAAAGACTTTCTCACCCCAAAATATGCTAATGGCTGCGGGGTCAATATAGTCCACAGTCCGAGGAAATAAGATTACACCAAATACCAACAACCTTAAACAATCAACACAAGATTCCCACTTCTTATAATTAGCAAATTCTAGTGCCTTAGCTTCCAAGTATATTCTTTTGATTCCTTGTATTGGACCTTCTCTTCAATAATTCTGCACCAATTCAGGGTAGGGGATCCCTAGACCTTTTGCCAAAGCTTTGACTTCAATAGTTTGTCCAATACCTATATAGGCATTTTCTTTGGAGAAGTTCAGGATTCTGTCAAATTCCTCCAGAGTCGGTGCTAGCTGGAAGACTTGGAAGGTGAAACATCTCAATGAAGGGTCATAAAACTGAATTAGGGCAGAGACTACATCCATATGTACTTCTCCTTTAGTCAAATCAAAGGTATCCCCATAGCAGCGAGTGTACATCTTCAGAGCTCTTTCGGACAGTTTACCCTTTATAGTTTTGATTTCAGAAAGGCCAGGCTTGCAGGCGTTGACGCAGACAAGTTGTTTCCCTTTGGTATCCATTTTTAAGACAGTCACCAAAAATCTTGATTTTGTTATCTTTTATTTTGTACCCTGTGAATAAGACATATGAAAGGAACAAATGATGAACATGAGATATACATGAATGCATGAATGTATAAGTGTTGGATTGAGTAACGGGATTTTGTGGCAGGTTTTTGTGATGGGTACCCCTATGAGGTAGGCTCCTTAATTTTGACCTACGGTAAATATATTCTACCAAAAGGTGGCTTCCTTAAGGGTGTCATGAATAACACCAGAGGCAAAAGGCACAAGGGCCTCCCTTAGGTGGAGCCTCTTTACGAACTGAAACTTTCGTCTCAAAGTCGTGAAAGGTCTCGTCATGAGATTTTGGGTTAAGGTCGTTACAAAGAGTCATGGGTGACCTTCCAAAGTCCTACTTGTCAAGAGGATATCTCTCGATAAGTATTCCTTTTTCGGAAGTTCACCGACTCTAGGCGAAGTCGTCACATAAACTCGCAGGGATGATATACCCCCTAAGCTAATAGACGAACCTTCTTTTTAAGGTTTATTGGAAATATATTTTTTTGAGATAAAAACCCGCCACATAGCAAATATATGATAATAAAATAATTTGACGGTAAATAAATAAATGCAATAAAATAGGTAAATGCAATAAATAAATAAATCAAATAAAAAATAAAAACCCAAAAAGAACCTAAACCTAGGGTTAAGGAGAGTCTCTAGCAGAGTCGCCAACTGTAGCAACTGGTTTTTTAATTGAGTCGCCACTATTAGTTTTTATCCTAGGGAAGGGAACCTAACAGAAAACCCTAATTCGTAGAGATTCTAAGTTTCAAACTCAATTAGACGAAAGGAATGTGTTAGGCACCTTTCATCTACCTTGTTTGCAAGGATATTAAGCTCTGCGTTTAGGTTTGGGGTAGACAGGGTTTTAAGTTTTAATTAGCAAGACTCGCCATAATTTTCGATCGTATGCCTACGTATTCTCTTATAAGGAATCTGAGTCCCAATTCGTAGTTCGTATGGGTTGGTGTCTTTTAGGGGTTTGCAAACATATTTTGAATCACTTCGCACTCGGTCGGGAGTAGTGATTGCGGAGATTTTGATTGAGAATGCAGTAATCCAAAATAAGTTTGAAACCCATTTGCAAAAAACACTGTTGATTAGCTTAGTTTATTGCGAAAAATAGTTTGAGATTTGTTTGTGTTTTTTAATAATATTAATTGCGAAAATCTTGATTAATGCATGATAAAAAGGATTTAATGCAATATACGTGAAAATAATATATGTACATGAGTTTTTTTGAGAAAATAATTTATTTATGATAATATAAATAATATTTACAATTGATGAATAAAATAACAATTAATATTAATAATAATATGATATAAAATTAATGTTACCAATAATAATAATTATTAAATAAAGGCATAGATAATATAAAGAGAAAATATAAGAATTATATAAAAAATAGAAAGTAAATCAATTAACTAGGGGGTGCAATTTTGGTTATAGAGTAAAATTAAGAGGGTGCTAAAAGTAGACTGGGCTAGGCCCAGATATAAATTCTAAAGGGGGGGGGGGTGTATCTGGACTTGTGTTTTAGTAATTATTGACAAGGAGGGTGCAAACAGAAAATGGGCTAGGCCCAAACAGAGTAAGAGGGGTCCAGATGGATTGTGTGTGGCGCAGAGTACAAAGTTACGGTGGAGACTTGGCCTATCGACCGTCCAGCGAGGATCAGGCGGATGAGATCGAAGGCGTATGATAATTATGATACACGCAAGCATAGGCAATTATTACTGAACATAAAGTTTGTTGTTACAAATTATTTTCATTATCCCTACCTATTATCCCATTCATTCTCTCTCTCTCTCTCAACACAACCCCCAAACCCCTTTCCATTTCTCTCCTAACCATAACCTTACCAATTCTCCCCGCGGCAGCGCCTTAAGCCAGACCGAGCCCTTTATCTTACAACCACCCAACAAATACAAGAAAAGAGATAAGTTCCTTACACTGCCGCGATTTTGCTTTCTCTGAATTCTTCAAGATTTCTGGATTTGGAACTAATCCTTCTCCGTATTCTTTGATTTGCAGGTTCTATGGAGTTTGAAGGTTATGTCCGATGAGATGGTGGTGGAGTAATTTAAGGCGTGGCAGACAGTGAGGTGGTCAGCGGTGGCGATGTTCAAGGGTGATTAGGGTTTCCGATCTGGAAACTCTAATCACTTTTTCTTCTGGATCTCTAATGACAAGGGTTTGTCAAAATTTTCGTCTCCAAGCTTCTTCTCTTTTTCTCCGACCCCTTCTGTATTTTTTTTAGTTTGCTTTTTATAGGGTTAGCAGTTAGGGTTATTATTATAAATTGTTTAGCTTAGATTTAGGGATTTAGGGATAATTAGATATTGTAATTGATCTTGACTGTAATACAATGATTCGGCTCATATTTGATTTTTTATATTTTGATTTTGTAATAGATATTTAAACTATAATTATTGAGATCTATTTTGGAATTGATTCAGTTCTATAATGCTTTTCTAAGATTTGTTTTAGTTTTGTAACCATGATTCTGCATACTTAGATTCAAACTGTCATGAAGATTGACTTACTTTTGGATTTGATTTATTTTGTGTAATTTCTGAGATTTTCTTCTGTATAAAATTAGATTTGTTTTTAATTTCCGATTTCATTATGCTATAAATATTCTGCACAAATTTCCTTGAGATTTGTTGTTGTAAATTACAAGATTTTTCTGAAGATTTGATTAAGTTAGATTTTACCGTAACAAGAAAAATGGGATTTGGTTTAACTTTGAAGATTTGGTTTGTACTGATTCCTACCGTACCTGTTAATAGTAGAAAATATGCACAAATCTGGTCGTGATTCGAATAGTACATGTTTCTAAAATAGTTTGTAACTTTCGGTCCAACAGATGTTTTAAACTTGGGCCTGTCAGCACTTTTCATTTTGGGCCTTTACTGCCTAAAAAAACATTTTTTCTGTCCACAACTTTTTTTTATATCATATCAAACATTCTCCTTTAATGCAGATTGGGTCCAATACCAGGCCTTTTAAAATAAATCCTCAAACATAAACAACTTTTAATAAGTAATTCTATGTATATAAAAAAAATTAATAAAACAAAAATGTTTTAACCATAATATAATTACAGTAAATTCAGTTATAATTTGTAAAAGAAATTTCTTTTTAACAATAATAATAATAGGAAAGCTTAACAATGCTTTTTTTTTCCAAATAAAACATTAAATGACAAAAACGTCAAATGCGTTTGGCTAAAAACTCAATGGGCCTGTAATTTATATTCATACCTCCCCTCTTTGCTATTTAACGGCCAAAATGAAAATGGGCCAAACAAACTCAATTCTAACGGGCTTTCAATTGACATTTCCACACCTCTTCTTTACTTAAATGGACCTCTTTGTATAATTAGAGTTTTTTTTAGTAATTTTCATGAAATAATCGTCCGCATTCGAATCTCATGGGCCATTGGCCAACATGCTTCATAAATAGGCCTACGGGCATCTAGGTCTTTCTGATTTAGAAAGCTCCACTCCCTTGAATTAGGATATACCCCTCTGTTGACTTGAATTCTTATAAATGGGCCACCAGATATTGATGGACCATCTTTAATTAAAACATTTTTCTTCCATTTTTAACCTTGAAAATCACATAGTGATGTGATCACAAAGGTAGGGAAAATTTGGGGTACGACACAAAACAAACAAAATGAAGCATAGTTAGCAAATGAGAACTCAGAAAAGTGACGACCACACGTAACTATTCAAAACAAAAATACCCAAATACTTGAAGGGATCCTCGCTCATGAGGAGCTCTTTGACGATTATAAAGCCCGACTCGTATATAACCTCCTCGTTCTTGTCGATCACCAGCCTGCCTCCCCGGCCCACTTGCTGGACACGAGGGATCCAGGCCACGAAAGCAGTCAAGACGGTGAAGCTCTCCTGGTCCTCGACTTAGAGCCCCCCTCCCTCCAGACGTAGGAACCCAATTATTTATTGAAGTGCTTCCTCGTCCACTGGAACGGGAACTTGTAAACCAGTTTTACCACATGGTCTCCTAGCTCGTTCAAACAGAGAGTACCATCCTCGTTATGCGCCTGTACGGTCCTAAAAACATTCAACATCTCCTTACTCGAAGAGTGCTGCACCAGTATATATTTGTCCTTAAAGTGATGAACAGACTCCAGATAGGCTTTAAACAGCTTCTCGTTGCCTTGTTTCAAGGTAACCCATCCCCATTTTCCGTCGATCTTGCTCCTATAGAGGTGAAAGCAATAGAAGAACAAGGGAATAGTAGCCCCTATCTTCAAGTGATCACAAACAATCTCGAATGCTCGCATGAATGCGGTGTTGTTCGGGTGCAATTGGGAAGGAGCCAGCCGCAAATGCCTGAACACAGCCACCTCAAAATCTGAGAAAGGGAGTCGAAGACCCATTTCCTGAAACACGATGTCGTACATGGGAATCCGTCTTTTATCATATTTCGAGCAGATCCTGCTCTCTTTCCCGGGAATATACAACGACCACTCTCTCCGATTTCCTTCCTCGTGAGTATACACCTCATTAAAAACATCATCCTGATGCTCGAAGAAATAAGAGAACGACTCCCAAGGATCGTTCGCGACCCAAGCCTGCAGATTCTCTTCATCCTCGGAGGGAAACAAGCAACCTTGATCAGTGGAGGCCATCTTTATATCGCCTCCCCCCACTTGTTGTTCCGGCTGATTCAGCTTGTCTCCGAAAATCTCCAGTATGCTCGATGAGTTACTCGCGTCGTACGAAGAACTTCGTGAAGATCCAGAAGACTTGCTCGAGAGGTCAACCTGGGCGTTGTCAGCCATAGTACCTGAAAAGCAGAGGATGAAGATGAGTTCGACATCAATGCCAGAACCATCCTTCCGCCGCTAAATCAAGTGAAAGGGCACTGATAAACGAGGATCGTGCCCTCGACCAGAAACCCTCACTAAGGCGCGTAAATAGACAGAAGACCGGTAAAGCGACCGTCTACAATGCATCATGAAATGCTCGGGGAGGATCCATGGCGGCTTCGGTGATTCTAAACTACAAAACCACCACCTGCCACCAACACTCCCCAAGGGCGTCCTAACAAACAAAATCCTAAACCCTAGCCGCATGCATTTCTAGGAAGAAAATCACGAAAATCTGAACTACTGAAAGCAAATGACAAGGAAAAACTGAAATCTTACCAGTTAAAGAAGAAGGAAGGCTGGAAATAGCAGCAGCGAGCAATGAATCTCAAGAAACGATGGTGGTCGACAAGCGAGCGATTACGAGCAGTTGGAAGAGAGAACAGAAAACACTAAACTCCCTACTCGTCTCGTATTTATAGTTGGGACCATCCACGCGTGTGGGACACACGTTTGGAAAACCCTAGGGTCGTCATCATTATACCTTAGCCCCTGGGTCATCATTGCGCCGCTTTGTTAGCATGCTACCCGAAACACACTACCTCTTCAAGTTCAAGGCTCCTAACGAACAACTTCTCATATCCCCGCGAGAAAGGCATAATGGGCGACTCATTCTCCCTGTAAGACACGCCCTGTTCCACGAGCAGGTGTTAAAGTCATCACTCATGTGTCCAAAAGCAACGACTTGGGGGGCTACTGTTCTGGACTGACCCGACAGCTAGAATGGGCCCAGTCTAGCCCTTTCTTTCGGTACAGTCCATACGTCCATGGCCCGAACCTCCCCCATTTTCAGTCGGGCAATATTGACCATTTACCCTCCCAAACTGGCACTGACCTAAGATGATCGACGAACACCTGTCAGTTTGCCCGATCTCAAGTCGTGCAGACAATCAGGAACCGACCATACCACTTCCTATAACTTACCTCCTCCTTGGAATCAACGGCTAGTTACGGACACATCTGCCTGGTTTGACCAAGTCCTGACAGTTACCTATTTTTGCGGACCCGCATATCCAGGTCCAAAAATAGAAACCAATGGCCATGCGCCAGGGGCATTATATAAACCCTCACACTTGTGAGGGCCAGGTATCGAATATTCACTATTCACCACCTATACCTTAACATTTTGCTTGTATCTCTTTGTTCTTACTCTTACTTGATCGTCAGAGTGCCTTACAGGTATAATCCCATTTTTTCCTCCTCGATATCACAACCGACTTCAGATCATCACCCAACCACCTTGTAGGTTATGATCAACCGATAAGATCATTAATGTTTTTTAAATATGAATTATGAAAATAAATAAATTATATCTTATTATAAATATTATACTCAAAGTAGATATTTATCACTAAAAATTAATTTAATATTAATATTTTGTAATATTGTAAACATAAACATAATAGTAACTATAATAACTATAATTTTAACACAATTTTTTTGAAATATATTGTTAAAAAATGTTGGGGCATACAAAAATGGACATACGACAAATTAATGTTACCGGTAATTAACTACAAATAATATACAACAAAATTTTTTACACGTAATTATTTTGAAAATAAATCATCAAACAAACTATTTGATTGAACAAAAATATAAAAATAATATATGTCATAAAATATTTAATTAACTCTATTTATAGATTTTTTTTCAAATAACTATTTTTTTCAAAAAAAAACTCAAATAATCACATTTTTAAAATTTACAAAAATAACTACTTTTAAAAAAAAAAACTCCAAACAGAGGAAGCGTCACTCTGTGGCGCATGCATACACATTAAAGTGGATGCGCCACACTGCATGACTTGTCCTTCTGTGTAATATCCTGCAGTCTGATGCATGCATGCATTATTAGAGAAGAGGCGCCACCTCGTGTGGCTTGACAATTGTATTTATTATTATTTTTAAATAAAAATAAAAGTAACTAAAAATATTTTATATTAATATTTTATATTTACACAATGCATGAATACATTTTTTTCTGGACGTCCCCTCAGCCTAAGCGGGTTCCAATATGATATAAACGGTCCCACTTTTGCCTCACCCTTGCCTTACTCTTCTCTGTTGATTTTCCTGAGGTGTTTGGGGTCTGTTCTGACTCGCTTGATGATGAGGTACTTGATGTGATGGTCTTGGTACATCAGGATCATACATCTCATCGATCATTGCGCCCACTGTGTTGTGCTTCTAAAGAGATCGGTGTCCATGTTGTTGAAGTTTGGTCTTGTTGGTTGGGATATGTGTGGGTGGGGTGGTTGATAGTATTGGAATGTTCAATCGTGTTAGAAACGAAGCAACAGTTCTTGTGGTGTATGAAATCTGTATGATGGTTGGGTACTTCGATGGTGTGATGTTTGACTGTATGTAGGTTGGATGGTATGGTAGGAAGGAGATGTATCATATGTGTCTTGAGTGTTGTGGTAGGATGTGGAGGATGCATATTTTTTGTGGTGGATCGGGTCATGCTCTTGGTATTGTGTTTGTATGTGTGGCATGAATTAATGACGAGTTTGGTTGGATGTGGTGGTGTATGGTTGTTGGATTTGAGTGGGTTGACATTGTTGTTGGGTTTGGTATTGATGAGGGGGTTGAATGTTGGGGTTGTTGTTGGGCGTATGATGCAACTCTTTGGCGTGGGTTGATCAAATATGTCTCATGAGACAGAAACAAATTTGTTGAAACTGATGTGTACCATGTTAAATATTGAAGAGTTGGTTTTAAGTCATCTTGCGAGATCGACTCCCTTAGGACCAATTCATGTCGATGCCTCCATTGACGAAATTGATTTTTAGCGAAGTCTCTCAAATCATTAAATCCCCATTGGTCGTCAACTCTGAGTAGATGCCATTGTCCCAAACATGTAGGGAGTCTGGGATACCCTATTGTATGCCGAACTGTAGCTTCACACGATCATTGTGGTGCATCTCCACAATAGTGAACCTGATGAGTGTTGTTTTTGCAGTCCAAACCTCATCATTTTCTAGGTTAATCTCATGGTCGAGATCCTTATACGGCCTCCATACAAACTGTATAGGAAAAAGAGTGTTAAGATAATATTAATATTAAACTTAATTAACTTATTGAAAGCGTTGTATAAAATATTTAAGTTTAATACCTCGTGTGGTCCAACATGATCAATAAGATTTCGGTAGACTATTATTGTGTTTCTAGGGGATTTATTATAATTCATCCCAGGAACAAACACCTACATAAAAAAATAGGTAATAAATTAATACATGTTGGTTATAGTATATAGTATGTAAAATTTGTGTTTTCGTAATCTTAATTTGTAGCAAAGGGAAAGACGAATGGCCTTGTGTTGTGGGGAGCGAGTGTCAGCATTCTCGAACAACACCATGTCTGGAGCAAAAAGGCACATAAATAGAAAGAACAATTATCGTTCGATGCGTTTTTACACGATGAACTATATATATGGGCCAAAACAGCAGAGTCCCAACTATATGTGTTTATTTTATCAAAATGTCTTAACAGAGGTAAATACATGATATTAACAGTATTACATGTTGTTTCAGGAAATAAAAAGTGGCCAAATAATATCATTATATAACACCGAGCTTTCACAATTTTTTCTTGCTCAGTAGAGTTTTCGGTTATTACGAGACTACTATGATATTCTCTAAAAAGATGGAGATTAATACCTTGGCCTCTAGACCCTTGTTTAAATAAACAGACTCCAAAAAGTTCCTTGCATATGGTGTTGTCTTGGTTGACTCGGCCATTGACAACCTTACCATCAATTTGTAGACCGAATAATATGTACATGTCCTCTAGTGTGACGGTACATTCACCACATGGAAGATGAAAGGTGTGAGTTTCGGTTCTCCATCTTTCCAGTAATGAGAGAATAATTTTATAGTCAACATGGTAATTGAATATGTTGAGTAACAGACCAAAATCGGCTTGTCGTGAGTACGGTCCAATTTGTATGTCGTAAGGGACATACTCATGAACACGATAATGAAATCTTTTAACATGCTGTTAAAAACATGAATTACACATAAGAAATATAAGATTTACGTATAACAATCATAAAAACTACGGAAATCAAATTTGTCGATAATTAACAAGTATTGAAGAAAATAAACTTACAAAGGTTTAAATGTTGTTGAGAGTTCCTCTATGTTGATCACACATGATCAAGAGAGTCATTTTGTCTTGGTTACTCTTGTGTTCTTGTTGATGTTTCAAGAAAGAAATAGTGTGTGAGTTATGATTGTGATGAACATAAAAGGTGAATGTTATATGTATTTATAAGAAAATATTGAGGAACACTATGCATTCACGTGAGAACCCTCTTCATGCAATTTACACATAGGCGCCACACTAGGTGGCACATGCTTTTGTTTTTTACACTTAGGCGCCATTCAACATGGCTTGTTACTTTTTGCATGTATGCAAAACTGCAGCATGACAGTGATCAGATGACATGCAAGCCTGTTGTTCACATCACAAGCCACCCTAGGTGGTGTATGCTTACAAAATAAAGAGGACAAGCCACACTAGGTGGCGCATGCTTACAAAATAAAGAGGACAAGTCACCCTAGGTGGCGCATGCTTACAAAATAAAGTATACACCCCATGCTTTCATCAGTCTATTTAAGCATCTGTTTAGGGCGCATTACTGGTATACATCCATAACTCACAAAAAACAAACCTCAATAGATGGTTCATTCACAATATTATACTATTGTTGCTCATACTAATGGTGAGACGTTCAACTGCGATAACTTCGGTTTTAATTTCTGTAATACCGATTTTATCTGCTTTCAGACAAATAAGAAATCAAGTTTTGCACGTTTCAAAGATAGACTAGAAGGAAAATTGCAGTGTGGTCCAGTTTACCAAATTCTTTACAAGTCTCCATTTCTATTTGACAACAACCAAGTCAGATTTTATCAACTAAAGATGCACAACGATGATGATGTTCGAAACATGTTTCGAACTCATGAACAATCTGGGTTCAATAAGATTGAGTTGTATGTTTTATTTCAACAACCTGATAAATCTCAGGTGGTAGATCCTCTCAAGATTTTGAAGAAGAGGATGAATCTGACGAGGACAACCACCCCGAAGTCGATGTTATTGACCAAGAAGAAGAAGATGATGAGGCAATGACTGATTTTATGGTCAATAATGCCGATGCAGATCAAGAGCATGAACCTCTACCTACGAGTCATGCGTACAACCCTATATTTCACACGACGAACTTGAATTTGGGGGAAGACGAACCAGCCTCAGATATCTTTCACAATCCTTATATGCAGACCTAAGGGGCCTTGAAAGTTGGAGACAAATTTCATACAAAAGAAGAGTGTGTTAGAGCTATCAAAAAATACAACATAGAAATTTTAGTTGATTCCAGTGTAGATCAAACTAATTCAAGGAGGTAAATTATTTTATGTCGTCAAAAACTAATTTGCCCTTTTTTATTAACTTCATCTTACAAGAAAATAAGTGATTCATGGGAAATATGTACCATTGTTCCACTCCACACTTGCATCACCACTGTTTCGATGCAGGATCATCGGAAACTTAGTTCTCAACTAATGTGTCAAAAAATCCCGCCTCTTATTAGCAAGGATCCATCACTAAAGGCGAGTACAATTATTTCTCATATCGTTAGAAGATTCAATTATACTCCCTCTTACAGGAAGGCATGGATCGCGAGAACTAAGGCAGTTGAACTTGTGTACGGTAATTGGGAGGAATTGTACAAAGAACTTTCAATATTTTTGGTGGCACTCAAATATTATGCTCTGAGAACTGTTACAATTTTGGAGACACTTCTGGCATTTATCCCAGACAGAACTCGTGTCAGTGGAAATGAAATATTTCATCAATTGTTCTGGGCGTATGAACCATGCATCAAAGGTTTTGCATTTTGCAAACCTATTATACAGATTGATGGAACTTAGTTATACAGAAAGTATAAAGGAACATTACTCATGGCAGTGGCACAAGATGGCAACAATAATGTTTTTTCGTTTGCCTTCGCTCTAGTTGAAGGTGAGATAGGTGGTGCATGGAATTTCTTTCTGAAGAATCTTCAATTATACGTTGCTCCTCAACCCAACATTTGTTTTATTTCAGACATCCATCAATTGTGAGTGCATACAATAACCCTGATAACGGTTGGCAGGATCCCCCTTTAACACATGTTTATTGCATTAGACATCACACAAAACTTCAAGCTCCATATCAAAGACAAGACACTTCGAAAGAAATTTGTTAATGCAGGGTATAACTTAACAGAACCATCATTTTGACACTATCGTTATGATATGGTGGCAGATACGACTGTTATACTGGTTTTGCATTTGTATTCAAAAATGTTGCGGTAAGCAAGAGTCGCCACCGACTTTTCTTTTATGCAACAAAGGAAAAGGTGAAAATAACAGAAAAAGACCTTCTCGAGAGTTTTTTGAGTAAGGGGGTAGATTATGGAAAGGTAAGGTGTTAGCACCCTTTCCATCCGTAGTTATCTATGGGCTCTTAGATGCTAGCTCATTTTAAAATACCTTGTGTTTGTGTGTTTGAAAAAAGTATTTTGAAAATACGCCTTAGTGTGGAGAACTTTGTAATGTTTCTTGTATTGTTGAGAATGTATACAAAGTGTTTTTGAAAATAATTTTGGAAAAGAGTGTAGGTGTGAAAAATGTTTTGTTTTAAGCAAGCATCTAAGAACTATCTACCTACTCTAAAAGGTTTGTTCTTTTCCTCTTTTCCTTTAGACAATGCTATCCTACTATTAGTGAGTAGGTAGCCCCATCGTTGGATGTTTGAGGGACATTTGAAGGGACGTACAATCATAAAGGCAACATATAGAGACGCTTTAGCAATTTTTTTAAGGGATTAGATCATTTACCGAAAGGCAACACTGTAGGGTCATCGAGGGACTATGATCTTTTGATTTAAGGGTCTTTGCTAAAGCATCCCCACTTTCGAGGGACATGACTGTTTTATTTTCCGAAAGCACACCAAAATGGGCGTACCCTAGAGGTGTATATGTGCAAGGTGTGTTATGTTCAGTTATTTTAGTCTTGTGTTAAGTTTGCTAACGTTTGATTATTAATCTTGTCATACAATCCTATTAGTCTAGCAGTTAATATGTAATGGAATTTAAATCTACGCTATTACAATGCTTCGGGAAGGGGGTATTTACATGTCCAAAAATGAGAGAAATAAAAGCAGTAAAGAAAAATACCGAATTAAGCTATTACATACTGTAAGCAGTTACAATAATTTGAAAAAATAAAACATAGAAAATAAATAACGCGCGCGAGTCGAAAGGAACGCCTAAAACCCTAAAAAGTTCTAAGTAAAAAAAATTCTTTTTGTTGTTTTTGTTAAGAAAATAATTAAACTACCTTAAATCTAAATTTAATTAAAAAAGATAATTATTAAATGAATTTAAGCCTAATTCTAATATTTTTACATTTTTATTAAGAAAATATTTGAATGAAATAATCTAATTCTAATTGATTTTAAATTAACTAAAACAAGTCAAAATAATTAAGTTAATTAATTTACAAAAATTAATTTAGAAAATCCTAAGTCTATTATTATTATTTTTTGATTTTATAATTATTATAGAAAAAAATGATTTTTGAAATTAATAAGCTAAAAGTAAAAAAAGAAAGTAAAATGGGCCAGGTGCTGAAGTGAAAAAGTGGGGTGCATTTGAGATCTCATTAGGCCCATGTTGCAGCTAGCCCAAGGTCCTGTATGGATCCAGTATTGAGAGATTTTGGGGGTGCATGGTAGTCTGAACGTTTAGATGCGTTGGATATTGATCAGGTGATGGTGAGTTGATGGTACACGGTGCACGTCTGGAAACTGTATGTATGAGATCTGCATTTGTGAATGTTAGAAAAAAATAAAACTTCAGACCTGAGTATCAAACCCAGGTCCTCTCTCATCGCATGCATACGACTTACCATCCCAACCAACCTATTATTCATTGACATAAACAAAACCATAATATTAAATGTAGAAATAAAAATAGTAATTATTCAAATTAGGAAAATGTGCGCTAACTAAGTGCACCAGTGGGAAGGAGACACCTGGGCGCCGGAGTCACTACAAGTCAATGGTGCCAGAGTCAAACTCCATTCACCTTCTCGGATCGGCCAAACACTTTAAACCTACGAAAACGTGAGATTTGCAAATGGTTAAAGAGCCTATCCTACATAAAATCGAGCCCTAAATCTGATTATGACCTTAAATTAGCCTGAAAGAAGTTGTACCATGAGGTACGAACCAAACGAAACTTCAAGCCCTAATTATGATGTTTCTTTATCCCTGCGTTAGAACTTGCAAATAATAGGTCAAAACAAATCCAAACATGTTCATGAGCACGTATGTATGCATAAAATAAATTTAAACTGCATGAATAAAGAGTTTGAATTTTATGAAAACTACAAACCGGTACCACTTGATATGGCCGTTTTGGATGCAGATCTGCTTCAAGGAGGGTCAAGGCAGGTTCTTGAGACCTTCAGGAGATGGATAGGATTCGTGGAAGGCGTTGAATATGGCTAGATCAGTTGTTTCGAGTTTGACAAATTTATGGAATTTTTTGCAATTTTTGTGGCTTCTTTAGGATGTGTGTACGCGTCCTCAGCTTGTAGATATGTTGTGTATTTATAGGAGATGAGGAGGGAGTCATAGCATGAAAAGAAACAACCTTAATCATGTCGTTTAAGAACAAAATCACACATTTTAAAAAATTGCCATAATTGCATATTCTTGCCCAATTTGCATGTGTTATGAACTTGGACATGTCTAATTGAATTATGCACGAAATCTTGGGCTTCTTGGAAGACCAAAGCACTATCCCAAAGGTCAAGGCCCATTTCTATTTATTTTGCACAATTTATTTTATATTTATTTGAAATAAATCAAAATAAATATGAACAAAATATATAAAAATGGTAAGGCAATGTAAAAATGAGATTAGAGGTCCCTTATAAGGTTAGGAAGATGCTTGAAGTCCAAGAAGTTAGGCCATTGACCTAAAAGTTCAAGTTTTCTCAGTACATAATTCTTGAAATTTCCCAAATTTTCCAAACTTTGGTAAGCCATAACTTGCTCAATTTTTATCTCATGATGATGATCTTTGACTTTTTGGAAATCCCAAGATATATACTTCAATCCCTCATTTTATCAATTTTGCATTTGAAGAATTTATCTTGATGTAAAAGGTCTTGGCAAGAAGTGTCTTTTGTTGACTTTCTGAAAATGACTTGTAATGTATGACATTTTATCTTTCAAATGGTGAATTTCTTGTACTTGATGGAAAAAGAGAAGTTGTAGGGAATTGGATTCTCTTTAAAATGAGATTTAGTTGGGGTAAAATGGATGAAGTATGTGAAAGTTATGTCTGGTCAAAGTTTAGTTGACTTTTCCTATAGAAACCCTAATTTAGCAATTCTTGACTTTTGATAGATTAGGAGAGTTTCTTGAGGAATAATGATCAAACCATGATAAATTGATGGATATCACTTTAAAATGTTGATGTTGACCAAAAATCTTGAAGTTTGACTGTTCTTTGGCACAATTGACTTTTGACCTAACATAGTTGATTTTCAGGCATTTGAGCAATTGACTGAGCAAACTTGTAGTGTAGGGCATGAAATTTTGCATGGACATTCCTGAGGACATATTAGGGACCACATAAATCACTTGGAGCCTTTGCAACCCAAACATCTTAGTAAAAACTAAAACCCTAATTGGAGGTTCATTGCTCAGGAGGAGAATTTGTCTGGTCAATTATTGGTCATCCTTGAGCAATTGAAGACCTCAATGAGCATATTTGATTAAAATGGGAGGGAAATTTTGGGGTACAACAGCTGCCCCTGTTAAATCTTCTTAAACCTGAGGATTTATATTAGCTTGTCTGCCTTTCTTAATCTGAAGGTGTAAGATGATTGAACACTAGAGTGCCCAGAAATTCGCACTCGTATGAAGTAACACCGATGGTTGATGATGTCGGGAATGGGCTTAAAGATGCCATTTAGAGAAGATGATAGAGAGTCGTCGGAGATGGGCTTAAATATGCCAACCAAAGTAGATGTTGTCATACCCCAAATTTGTCCTACCTCGATAATTTTATGTTTCGAGATTAAAATAGAAGAAATGTTTAGTTAAAGATGATACAACAATATCTAATGGCACATCTTTATCCAATACTAGGGGGTGCATTTTAATAGGGGCTTTCTAAATCAGAAAGACTCATAAATCTATTCACGAAGCATGTTGGCCAATAGGCCCATGCAATTCGAAAATAAAAATCACCCAAGTAATTAATAATTTATTAAAGACCACTTAGGTTTAATTTGCTAGTAAATTAAGATATTAAGTCCGTTAGGATTTATTGCTGTTAGTAAAAAGGAGGGATGAAATTTAAAAGCCCATTTAATTTTTGTTGTTGTTAGTAAAAAGGAGAGGTGAAACTTCAATTTAAAGCCCATTAGAATTCATATTGGCCCATTTTCGATTTAGTCGTTGAATAGCAAAAGAGGCGTATGATTATAGATTTACAAGCCCATTAAGGTTTTGTTAAATTAATACATTTATTGTTTTTTTTATTATTACTAATGTTATTATAAAACTGTTGCTATTGTTGTCTGCTTTGTTAAAAAAAATTCTTTTACAAATTATAAGTTAATTTATTATAATATTTTAGTATAGATTTACTTAATTAAAAGTTCTTAATTTTTGAAGAGTTGTAAAAAAGGCCCAAAATAAAAAATGCGCTGCAGTCCCAATGAAAATAAGTACATTTGTCAGCCCAATTCCCATTAACACACACTATACCAATCAAACCAATAATCAGCACATCTTTTCTGCTACTAACACCCACTGTGCAAATTACAAAATAAAATTACAAACGTAACTAAAACTAAATAAAATATGGAAAATCTTTTACAGTACAAAATCCAATTAAACTGAATCAGATCTTATCCAAGCCCATAATTTGCTATCTAAAATCAATATTCAGCAAATCCCATAATCTTCTACAAAACAAATCTAACATTACAGAATCAATTGTAAATCCATTACAATCCAAAAATAACAGAAACATAATCAATTAACAAGCAATCTAAATCCCTAACTTGATTCTAAATCCGAAATCTACGTTGTAACAACAAAACCCTAATTCTAAAAACCTATATATACTAAGAAACACAGTAAAAAGAAAAGGGGAGGGAGAAGAAACTGAATATACAATAAGGAGAACAGAGACAAGAAGACAAAAGGCCAGAGCAAGGACGGAGGGGTTGGTTTGAGAAGAACCACCGTTGAATCCGTGAAGATTGAGAGAGGACGTTTGGGGTTTCAACTTCTGAAACCTTAATTGTGGCTTGCCGCCTCACCCCTGTTGCTCCGCCCCTGGGTACCGCCAACCGCCTCTCATCACCACCGCTACTCCACTCACAACGCTGCTGTGACCTGCAAGATCAAAAGGGGAAGGGGATTAGCCTAACCGGAAGAGACCCAGAAATCAAAATATGGAAACGCAAAAGGGGTAAATAGACCTAGCTTGCTTTTTTGATGTTTTTGTGTTTGGGGGTTACAATTAAGGGGTTCTGGGTTGGGGTTTTTGTTGCGCCTCCGCGAGAAGTGAGGGTTCCGGCTAGGGTTTGTAAGAGTGAATGAAGAAGAAGGTTAAAGGGGAAAGAGAGAGAGAGAGACGAGGGCACTGTAAAGAGGACGAAAGAGGAAGCTGATGAAAAATGAAATGAAAGAAATATGTTATATTCAGATGTTATTCAATGCGTACATGATTACCATAACTAATGTACTCCCTCAATTATGTGCATTTGATCCTTATCAGACAACCATTAGGCCAAGTCACACGGTAAGAGTCGTGCGCCCTCACCCATACGATCGTGCAGATCCTCCAATTTGCTTATGGGCCAAGCCCATTAACTTTTAACACCCTCTTTGTCCATATTTACTAAACACCTAAACCATTCGCACCCCCCTGTCCAGCAAACATGATGGGCTTAGCCCAAAATCTTAACAACACCCCCTTCTTATCCTTGTTAATTAGAAATTACACCCCCTGGTAATTAACTATTTCCTACATTTTTATTATAATTATTATATTTTTATTTTATTTCCTCATTATTATTATATTTTAATTATTAGCTATTAGTTTTATTTTCTTTTTTATATTAGATGCAAATATTATTTATTTCTTATTTTTGTATATATTATTATTATTATAATTCCTTTTTTATATAAATATTATTATTATTATTATTAATTATTAATACTAATATATTTTATTTACTATTTAAATATTACTATATTATCATCCAAATCATTTTTATTCAAAAAATTTGCATGCATTATTTTGCTATATTATTTATATTAAAATATTTTTAATCATGCAATAATCAAGATATTTTTGCAGTTAATACGATTAAAAAACACTCAACAAACAACAAACTATTTTTCGCAATAAAGTAAGCTAATCAACTGTTTTTGCAAAAGGGTTTCAAACGGATTCTGACTTACCGCATATTTAGTCAAAATCACCGCAATCACTACTCCCGACCAAAATGTGAGGTGATTCAAAATATGTTTGCAACCCCTAAAAAACACCAACCCCATACGAACTACGAATTGGGGCTCTGATTCCTCATAAGAGGATACGTAGGCATACGATCAAAAATCGTAGCGAGTTCCCCTATTAAAAATTAAAACTCTTTTCCTCTATAAAAAATTTAGACTCTTCCCCTAATAAAATTTAAATCATGTTTCTCCAACTCAAACCTAAAACCTAGTATCCTTGTGAACAAGGTAGACGAAAGGTGCCTAACACCTTCCTTTCGTATAAAGAAGTCCGAAACCTAGAATCTCTGGGATAAAAACTAATAGTGGCGGCTCTGATTAAAAAACCAGTTGCTATAGCTGGAAAATCTGCTGGGAATGCTTAACACTAGGTTTTAGGTTTTACTTTGGGGTTTTTCTATTTTATTTATTTATCGTATTTATCTATTTTATTGCGTTTATTTATTTATTGTCAATTTTTCTTATCATCATATACTTACTGCGTGGCGGGAATTTCTATCTCAAAAATATTTTCAATATAACCCTTAGAAATAAGGTTCGTCTATTAGCTTAGGGGGTACATCATCCCTGCGAGTTTATGTGACGACTTCGCCTAGAGTCGGTGGACTTCCGAAAAAGGAATACTTATCAAGAGATACCCTCTTGACGAGCAGGACTTTGGAAGGATACCCATTACTCCTTGTAACGACCTTAACCTAAAATCTCATGACGAGACCTTTCACGACTTTGAGACAAAAGTTTCGGACCGTAAAGAGGCTCCACCTAAGGGACGCCCTTGTGCTTTTTCCCTCTGGTGTTATTCATGATACCCCTAATGAAACCACCTTTTGGAAGGGTAGACTAACCGTAGGTCAAAATTAAGGAGCCTACCTTCTAAGGATACTTATCACAAAAAACCCATCACTGAACCATACATCCATAACTTATAGGGGTACCTGTCACAAAACCCCGTCACTCAACCCTACACATATGCATTCATACATCCCATATATTCGTTATACATTTCATATATTCTTCACCCGTTTCTTTCTATTTGTCTTATTCACAGGGGATATAAAAGATAATAATAAACTCAAGATCTCAATGATTGTCTTTAAAAATGGATACCGAAGGAAACAACTTGTCTGCGTCAATGCGCCAAACATGTCTAAAATCAAAGCCACAAAAGGGAAATAATATGCTAAATACTTTCCCAAGCTTGGTCAAGAAATGGTGGATGGTTTCAAGGTCAGGTATCTGCAAGCTCACCTAGAAGACTTATTTCCCTTTGTTTGATTTCAAGCAAATAAAGTTCTGGTTTAAGATTGTAATATTTTTCAATATCTGAATTATGTTACCTTCAATAAAGGAATTTTTGTTTCCACATCTTGTTTGCGTATCTATTTTAAAGATAGTCACCAAGTAAAATAATAAGCTGAAGACAAGCTTGTACCCAGATGGATAAGACATTTAAAACAAGAAACCATTTCATGTTCATACATATTCATTCGCACGCATGCATTCACAAACACCTGCATATCATATCAAAAATATTTTTTTTTCAATCTCTCCAGTTGAACCATTGGTAGAAGAAGATCTCCACCTCCTTGGCCTCTATATCAGACCAGGGCCTATCAACAAAAATTGATGGAGAAAATCGAGGAAACTCAGGCTGCATTCAAAGAGGATCTCGACCAAGTAAAGGGTGATGTTACTTCAATGAAAGGAGATCTGAGTCAAGTTCTCCTAGCTTTGAAGAACATTATTGACAGGCAAGACCAGATTCCTAGGGTAGCTTTCGAAGAAGTAGCCCAAACAATTGGTGTATCAATCGGTCACCAACCAAGGAAAGAGCTAGAAGCAGGACTCCAAAAGTCCGTCATGGCCCAATAAGAAGTTGAAACAGAAGGGTTGGTCCCACCGCCACCAAAAGCAGGGGCATCACATACCCTACAGATTCCAACCAATAATGCAGACAACTACTTGGACATACAATACGGAGACCATGACCCAGAGGATTCCAACTAAGCTCCCTTAAAGATGACTGGTACTTATGTTGTTGATAATCCACTGGTAATATATCAGTATAAAGATCTAGAGGAAAGATTAAAAGTTGTGGAGGGTTTTGACGCTTTCGAAGTAGACGCTCTCGAAATGGGCCTAGTTCCTGATGTGGTGATTCCACCAAAGTTCAAAGTACCTGACTTTTAAAAATACAAGGGGCTCACTTGTCTAAGAAATCATCTTCGTATGTATTACAGGAAGATGCATGGCCATGCCCATGATCAGAAGTTGATGATTCACTATTTTCAAGATAGCCTGAGTGGGGCATCTTTAGACTGGTATATACAATTGGAGCGAACACATATTTGAACCTGGATAGATCTTGCTAATGCTTTTCTAAAGCATTACAAATATAACCTGGACATGGCGCCTACCCGCATACACCTCCAGAACCTGTCCCAGAAGAAATAAGAGTCCTTCAAGGAGTATGCTCAGAGATGGAGGGAGTTGGCATCCCGTGTGCAACCACCACTGTTAGAGAAAGAATTAGTGGACACGTTCATAGGGACTTTGCAAGGGCTGTATTATGAGAAGTTGGTCGGAAGTATCTCTTCGGGGATTTCCTACCTAGTAACTATCGGAGAAACAATCGAGACTGGAATAAAAAGTGGGAAGATATAAGGGGGACCATCAAATGCTCCCTACAATTCAAAAGGGCCTGCTTCAAACTTCCCCAAAGGAGGGAGAAATTAATGTTGTAGCGTCACAACCCAGGGTTCAACAACCATTAGTGATCCCGCAAGGGCAGAAGCAAGGCATAAGGCCACCCATGAAATTTGATCCACTCCCTATGCCACCTAGCCATTTATTACAACATCTAGTTAAGGTATCCTTAGTGGAACTCAAGCCTCTAGCTCCCTCAGTCAGGCCACTCCCACGAAGATACAATGCCAACGCCAGATGTGAGTATCATGCTAATTCTCCTGGACATACCATAGAGCAATGTTGGCCATTCAAGCATAAGGTCCAAGATTTGTTAGAATCTCAAGACATCACTTTTGAGAAACCTAACATAAAAAAAAACCTTGTGCCTCCGCATGGTGGGCCAACAATAAATATAATTGAAGTAGTCACGAACTTTGGGGCAACTAGACAAGAAAAAACCATGATAAACTTGTTGAAGGAGTATCTGTTTGAATGTGGATTCCTGTTGGAATATAATGAAGCCTTCGAGAGAATGCTACATGAGCTAGTGGACCAAGGGATAGTCCAATTCAGACCATACCCTGAAGAAAAATACGTAGCTACTCTAAAGGATAAAGCGTGGGTCCCTCCAATCCAAGAAACCTTTGTCAACAAGGGAATAAAGCGTGGCAAACATGTGGCGAAGATATCCAACAAAGTCGACACCAAAGGGGCAACTGGCTTCGTCCGAGAATGCGCCCCAGGAGAAGAACTCAAAAGATGGATTACCGTGGAGATTCCTAAGATCTTTTTTCTTTCCTAATTAATTTTTCTTTTTTTTAAAGAACCTATGTCAATCCCTAGGCATAGGGGTTGCTTGTAAGGGTTCCCCATTTTGTTTCAGACAATATTTACGATTAATAAAAGTTATATTTTGTTTTCAATTAAGACCCCTTTCTTTCTCTTGCATTTATATCTTAAATTTAAAAATAGCAATACTTTCTCTGCATATGCATTTTAAAATTTCATATACTAAATTTGCACCAAAACATGATAAGTGTGCAAATTCATGCCCATAACCACCGATAATGTTACTGCTGCGACCCGACATAATTTTAATGCTCCTATCAACCAAGCTAAAAAGGGAGATAATAAAGATCTTGAACACTCTGAGAAAATGGCGAGGGAAATAAAACGAAAGGTTAACAATATACAACCATATCAAGAGGATATTAAGACCATTAATCTGAGCACAAGGGAAGATCCGGAAGAAACCAAGCTAAGGGGAAATGTTAGAGCGGAGCCACAAAGAAGCTGATCAAATTATTGTGCATATTTGCTTATTCCTATAGAAATAGGCCAAGGTCAAATACAGACAGTGTTGTAAAAATAAGCAACTACGAAATACTAGGACCTGACGAAAAACCCGAGCCAGGGGCACGTTGGACATTCACGTTCGACGGGGCTTCAAATACACTGGGGCACGATATATGGGCAGTTTTGACTTCTCCAAAGAATGCTCGTAAGCCATATACCAATTCAATGACAAATGGGATGCTAAATATCCAAAACTGATTCCATATCGAGATCATGTTTTAAAAACTGACTGCGGAATTCGCAAAGATCACTTTCAGTCACATCCCACGAAAAGGAAATCAAATGACAAACTCCCTGGAAACTATATCGTCTATGTTCAAAGTAACTTGGTCAAACAATGAACCGCGCATCACAAACAGACACAATCAAGAGCCCGCACTTTGTCTTGCTATCAAAGAAAAACCGGATGACAAGCCTTGGTTTTACGACATCAAGAAAAGCCTCGAAAAACAAGGACATCTAGAAAATGCCTCTAGCACCGACAAACGAACTCTACGAAAATTAGCCTCAAAATTCTTTCTGAGTAATAGTGTACTCCACAAGATGAACTACAACATGTTCTAGTACTCCAAAAGATTCTGGTACCTCACCTTGACCCACGTGGTAAATGGACCCCCAACTACGAAGGTCCGTACATAGTCAAAACAATATTCTCCGGTTGTAGTCTTATCCTCACAACAATGGATGGGGAAGAACCACCGCATATGGAAAACTCAGACGCAATAAAAAATACTATGTATAAGAAGCTCGCTAAGCTCGAACCTTAAACATGCGACTTAGGCAAAAAAGAGCGTCCCGGTGGATCGAAAACCCTAAAGGGCGATCCAGGCAAAAATTAGGGGCATATAACAAAAAACTATCTCGGTGGATTGAAAACCAGAAAGGGAAATTGTAATACGGTGGGAGAACTGACTTGGGATGTTTTGCGTTTGATCGCAATTGTTGTGGATAGCAAGAGTCACCACCGACTTTTATTTTATCCAATAAAGGAAAGGGTGAAAAGAACAGGAAAAACCTTTGAGATTATTTCTTGAGTTCGGGGGGTAGATTTTGAAAAGGGAAGGTGTTAGCACCCTTTTCATCCATAGTTATATATGGGCTCTTAGTTGCTTGCTAGATCATTTGCTTTTGTTTGAAAATGTACTTTGTGATGGTTTTTGAAAGTATTTTTGAAAAGCGCCTTCGTTTAGGCAAAATTCGTAATGATTCTTGTCTTTATAAGAATGTATACAAAGTGTTGGACTTTTGAAAATATTTCATAGAAAGTGTGGGTGCATTTGAAAATATGTTTGTTTTGAAAATAAGCAAGCAACTAATAATGTTTCTACCTACTCAAAAGTCTTTGTTCATTTCCTCCTCCTTTAGATGTTGCTATTTTACCATTGATTTGGTAAAAATCCCCATCGTTGGATGTAAAGGGACGGGCATGGGTCATCGTATAGTCATGATATAAATGTTGTGAGATATCTTAGCATTTCTCTTGAGGGACTAAGATCATTTGTAAGGCAACATTCGAGGCGTCATCGAGGGACTATGATCTTGTATTTTGATTGTTTTTCTAAGACGTCTCACATGCATAACATGACCATTTTTAGGAAACAAGTGGGGTTAACCCTAGGGGTGTATGTGTGAATATTGTGTTTGATTTTCATGCATTTAGTCTTTGATTAAGGGTTGTCTACTTGTTGATTTTATCTTCCCATATAAATCCTACTTCACTAGGATTTATTTGAAAGCGATAAATTGTGGAAAGTAAATATTCTACACTATTACAATCATTAGGGGGATGGGGTGTACAAATTTACGAATGGGGATTACAAGAAATTAAAGTCCTAATTATCTATTACAACCATATTGAAATAATGTACAAGAAATGAAATGTAAAAATGGATTTGTTTTGTTTTGGTTAAGAAATAAATAAATTTGCTTAAGAAAATATTTTTAGTCTTTTGGTTTTTTAAAATAAAGTAAACAAAGTGTATGAATATAAAGTGTTTTTTGGTGTTTTTGATTAATAAAAATAAAGTGATGATAAAAAAAGTAATAAGAGAAAAGAAAAGAATCAAAATCAGCGTATTGTTGAAAGGACATAAATAAGGGGCAGAAGTTCTGACTTCAGATGTGCTGCAAATCAGAAAGAAAATGTTAGCAGAAAAAGGGAAGTTCAGAAGTTCTGGATTCGGTACGCATTAAAGCTATGGGGTCACTGGGAACAAAGGAAAGCCTAGAAGTTCTGATGGATGGGGGAGTCTAGAAGTTCTAATGTCATTGGCATGTCATAAGTTCTGGTTGTTGAGAGAGTCTGGAAGTTTTGATGTAGCTGGAAACATAGAAGTTCTAGTTTCATTGGCAAGCTAGAAGTTCTGATAATGAGTATGTGAGGTGTCAATGTTGTTGGATGGGAATGTCTAGAAGTTCTGGTCCAGGAATATTGTTTGACAAATAATGGGGTAAAAATGTCAAGAAATAAACATAAAAAGGTGCTTCTGGGGCTAGAACTCAGGACCCTTAACACTAAAGTCTTATGCGCATGCTTTCTACCATTGGGGTGGTTGTACATCCGGTATTAGAAGCAAAAACATAAACATGTATCACAAAGTAAGTTCTGATGATGAATTTCATATCCTTCTCCATGCCATTCAGAGTATGTGCAACTTAGTCATTTCTCAACAAAAATGGTAAATGCAAACATAACAGTTATGGCAAGTTTCATCATGTTTTCAGAAATATAAAGTATCAGAACTATAAATCAGAAGCAAACATGAATTTTGCTAATCCTAATTCCGAATCCTAATTTCCTTAAGAAGTTCTGAACTGAAATTCTCTCTACTTAGGCAAAAATACATGAAATCTATGAATTTGTACAGAATCAGAGTCAGGGTGTCTACATTGTATTTTTGGACATACGGGTCTATCAATGCCTAAGTAATGAGATAACAGTCAGAAGGAACTTACCTTGCTTCTGGAGATTGTTCTGAATTAGAGTCTGGTTCAGGCTGTTGTGATGTTTTGGTCAGCTTTCTCACGTGCTCAGAAGGCTGGAACAACCTTTAACTTGAGCTATGAATGGTTGGTGTGATACGGTGGGAGGGAACTGACTATTTTGGAATGCTGGTTCGCGTTTTGTATTTGTTTTCAAAAAATGTCGCGGTAAGCAAGAGTCGCCACCGTCTTTTATTTTATCCAACAAGGAAAGGAAAAAAGCACAGAAAAATTCCTTTTTCGAGATGTTTCTCGGGTCCGGGGGGTAGATTATAGAAAGGGAAGGTGTTAGCACCCTTTCTATCTGTGGTTATCCACGGGCTCTTAGGTACTTGCTCATAGTGTAAGTGTAAGTGCGAAAAGTTTTTGTTTTGTTTTGAAAGAGCAAGTACTTAAGAACCATCTACCTACTCGAAAAAGGAATCAATCTGTGCTAATGTCCTTTGGACAATGCTATCCCACAATTGATGAGTAGGTAGCATCGTCGTTGGAGTTTAAGGGTCAATTCGAATTTAGGGACTTACGGTCACCAAACCAATGTTAGGACGTGTTGTACCCCAAAATTTGCCCTCCCATATTATTCAAGATTTGCAAAGAGCATGCTTCAAAATCTCCCCAAAGGTTGCACAGTTCAAGGGCCTCCTAACAGTCAAAAACTAGGGTTTTGGTTCTGGCAAAGAAATTGAAGTTTTCAAGGGTCCAATCAAGTCCCACATGCCTATAAACATCGTCAAGCATCCATATGCCAAGTTTCAAGACTTACAACATAAAATTGCACAGTCAAAAACCCTAATTGCTCAACAGTCAACTGCAGGGGCAAAATGGTCATTTGACAGTCAAAAGTTCAAATTTTTGGTCAACATCTTATTTTGAAGCCACAAACATCATTTGATCAATTCTGGATCATGATTCTCAAGGCATGGCTCAAAAAGTCTCAAGATGCAAAAGTTTCCATATTTGGACAGTTGAAAAAGTCAACTGTAACTTGACCAGGGCATAACTTCCACATGGTTTATCAGAAAAATTCCATCCAAGGCTCATTTTGAAGAGAAAGACATCTCCTACAACTCCTCTTCACACCTCAAGTCCAAGAAATGCTCTCACAAAAAGTTATCAATTTCAACATTATAGGTCATTTTCAAAAGTCAACAAAAAGGCACTTTAAGTCAAAGACCATAACTTGAGATTGGTAAATCAAAATGACATGGGACCAAAGGAATTGGTTATAGGACTTCAAGACATTTCCAAAATGTCCAAGAACATGATCAAAGCTTAAAAATTGAGCAAGATATGCCTTGTGGAAGTTGGGAAATTTTTGGGAATTTTGAAAAGTCAACTTTGCTTCAAATGCCTCAAAATTGCTAATGGGTCACATTTTCTTCCAAGAATCATTATCCAAAGGCTATGCACGACTATTTGGCCCAAAAGGGAGTTATTTCATCATTTTTATTATTATTTGAATTTTTAATCACCATTAATTCATTTAATTAAATAAAATATGAAAAAAATATACAAAAGCATGTATTCTAAATCTTTTTATGCAGCTAATAGGTCTAATAAAACCTAAAGATTTCGTGCATGCCCAAAGGAGAAAGATTCCTTGCAAATTGGCTAGGTTTCATGATAAAAAGATTTGAAAAGATTATGCAAAATCATAAAAAATCAAAAGCATTGATTCCATGGATATTGGACTTGTTTTGTTGACCTAAAACATTCCATATACAAAGGCAAACCTAATCAGAAAAACTTTGAAGCTGCGCCCAAACCTAAGAACACACTTTGCAATTTTTGGTGAAAAAGTCAAAACTGAAAACTGCATTAGAGGACGATTCAAAGCTTCTAACCAATTTCAATAGCTTGCCAAGGCTTCAAGGAACCTAACTGCATCCTTTTCCAGTCCCCACGCATCAAGAATTGGTATATAGAACTCAAAATTCCTCATACTTTATGCATAATCGTATCTGAATTTCTGGGCATTTTCCACACATTTTGATTGTTGTTTTATACTAACATGGACCTTCTGAGTCTATTGATATGGTTCAATTGAGTTTTCGTGCCTTATATGGGAATCTACCATTGGAGCCTTCTAGGTTTTCAGAGGTCATAAATTAGGGCTTTCCTCTTCAGGAAAAATTGAGACACAGGACCCACGCCATTAAAACCAGAAGCTCATGACTAATCGATTCCATACCTCGCGATAAATTTATGATCTACAGGTTTCTATTCGCTATTTTTGTATGCATCATTTAGTGGGGGTTTAAAACCCCCGCTATCTAGTTTGTTTTTTTCAGGCAAAATAAAGAACAGATGAAGAAGACGCTTATGTGTCATGACGTGAAAGGGCAGTTCAAATCTTGGCGCGTGTTTTGCTAAAATTCCAGAATAGTGCTTATTTTCATTATAATATTTGCATCCCATATAATAAACAAAGAGCGCATGTGGTATAGTTGGTGGAACGTGCACTTGGTAAGCATTGGGACCTGGGTTCGATTCCCAGGTCCCCCATATTTCTCTATGTTTTTCACTTTTCCATGTTCAGGTGATCAATACGCCTAGAGGTTCACCATGCACTCTCATCAATGGATTGCCAAGTGTCCATGAACGTCCATCCAGTGGCTAGCATCTGCATTCCACCATGCACCTTAGTCAGCTATTCTCTACGTGGCCATTAAAAGTCAAACAAGGCCAGGAATTGATTGGGCCTGATTGCTACAAAAACACCTCCATTGGGTCAACAAACCCCCTCCTGTTTGCATTTCTCTCTTTCATTTTTTTTATTTATTTATTTGTTTTAATTTATTTGTTTTCATTTAATTCCTCCAAATTAATTTTTTATAATATAATAAAAATACCAAAAAAAATCAGGAAAGACAAAAATAAAAATATATTTTATTTAAATGTTTTTTTTGTAAATAAATTTTATCAATTAATTAGTTTTAATTCTAGATTTCATTTTAATGTTTTTTTAATAAACTAAAAAATGTAGAATTAGGGTTTTAAATATTTTTATCCTTTTTTTTCTTTTCTTTTACCATTATTAATAATTAATTATTTATTTTGTAAATAAATTTGCCATGTAAATAATTAGGTTAAAATTAGGGTATAAACTTAAACATTTTTTTTAATAAATTAAAAATAGTTTAGAATTAGGTTTTTTAATTCCATTAATTCTCATTAAACCCCATAAATACAAAAACTCAAAAATAATTTCCTTTTCTCATTTAACTTAATTAATTTCGTGATTCCAATTTAATTTCCTTAAAAGGGTCCAACGCCCTCGCATTCGATCATAATTCTATTTCGCGCGCTTATTGTATTTCCTTTTTATAAATTTCATGTAATTCTCCCAAAGCCATGTAATAGATTAATTAGGATATTTATCTTTCCGCATTTTTATTTTATTTTAAATCGGGTCTTGGATTAATTTGGCGATGTAGACCCGCGCCTTTGTAATAGCGTAGGACTTTTAATTCCGCATCTTTTTAACTGTTAATAATTTGCATGAAAGAATGAATGCCAAAATAAAAGCAACGCGTAGATCACCAATCCATGAACAAGATAAACATAAATGAAAACGACACACAAATCACACATCACCCCTAGGGTACGTCTCACTGTTGCCTTGCCCCTCGAAAGGTGGCCGTCGAGTAGAGGATGTTTTAGTAAGTCCTCATGTCCATGAACATGGCATGAGGGTAGCTTCTAAGGTATCTTCCTATTGCTCCGGTGATCACCATGTCCCGAACCCTCGAATTGACCCGAACACCTCCAACGGTGGTGCTACCTACCTCTCAATGGTGGGATGACACTACTTTAAGGACATTTACACAGACGAATTCCTTAGGGTAGGTAGAGAACTCATAGATACTTGCTCTAATTTCAAAACAAAAATCAAAAAAACTTCTTTTCACACCGACACTTTTCAAAAAGCTTTCGAAAGCAACTTTTCAAACACTCTTGAGGACTGATACAAGAGTCGAACTGAAATTTTCAGAGAAACTTTTTTTAAACCCACAGTTGAAAATCAAACAAACATTTTGAAAACACAAATGAGCAAGTATCTAAGAGCCCATGGATAACCATGGATAGAAAGGGTGCTAACACCTCCCCTTTCTATAATCTACCTCCCGAACCGAGAGCAATCTCTATAAGGAATTTTTCTGTGCTTTTGTCCTTTCCATTTGGAGAAAATAAAAGACGGTGGCGACTCTTGCTTCCGAGACATTTCGCGAACCAGCGTTAAACAATCAATTCCAGATCCACCGATCACAGGACGCCTTAGCGGTAACCCTAATATCTTAGATCATTTGTTTTGAGTCAACAATATCCGAGGCAACCGTTTCGAGGCGACTATGATCTTTGGACAAGAGGGCGACCTCTAAAACAACCTATACTCAATGACCGTGTATGAAGGCAACCAAGTGGGGTGTACCCTAAGAGTGCGCATGTGCGAGTGTGTTATTTTCGGTTAATTTTGTCTTTGTACATGTTAATGGTTATCTAAGTTTATTTTATGTTAAACATCCATTCTTGTCATGCATACCTATTATCAAACATCTAGCAGTTATATTTTGCGGAAAATAAATTGCGGAATTTAAACTAAATTATTACAAGGCGTCGGGTATTTACATCGCCAAAAACAACCCTTGAAAATTTAAATGCGGAAAATAAATAAAGCGATTAAATAATTAAATGGTCCTAATTATCTATTACATTCCGGGAACAAATACAATATTGGATAAAAGAAAGTAAATCGCGTGCGGAAATTAAATCGGGTGGAAGTTTAGGGTTTTGACCCTGTTTTGAAAGAAAGTATCTTTTTTGTTATTTTTGAATTAAGAAAGAAACTATCCTAAATTAATTATTAAATTAATAAATAAATAAATAAATTAATGAAAATAAATATTTTTTGGATTTTTGATATTTAAAGAAAGAAAATAAAATTAATCAATGTTAATAAAAACCTAATTATGTCTAAGTTAATTTTAATTATTTTACGAAAATGTGAAAGTTATTCTAATTAAAATTCTAAATCAATTAATTAATGTTTATTAACAAAAATAAAAGTTAGAATTTAATTTGATAAAGAAAATGTTTTGTTGTTGTTTTTTTAAGAAAAGAAATTAAGTCCTAAAAATTAAATGCTAAATTAATTATTAAATAAATTAATTAATGAAAAATATTAAATGACATATTTTTGGAGTTTTGTTAATTTAGGAAAGAAAATAAAATGATTAAATTAGTGTTAAAAACCTATTGATTTCTAATTAATTTTAAATATTTGTAAAAATCATTTAAAGTTATCTAACATTAATATTCTAATTAAATTAATTAATATTTATTAATAAAAAAATAAAATTCTGAAATTTAATTGGACATAAAATATTTTTGTGATTTTTTTGATGAAAATAAGATTAATTATTTGGTTAGTAAAATAAATAAAAAATAAATAAATTGAAAATATAAAAAAAATAAAGAGTGAGAAATGGGTCTGAAACAACACTTTTGGGAGGTGTAAAGAGTATTCCTGAGCTCGGATCTTCGAAAGCTTCATGCTCTAACTATGGTGTTTTTTTATTCTTGCGTGGTACCTATGATTCAACCATCCATAATTGTTCTACATAAACTCAAACAAACGTTAGCATACCATAAAATGTGATTAAAATTAGAGATTCGAAATTTAAAATTTTACCAAACCGGTGGGCGTGCTAGGCGTGTGATGGATTGCTCTTGGGCCTTGTAAGACTCATGAGGACTTCAAGAGGATGGTTTGAGGCTTGATGTCAATTGCGAGAGGCCGGATCCTCGAGATATGACTTGCACCAATTCTTTGATTTCTGGAGAACTTTTTGAAGAGCTTTTAGAGAACTTTTTGAAGAGCTTTTTGAGAGTTTTTTAGAGAGGATTTTCATCCCTTTCAAGCTTGTATGGCTCTATATTTATAGAGGGGAATGAGGAGACAAGAAAGCATGGAAAGAATCTCCCTCATAATGTTGTGTTTTAAGACCATGATCAAGATTTGAAAAAAATGCCATATTTGATGATTCTCCATTATTAAACCTTCCAAATTTGATTTGATTCAATCTTTTTGCACATGATTAGTCTTGATACGAATTTGATGGTGGTGCTATCTGTAAACAAAGCCTAAAACAATCAAAAAATCGAGAGTTATTAATTATTTGGATTTTCTATGATTTTATTTGATTTAAAATGAATAAATTCAATTAAAAATTAAATTAAATAATAAAAATGAAATATGGGCTCATGGATGAAGCTAGGACACGTGGGAAACTATGGAAGCTCAAATCAAGTGGAAAATAATGGGCCCATTTGACAAAATATGAAGTTTTGGGGATAGTTGACTTTTGGTAATTTTGCAAAAAAGTCCAACTTCAACAATGCATAACGTCTTCAATTTTGAACTTTTGGAGGTGTACTTGAACTTTTTAGAAATCTTGAGATGTACTCTAACCAACCCTTTTGGTCTCATCTCATTTTATGTTCCATTCTCAAGTTATAAGCTTTGGCAAAAAAGGTGTTTTTGTTGACTTTCAAAAATGACCTATAATGTCCAAATTCACAACTTCTTGTGAGTGCATTATTTGATCTTGGAGTGTGAATATGGATTGTAGGAAATTGCATCCTATTAAAAATGAGCTTTGGATGGGTCATTTATCATAAAGTATGAGAAAGTTATGCTTGGTCAAAGTTGAGTTGACTTTTCCTACAAAACCCTAATTTAGCAACTTTTGAGTCTTGATGAATTTTGAGCAATCCTTGATGAATCATGATCAACCCTTGATAAAATGATTAAATATCCTTCAAAATGATAATGTTGACAAATAATCTTGAGGTTTGACTGTATTTGAGTCACAGTTGACTTTTACCCTAGCACAGTCGATGTTTGGACCCTTTGAGCAATTGACTGAGCAAACTTCCTCTACAAGGCTTGAAATTTGGAATGGATGATCTTGAGAGAATATTAGGACATTGGGGAGCACTTGAGGTCATTTGGACTCAAGGATCTTGATGCAACACAAAACCTCAATTTGGGTTTGATTGCCTTAGGAAATGATTTGACTGTCCAACTCTTGAGCAATCTTGAACCACTTGGAGATTTTTCTTGAAATGTTTTGAGAGATATGAGAGGGAAAATTTTGGGGTGCAATAGCTGCCCCTGTTCAATTTTATTAAACCTGAGGATGTAGATTGGCTTTCGGGCCTTTCGTGATCCGAAGGTGGAAGATGATTGAACACTATAGTGCCTAGAAATTTGCACTCGCATGAAGTGATATCAGCCTGGTGATGTCGGGAATGGGCTTAAAGATGCCATTTGGAGACTTTTGATAGGTGGTCCGGACTTCGGCTGGAATATGAATCAGGGAGGTCTTATCGTCGATCTGACTGAACTAGGGAAGGTCTTGGATTAACTTTGACTGGATAAGAATCAGAAAAATCTTTGAATCGATTTAACTGAACCAGACAAAAGTCTTGGAATAACTTCAACTGGAATACGAATCAGGGAGATCTTATCATCGATCTGACTGAACCAGAGGAGGTATTGGATTAACTTTGGCTGGATAAGAATCAGAAAAATCTTCGAATCGATTTAACTGAACCAGACGAAAGTCTTGGAATAACTTCAATTGGAATATGAATCAGGGAGATCTTCGCGTAGATCTGAGTGAACCAGAGGACGTCTTGGATTAACTTTGGCTGGATAAGAATAAAAAAAATCTTCGAATCAATTTAACTGAACCAGACGAAAGTCTTGGAATAACTTCAACTGGAATACGAATCAGGGAGATCTTCGCATCAATCTGACTGAACCAGAGGAGGTCTTAGATTAACTTTGGCTGGATAAGAATCAGAAAAATCTTCGAATTGATTTAATTGAACCAGACGAAAGTCTTGGAATAACTTCAAATGGAATACGAATCAGGGAGATCTTCGCGTCGATCTGACTGAACCAGAGGAGGTCTTGGATTAACTTTGGCTGGATAAGAATCAGAAAAATCTTCGAATCGATTTAACTGAACCAGACGAAAGTCTTGGAATAACTTCAACTGGAATACGAATCAGGGAGATCTTCGCGTCGATCTGACTGAACCAGAGGAGGTCTTGGATTAACTTTGGCTGGATAAGAATCAGAAAAATCTTCGAATCGATTTAACTGAACCAGACGAAAGTCTTGGAATAACTTCAACTGGAATACGAATCAGGGAGATCTTCGCGTCGATCTGACTGAACCAGAGGAGGTCTTGGATTAACTTTGGCTGGATAAGAATCAGAAAAATCTTCGAATCGATTTAACTGAACCAGACGAAAGTCTTGGAATAACTTCAACTAGAATACGAATCAGGGAGATCTTCGCGTCGATTTGACTGAACCAGAGGAGGTCTTGGATTAACTTTGGCTGGATAAGAATCAGAAAAATCTTCAAATCGATTTAACTGAACCAGACAAAAGTCTTGGAATAACTTCAACTGCAATACAAATCAGGGAGATCTTCGCGTCGATCAGACTGAACCAGAGGAGGTCTTGGATTAACTTTGACTGGATAAGAATCAGAAAAATATTAGGATCGATTTAACTGAACCAGACAAAAGTCTTGGAATATCTTCAACTGGAATACGAATCAGGGAGATCTTCGCAGCGATCTAACTGAACCAGAGGAGGTCTTGGATTAACTTTGACTGGATCGGCATCAGAAAAAATCTTCGAATCGATTTAACTGGACCAAACAAAAGTCTTGGAATAACTTCAACTGGAATACGAATCAGGGAGATCTTCGCAACGATCTAACTGAACCAGAGGAGGTCTTGGATTAACTTTGACTGGATCGGCATCAGAAAAATCTTCGAATCGGTTTAATTGGACCAGACAAGAGTCTTGGAATAAATTCAACTGGAATACGAATAAGGGAGATCTTTGTAGCGATCTAACTGAACCAGAGGAGGTCTTGGATTAACTTTGACTGGATCGGCATCAGAAAAATCTTCGAGTTGATTTAACTGGACCAGACGAAAGTCTTGGAATAACTTCAACTGGAATACGAATCAGGGAGATCTTATCGTTGATCTAACTGAACCAGAGGAGGTTTTTGACATAGCTGAGAATTTAACTACATCTTTCCTGAAAGGTAAAAGTCAGTTATATGCAATGCATGATATGGATCAAGCAATGATGTTTTCAACATAAATGAGATTGTATGGTATGATGCGTATATGCATGTATCATAGTGTATGGAAATGTAATATTTCAGATGGGGAAAATAAATCCCGGATAGCTGCTGTAGAATAGAGTTGAATTCATCATTTCCGCTGGGGATGACGAACAAAGAGAATAAACCTGCAGGAGAGGATGACTCCGTTGGGGAATAAACTTATGAGGAGATTACTCTGTGGGGAAGAGATGCTCTGCTGAAGATTCCACTGATAAATTCCGTCGGGATGAATTATCATTGCTGGTGATATCGAATCTATTGAGGATTGAATTCCTGTTTGTGAAAGGAAAGAACTTCGCTGGGGCTGATCTTTCAGTTGCGACTTGCCGGGGATAACCCTATTAGGCTTTTGTGGGGATAATCCTTTGAATTCGGCTGGGGAGATTTATTTTGTACTCCGCTGGGGATAAACTTCCAGAGTCTACTGGGGATGATGCTTCAACTCTGTTGGGGAAGCTTTTTCAGATTGTGCTGGGAAAATTTTAACTCCACTAGGGATATCTTGTATTCTGCCGGGGAACATTCTTATACTCTGCCAGGGAATATTAAGACTGCTGGGGATGTCAAGACTTTTTAGTATTGATGGTAGATAAACTCTGCTTGGGGAAAGCATTGCTGATTCGTTCATAGTTACAAGTCTCAGCTGGGGGAGAGCTACCATTACTGCCTTACTCTGCGGGGAGTGAAAGTACCTTAGCCATATTCTTCATCTGAATCTACCTTGTACCTGGTAGACAAAGAAATTGTACATCTTGGGAAATTTCATTGCCCCTGTTTCTGATATTACCAGTAATCGTCTTTTGTTTCGCATGTAAATATTCATGAGCAGCAATTAATGTCAAATGCATATATCAAAAATGAACATTAGACGTTCTTTGTAAAACAAAACAGGTAAAGGAGAAACAGTTTGAAATTTGTCTGAAAATGAATTTGTATTGATTTTGAAGTTTGGCCTGTAAATAAGCGTTTTTGTACAAGAGGCTGACGTCCTAGTAGGAGAACGCCGCCGAATAATAGAATTTACACAATTTGTGAAAAACTAAACAAAACAGCTATGTGAATGATCCCACTGGGTTCCAACTCTGCTATTGCCTTTATGTCTTCGAGCATCTCATCACTTTGCTACTTGGTTGAAGGTAGATCAGATTGATTAGTGTCGTCCGAGCTTGATAGTCGATACCTAAGTCTGGATGCAAGGTGATCCAATGAGACATAGTGTTACGCTTTGATCCCTAACTTTTTCCTGGACCGCCCTTTCGGGTTTTCAGTCCACCGGGATACCCATTTTTGCCCAAGCCGCCTTTTCAGGTTTTCGACTTGCCGGGTGTACATATTTTTCATTTTCATCCCTTACTTTTGCCCGAACCCTTTTGGTTCGCCGGGAAGCCCTTATTTTTGCCTAGGCCAGTCAACCTAGCGGGTCTTTGATTATGCGTAGTATCTTTTCACTATGTCTGCATTGACGGGGTGAGGAAGGTCGTCACCATCCATGGTGGTTAGAATCATAGCTCTGCTTGAGAAAATGTTCTTAACCACAAATGGCCCTTCGTAAGTAGGGGTCCATTTTCCCCTGGGATCACCTTGAGGTAATATGATGCGCTTGATAACCAGGTCCCCAACTTGATACTCTTGTCGTCTAACTTTCTTGTTAAATGCCTTGATTATCCGCTTTTGGTACGTCTGACCATGACAAAGCAGTAAGTTTTTTTTGTCGATTAAGTTCAGCTGATCAATCCGGGTCTGAATCCAGTCATCTTCACTCAAACCTGCATCCTTCATGATCCGTAGAGAGGGTATCCAAACTTCAATGGGTAAGACTGCCTCCATGCCATATACCAAGGAATAGGATGTTGCCCCTGTTGACGTCCGCGCTGATGTACGGTACCCATGAAGAGCAAATGGTAACATCTCATGCCAATCTTTGTATGTCACCGTCATCTTCTGCACAATCTTCTTAATGTTCTTATTAGCCGCTTCGACAACCTCATTCATCTTCGACCGGTAGGGAGAAGAGTTATGATGCTGTATCTTGAATTTCTCGCAGAGCTCAGTGATCATCTTGTTGTTGAGATTGGTACCATTGTCTGTAATGATCCTCTCTGGTACACCATATCGACAGATCAGATTATGCCGAATGAACCGTGCCACGACGTTTTTAGTCATAGTAGCAAAGGAAGCTGCTTCAACCCACTTCATAAAGTAATCGATAACTACCAGGATGAAGCGATGCCCGTTGGACGTTGTAGGTCTGATCTCGCCGATCATATCAATGCCCCACATTGCAAAAGGCCACAGAGCTGTCAAGACATTTATAGGTATTGGAGGTATGTGCACCTTATCAGCATAGACCTGGCACTTGTGACATGTTCGAGAATGCTGATAACAATCAGCTTCCATCATGGACCAATAATATCCTGCCCAAAGGATTTTCTTTACCATGGTATGTCCACTAGAATGAGTTTCGAAAGTACCTTCGTGCAACTCTGTCATGATCCTTTCAGCTTCATTCTTATCCATACAATGCAGTAAGGTCAAATCATGGTTACGTTTGTAAAGGATACCATTGCTAATGAAGAACTTTGCTGCGAACCTCCTCAAAAAATTCTTGTTATTAACAGATGCACCCTCAGGGTATTCCTAAGCTTCAAGATACCTCTTCACCTCATGATACCAGGGTTTTTCTGTTACCTCTTCAGTCTCAAGATCACAACAATGTGCAGGTTCGTCCAATCTTTTAATAATAATCCGGGGAGCTTCGTTGTCCCAATTGACTTTGAACATAGAAGACATCGTAGCTAGCGCGTCCGCCAACTGATTCTCCTCTCTTGGGAAGTGTTCAAAGGTTATCTCCTCGAAATGGGGAAGAAATGTCAATACATACTCCTTGTAAGGAATAAGGTTTGGGTGTTTCATATCCCACTCGCCTTTGATCTGACTGATCACGAGAGCGGAATCTCCGAAAACACTTAGAAACTTAATCCTTAGGTCAATAGCTGCTCGAAGACCCATGATGCATGCCTCATACTCTGCCATATTGTTGGTGCAGTTGAAATATAATCGAGCGGGAAACGGAGTATGAGAGCCTTTAGGAGATATGATCACAGCGCCAATTCCGTTACCTAAAGCGTTCGAAGCTCCATCAAAGTACATAGACCATCGGGATCCTTCCTCAAGTCCTTCATCCGGTCCAGGTGTCTCACAATCAATTACGAACATGATATTCTCGTCCGGAAATTCAAAGTTCATAGACTGGTAATCATCCACTGCCTGATGTGCCAAATGGTCTGCCAACACACTTCCCTTAATTTCCTTTTGGGTCGTATAGTGGATGTCATACTCAGTCAAGATCATCTGCCATCTTGCTATTCTTCCGGATAAGGCAGGCTTCTCGAAGATATACTTGATTGGATCCATCTTTGATATCAACAAGGTGGTGTGAGTCAGCATATACTGTCTCAGCCGGCGAGCAGCCCATGCCAAAGCGCATCAAGTTTTCTTGAGCAGTTAGTATCGGGTCTCACAGTCGGTAAACTTTTTGCTAAGGTAATAAATAGCATGCTCGTTTCGGCCAGACTCGTCATGCTGACCCAGCACACACCCCATTGAGTTGTCGAGTACTGTCAAGTATAAGATCAAAGGTCTCCCTTCAACTGGAGGCATCAAAATAAGTGGCTCTTGGAGATACTCTTTGATCCTTTCGAAAGAGGCCTGGCATTCATCGTTCCAACGTACCACTTGATCTTTCTTCAGTAGCTTGAAGATTGGCTCACAAGTAGCAGTCAGATGTGAGATGAATCGGACAATGTAATTTAGTCGTCCCAGGAAACCCCTGACTTCTTTCTCTGTTCTGGGAGCTGGCATTTCCTGTATGGCCTTCACCTTTGCAGGATCCACTTGAATACCTTTATCTCTTACGACGAAACCCAGCAGCTTGCCAGATCTCACCCCGAAGGTGCACTTGTTCGGGTTTAACCTTAGCTTGTACAACTTCAACCTGTCAAACAACTTCTGAAAGTGGTCCAGATGTTCCTCCTCAGTCTGGGATCTTGCAATCATATCGTCGACGTATACCTCATTCTCATGATGGATCATGTCATGAAACAAAGCAACCATGGCACGCTGGTACGTTGCCCCAGCATTCTTCAATCCAAAAGGCATGACCTTGTAGAAAAAGGTACCCCACTGAGTAACAAAAGTTGACTTCTCCATGTCTTTGGGAGCCATTTTAATCTGATTATAACTGGAGAAACCTTCCATAAAGGAGAAGACTTTATGCTGAGCAGTGTTGCCAACCAGAACGTTGATATGAGGCAGAGGGAAATCATCCTTGGGGCTTGCCCTGTTCAGATCCCTATAGTCAACATACATTCGAACCATACCATCCTTCTTCGGCACAGGAACCACGTTGGCCACCCACTGAGGGTAAGAAGTCACTGCTAGAAAACTGGCGTCAAACTGTTTCATAATCTCAGCCTTGATTTTTTCAGACATCTCTGGGCGCATTCGGCGGACCTTCTGTTTCACTGGAGGACAATCTTCTTTGGTAGGCAATCGGTGAACAACAATATCGGTATCCAACCCAGGCATATCTTCATAAGACCAGGCAAAGATCTCAACGTAGTCCCGCAGCATCTGAATCAACCGTTGCTTCACACTAAGCTCCAGATTTGCCCTGATCTTGACCTCTTTTTTGTCCTCTTCTGTACCCATATTTACTGATTCCACTGGCTCCTCATGTGGCTTTATAGCCCTCTCTTCCTGGAGTAACAGTCTTGCAAGTTCTCCAGGAACTTCGCAATCATCTTCACCTTCGTCTTCGGCTAAGTTGATCGGATTTTCGAAGTCATAACTGGCAATAGCAGAGTCGTTACCAGTGAGATCCAGAGTGGATGTAGACCTGTATATGTGAGTGTGTGTAAAATAGCTGTTTTGCAATATATAATAAAGAAAAACAAGGAGCGCAAAATTTGAAATGCAAGAACGTCCAATGCTTTTATTAATGATATATGAAAATGACACACATAAAGCCCTCACAAATGAAGCCACAGTGCCCCGGGTAAGACACCGGGCCATAAAGTTTAAGACATTGTCTGTTACATATTTAAAACAAAAAGTTTCATTACTGGGTGATGACAGAAACGGGCATAGAATCCTTCGCTGTCCAATTTCTTAATCCACCATCGGTAGTTGGGTAGATCCAACCGTCAATATCAAACTCTTCATCATCGTTGTCCCCGATAACATTCACTCCCACATCCTGTTTAGGCTTCTCTGGTGCTCCAAACTCGATCTCCTTAGCATCAATCAAGTCCTGTACCTTATTATTCAAAACCCAACAATCATCTGTATTATACCCCGGGCTATCAGAATGAAAAGCACAGCGGGAATTAGGGTTGTACTTCAGTGATGTTGTATTTGGATTCTTCGGGGCTTCCCTTGGAATCACTAGGTTGGTTTTCAGTAACTGTTGCAGAATCTGAGACAAAGTCATTCTGAGACGGGTGAATTGCCTTCGAGGTCTCTCGTCCTTTGACTGATTATTGTGATGAGGAGCACCAGCAGGTCTTAAAATAACAACCACATTAACAGCTTGGCGGCGTTCAGGTCTATTCTGGTTTTTCGAACTGTAGACAGCACTGGACTCTTTCTTAAAAGGCTTTTTCTCGGTGCTTGATGAGGCACCCTTCTGTATCTTACCATCCTTAATACCAGCCTCAATCCTCTCACCGGTCATAATTAGCTCTGTAAACCCAGACGAAGAGCTTCCAATCAGGTGGTTGAAAAATGGACCAGACAGGGTCCCCAGAAACATATCCACAAGCTCCCGATAAGCCAAGGGTGGTTGCACTCTTCCGAAGAGGTCCCTCCACTTTTGAGCATAATCTTTGAAACCTTCGCCCATTCCCATTGACATATCCCGGAGTTGGGTACGTGTGGGAGCGAGGTCGGAATTGTACTGGTACTGCCTGTAGAAAGCAGTAGCCAAATCTTCCCAACTGCGGATACTGGCTATGTCCAACTGGTAAAACCATTCAAGTTGAGTCCCTGAGAGACTGTCTTGAAAGAAGTGGATCCATAGGTTCTTATCAGCAGTGTACGGCTGAATCTTCCTTACATATGACCGAAGGTGCAGCTTCGGACAAGAAATTCCGTCATACTTAGCAAAGGCTGGAGCCTTGAATTTGTGGGGAATTACCACCCCAGATGATAGACCCAGATCACCAAAGTCCAGACCAGGCACTTTCTGAACTTCCATCGCATTCAACCGGTCTTCCAGTTGTTTGTATCTATCCTCAGCCGGAGGATATTGGTCTTTGTCGAAGTCCATCTTGTTGTCTGAGATCACAGGGCTAGGATCCCTCCTTTCTTCCTGACTATCTTTCCCTCCAGATGAGGTGGTCAAATCAACTTCATCCCGTAGCCTGTTTCCAAACATGTGACCTGTGTTAAATAGGATTGTCCTCTTCTTCTTCTTCTTCTTCTTCTTCTTCTTCTTCTTCTCTTTCAGAATCAGGGTCTTCAGATCTTGCTGACCCTTAGCTAGATTCATGAACAGCTCTTGAAATTGGGCATTCTGGGCCTGTAGGTCCTTGATTGCTTGCTCAGTTGATGGTTCAGCAGACATGATGAGTGCTAAAATAAACAACGAAGGTGATAAGTGACCTGTAATGGGTACCTGTTATGAAGTGCATGGGATGAAATGCGTATGATATGATTCCAAAGACAATCGAGAGATTCAAATTTGTAAACAAGAAATGAAACACACTTTTATTAGATAAACTTCGAAATTCAAATTGTTCAACAAATTGCCCTTAAGGCGTTACAAGAAAGGAAATACTGAAAAGTAAATAAAAACTGGAAAGGAAATAATCAAAGGACAATCAGTGCTCCCATGGTCTCTTCTTGTCGGTGCAGACATAGTCATTGAGGATCCGCTCGTTCTCCAGCTGCCTAGTCAACTTCTAGATCTTCTGCTCTTGCTCGTTGAACTTTTCTCGATAAGCATCTCGTTCTTCTCTCAGTTGCATCCAAGACCTTTTCAGTGCCCCAATGTCAGTGGGCATGTAAGGATGGAGGATGGTAGGAAGAACCCCCTCTTCATTAGCAACTTCAACAATGATAGGTAGGACGGCTTCATATGGCATACCTAGCTTCTGGGCACGGATACGAACCCATCTGAGATATGGCTCCATTGAAAGAGAAGTATTTGGACCCAGCTCATGTGGATCAGATCTGTGAACTCTATCCCAAGCCCTTATGAATCCGCGGCATTGCTTGTCGCTATCCCCTTGAAAATCAAAGATGATACTAGGCATTAGCAGCTCATGAGGTCCTTCTCTTCTGGCTCTCCCAAACTGACGTAAGGCTAAGCACGGATTGTAAGAAATTCCTCCATGGGTTCCTATCAGGGGAACATTGGGGTACTCCCCACATCGATCAATAATAGCCACCTCGTCCATGCCTTCTTTGTTCTTTAACACTGATTTGGGGAGGTGAGAAATAAACCACCTCGCCAATAATGGAGCACAGCACATCAAGGTTCCCCGCTTTCGGGCAGTACGAGCATAAAGCTGATGAAGAATGTCACCCAAGAGAGTGGGTACAGGATTACGAGAGATGAATATTTTCACCGCATTCACATCAACAAAGGAGTCAGGATTCAGAAACAATACCAAGCCGTATATCAGAAGAGCCAGAATATCTTCGAATGCCTTGAAGTCTAGACTATCCCAGAAATAATTAGCCTTACCAACCAAAAACTTAGTCAGAAAGCCCTTTGCTCCACTTCTAGTCTCCCAATTAGCCAGTACCTAATCCTTGGTCATATGAAGGGCTGCCGCAATCTCTTCGGGCCTAAGGATCTTCTCCCAACCAGTAAACGGGGTCTGCTCCAAAATAGAGATACCGAGCAGATCAGAGAACTCTTCTAAGGTGGGAACCAACTGGTAGTCCTGGAAAGTAAAGCAATGGTACAGCGGATCATAGAATTGGACCAAAACACTTATCATCTGCTCGTCCAATTTGGAGGTGACCAAACTGAGAAGATATCCATGTCTCCTGATGAAGGAGGTAGTATCAGGCATCTTTGCAATCAATTCTTTAAGCACAGTGGGAACCTGGACAAAGTTGATCCGGATGGTATTCCTATGCATGGGCATTATGACCTACAAAACAGAACAAAGATGAATCCCTCCTGTCTTTGAAATAGGTTAGTCCAATGCAAGATGTATGCAATGTTATGATGTCATGATAGAAAGCACATAACAAGTATCCACAAATAGCAAACATGGTAAAGACACACAAGTCACACAGAGAGCCCTTAGATTTCAGGCTGGCAAGGAGCTTAGGTACTACCCTCTTTCAGTTCAGTTGGTTTAAGCCTATCCTAACAATAGTAACCGGGTTCTAGAGGATCTCAATATCACTGGCTACCCTCGATCGGTCATAATTCCAGTTTAGCAACCTTTTCTTGCGGCCGGAATCATCGCGAGAGTTTAGTCTCAATGAGTGTAGCATACTCCTACTGTTCTATCGCCAAGTTGGTCAATTTAAAGGTTCTAAGATCAGTTGGTGCTTAATGACCCCTTATATGACCCATATTCTCCTCGTTCCAACACAAGGGATATCGGTACAATCTAAAGTGCCACACCAACGTAGCTATTGCTTCAACCGTATCGGTCTACGCTGTACAGTTCCCTCATAGTTTATTGCTACTTACCTAAAGGGTATCCCCAGATCTGGGTTAGGATCTATAGTAACTCCGATACAAGCCCACAAATATAAAGCATACAAAGCAAACAATTGAAAACACAATGATCTAATCCTAAGGTACACCCCACTTATTAAGAAATCCCCAGCAGAGTCGCCAGTTCTGTGATACGGTGGGAGAGAACTGACTATTTTGGAATGCTGGTTCACATTTTGCATTTGTTTTTGCAAAATGTCGCGGTAAGCAAGAGTCGCCACCGTCTTTTATTTTATCCAACAAGGAAAGGAAAAAAGCACAGAAAAATTCCTTTTTCGAGATGTTTCTCAGGTCCGGGAGGTAGATTATAGAAAGGGAAGGTGTTAGCACCCTTTCTATCCGTGGTTATCCACAGGCTCTTAGGTACTTGCTCATAGTGTTTTCAAAAATTGCTTTTCTTTGTGTTTGTGGGTTTGAAAGAAGTTTTTGTTTGAAAGGAGTGTAAGTGCGAAAAGTTTTTGTTTTGTTTTGAAAGAGGAAGTACCTAAGAACTATCTACCTACTCGAAAAAGGAATCAATCTGTGCTAATGTCCTTTGGACAATGCTATCCCACTATTGATGAGTAGGTAACGTCGTCGTTAGAGTTTAAGGGTCAATTCGAATTTAGGGACTTACGGTCACCAAAGCAATGTTAGGACGCCTTAGCGGTAACCCTAATGTCTTAGATCATTTGTTTTGAGGCAACAATATCTGAGGCAACCGTTTCGAGGCGACTATGATCTTTGGACAAGAGGGCGACCTCTAAAACAACCTATACTCAATGACCGTGTACGAAGGCAACCAAGTGGGGTGTACCCTAAGAGTGCGCATGTGCGAGTGTTGTTTTCGGTTAATTTTGTCTTTGTACATGTTAATGGTTATCTAAGTTGATTTTAGGTTAAACATCCATTCTTGTCATGCATACCTATTATCAAACATCTAGCAGTTATATTTTTACGGAAAATAAATTGCGGAATTTAAACTAAATTATTACAAGGCGTCGGGTATTTACATCGCCAAAAACAACCCTTGAAAATTTAAATGCGGAAAATAAATAAAGCGATAAAATAATTAAATGGTCCTAATTATCTATTACATTCCAGGAACAAATACAATATTGGATAAAAGAAAGTAAATCGCGTGCGGAAATTAAATCGGGTGCAAGTTTAGGGTTTTGACCCTTTTTTGAAAGAAAGTATCTTTTTTATTATTTTTGAATTAAGAAAGAAACTATCCTAAATTAATTATTAAATTAATAAATAAATAAATTAATTAATGAAAATAAATATTTTTTGGATTTTTGATATTTAAAGAAAGAAAATAAAATTAATCAATGTTAATAAAAACCTAATTATGTCTAAGTTAATTTTAATTATTTTACGAAAATGTGAAAGTTATTCTAATTAAAATTCTAAATCAATTAATTAATGTTTATTAACAAAAATAAAAGTTAGAATTTAATTTGATAAAGAAAATGTTTTGTTGTTGTTTTTTTAAGAAAAGAAATTAAGTCCTAAAAATTAAATGCTAAATTAATTATTAAATAAATTAATTAATGAAAAATATTAAATGACATATTTTTGGAGTTTTGTTAATTTAGGAAAGAAAATAAAATGATTAAATTAGTGTTAAAAACCTATTGATTTCTAATTAATTTTAAATATTTGTAAAAATCATTTAAAGTTATCTAACATTAATATCCTAATTAAATTAATTAATATTTATTAATAAAAAAATAAAATTCTGAAATTTAATTGGACATAAAATATTTTTGTGATTTTTTTGATGAAAAGAAGATTAATTATTTGGTTAGTAAAATAAATAAGAAATAAATAAATTGAAAATATAAAAAAAAAATAAAGAGTGAGAAATGGGCCTGAAACAACACTTTTGGGAGGTGTAAAGAGCATTCCTGAGCCCGGATCTTCGAAAGCTTCATGCTCTAACTATGGTGTTTTTTTATTCTTGCGTGGTACCTATGATTCAACCATCCATAACTGTTCTACATAAACTCAAACAAACGTTATCATACCATAAAATGTGATTAAAATTAGAGATTCGAAATTTAAAATTTTACCAAACCGGTGGGCGTGCTAGGCGTGTGATGGATTGCTCTTGGGCCTTGTAAGACTCATGAGGACTTCAAGAGGATGGTTTGAGGCATGATGTCAATTGCGAGAGGCCGGAACCTCGAGATATGACTTGCACCAATTCTTTGATTTCTGGAGAGCTTTTTGAAGAGCTTTTAGAGAACTTTTTGAAGAGCTTTTTGAGAGCTTTTTAGAGAGGATTTTCGTCCCTTTCAAGCTTGTATGGCTATATATTTATAGAGGGGAATGAGGAGACAAGAAAGCATGGAAATAATCTCCCTCATAATGTTGTGTTTTAAGACCATGATCAAGATTTAAAAAAAATGCCATATTTGATGATTCTCCATTATTAAACCTTCCAAATTTGATTTGATTCAATCTTTTTGTACATGATTAGTCTTGATACGAATTTGATGGTGGTGCTAGCTGTAAACAAAGCCTAAAACAATCAAAAAATCAAAAGTTATTAATTATTTGGATTTTCTATGATTTTATTTGATTTAAAATGAATAAATTCAATTAAAAATCAAATTAAATAATAAAAATGAAATATGGGCTCATGGCTGAAGCTAGGACACGTGGACAACTATGCAAGCTCAAATCAAATGGAAAAGAATGGGCCCATTTGACAAAATTTGAAGTTTTGGGGATAGTTGACTTTTGGTAATTTTGCAAAAAAGTCCAACTTCAACAATGCATAACTTATTTAATTTCGAACTTTTGGAGGTGTACTTGGACTTTTTAGAAATCTTGAGATGTCCTCTAACAAACCCTTTTGGTCTCATCTCATTTGATGTTCCATTCTCAAGTTATAAGCTTTGGCAAAAAAGGTGTTTTTGTTGACTTTCAAAAATGACCTATAATGTCCAAATTCATAACTTCTTGTGAGTGAATTGTTTGATCTTGGGGTGTGAAGATGGATTGTAGGAAATTGCATCCTCTTAAAAATGAGATTTGGATGGGTCATTTCTCATAAAGTATGAGAAAGTTATGCTTGGTCAAAGTTGAGTTGACTTTTCCTACAAAATCCTAATTTAGCAACTTTTGAGTCTTGATGAATTTTGAGAAATCCTTCATGAATCATGATCAAACCTTGATCAAATGATTAAATATACTTCAAAATGAGAATGTTGACAAATAATCTTGAGGTTTGACTGTATTTGGGTCACAATTTACTTTTGCCCTAACACAGTCGATTTTTGGACCCTTTGAGCAATTGACTGAGCAAACTTCCTCTGCAAGGCTTGAAATTTGGCATGGATGATCTTGAGAGCATATTAGGACATTGGGGAGCACTTGAGGTCACTTGGACTTAAGGATCTTGATGGAAAACAAAACCCTAATTTGGGGTTGATTGCCTTAGGAGATGATTTGACTGTCCAACTCTTGAGCAATCTTGAACCACTTGGAGATTTTTCTTGAAATGTTTTGAGTGATATGAGAGGGAAAATTTTGGGGTGCAACAGTTGGAAAGTTCTGGAACAACCAAGAAGCAAAGTTCTGATTTTTGAAGTGGAGATTGATGAAGGCCGTGTTACAGTCTGAAAACAGAAGTTGGGATGGCTCCTAAGTGTATATCAGAAGCCGTGGGGTGATTTGATTGGGAAATGCACAAGGAAAATTAGAGCTTGGATGCAAAAACCAGAAATTAGCATGTTTTTGTGTTTATGTTTGCAGTTTCAAGTTATTTGAAATTTCAGCAAGGTTTCAAGGGTTTTTCTCAAATCTTCGACCCCTTTAACAGTTGCAAACAAAGATCAATTTATAGGCAAGGATTTTGGAGTTTGGAGAAGTCAAGAGTACAACCATCATATGCTAGGGCGTTGACTTGTTCTTGAAGCAAGTTTAAACAAGTATGGTTCAAGGCACAAAGTAGGGTGGTTAGCAGCTTTAGCCGCACTTAATCTGAATTTGTAAGGATGAATTATGGAAAAGTACCATCAGAAGCAAAAGTAAAGCATGGGCCCAACATAAACTTTGTACAAAAGTTTGCTTTTCAAGGACAACAATGGTACTTCTATGCCACACGTGGGTAAATCCTTTGGATAAAGACTCAAAAGTGAGTGTGAGAATTAAATGATGGTGAGATTTATCAATATAGAAAACCTGGAATATGATATTATGCATCATAACTTAATTATGGATCAAAAGTTCAGCATCAACCTAACTTATAACGAACATCCAACTTCTGATCTTCGAATCTCCCTGCTCCAGCATGTTCTGAAGGAGTTTTCAGACTTTTCAGAAAACTTGTAACATGTTTTGCAGACCCTCTTTGAATTACTCTTGCAAATTCTGATTGAACCTACGTGAAAGCTGGCCTAGAATTTCTAACCAAATTCTGTCTTGGAAATACCCAGAATTTAATGAGTGCTGCAGTTTCATGGATATGTCTTTAAGGATTTATAACTTGAAATCCCAGCATTTCTAGGAGAAGTTTTATTCTGAAATGTTTTAGATCTCATTGAAATATACAACTCTTGTGTCATAAGTTCTTCCAGAATCATCTTGCATCATGGTGAAAATCTGGCCAGAAGTTCTGAACTTATCATATTTTCTTAACACTTAGAAAAATTTGTAAGTGTTTAGAATTTTGATTTTTCCAAAGTAATTTTGACTTTTGACTTTCTCGATGAAATAAACTTCATATTCTAACATACCTTAATGAAATGTGATTCTTGAAATTTGATTTGGATCCAAAAGTCAAAGTTTTACTTTTAAGTGTGTAATTGACCATTTTGCCCTTGTGCCAATTCCAAACCTAAATTGATGTATCAGTGCTGCAAACTTGATGTCATGGAAGATCTTGTGAGAGAAACCTTGAGAAGTGAGAGGGAAAATTTTGGGGTACAACAGCAATCCAGGCAAAAGTTAGGGATTTCATACAAAGAAATAAAGAACAAAAAGACTGCGATCTAAGAACTGCGACTACGAACCGCAAAGGGAGAGATAGATCTGAATCATACAACTCAGAAGCAAATGAGATAAGATCATTGTAATGATATTGGGGAACAGTAGCATCAATTATCATTTTTTATTACCATTCACAATTTTAAAACTTTCTGTAATTACCTCTTTCTAGGAATTGCATCTGGTATTCTCGCTTATTCAGGGGCATATCAATAAAACATTTGCTTTCTTTGCATCTTTCGAAATGAGTTTTTTTTCTTCTCAGACTTGTTTATAAAATACTACGATCATTACTTGTGAATATTGTCTTGAAATCATTTTGGGGAATTAATAAAATAAAAGCATTTGACAAAACATCGAAAAAACATTTTGGTTAAAAAAATATTGAAAGAGAACCCACGTCTATGTCCATGCACATGGCTACTCATACATCTTGCAATGCAAAAGTCTACACACATGTCTACGCCTATGTCTACGCTCACTATGCAAAAAGTCTACGTCTACACATACGTCTGCGCCTATGCTTGCACTCGCAATACAAAATCTACACACATGTCCATGTCTACGCCTGCGCTTACAACTTAAAAGGCTACACATATGCCAATACATACGTCTACGCTTACGACTGCGCTTATAACATACAAATCTACACATATGCCATTACCTACGTCTACTTATATGTCTACACCTGCACTTACAAATCAATGTTCAAATTTTGCGAACATTGTTCATTGTGTTCAAATTCAACAAATCTAAGATGACACAACATACAATGCCAGGGAATTGGTAACTCTAATCCAATGGTTTAAAAGAGAGAATGCCAGGAATAGTCTTCATAACCTTTCAAGACATGCGTGCATCTTACGTACATTTCATACATATATTTTTCAAAGCATACATAAACTATACATTTTTGCATACAATACACATATATTCAGGGTTCCATATCAATGTCAAACATCATACAATTTGCATACATCTGAACCTCTCAATATCAGACATCATACGCGTGTATCATGCAACAAACAAATAGTAACACCCTCAATTTATCTATCTAAGGGTCAACCAACAAAATACTTCTCCTACGATTCAACCTGTCACCTCAGTCTTCATGCCGTGACACGTTCATCCCATCACCTAAGTCTTCCTATAGTGATGAGTTCCTTACAAACCCAGATCATCGCCTCAGACTTCACGCAGCGATTTGAGAACTTAACCCGTTGCCTCAGACTTCATGTAGTAATGTGTTTATTTATTCCGCGACACAGATTATTGCCTCAGGCTTCATGCAGCAATGCTAAAAAACAAATTTAGCTTATCGCCTCAGACTTCACGCAGCGATTTACGAACCTAACACATTGCCTCAGACTTCGTGCAACAATGCGTTTCTTTATCCCACGCTCCAGACCATCGCCTCAAATTTCATGCAGCGATGTTCGAAAACCAAAATTTAGCTCATTACCTCAGACTTCATGCAACAATGTGCTTCTTTAATCCAAGCTCTAGACCATCGCCTCAAACTTCATGCAGTAATGCGCGAAAATAAATTTGGCTTATCGCCTCAGACTTCATGCAGCGATTTGTGAAACTAACCCATTGCCTCAGACTTCATGCAGCAATGTGTTTCTTTATTGCATAAAATCCAACCTATCGCCTCAGACTTCATGCAGTGATGTTCGAAAACAAAAATTTAACCCATTGCATCAGACTTCATGCAGCAATGTGTTTCTTTATTCCATAAAATCCAGCCTATCTCCTCAGACTTCATGCAGTGATATCCGAAAACCAAATCTAGCTTATCGTCTCAGACTTCACACAGCGATTTATGAACCTAACCCATTGCCTCAGTCTTCATGCAACAATGTGTTTATTTATTCCACAACACAGATCATCGCCTTAGACTTCATGCAGCAATGCTCGAAAACAAATTTAGCTTATCGCCTCAGACTTCACGCAGCGATTTGCGAACCAAACCCATTGCCTCAGACTTCGTGCAGCAATGTGTTTCTTCATTCCGCAACACAGACCACCGCCTCAGACTTCATGCAGCGATGCTCAAAAATACAAAATTTAGCTCATCGCCTCAGACTTCACGCAGTGATTCTCAAACCTAACCCATTTCCTCATACTTCATGCAGTAATGTGTTTCTTTATTCCAGGCTCCAGACCATCGCCTCAGACTTCATGCAGCAATGTCCGAAAACCAAATCTAGCTTATCGTCTCAGACTTAACACAGCGATTTGCGAACCTAACCCATTGCCACAAACTTCATGCATCAATGTGTTTCTTTATTCCATAAAATCCAGCCTATCGCCTCAGACTTCATGCAGCGATGCCCGAAAATCAAATTTAGCTTATCGCCTCAGACTTCACGCATCGATTTACAAATTTAAGATCATTGCCTAAGACTTCATGCAACAATGCATTTCTTTATTCTGTAACACCGATCATCGCCTCAGACTTCATGCAACAGTGCTCGAAAGAAAACAAAACTCTAGCCTATCGCCTCACACTTCACGCATCGATTTGCGAACATAACCCATGGCCTCAGTCTTCAAGCAACCGTGCATCATCAATTATTGTTGTATTCATCCTCCAAATGGATGAATAACCAAAAACCAAACCAAGACATACAAAATTGCGCTTTTAAGATCAAAGATTATCTGCCTCGTTATCAAACCCTGGTAAGCGATACATCATCAGCTTTACCTATTGCATTAAGACTCTTAAGGGTACGCTATATCAACGTAACCTTATGTTTGTCGGACAAATTTTGGGATACTTCAAATATTCAATAAACTTCCAATCAGAATGCGTGAGACTCGATTTTTCTCATGCTATTCGATTGGAAGATAATTGAATAGGGGCAGCTGTCGTACCCCAAATTTGTCCTACCTCGATAATTTTATGTTTTGAGATTAAAATAGAAGAAATGTTTAGTTAAAGATGGTACAACAATATATGATGGCCCATCTTTATCCAAGACTAGGGGGTGTATTTAATAGGGGCTTTCTAAATCAGAAAGACTCATAAATTCATCCGTGAAGCATGTTAGCCAATAGGCCCATGCAATTCGAAAATAAAAATCACCCGAGTAATTAATAATTTATTAAAGACCACTTAGGTTTAATTTGCTAGTAAATTAAGATATTAAGTCTGTTACGATTTATTGTTGTTTGTAAAAAGGAGGGATGAAATTTAATAGCCCATTTAAGTTTTGTTGATGTTAGTAAAAAAGAGAGGTGAAACTTCAATCTAAAGCCCATTAGAATTCATATTGGCCCATTTTCGTTTTAGTCGTTGAATAGCAAAAGAGGTGTATGATTATAGATTTACAAGCCCATTGAGGTTTTGTTAAATTAGTATATTTGTTGTTTTTTTATTATTACTAATGTTATTATAAAACTGTTGCTATTGTTTTCTGCTTTGTTAAAAAAAAACTATTTTATAAATTGTAAGTAAATTTATTATAATATTTTTGTATAGATTTACTTAATTAAAAGTTCTTAATTGTTGAAGAGTTGTAAAAAAGGCCCAAAATAAAAAATGCGTTGCATGCCCAATGAAAAGAAGTACATTTGTTGGCCCAATTCCCATTAACACACACTGTACCAATCAAACCAATAATCAGCGCATGTTTTCTGCTACTAACACCCACTGTGCAAATTACAAAATCAAATTACAAATGTAACTAAAACTAAATAAAATATGGAAAATATTTTACAGTACAAAATCCAATTAAACTAAATCAGATCTTATCCAAGCCCAAAATTTGCTATCTAAAATCAATATTCAGTAAATCCCATAATCTTCTACAAAACAAATCTAACATTACAGAATCAATTGAAAATACATTACGATCCAAAAATGACAGAAACATAATCAATTAACAAGCAATATAAATCCCTAACTTGATTCTAAATCCTAAATCTACGTTGTAACAACAAAACCCTAATTCTAAAAACCTATATATACTAAGAAACACAGTAAAAAGAAAAGGGGAGGGAGAAGAAACTGAATATACAATAAGGAGGACAGAGACAAGAAGACAGAAGGCCAGAGCAAGGACAGAGGGGTTGGTTTGAGAAGAACCACCATTGAAGCCGCGAAGATTGAGAGAGGACGGTTGGGGTTTCAACTTTTGAAACCTTAATCGTGGCTTTTCGCCTCGCCCTTGTTGCTTCGCCCCTGAGTACCGCCAAATGCCTCTCGTCACCACCGCTACTCCACTCATAGCGTCGCCATGACCTGCAAGATCAAAAGGGGAAGGGGATTAGTCGAACCGAAAGAGACCCAGAAATCAGAATACGGAAATGCAAAAGGGGTAAATAGACCTAACTTGCTTTTTTGTTGTTTTTGTATTTGGGGGTTACGATTAAGGGGTTCTGGGTTAGGGTTTTTGTTGCGCCGCCGCGAGAAGTGAGGGTTCTGGCTAGGGTTTGTAAGAGTGAATGAGGAAGAAGGTTAAAGGGGAAAGAGAGAGAGAGAGAGAGAGAGAGAGAGAGAGAGAGAGAGAGAGAGAGAGAGAGAGAGAGAGAGAGAGAGAGAGAGAGAGAGAGAGAGAGAGAGAGAGAGAGAGAGAGAGAGACGAGGGCACTGTAAAGAGGATGGAAGAGGAAGCTGATGAAAAATGAAAAAAAAACAAATGAAATAAATATGTTATATTTAGATGTTATTCAATGCGTGCATGATTACCATAGCTAATGTACTCCCTCAATTCTGTATATCTGATCCTCATCAGACGGCCATTAGGCCAAGTCACACGGTAAGAGTCGTGCGCCCTCACCCATACAATTGTGTAGATCCTCCAATTTGCTTATGGGCCAAGCCCATTAACTTTTAACACCCCCTTTGTCCATATTTACTAAACACCTAAACCATTCACACCCCCTTGTCCAGCAAACATGATGGGCTTAGCCCAAAATCTTAACAACACCCCTACTTTTACTTGTTAATTAGAAATTACACCCCGTGGTAATTAAATATTTCCTACATTTTTATTATAATTATTATATTTTTATTTTATTTCCTCATTATTATTATATTTTAATTATTAGCTATTAATTTTATTTTATTTTTTATATTAGATGCAAATATTATTTATTTCTTATTTTTGTATATATTATTATTATAATTTTTGTATATAAGTATTATTATTCTTATTATTAATTATTAATTCTAATATATTTTATTTACTATTTAAATATTATTATATTATCATCCAAATCATTTTTATTCAAAAAAATTGCATACATTATTTTATTATATTATTTGCATTAAAATATTTTTAATCATGCATTAATCAAGATATTTTTGCAGTTAATACGATTAAAAAACACTCAACAAACAACAAACTATTTTTCGCAATAAACTAAGTTAATCAACTGTTTTTGCAAAAGGATTTCAAACAGATTCTGACTTACCGCATATTTAGTCAAAATCTCCGCAATCACTACTCCGACCAAAATGCGAGGTGATTCAAAATACGCTTGCGACCCCTAAAAAACACCAACCCCATACGAACTACGAATTGGGACTATGATTCCTCATAAGAGGATACGTAGGAATACGATCAAAAATTGTAGCGACTTCCCCTATTAAAAATTAAAACTCTTTTCCCCTGTAAAAAATTTAGACCCTTCCCCTAATAAAATTTAAATCCTGTTTCTCCAACTCAAACCTAAAACCTAGTGTCCTTGTGAACAAGGTAGATGAAAGGTGCCTAACACCTTCCTTTCATCTAGATAAGTCCAAAACCTAGAATCTTTGTCTGCGAATTAGGGTTTTCTGTTAGATTCCCTTTCCTAGGATAAAAACTAATAGTGGAGGCTCTGATTAAAAAACTAGTTGCTACAGATGTTGGACTTTATAAGAGGTCTCTTTGTGGGGGATTCTTGTTCCTGGTGTATAAGGAGGAGTCCACTGAGGAAGGTTGACTTCTGTTGTTCTCTTGCTTGAGGAAAACTCAGGGGAATAGAATCTAGGAACTTCAGTTGTTCAAGGCTTTACTGAAGAGTTATCTCTGTACTGGAGAGATGAGAGTTTACTACTTTCTGGTTGAAATCCAGGCTTCACAGCGACTTGCTGGGGATAATGGAATTAACCTTTATCTGAAAATGTAATAAAAAGAGCTTGTGTATGGTTGTTTTAGGATGAGTCTGTGTTAGTCTGCATCCGGAGATATATGAGAAGGAGCCTGTGTGGGGCTGCTTCAGGATGAGTCTGTGTTAGACTGCATCTGGATGATGAGAAGGAACCCGTGTAATATTTCTTCAGGATGAGTCCGTGTTAGACTGCATCTGGAGGTCACGAGAAGAAACCCGTGTAAGTTGCTTCATCTGGTCATGTAGATAGTTTTCCTGTCTGGTTTCAGGTATTAATCTACAATTAGTCATTCACGGATAGTTGTCCTGTCTTATTTCGGGTATTGATCTGGGACTTGCTTTTGTTGGTCATTAAGATAGTTGTCCTAGCTAGTTTCAAGTATTAATCTCCGAAATTAGAAAGAAAGATAGTTTTCCTGTCTGGTTTCGGGTATTAATATTCAATCTACTCATGTAGATAGTTTTCTTGGCTTGTTACAGGTATTAATCTATAATCGGTCATCCACAGATAGTTGTCCTGGCTTGTTACAGGTATTAATCTGGAACTTGTTTTTGTCGGTTGTTGAGATAGTTGTCCTGTCTGGTTTCAGGTATTAATCTCTAACCTGAGAAAAAAAGATAGTTTTTCTGGCTTCTTACAGGTATTAATCTTCAATCTGCTCATGTAGATAGTTTTCCTGGCTTGTTACAGGTATTAATCTACAATCGGTCATCCACAAATAGTTGTACTGGCTTGTTACATGTATTAATTTGGAACTTATTTTTGTTGGTCGTTGAGATAGTTATCCTGTCTAGTTTCAGTTATTAATCTCTGACCTCAAAAAGAAAGATAGTTTTTTGGCTTGTTACAGGTGTTAATCTTCAATCTTCTCATGTAGACAGTTTTCCTGGCTTGTTACATGTATTAATCTACAATTGGTCGTCCACAAATAGTTGTCCTATCTTGTTACATGTATTAATCTGGGGACTTGGTAACATTGGTCACATAGATAGTTTCCTCGTCTGGTTTCGGGCATTAATCTGTGGCCTGCTGTATTTGTTGGTAAACCTGTCTTACTTCGGGAGTTCATACCACTTGGCCGTGTAGATAGTATCCCCATCTGGTTTCGAGCATTAATCTTTGAACTACTGCATAAATTGAAAATGTTTGTCTGTCTGCAAACTCAACCTGGAAAGGTAAAGTCAGTTTTAGGCAATGTCATGATGTATGAATTGCATGATGCTATAAAAAATGATATTATGATTGTGATCGGTGGATCTGGAACTGACTGTTTTTTTAGCTGGTTCGCGAAATGTCGCGGAAGCAAGAGTCGCCATCGTCTTTTATTTTCTCCAAATGGAAAGGACAAAAGCACAGAAAAATTCCTTATTGAGATTAGTTCTCGGTTCCGGAGGTAGATTTATAGAAAGGGAAGGTGTTAGCACCCTTTCTATCCATGGTTATCCATGGGCTCTTAGATACTTGCTCATTTGTGTTTTCAAAAATGTTTGTTTGCTTTTCGAGTGTGAGTGGGTTTGAAAAAGTTCCGTTTAAAATTTCAGTTCGACTCTTGTATCAGTCCTCAAGAGTGTTTGAAAAGTTGTTTTTGAAAGCTTTTTGCAAAGTGTCGGTGTGAAAAGAAGTTTTTGATTTGTTTTGAATTAGAGCAAGTATTTACGAGTCATCTACCTACCCTAAGGAATTCGTCTGTGTAAATGTCCTTAAAGTAGTGCCATCCCACCATTGATAGGTGGGTAGCACCACCGTTGGAGGTGTTCGGGTCAATTCGAGGGTTCGGGACATTGTGGTCACCAGAGCAATAGGAAGACACCTTAGAAGCTACCCTCATGCCATGTTCATGGACATGAGGACTTACTAAAATGTCCTCTACTCGACGATCACGTTTCGAGGGGCAAGGCAACAGTGAGACGTACCCTAGGGGTGGTGTGTGAATTGTGTGTCATTTTCAATTATGTTTATCTTGTCATGCATTGGTGATCTACGCTTTGTCTTTATTTTTGGCATTCATTCTTTCATGTGGTTATTAACAGTTAAAAGGTGCGGGAAGATAAAAATCCTACGCTATTACAAAGGCGCGGGTCTACATCGCCAAATTAAACCAAGACCCGATTTGAATAAATAAAATGTGGAAAATAAATACCCTAATTAATCTATTACAAGGCTTTGGGGCAAGTACATGAAATTTAAAAAAGGGAAATAAAAGTAAATGTGCGAAAAGAAATAAAATCGAGAATGCGAGGGCGTTGGACCCTTTTTAAAGAAATTAAATTGAAATCATAAATTAATTAAATTAAATAAAAGCAAGAACTTATTTTTTTGGAGTTTTTGTATTTATGGAATTTAATGAGAAAATTAATTGGAATTAAAAGTTAATTAAAACCCTAGTTCTAAATCGTTTTTAATTTATTAAAAAAATGTTTAAATTGTAACCTAATTTAACCCTAATTAATTAAATGGCATATTTATTTACAAAAATAACTAATAATTAAATATGGTGAAAAAGGAAAAAAAAGAATAAAAGTATAAAAACCCTAATTTCTACATTTTTTAGTTTATTGAAAAAAACATTAAAATTAAACCTAAGATTAAAACTAAATTAGTTAACAAAATTTATTTACAAAACTATTTATGAATTAAATATTAAAACATATTTTTATTTTTTATAGTTTCTGATTTTTTTTGTATTTTTATGTTATTAAAATTAATTTTATGAATTAAAAGAAAATAATTAAAACAAATAAATAAAAAGAAAGAAAAAAGAAAAAGGGAAAGAGATACAAACAAGATGGGTGTTGACCCAAAGTTGGAGGTGAATTCACAGCAATTTGGCCCATTTGAAGAAGGCCCTTTTGACTTTTCTGGCTTGCATATGGATGTGTTGACTAATGCGTATGGTAGGCTGCTTGTTATGGCCCTCAGATTGAGCTTCAGGGACATGTGGCAGGCACTGATGTGAGGGTGTATTGTGGAACCTGGATAGCACGCTGCATGGAAGTGTATTGAAAAAATATTATTGAAGAAAGTGGGGGACCTGGGAATCGAACCCAGGTCCCAACGTTTACCATGCTAACGCCTTGCCAATTGTGCTGTTTTCTTTCTTTGTTAATATAATGGGATATAAATAATAAGAGAGAGAAAACTCAGGTTAGTGGACAAAATAGAAAAAGGCGCCAGTTATTTGAATCAACCAACCACAGTCCAACACGCATCATCTTCTCCAATTGCGTCGTTTTCACCTGAAAAAAATGGAATAGATAGCGGGGGTTTTAAACCCCCACTAAGTGAAGAACACAAAAATAGCGATTAGGCCCTGGGCTCATATAAATTGAGCGCGAGGTGTGGCTTTGAATCGTTGGAATGTCACGAATCCAATGGCGTTGGTCTTATGATCTAATTTTTCCCCAGGCGAGAAACCCCAATTTCACATCTTTGAAACCCTAGGCAGCTTCCATGGTGGATTCGCGTATATGGCTTAAAAACTCAATTAAATGATGCCAACAGCTTTAGAACAACCATGTTAGTATAAATCAATGCTTAAAACATATGGAAAAGAGGTGCAAATGCAAATACGATTATGAAAAAAAATTGGGAACAGGGCCACGTGATTCTACCGTTTCTGGCTGTATGAAGACTTAATTTTGATTGGGAAAGATCCCTGGCAATGTGAGCAAGCTTATGGAATGGTTATTTTTCCTTGAAACAAACTCTAACTGTGTTTTTAGTTTTCAAAATTTTGACAAAAAATGCAAAGTGATGCTTTGGTTTCAGGCGCAGCTTCTAGGTTCTTTGCATTAGGTTTGCAATATGTAGATGTATGTGAATGTTTTAGGTCAACAAAACAAGCCCAACATCCAAGTTTTAATGCCTTTGAATTTTGTGATTTTGCATAATCTTTTTCAATCTTTTTCATGTCTTTTTGAAGCCAATCATTTCCAATTCTTTCCATATTGAGTGTGCACGAAATATTTAGGCTTTATTGAGAGAATATGCTGCAAAAAAGGATTGGAAAACATGATTTTCTATTTTTTGTCATATTTTATTTTAATTAAATGAACTAATAATAATAATAATTCAAATAATTAATAAAAAATGATAAAATAAATCCCTTTAAAGTCAATGGGTCGTGCATAGCTTTTGGGTGATGATTCTTGGAAGAAATTGAGGCCCATTAGCAATTTTGAGGCATTTGAAGCAAAGTTGACTTTTCAAAATTCCCAAAAATTTCCCAACTTCCACAAGGCATATCTTGCTCAATGTTTAAGCTTTGATCATGTTCTTGGACATTTTGGAAAGGTCTTGAAGTCCTCTAACCAATGCCTTTGGTCCCATGTCATTTTGATTTACCAATCTCAAGTTATGGTCTTTGACTTAAAGTCCCTTTTTGTTGACTTTTGAAAATGACCTATAATGTTGAGATTGATAACTTTTTGTGAGAGCATTTCTTGGACTTGAAGTGTGAAGAGGAGTTATAGTAAATGTCATTCTCTTCAAAATGAGCTCTGGATGGAATTTTTCTGATAAACCATGTGGAAGTTATGCCTTGGTCAAGTTACAGTTGACTTTTTCAACTGTCCAAATATGAAAACTTTTGCATCTTGAGACTTTTTGAGCCATGCCTTGAGAATCATGATCAAGAATTGATCAAATGATGTTTGTGGCTTCAAAATAAGATGTTGACAAAAAATTTGGACTTTTGACTGTCGAATGACCATTTTACCCCTACAGTTGACTGCTGAGCAATTAGGGTTTTTGACTGTGCAATTTTGTACTGTGAGCCTTGAAACTTGGCATAAGGATGCTTGACAATGTGGGACTTGATTGGACCCTTGGAAACTTCAATTTTTTTTCCAGAACAAGAACCCTAATTTTTGACTGTTAGGAGGCCATTGAACTGTGCAACCTTTGGGAGATTTTGAAGCATGCTCTTTGCAAATCTTGAAGAATATGGGAGGGAAAATTTTGGGGTACAACAATGATATATGCATTTATGCTGCATATGCTATGATGTTTGTAGAAATGATGTATGAATGCAATGTATGAATGTATCAATTTTTCTATTGCAGGGTTGTTGAATTAGGTAAAATAAATCCATGATTGTTGCTAGGGGTGAAGAATGTATGTCGTTAGATTTTGTTTGAAGTTGAAATGCTGGGAGACAAATTTCTGTTATTAGAGAAATAAACTCTGTTGGGGAAGGGAAACTCCGTTCACTGTTTGGGGATTTTTCTTAAATCCTGTTGGGGAATCCTGAGAAGCTTGGCGACTTCACTGGAGAATCTTTTATTGGAGCAGTAATTTGGAGATTCTTGTTCCGTCGGGGATATGAGAACACATGACACCATTAGGATGCATGCTGAGAATATGGTAGTAGTAGGATGACCCTGCCTCTGTACCTGTTTGAGAAAGTATCTGCTGGAGAAAACATTTGTGGGGATTTTGTGGATGGCCCTTAGATATTGTCCTATTTTTTAAAGTCATTAGTAACTGTCTTTATATTTTTTATGCATATATTTGAAAACAGTAATCACATTGAAATGCATATGTTCAAAAATAATCACTGGACGTTTTCACAAACAAAACAGAAAAATAAAAACAAATAGTTTGGCACTTTCAAAGTAATAGCTTTGTACTAACTTGAATAAGTATTTTTTGTACAAGGAGACGAACATCCTAGTAAGAGAATGTCGTTGTAAGAATAAAACTCTACAAAATAGCATATAAAGAGAACATCTATGTGAAATAATCCCTTTGGGTTCCCATTCTGCTATTGCCTTTATGTATTTTGAGTGTCTCATCTCTTTGCTGCTTATCTGAAACTGACTGGATTGATTAGTACCACTTGACCTCGATAGTTGATACCGAAGATTGGCTGTAAAGTGATCCAATGGAACACAGTTATACGCTTTAAATCCCTAACTTTTGCCTGGACCGCCCTTCCGGGTTTTCAGTCCACCGAGATACCCTTTTTTGCCCAAGCCGCCTTTTCAAGTTTTCGACTTGCCGGGTGTACAAATTTTTTCCATATGTATATCCCTAATTTTTGCCCGAACCCTTTTGGTTCGCCGGGATGCCCTTATTTTTTCCTAGGCCAGTCAACCTAGCGGGTCTATGTTCATGCGTAGTATCTTTTAACTATTTCCGCGTTTACCGGGTGTGGAAGGTCGTCACCGTCCATAGTTGTGATACGGTGGCAGAACCAGAACTGTTTGAATGCTGGTTTTTGTTTTGCGTTTTTTTATTCGCAAAATGTCGCGATAAGAAAGAGTCTCCACCGACTTTTATTTTATCCAACTGGAAAGGACAAAAGCATAGAAAAATTCCTTTTTCGAGATTTTGAGTACGGGGGGTAGATTATAGAAAGGGAAGGTATTAGCACCCTTTCTATCCGTAATTTTACACGGGCTCTTAGGTACTTGCTCATCATTTTGAAAATTGCTTGTGTGTGTTTGATTTGAAATTTTTTTTTGTTTTACTTCGATTTAACCCTTGCTTCTATCTTCAAGAGTGTTACAAAGTGTTTTTGAAAACTTTGTTTGAAAAGAGTGTAAGTGTGAATAAGTTTGTTTGTATTGAGCAAGTACCTACTATCATCTACCTACTCGAAAAAAGAATTGTTCTATGTTCGTTTCCTTTAGACAGCGCTATCCCACTATTAGTGAGTAGGTAGCACCATCGTTGAAGTTTTAAGGGTCAATTCGAAAGGGACGTACGATCACTAAAGCAATGTTAGGACTTCTTAGTAATAACTCTAATGTCTTAAGATCAATATTTGAGACAACAATTCCGAGGCAACCTTTCCGAGGCAACTTTGATCTTTGATACAAAAGAGCGACCACTAAAATACACTATACTTAATGACCGTTTACCGAAGGCAACCGAAGTTGGAGTATACCCTAGGAGTGCGCATGTGCGAGTGATTCAATTTCAAGTTTATTATCTTTGTGCATTTAGGGTTTGCTAACCGTTTTAAAGTTTACATACAGTCTTGTCATGCAACCCTATTACCATAGATCTAACAGTTTAATGTTTGCGGAATTTAAAGTGTGGAAAGTAAAGCTACGCTAGTACAAGGCTTCGGGTATTAATTATATAGCCAAAAACAACCCGTAAAAAAACGATAAATGAACGAAAAGTCCTAATTAATCTATTACATCTTGTGAGCAATTACATCAATATTGTAAAAATAATAAAACGCGTGCGATAAATTAAGAATGAGGGAAAATTAGGGTTTTGACCCCGTCTAACCTAATTAAAAGGTAATTTTATTTTTGTGATTGTTTTTTATTATTTAGGAAAATAAAGGTTTGAATTAAATATGTACAAAATTACTTAATTAAATTAAATTAAAGAAAATAATTTACATGACCTATTTTTGTATTTTGTTATTTTTAAGAAAAAGAAAATAAGAATTAAATTAAAATAAAACCCTAATTTTCTAATTGTTTTTAATTTATTTACAAAAGAAATTAAGTTACCCTAAAATTAAATAAACTAATTAAATTAATTTTTTTGATAAAAAATAACCTAAATCTAATTGGATGAAAAATTATTTTTATGATTTTTTGATAAAAAGAATTAATTTTGTGTTAGTAAAAATAAATTAAATGAATTAATAAAGAAAATATAAAAAGAAAACTAAAAGAAATGGGCCTGAAATCAGTAATTTGGAGGGTGTGAATAGTAGCTCCTGGGCCCAAAAAGCAAGGGTCCACGTTGACTTCCAAGATCCCAGGCGGTGCATTGACTGGGGTATATCATGGTCCTCCAAATGATGGCCTTCAGATCTGGCCTTTTGGCAATCGAAAGGTTGAATCTTGAGGGTTCATGGTGGTCTCCCTACCTTGTGTGCACGCCTGATCATCTGAATGAAAATAATATGAAATAATGGGGGGGACCTGGGATTCGAACCCAGGTCCTATAGCCTTTTCCACCTGCATCATTACCAACTGAACCACGCGCTTTTATTGTACATGGAATAACAATTAATCAATATATTAAAAACAAACAAAATAAAAAGAATCACGCGCGAAATTTCAAATGGGGCAATCAGGGCTTGCCACGCAAGTCGTCTTCTTCCCCTCTCCATTGGTAAAAGTCAGATACTTTTACCTACGGACAAACGTTCGTCACTACAAACCCTGCACCTTGCAAAATCATATACAGGCATGATAAATGAATTCTAATGCTGTGGATTGATTCGTCTTGGCCAACTGAGCATCATGGTGCCCTTCTTGTGGACCAATTTTGCCTGTGTAAAAAGATCCTAAAACAAGACAACAAAACCTAGCAATGGTAGATTCCAGTATAACCAATAAAAATGTAATTAATTGTTATGAGTAGCTTGCAAATGCTTCAAGGAACAAGAATATGTAAGTATTTCATGCTATAATTTCCAAAATAACGTGATTCAATTACAAGAAAAGTTCAAAGTCGTGAACCACTTACATTGGGTTTTAGCGCAGGAAAATCCTTGTTCTTGATTGGTATAGGTTCCTTGAGTTCTCAGGAAGCGAAAGGGATACTTGGAAAGGTTTGAAAGCACCTACAAATACGAAAACAAATCACCTCTTTCTTTGATTTTTTTCAAGTTTGGTTCTGCCTTTGTGCGCCTAAAAACCTTGTGTGCTAGGTCTGCAATTGTCCACTATATACCAAGGGATGAATTAGGTTTACAAATATGATCTCAATCTTTGCCAATTATGATTTTTGATCTTGGTTTGATTCACTTGAAAATCTTTCCAAAATAGGCCAAAATCAATCTTTTTGTGCCCACCTATGCCTTGCACGAATTGATTCACTTGCTAGCTGGATATAGGACCTGAAATGTGCACAAGATCTTGAGGTTTCAATGATTTGGATTTTTTCATGATTTGTTTTGATTTAAATGATTTAATTGAAATAAAAAAATGAAAATAAATAGCAATAATAAGATAAAGACAAATGGTAATATCTAGGGCTCGTGGACCATGCTACCAACTCAAAACAAGTGCAAAAAGTTAGGCCCATTTAGCAAAAATTGCAATTTGAGGTACTTTTGACTTTTGGCAATTTTGCAAAAGAGGTCAACTTCACCAATGCATAACTTCCTCAATTTTGATTCTTTGAAGGTTTTCTTGGACTTTTTAGAAATCCCAGGATGTCCCCTAAGCAACCCTTTTGGTCTCATCTCAATTGAGTTTTCCATGTTTATGTATGAAGCTTTGACAAAAAAAGGTGTTTTTGTTGACTTTTCAAAATGACCTATAATGTCCAAATTCATAACTTCTTGTGAGTGCATATTTTTAACTTGGGAGATGAATATGAAATGTAGGGTATTGCATCCTCTTCAAAATGAGATTTGGATGGGTCATTTCTCATAAATTATGAGAAAGTTATGCTTGGTCAAAGTTGAGTTGACTTTTCTTGCAAAACCCTAATTTAGCAACTTTTGGGTTTTGATGAATTGTGAGCAATCATTGATGAATCATGATCAAACCTTGATCAAATGATGAATAATACTTCAAAATTAGGATGTTGACCAAAAATCTTGAAGTTTGACTCTATGTGGGCCACAGTTGACTTTTGCCCTAGCACAATCAATTTTCAGGCTTTTGAGCAATTGACTGAGCAAACTTTCTCTGCAATGCTTAAAACTTGACAAGGATGATCTTGAGAACATATTAGGACAATGGTGAGCATTTGGGATCCCCTGGACTCAAGTATCTTGATGCAACATGGAACCCTAATTTGAGGTAGACTGCCTTAGGAGAGAGCTTGTCTGGTCAACCCTTGGACTTCCTTGAGCAATTTGAAGACCTCACTTGAAATGTATTGAGAAATATGGGAGGGAAAATTTTGGGGTACAACAGCTGCCCTTGTTCAATCTTCTTAAACCCGAGGATGTAGATTGGCTTGTCTGCCTTTCGTGATCCGAAGGTGGAAGATGATTGAACACTAGAGTGCCCAGAAATTTGCACTCGCATGAAGTGGTACTTGTCTTATGATGTCGAGAATGGGCTTATAGATTCCATTTGGATATTAATGACAGAAGATGGGCTTAAAGATGCCATCGGAAGAAGTGTCGATCGCCTAAGAGATTCCTTAGCGAGAGCGTGTATACCTGTTGTTGAGGAAGATTAAGTTGGGGAATGTATTTCTCTGTCTTGTGAAAAGTTGAATTTTAGGAGCTTCAGTCGTCCGTTATTCTACTGGGGAATCATCTCTTGGTTGAAGAGGTGAAAATGAACTACTATCTGGTCGTGATCCAGGCTTCATAGTGATAAGATCGACTGATATCCGGTCGTGCTCCAGGCTTTACAGTGACTTACTGGGGAGATCAGATTAAACTTGCTATCCAGTCGTAATCCAGGCTTTGCAATTTCTCAATTCTGATCTGGTCGTAATCCAGGCTTCAGAAGGAGTTCAGTTGTTATCTGGTCGCATCCGGGCTTCAACTTGAACTTAGGGCACACTAATATCTGGTCGACTCCGGGCTTCTTAGTAATTGTCCATGTAAATTGCTATTTGGTCAAAATCCAAGCTTCACAGTGTCTTTTACCGTTATCTGGTCATAATACAGGCTTCACGATGTTTCATACCATTATCTAGTCGAATCCAGTCTTCATGGTGTTTTGTACTGCTATCTAGTCGAACCCAGGCTTCACAATACCCTACTTCTTATCTGGTCGAAATCCAGGCTTCAGAAGAAATCAAGTGGTTATCCAGTCGCATCCGGGCTTCCATTTGATTTTAAGGCCTACTAATATCCGGTCTACTCTGGGCTTTATAGTAATTGGCCGGGTGAACTGCTATTTGGTCGAAATCCAAGCTTCACAGTGTCCCTCACTATTATCTGGTCGTAATCCCAGGCTTCAGTGTTCCTTTACCGCTATCTGGTCGTAATCCAGGCTTCACGATGTCTCAAACTGCTATCTGGTCGTAATCCAGGCTTCATGATGTATTATACCATTATGTGGTCGAATCCAGGCTTCATGGTGTTCGAGGAACTCAAGATATTATACCGGTCGAATCCGGGCTTCATAACTTGTATTAAAGATATACCACTATCTAGTCATAATCCAGGCTTCGTAGTATTCTTGGCTTCTATTTGGTCGTTACCCAGGCTTCACAACGTCTTCTACCATTATCTGGTCGAGTCCAGGCTTCATGGTGTCCTTTGTATTACTATCTGGTCGTAATCCAGGCTTCACAATAACTTTCTGGGGATTAAACTATTATCTGGTCGAATATGGGCTTCATAGCTTGAATCTGAGGTAAACCACTATCTGGTCGTAATCCAGGCTTCACAGTATTCTGATACTGTTATCCGGTTTTTCTCCGGGCTTCACAATATGATTGAGAGATCAAGATACCATCCGGTTGTGCCCGGGCTTCATAGCTTGAACTTTGTGAGAATTTGATTGTATCTTTTCCTGAAAAGTAAAGGGTTAGTCGGATGTAATGTCATGATGCATGACATGTACCGAGCAATGATGTTCTCAAAATAAATGAGATTGTGTTGTATGATGCGTATATACATGCCATGATGTATGGATGTGCAATGCTTTTATGATGTTCTCTAGTTGGGGAAAATAAATCCCGGGACTACTGATGGAGAATATAAAGAGTTTCGCTCGTTGGGGATAACAATCGAAGATGATCGGCGAATATCTTGGCAGGAAAATAATTTTGCTGGAGAATAAACTAGCGAGAGAAGGACTCTGTGGGGGAAAGATACTTTGCCAGAAGGTCTGCTGATTTGGAGAAATAACCTCGGCTGTGGATGAATTTCTGTTGCTGGCAGTGATGAACTCTGTCGGGGATAAAATTTATGTTTGTGGAAGAAATAAACTCCACTGGGGATGGTCTTCCATCGTTGGTGATAGATGAACTCTGCTTGGGGATAATCTTACCGACTCATTCGCGATTGCAACGTCAGTTGGGGAGAGTTGTGTCTTGTTCGAGAAAGCTAACATCATTGTCTTTAGACACGTTTTACTCCGCGGGGAGTGTATGCATTTTTAGTCATATTCTCGAACCGAGTCTATCCTTGTACCTGGTGAATAGAGTAACTGTAAGGCTTGCACATTTCTTGTTTGCCCCTGTTTCTGGAATTACGAGTAATCGTCTTTTGTTTCACATGTAAATATTTATGAGCAACAATTATTTTCAAATGCATATATCAAAAATGAATCATTGGACGTTCTTGCAAAACAAAACAGAAAAAGAAAAACAATTTTGAAATTTATTGTAAAATGAATTGTATTGATTTTGAAGTTAGCCTGTAATAGGCATTTTTGTACAAGAGGCTGACGTCCTAGTAAGAGAAAGCCACCGAATGATAGAATTTATACAATTTGTGAAAAACAAAGAAAAACAGATATGTGAACAATCCCACTGGGTTCCAACTCTGCTATTGCCTTTATATCTTCGAGCGTCTCATCACTTTGCTACTTGGTTAAAGGTAGATCAGATTGATTGGCGCCGTTCAAGCTTGATATTCGATACGGAAGTTTGTTACAAGATGATCCAATGAGACATAGCGTTACGCTTTAATCCCTAATTTTTGCCTGGACCGCCCTTTCGGGTTTTTAGTCCACCGGGATACCCTTTTTTGCCCAAGCCGCTTTTTCAGGTTTTCGACTTGCCGGGTGTACAGTTTTTTTCATTTTCATCCCTTACTTTTTCCTGAACCCTTTGGGTTCACCGGGAAGCCCTTATTTTTGCCTAGGCCAGTCGACCTAGCGGGTCTTTGATTATGTGTAGTATTTTTTCACTATGTCTGCATTGACGGGGTGAGGAAGGTCGTCACCATCCATGGTGGTTAGAATCATAGCTCCTCCCGAGAAAATGTTCTTAACCACAAATGGCCCTTCGTACGTAGGGGTCCATTTTCCCCTGAGATCACCTTGAGGCAGTATGATGCGCTTGATCACCAGATCACAAGATCCCCAACTTGATACTCCTGTCGTCTGACTTTCTTGTTAAATGCCTTGATCATTCGTTTTTGATACGTCTGACCATGACAAATAGTAGTAAGTCTCTTTTCATCGATTAAGTTCAGCTGATCTAGCCGAGTCTGAATCCAATCGTCTTTGCTCAAACCTGCATCCTTCATAATCCGGAGAGAGGGCATCTGAACTTCAATGGGTAAGACCGCTTCTATGCCATACACCAGAGAGTAGGGTGTTGCCCCTGTTGATGTCCGCGCCGAGGTACGGTATCCGTGAAGAGCGAATGGTAACATCTCGTGCCAATCTTTGTATGTCACCGTCATCTTCTGCACAATCTTCTTGATATTCTTATTAGCTGCTTCAACAGCCCCATTAATCTTCGGCCGGTAAGGAGAAGAGTTGTGATGCTGTATCTTGAACTATTTGCAGAGCTCGGTGATCATTGTATTGTTGATATTTGTACCATTATCCGTAATAATCCTCTCTCGTACACCGTATCGACAGATCAGATGGTGTCGGATGAACCGCGCCACGACGTTCTTGGTTATTGTAGCAAAGGAAGCTGCTTCAACCCACTTTGTAAAGTAATCAATAGCTACCAGAATGAAGCGATGCCCGTTAGACGCAGTAGGTCTGATCTCGCCAATCATATCGATGCCCCACATTGCAAAAGGCCAAGGAGCTGTCAAGATGTTCAGAGGAACGGGAGGTATGTGCACCTTATCAGCATAGACTTGGAACTTATGACAGGTCTGAGAATGCTGATAACAATCGGCTTTCATAGTAGACCAATAATATCCTTCTCGTAGGATTTTCTTTGCCATGGTATGTCCACTAGAATGAGTCCCGAAAGTACCTTCATGTAACCCTGCCATGACCCTTTCTGCCTCGTTCTTGTCCACACATCGCAGTTAGGTTGAATCATGGTTATGCTTGTAAAGGATACCATTGCTGATGAAGAACTTCGCAGGGAACCTCCTCAAGAACTTCTAATCATTAACAGATGCACCCTTGGGGTACTCTTGAGCCTCAAGATACCTCTTTACCTTGTGAAACCAGGGTTTATCTGCTACCTCTTCTGTCTCGATGTCACAGCAATGTGCGGGTTCGTCCAACCTCTCAATAGTAATCCGGGGAGCTTCATTTTCACACCTGACCTTGAACATAGAAGACATGGTAGCTAGCACATCCGCTAACTGATTCTCCTCTCTTGGGAAGTGTTCAAAGGTTATCTCCTCGAAGTGTGGAAGCAACGTCAGTACATACTCCTTGTAAGGAATAAGATTTGGGTGCTTCGTATCCCACTCGCCTTTGATCTGACTGATCATGAGAGAGGAATCTCCGAATACGCTCAAGAACTTAATCCTTAGGTCAATAGCTGCTCGAAGGCCCATGATACACGCTTCATACTCCGCCATATTGTTGGTGCAGTTAAAACATAATCGGGCGGTGAACGGAGTATGACAGCCTTCAGGAGATATGATCACGACACCGACGCCATTACCCAACGTGTTTGAAGCTCCATCAAAATACATAGACCATCGGGATCCCTCCTCAGGTCCTTCATTCGGTCCAGGTTTTTCACAGTCAGTCACCAACATGTTCTCATCCGGAAACTCAAAATTCATAGACTGGTAATCATCCACGGCCTGATGCGCCAAATGATCTGCCAATACACTCCCCTTGATTGCTTTTTGGGTTGTGTATTGGATGTCATACTTAGTTAAGATCATCTGCCATCTTTCTATTCTTCAGGATAAGGCAGGCTTTTCGAAGACATACTTGATTGGGTCCATCTTTGATAGGGGTGTTCGCGGTGCGGTTTGGGCGGTTTTGAAGCAAAAAATCACCCGAACCGCAAGAGAGAAAAAAAGCGATTTGGTTTGGTTCGGTTGGATTTTAAAAATAAATCCGAACCAAACCAAACCAAGCTAATTCGGTTTGGATTGGTTTGGTTGGTTCGGTTTTTAAAAAAAATTATTAAGCCATATATACAAATATAGAGGAAAATATAATTTCGCGTTTAATTGTTCATACATTACCATAAAAAATTTATAATTGTCAAAATAAGTTTATAATTTGATACATAAAATTAAGTATTATAATTTTATCTAAATCTAAAGAATAATATAGACAAGATCACATTCTTAAATAAATATTATACAAATAATACGATAAAATATATTTTGTGAAAATAGTATTTATAAATGAATAATATTTTATTTTTTAATGATTTGTAAATTAAAATAAATATAATACAAAGTATGATAAAATATACACATAATAGATGTTGATTTCTCTAAAGAATTAAAGAAATATATATTGGTTAGTAAGATTTTATAACATAATGCGGTTTTGTTTGGTTTGGTTTGGTTTGTAAAATACAAAACGCAAACCAAACCGAACCACGCGGTTCCGTGAGGAAATGACCCAAACGCATCCGAACCAAATGCAATTTTTTGCGGTTTGGTTCGGTTCGGTTTTATGGTTTTCTATTGGGCCGATTTGGTTTTGAACACCCCTAATCTTTGATATCAATAGAGTAGTGTGAGTCAGCATATACTGTCTCAGCCGGCGAGTAGCCCATGCCAAAACGCAACAAGTTTTCTCAAGCAGTGAGTATCGGGTCTCACAGTCCATAAAATTTTTGCTAAGGTAGTAAATAGTGTGCTCTTTTCGGCCAGACTTGTCATGCTGCCCCAACACACACCCCATTGAATTATCCAGTACTGTTAAGTATAAGATCAAAGGTCTTCCTTCAACTGGAGGCATCAAAATAGGTGGCTCTTGGAGGTACTCCTTGATCCTTTTGAAAGCGGCCTAACATTCATCATTCCACTTTACCACTTGATCTTTCTTCAGCAGCTTGAAGATCGGTTCATAAGTAGCAGTCAGGTGCAAAATGAACCGAGCAATGTAATTCAGACGTCCCAAAAAGCCTCTGACTTCCTTTTCTATTCGGGGAGCTGGCATCTCTTGTATAGCCTTCACCTTTGCAGGATCCACTTGAATACCTTTATCACTAACAACGAAACCCAACAACTTACCAGACCTCACCCCGAAGGTGCACTTGTTCGGGTTTAACCTCAGCTTATACATCTTCAACCTGTCAAATAGCTTCTGAAGATGGTCAAGGTGTTCTTCTTCAGTCTGGGACCGTGCAATCATGTCATCAACGTAAACCTCAATCTCACGGTGAATCATGTCGTGGAACAAAGCGACCATGGCGCGCTGATATGTTTTCCCAGCATTCTTCAACCCGAAAGGCATTACCTTGTAACAGGAAGTGCCCCATTGTGTAACAAAAGTTGTCTTCTCCATGTCCTCGGGAGCCATCTTAATCTGATTGTAACCGGAAAAACCATCCATAAAGGAGAAGACCTTAGCTGCGCGGTGTTGTCGACCAGAACATCGATATGAGGCAGAGGGAAATCATCCTTGGGGCTCGCCCTGTTCAGATCTCTATAGTCCATACACATCCGTACCTTACCATCCTTCTTCGGCACCGGAACCACGTTGGCAACCCACTGTGGGTAGGAAGTAACATCTAGAAAACCGGCGTCAAACTGTTTCATGACCTCAGCTTTGATTTTCTTAGACATCTCAGGGCGCATACGGCGAACCTTCTACTTTACCGGAGGACAGTCTTCTTTAGTTGGAAAGCGCTGAACCACGGTATCAGTGTCTAAACCCGGCATATCTTCATAAGACCAAGCGAATATCTCAACATAGTCACGTAGCATCTGTATCAACCGTTGCTTGATACTAGGTTCCAGATTTGCACCTATCTTGACCTCTTTCTTGTCATCCTTGGTACCCAAATTTATTGATTCCAGTGGCTCTTCATGAGGTTGTATGGCCCTCTCTTCCTGTAGTAACAGTCTAGCAAGTTCCCTAGGAACCTCACAATCATCCTCACCTTCGTCCTCGGCTTGGTTGATCGGATTTTCGAAGTTATAACTGGCAGTAGCAGAGTCGTTATCAATGGGATCCAAAGTGGATGTGGACCTGTATTATGATATGTGAGTGTGTGTAAGACAAATAGCTGTTTTAATATAGTGCAAGATAAAAAATAAAAATAGGGAGCGTAAAATTTGTAATGCAAGAAAACGTCCAATGCTTTATTGATGACATATGAAAATGACAAATAGTAAGCCCTCACAAACAGATCCAAAGTTCCTCGGGCAAGGCATCGGGCCGTAAAGTTTCAAATTGTCTATTACAAATCTCAAAACAAAAGTTTATTACTGTGTAATAAAAGAAACGAGCACGAAGTCCTTCGCCGTCCAATTGTTCAATCCACCGTTGGTAGTCGGGTAGATCCAGCTATCGAAATCTGACTCTTCTTCATCATCCTCGATTGCATTCACTCCTTGATCATGTTTAGGCATAGGAGTAGTTATGACGTTAGGTTTCTCTGGAGCGTCAAACTCAATCTCTTTAGCTTCAATCAAATCTTGCAACTTATTCTTCAAAGCCCAACAATTGTTCGTACCATGACCCGGTCTATCAGAGTGATAGGCACAACGGGCGTTCAGATTATATAGCGGAGATGTGGTGCTGGGATTCTTTGGGGCTTCCCTCAGAGTTACCAGGTTGGTCTTCAACAATTACGGTAGAATTTGTGACAAGGTCATATTAAGCCGAGTATACTGCCTCTGCGGCCTTTCCATTCTTTGTTGATTGTTGCCTCGTGGGGAAACTGTAGGTCTTGATATTATTACCGCATTTACTGCTTAACGGTGCTCAGGTCTGCTTTGGCTCCTCGAGTCGTAAACTGCACTAGCTTCTTTCCTGAAAGGCTTCTTTTCCGTACTTGATGAAGCACCTTTTTGTATCTTGCCACTTCTGATACCAGCTTCTACTCTCTCCCCAGTTATGATCAATTCAGTAAACCCAGAGGATGAACTATCGATCAGATGATTGAAAAATGGACCAGACAAGGTCCCTATAAACATATCAAACAACTCCCTATCAGACAGAGGGGGTTGGACTCTTCCAGCCAGATCTCTCCACTTCTGAGCATAGTCCTTGAAACCTTCGCTTGCACCCATGGACATACTCTGAAGCTGAGTACGAGTGGGAGAAAGGTCAGCGTTATACTGGTATTGCTTGTAAAAAGCAGCAACAAGGTCCTCCCAGTTTCGGACATTAGCCCCTTCCAATTGATAAAACCATTCAAGTTGAGTCCCTGGCATACTATCTTGAAAGAAATGGACCCACAGATTCCTATCAGTAGTGTAGGGTTGAATTTTTCTGACGTATGAGCGGAGATGGAGTTTTGGACAGGATACTCTATCGTACTTCGCAAAAACTGGAGTTTTAAACTTGTGAGGGATCACCACCCCTGATGCTAGCCCCAGATCTCTAAAATCCAAACCCGGGACCTTCTGAATCTCTATAGCACTCAGACAGTCTTCAAGTTGTTAGTACCTATCCTCAGCAGGAGGGTACTGTTCATCATCAAAATCAGTGTCATTATCAGAGACCACACGACTAGGACCCTTTCCTTCCTCTTGATTCTCTCCTCCTCTAGATGAATGAGACAGATCAGCTTCCTGTCGCAACCTATTCCCAAACCTGTGACCCATATTCAGTAGAACCACCTTCTTCTTCTTCTTCTTGTCCTTCAAGATGAGAGCCTTCAAATCCAGTTGTCCTTTAGCCAAGTTCAAGAACATCTCTTGGAATTGAGTATTTTGTGCTTGAAGAGCTTTGATGGCTTGATCGGTAGGCATTTCAGAAGACATTCTGTGCTGAAATAAATAGCAAAGAAGATAAGAAACCTGTAATGGTACCTGTAATGAGGTGCATGGTAATGGAATGCGTATGAAATGATTTCAAAGACATAGGGAGATTTAAATTTGTAAAACAAAATAAAATAAACTTTATTAGATTAAACTTGTAACAATGTTTAACAATGCCTTCAAGGCGTTACAAAAGAAATAACTGAAAAGCAAATCTAAACTAGAAACAATAAAAGACATCAGAAATCCCATGGTCGCTTCCCCTTCGTGCTGACATAATCATTGATTGTCCTTTCATTCTCAAGTTGCCTCGTGAGCTTCAGGATCTTCCGTTCTTGCTCATGATACTTCTCCCTGTAGGTATCCCTTTCTTCCTTCAACTGAATCCAATATCTTTTCAATGCCCCAAGATCAGTACGCATATAGGGATAGAGGACTGTATAAGGAACACCTTCTTCATTAGTATGCTCCACAACCACTGGCAAAACAACTTCATAAGGCATCCCCAGCTTTTGAGCACGGGCTCGAACCCACTGGAGATAAGGTTGCATAGGGAGAGATGTCTTCGGTCCTAGCTCGTGAGGGCCAGACCTGTTCACCATGCCCCAGGCCCGTGTAAACCATCGGCGATGCTCATCCACGTCCCCCTTGTAGTCAAAGACAATATCTGTAAAGAGTAGCTCATGAGGACCGTCTCTCTGAGCGCGACCAAACTGTCGTAAAGCCAAAAAAGGATTGTAGGTTATTCCTCCTCTAATTCCAAGCAATGGGACATTAGGGTATTCCCCATATCGATCAATGGCAGCTACTCTTTCCATATCCTTAGAACTCCAAAGAATGTCCGTATGGGCAAGGGACATTATCCTGTAAGCCCAACCTAACCCTTCCTCATTCTTCAATACAAATTTGGGGAGGTGAGAAATAAACCACCTCGCCAGCAGCGGCATGCAACACATGAGGGTCCCCCTTCTTCGCACAGTACGAGTATAGAGAGCATGTAGGATATCACCCAGAAGAGTAGGCACTGGATTATGAGACAAGAAGATCTTGACCGCATTCACATCTATGAAGGAATCTGGATTCGGGAAAAGAGCCAAGCCGTAGATGAGGAGATCCAAGATGTCTTCAAATGCTTGAAAATCCATGTTATCCCAAAACAGTTGAGCTTGATCCATCAGAAACTTAGCCAAGAAACCTTTAACCCTGCTTCGTGTCTCCCAGTTGGATACTACATCAGCCCTTTTTAGATGTAAGGCTGAAGCAATATCCTCTGGCCTAGGAGCCTCTTCCAAACCTGTGAAGGGTGTCTGATCGAGGATAGATATGCCCAGTAAGTAAGAAAACTCCTCCAAAGTGGGAACTAGCTGATAATCCAGGAAGGTGAAACAATGATGCACCGAATCGAAGAACTGGAAAAGCACACTCATCATCTGCTCATCCAACTTTGAAGTAACCAAGTTAAGAAGCTTACCATGTCTTCTAATGAATGAGGAAGTATCAGAAACCTTTGAGACTAACTCTTTGAGTTAAGCAGGTATTTGCACAAAGTTAACTCAGATGGTGTTTCTGCGCATGGAATCCATAATCTGCAAAATAGAACAAAGATAAATCTCCTCAGTCTTTGAAATGGTTAGCGTAATGAAGTATGCATGCTATGTTATGATGCATGATGTCATGATAAAACACTCAACAGGTATAGCAAATAACAGACATGGTAAAGGCAAACAAGTCACACAAGAGCCCTTAAGTTTCAGGCTTGCATGGGGTCTAGGCACTACCCTCTTGAAGTTCAGTTGGTTTCAACATGTCCTAATAATAGTAACCGGGTTCTAGAGGTTCTCAATATCACTGACCATCCTCCATTGGTCATGGTTTCAGCTCACGCAATCTTTTCTTGCGGCGAAACTATCTCGAGAGTATGGTCTCAATGAGTGTAGTATTGAGTATCAACCAGTTCTCAGCTTTACACCGAGGCCTGCTATCTCACTACTTCCTATGGCCAAGTTGGTCAATTATAGGTTCTAAGGTCAGTTGATGCTTAACGAAGCACATAGCAGCCCCATATTCTCCTCGTTTCTCCACAAGGGATACCGGTACCAACCAATGTGCCACATCAATGTAGCTACTGCTTCAACCGTATCGGTCTACGCCGTACAGTTCCCTCACAGTTTATTGCTACTTACCTAAAAGGTGTCCCCCAGATCCGGGTTAGGATCTATAGTAACTCTCAATATAAAACCCTCAAAAGTAAAGCAATCAAATAAAACAAGAGAAGCAATTTATGATGAACTAATCCTAAGGTATACCGCACTTATTAGACTCCCCAGTAGAGTCTCCAGTTCTGTGATACGGTGGAAGAACCGGAACTGTTTGAATGCTGGTTTACGTTTTCGTTTTTTTATTCGGAAAATGTCGCGGTAAGCAAGAGTCGCCACCGACTTTTATTTTATCCAGCTGGAAAGGACAAAAGCACAGAAAAATTCCTTTTTCGAGATTTTGAGTACGGGGGGTAGATTATAGAAAGGGAAGGTATTAGCACCCTTTCTATCCGTGATTTTCCACGGGCTCTTAGGTACTTGCTCATCATTTTGAAAATTGCTTGTGTGTGTTTGATTTGAAAAAGTTTTTGTTTTACTTCGATTTAACCCTTGCTTTTGTCTTCAAGAGTGTTACAAAGTGTTTTTGAAAACTTTGTTTGAAAAGAGTGTAAGTGTGAATAAGTTTTTTTGTATTGAGCAAGTACCTACTAGCATCTACCTACTCGAAAAAAGAATTGTTCTATGTTCGTTTCCTTTAGACAACGCTATCCCACTATTAGTGCGTAGGTAGCACCATCGTTGGAGTTGTAAGGGTCAATTCGAAAGGGACGTACGATCACTAAAGCAATGTTAGGACGTCTTAGTAATAACTCTAATGTCTTAAGATCAATATTCGAGGCAACAATTCCGTGGCAGCCTTTCCGAGGCAACTTTGATCTTTGAGACAAAAGAGCGACCACTAAAATACCCTATACTTAATGATCATTTACCGAAGGCAACCGAAGTGGGAGTCTACCCTAGGAGTGCACATGTGCGAGTGATTCAATTTCAAGTTTATTATCTTTGCACATTTAGGGTTTGCTAACCGTTTTAAAGTTTACATACATTCTTGTCACGCAACCCTATTACCATACATCTAACAGTTTAATGATTGCAAAATTTAAAGTGCGGAAAGTAAAGCTACGCTATTACAAGGCTTCGGGTATTAATTACATAGCCAAAAACAACCCGTAAAAAATGATAAATGAACGAAAAAAGTCCTAATTAATCTATTACATCTTGTGAGAAATTACATCAATATTGTAAAAATAATAAAACGCGCGCGATGAATTAAGAACGAGGAGAAATTAGGGTTTTGACCCCGTCTAACCTAATTAAAAGAAAATTTTATTTTTGTGATTGTTTTTGATTATTTAGGAAAATAAAGGTTTGAATTAAATCTGTACAAAATTACTTAATTAAATTAAATTAAAGAAAATAATTTACATGACCTATTTTTGTATTTTGTTATTTTTAAGAAAAAGAAAATAAGAATTAAATTAAAATAAAACCCTAATTTTCTAATTGTTTTTAATTTATTTACAAAAGAAATTAAGTTACCCTAAAATTAAATAAACTAATTAAATTAATTTTTTTGATAAAAATAACCTAAATCTAATGGGATGAAAAATTATTTTTATGATTTTTTGATAAAAAGAATTAATTTTGTGTTAGTAAAAATAAATTAAATGAATTAATAAAGAAAATATAAAAAGAAAAGTAAAAGAAAATGGGCCTGAAATCAGTAATTTGGAGGGTGTGAATAGTAGCTCCTGGGCCCAAAAAGCAAGGGTCCACGTTGACTTCCAAGATCCCAGGCGGTGCATTGACTGGGGTATATCATGGTCCTCCAAATGATGGCCTTCAGATCTGGCCTTCTGGAAATCTAAACGTTGAATCTTGAGGGTTCATGGTGGTCTCCCTGCCTTGTGTGCACGCCTGATCATCTGAATGAAAATAATATGAAATAATAGGAGGACCTGGGATTCGAACCCAGGTCCTATAGCCTTTTCCACCTGCATTATTACCAACTGAACCACGCGCTTTTATTGTACATGGAATAACAATTAATCAATATATTAAAAACAAACAAAATAAAAAGCATCACGTGCGAAATTTCAAATGGGGCAATCAGGGCTTGCCACGCAGGTCATCTTATTCCCCTCTCCGTTGGTAAAAGTCAGAGACTTTTACCTACGGACAAACGTCTGTCACTACAAACCCCGCACCTTGCAAAATCACATACAGACATGATAAATGAATTCTAATGTTATAGATTGATTCGTCTTGGCCAGCTGAGCATCATGGTGCCCTTCTTGTGGACCAATTTTGCCAGTGTAAAAAGATCCTAAAACAAGACAACAAAACCTAGCAATGGTAGATTCCAATATAACCAATAAAAATGCAATTAATTGTTATTAGTAGCTTACAAATGCTTCAAGGAACAAGAATATGTAAGTATTTCATGCTATATGTGCCAAATTAACGTGATTCGATTCCAAGAAAAGTTCAAAGTCGTGAACCACTTACATTGGGTTTTAGCACAGGAAAATCCTTGTTCTTGATTGGTATAGGTTCCTTGAGTGCTCAGGAAGCGAAAGGGATACTTGGAAAGGTTTGAAAGCACCTGCAAATACAAAAATAGATCACCTTTTTCTTTGATTTTTTTCAAGTTTGGTTCTGCCTTTGTGCGTCTAAAAACCTTGTGTGCTAGGTCTGCAATTGTCCACTATATACCAAGGGATGAATTAGGTTTACAAATATGATCTCAATCTTTTCCAATTATGATTTTTGATCTTGGTTTGATTCACTTGAAAATCTTTCCAAAATAGGCCAAAATCAATCTTTTTGTGCCCACCTATGCCTTGCACGAATTGATTCACTTGCTAGCTAGATATAGGACCTGAAATGTGCACAAGATCTTGAGGTTTCAATGATTTGGATTTTTTCATGATTTGTTTTGATTTAAATGATTTAATTGAAATAAAAAAATCAAAATAAATAGAAAAAATAAGATAAAGACAAATGGGAATAGCTAGGGCTCGTGGACCATTCTACCAAATCAAAACAAGTGCAAAAAGTTAGGCCCATTTAGCAAAAATTGCAATTTGAGGTACTTTTGACTTTTGGCAATTTTGCAAAAGAGGTCAACTTCACCAATGTATAACTTCCTCAATTTTTACTCTTTGAAGGTGTTCTTGGACTTTTTAGAAATATCAAGATGTCCCCTAAGAAACCCTTTTGATCTCATATCAATTGAGTCTTCCATGTTTATGTATGAAGCTTTGACAAAAAAGGTGTTTTTGTTGACTTTTCAAAATGACCTATAATGTCCAAATTCACAACTTCTTGTGAGTGCATATTTTGAACTTGGAAGCTGAAGATGAATTGTAGGTAATTGCATCCTATTCAAAATTAGCTTTGGATGGGTCATTTCTCATAAAGTATGAGAAAGTTATGCTTGGTCAAAGTTGAGTTGACTTTTCTTGCAAAACCCTAATTTAGCAACTTTTGGGTTTTGATGAATTGTGAGCAATCCTTCATGAATAATGATCAACCCTTGATAAAATGATGAATAATACTTCCAAATGAGGATGTTGACCAAAAATCTTGAAGTTTGACTGTATGTGGGCCACAATTGACTTTTGCCCTAACATAGTCGATTTTCAGGCTTTTGAGCAATTGACTGAGCAAACTTTCTCTGCAAGGCTTGAAACTTGACAAGGATGATCTTGAGAACATATTAGGACAATGGTGAGAATTTGGTATCCCCTGGACTCAAGTATCTTGATGCAACATGGAACCCTAATTTGAAGTAGACTGCCTTAGGAGAGAGCTTGTCTGGTCAACCCTTGGACTTCCTTGAGCAATTTGAAGACCTCCCTTGAAATGTATTGAGAAATATGGGAGGGAAAATTTTTAGGTAAACAATAGTGGTTAATATTATGGCTCCACCAAAAAATATGTTCTTGATCACAAATGGCCCTTCGTATGTGGGAGTCCATTTGCCCCGGGGATCACCTTGCGGCAGTATGATGCGTTTGATTACCAGGTCACCAGCCTGATATACCTGATGTCTGGCCTTCTTGTTAAAAGCTTTGTTCATACGTTTTTGATACATCTGACCATGGCAAATAGCCGTGAGCCTCTTCTCGTCAATTAGGTTTAATTGGTCAAGTCGAGTCTGAACCCATTCGTCTTCATTCAAACCTGCATCCTTCATGATTCTCAAAGAAGGGATATGGACTTTAATGGGTAGGACAACCTCCATACCGTATACCAAAGAGAAAGGGGTTACCCCTGTTGACGTGCGCACCGTGGTACGGTAACCATGAAGAGAAAATGGTAACATCTTGTGCCAGTCTTTATATGTCACTGTCATCTTCTGTATGATATTCTTGATGTTTTTATTAACAGCTTCTACAACGCCATTCATCTTCTGCCGGTAAGGAGAAGAGTTATAATGCTGGATCTTGAATTGCGTGCAGAGCTCGGTGATCATAGTGTCATTGAGATTGGTACCATTATCCATAATGATTCTCTCTGGAATATCATACTGATAGATAAGGTTATGTCTGATGAATCGAGCCACAACGTTCTTGGTAACAGAAGCAAATGAAGCCGCCTTGACCCATTTATGAAGTAATCAATGGCAACCAGGATGAAGCAGTGCCAATTAGAAGTTGTAGGTCTAATCTCTCCAATCATGTTGATCCCCCATATTGCGAATGGCCAGGGAGCAGTCAAGATGTTTAGAGGAACCGGAGACACATGTACTTTATCAACATAGATCTGGCATTTGTGATAAGTTCGTGAATGCTAATAACAGTTTGCTTCCATAGTGGACCAGTAGTGTCCTGCCCGTAGGATCTTTTTAGCCATCGTGTGCCCACTGGAATGGGTGCCAAAGGTACCTTCATGTAAATCAGCCATAATTTTTTCTGCCTCACTCTTGTCTACACACCAAAGCAAGGTAGAGTCGTGGTTGCGCTTGTAGAGGATTCCATTACTGAGGAAGAACTTGGCAGAGAACCTTCTTAGAAACTTCGTATCATTGACTGAAGCTCCCTCAGGATACTCTTGGGCTTCGAGATATCTTTTGACTTCATGGAACCAAGGCTTGTCCACTACTTATTTAGTACCAATCTTTTAACAGAATGTTGGTTCATCCATTCTCTCAATAGTGATCTGGGGAGCTTCGTTATCCCACCTGACCTTGAACATGGATGACATAGTAGCTAGCGCGTCCGCTAGTTGATTTTCCTCTCGTGGAAAATGCTCAAAGGTGATTTCTTTAAAGTGTGGGATCAGTGTCAACACATGCTCTTTGTAAGGGATAAGATTAGGATGCTTCGTGTCCTATTCTCCTTTGATTTGACTAATTACTAAGGCCGAGTCTCCAAATACACTCAAGAATTTGATCCTCAAGTCGATAGCAGCTTTGAGACCCATAATACATGCTTCATACTCAGCCATATTATTAGTACAATTGAAACATAATCTGGCAGTGAAAGGAGTATGACAACCTTCAGGGGATATGATCACAACGCTGATGCCATTGCCAAGAGCGTTGGAAGCTCCTTCAAAAACCATAGTCCATCGGGATCCTTTTTCAGGTCTTTCATCTGGTCCAGGTTCTTCACAATCAGTTACTAACATGATGTTCTCACCTGGAAACTCAAAATTCATGGATTGGTAGTCATCCATAACCTGATGAGCCAAATGATAAGCTAATACACTTCCCTTAATTGCTTTCTGGGTTGTATATTGAAAATCATACTCGGTCAACATAATTTGCCATCTAGCTATTCTTCCAGAGAGAGCGGGTGTTGTACCCTAAAATTTTCCCTCTCAATTCTTCAAGAAATTCCTCACAAGATTTCTACTGGGCCAAAACTACACAAGGTTTGATCAGCTCAAGTTGCCATGGATCATATTGGATTTCCAAGCATCAGGTCAAGGAGCCGAATAATCAGCTAATACACTTACCTTAATTGCTTTCTGGGTTGTATATTGAATATCATACTCGGTCAGGATCATTTTCCATCTAGCTATTCTTCCAGAGAGAGCGGGTGTTATACCCCAAAATTTTCCCTCTCAATTCTTCAAGAAATTCCTCACAAGATTTCTACTGGGCCAAAACTGCACAAGGTTTGATCAGCTCAAGTTTCCATGGATCATATTGGATTTCCAAGCATCAGGTCAAGGATAAAACTATTCAAAGAGAAAAGCAGATAAATTTGAATTTGCTGGAAAAATTGAAGAAAAATAAACTTGCTTCAATCCATGCTTAGCTTCGACTGAACTTTTTCCTACATGTTAGCTTCGACTGGGTTTGGTTTCCCCTTGAAACAGATCTCTTCGATTCAAAAGGAAATGACCTTTTACTAGCTTCTTTCGGTTCAGAAGGAAATGACCATCTAAAAGCTTCCTTCAATTCATAAGGCAATGGCCTTCTGAAGGGCTCTTTCAACTCACCAAGTAGAGACTTCTTGCATGAAAGCCTCGTTTGGGCATTTAGGTTCCCTACATACATCCTTCGATTGAACCATTGGCCTTACATGTTTGCTTGATTCACAATGCAATGGTTACTTACATGCAAGCTTCGATTGGGAATTTAGTCTCCTAAATACATCCTTCGATTGAGCGTTGGTCCTTGACATACGTGCTTTGATTCACAAATTAATGGCTATTTTCCTGCAGTCTTCGTTTGAGCAAAGGCCTTTTTCTTGAATGCTTCAATCCTACAAAGCTAGGGGCTCCCACTATGCTAGCGTACACAAGGCAAAGGATTCCCTGTGCATTCATGTTAGCAACCACAGGGCTTTGGCTATCTTCATGCTAGCTTTGACTGGGCAAAGTCTCCCTTTGAAACAACTTGCTTTTAATCCACAAGGGGAACGCCTATCTTTATACAAGTCTTATTGGGACAAGAAGAGACCTCCTGCATGTAAGCTTTGATTACACTAGTGACTCCTTACAAGCTGGCCTTTGGTGCACATGGACAAGGCCTCATATAGCCTCCTTCAATTCAAAGGGGGAAAGCCTCCCATTGATGCCCTTCGATTCAGAAGTTGGTGGCTTCCTACTGGCCTCCTTCGTTAGAAGATAAGTGCCTTCTTTACGCTTGCCCCCAATTCATAAGGCAAAGACCTTCTTCAAGCCAGCAGGCACAAGGAAATGGCCTCCTGCAGCTATCCTTCAAATCAGAAATCAATGGTCTTGCATGTCTTCCAAATTCACAAGGCAGAAATTTCAATTCATGCTAGCGCTCACAAAGCAAGGGACCTCCTGCATATAAGCTTCGATTCCCTCTTGGAAAACCCTCAATACGCATAGCCTTTACATTATGACATATCTGGGTATCCCAATCGAAGGTTATACCTTGGTGGCCATCTAAAGAATTACAAGTGATGGATGTGGTCCCCTCAAAAAGACACATACATGTTTCAAATCGAAGAACACCCATCTGGCCCCCTTCGAAGGATGCACCAAAAGGGTCCATTCAAAAGGCACATGGTATTTGGAAACAAATATTATTGTCTAAGGAAAGGACCTGGTCGAAGGCTGGACTTATAAAGTCAAAACGAAAGGTTGGAATATCAAAAGATACTTGCTGGACAGAGTCTTATATGTTTCCAAGTGCAAGCCTGTTGTATTGGCCACAACACTCCAAAACTGCTACAAAGCAGTCCTGCAATGCTGCCCATATTCTTGCACCAAAATGGCATACAAGACTGCACCTCGAAGACTACAATAACAACATACCCAATTTGTTCAAATTTCTTTTGTTTTCCCTCCCAAAAATCAGCCAAAATCATCTATAAATAATAGCCTCCACCACACATCTTAGGGCCCCCCGGGTAGTTGCAAAAAACTCTTGTTGTGAGAAAATTATCAATTTCTCAAAACTCTCAAACACTAATAAAAATTCTCAAACATCCCTAAACACTCCAACTCTAAAAAACTTAAATCCCTTCAAACACTAAGTGAACCTTTCGATTCACTCCTCAAATTGTCAGATAACAAACCTTCGACTCATTCCCCAACTACAACATAATAATCTTTTGATTCACTCCCTAGACTATTATAGAATAACCTTAGATTCACTCACCACTATCAAATACCCTCCCTCTTTTCATTGACCACCCAAACAAAGCAGTAACTGAACTAGCTTCAGGAAGATTCCAACGAAGTTCCATTCACCACCAAGGAAGTCACCTGAAGCTCCTTCGATTAAACACTTCAAAAGGTAAGTTTTTTCCTCCAAACTTGGAACTTGTTCATTTAAATATCATCTGTACATATAAATAAAATGAAAAATATAGATACCCCATCTAGGAAGTTGACCATGCCTTAACTTTCGATCCTCATTGCATGTATGTTGAAAGTCTCAAACCTGACTAGTTAGACTTTGGATTTTGGTGCCCAATAATCTTGTGCTAACCCCTGCTATAGCTTTAGAGAAAAATTACACTTGTTAGTTGCATTTTTAAGTTTAGACAGGTTCTCTGTATCCTTTGATTGGCTAAGCATTGAAGCCTTTCGAATCTCAACTTGGGAGCTTTGCATTCCCACAATCGAAGGAGGCGGCAAGGAGCTTGAAACGAAGAGTGCACATCACGCTGACTTCCAAGCCAATCAAAAGAAGCAGGAAAAGGACTAAATCAAAAGGCATGTTCATACTGATTCCAGGCCCAATCGAAAGGAGCAGCCGGAAGGATGAATTGAAGGCTGCACCTCACACTAACTCCCAATCGAAAGAAGCCAAAGAAGGGAGAATCGAAAGAGTCCACTGCCTGGATCGAAGGATTCACTTTTTCTCTCTTTTATTTTATTTTTGTTTTGTCTTTATATTTTCTTGCTATTCAATATGGTTGTAGTAGTAAGGATATTTATTTTTCTGCATTTTTATTTCTTTATACAAATGTTAGTAATTAGGATGTATGGCAAGATAAAACCAACAAGTTGATAACCCAAAAATCAAAGACAAAAATGCATGTAATCAAACACATCATGCACACACATGCACCCCTAAGGTAATCCCACTTGTTGCCTCGGAAAATAGTCACGTCCCTCGAATATGGGCGTTTTAGCAAAGACCCTCGATAAAATATCGTAGTCCCTCGATAACCCTCAACGTTTCCTTCAGTAAACGATCTAGTCTCTATATGAAATTGCTAAAATGTCTCATAGGTTGCCTTATATGACTATACAAACGACCCATGCCCGTCCCTTCACATCCAATGATGAGGCTTCTTACCAAATCAATGGTAAGATAGCAACATCTAAAGGAGGAGGAAAAGAATGTTATACCTTTTGAGTAGGTAGGATGCTCGTAGTTGCTCGCTTGCTCACAACAAAAACATTTTTCCACACCAACACTTTCAATTGAAACATTTTCAAAAGACAAAGCTCTTTGTACGCATTCTTATAGAGACGAGAATCATTACAAAGGAACTTTTCAAAATCCCTTTCAAAAACATCTTCCACAAACACCTTTTTGAACTATTTTCAAAACAAACACTTTGTACGCATTCATATAGAGACGAGAATCATTACAAAGACATTTTTTCCAAATATTTTCAAACCCATACCACAAGCACATTTTCAAACAAAGCAAGTGATCTAGCAAGAAACTAAGATCCCGTAGATAAATACGGATGAAAAGGGTGCTAAAACCTTCCCTTTTCATAACCTACTCCCAGAAATCAAGAAAAAATCTTAAAGGTCTTTCCTGTTCTTTTCACCCTTTCCTTTATTGGATAAAAGAAAAGTCGATGGCGACTCTTGCTATCCGCAACAATTGCGATCAAACGTAAAACAACCAAGTCAGTTCTCCCACCGTATAACAACGGGATTCTCAAAGATGTATTTGATATGATCTATTTTAGATATCAATAGGGTAGTGTGAGTCAACATGTACTGTCTTAGTCGGCGAGTGTGTACGGTGGCAGAACCGAATGTTTTTACTGGTTTGCGTTTTGCGTTTTTTGTTCGGAAAATGTCGCGGTAAGCAAGAGTCATCACCGACTTTTATTTCATCCAATCATGGAAAAGGAAAAAGAACAGAAAAACCTTTTTTCGAGATATTCTGAGTACGGGGGGTAGATTATAGAAAGGGAAGGTGTTAGCACCCTTTCTATCCATAGTTATCTACGGGTTCTTAGGTACTTGCTAATTTTTCAAATTGCTTGTGTGTGTTTGTCTTGAAAATGTTTTACTTCGTGATAAACCTTATATCAGTCCTCAAGGATGTGACATAGTTTGTTTTGAAAATTCGTTTTGAAAGGTGTTTGTGCAAAAAGTTTTAATTGAGCAAGTACTTAAGATTCTACCTACTCGAAAAAAGATTGTTTGTTCTCGTTTCCTTTAGACAACGCTATCCTACTATTAAGGAGTAGGTAGAACCGTCGTTGGAGTTGTAAGGGACATTCGAAAGGGACAAGTACAATCACTAAAGCAATAGTTAGAAAAATTTAGTAATAACCCTAGAGTCTTAAGATCTTTCTGAGGCAACATTTCCGAGGCAACATTCGAACGGGACAATTTTGATCTTTTTAGACTGGAGGGCAACACTAAAACCTCCTATGCTTAATGACTGTTTACCGAAGGCAGCCGAAGTGAGGTAAACCCTAAGAGTGAATATGTGCATGTGAGTCGTTTCAGTTATTTAATCTTTGCACATTAGGTGATCTATTATTTTAATTTCCAGACATTCTTGCCATACAATCCTATTAGCATACATCTAGACAGTTAAATATTTGCAGGAACTAAAAATGCGAGAAAATAAACCTAGCTATTACAAGGCTTCGGGGGATGGGGATTAATTACATAACCAAAGAATGGGGGATTAAAGCAGGAAATAAAACTCTAATTTAACTATTACAAACCATCGGCAGTTACAAAAATAATGGAAAAGAAATGATTAAATGCGCGGAGAATTAAATACGAGGAGAAATTGAAAACCCTAAAATCTAATTGAGAAATAATTAAGTTATTTTTGAGAAAAGAATTAATTGAGTTGTGTACGACTAAAACCCTAATTCTAATCGTTTAATTATGAAAAAGAAATTGAAATTAACCTAATCTAGCTAAATTAAATAATTTTAAGAAAATAAAATATTTTACAAAGAAAACAAGATTTTGTGTATTTTTAGTTTTTCTATTTTTATTTGAGAAAAGAAATATAATTGTAAAATTAAAACCTAGTTTCTATTTGATTTTAATTATGAAAAAGAAATTAACTTAACCTATATTTCTAATTAAATTAAAATAAATTTTTTATTAAAAAAATTCTTTTTTTGGTGTTCTGTGATTTATTGATTTTATGATTAATAAAAAGGTAATTAATTTGGTGAAAAAAATAATTAAACAAAATAATTAAAATAAAAATAAATAAATAAAGGAAAAGAATATTGGCCTGTGTTGAATAGCAATTATGGGGGTGTCAATCTGAAATTTTTGAGGCCTAAAACGCTCCAAGCCCAGTCAATATTTGATTTTGTGTAGCATTGACTTGAACGTGTACCATGGTCCCTCATGGATGGAGCGTTAGATCTGATGGCACGCTTGATCAAATTGTTGGACGCAAGTGTGCTTGGTGGTCACCAGGAAGGATGGTGCGTTGGATCTGTTTCAAGAAAGTGAAATAAAGAAAATTTTGTTGGGACCTGGGATCGAACCCAGGTCCTTATACTACCCACTAATGCGCTTCACCATCTGAGTTGTGTTGCTTTGTTGTAAGTATAATGCAAATACAATATAATATATGAAATAAAGTGGTTAGTGGGGAAAAAAACGCGCGCGTTGGTTTGAATGGGCGAATGGCTGGATGACACCTAACCTTCTTCTTCCTCTCTCCGTCGTCTTAGGCTCTGGTACTTTTACCTACAGACAAAGGTTTGTAGCTACAAACCTGCGAAACTCAAAAATCCACAACACGCAAGATAAATGGCATCTAATTACATAGATCAACTCGTTTTGATCTTGTGAACGTCATGGTACCCCTTTTGTTGGCAAATTTAACCTGTGGGCAAAACCCCTAAACTGCACATACAAACCCTAACAATGGCAAAGGCATGTACATGCTTCAAAAATGCAATTAAATCATCCAGTTATCTTGAAAACACGATGAGGATCACAAATATATAACTTAAACATGCTAATGATGTAAGAAATACAGTAATCGATTTTGAAAATATGAGCAAACCGTGAGAGTGATTGTGCATGTTTCTGGGTGTTTCAAGCCTTGAAAATGATCCAATTGGCTTCTGGGAAGGTCCATGAAATGATTGGAATCGTTGGAATGGCTTGAATTAGCCTGTGGAGTGAAAACTGATTCACACTTTTCTTTGAATTTTTTGAATTTGCTCTGCCTCTTTCACGATTGCTAACCCTTGTTTTTTGCTTTGTTCTTGTCCAATATAAACCTAGGGATGAATTAGGGTTACAAACTTGGATTGAATATTGAAGTTTGATGATATTTTATTTGATTCTTTAGCCATATGCAAACTTGCTATTTTGAGCCAAATCTTCCCTTTCTTGTACAAATCATGCTTGATTCTTTTTGGCCTTGATAATTCAGCATATTTTGATTGCCAACCTGTCCAAAAACCAAATCAAATCATATCTTTGCTATTATTCACCAATTATTTGATTTAATTCACTTTTTAATTAATAAAAAATAAAAATAAATTGAAAAATGAAGCAAATAATGTGTGGGTGAATATTTGAGTCGTGGACCACATTATAAGTGAGGTGCAAGCATAAAAAGTTAGGCCCATTTAGCAAAAAATCCATTTTGAGCACATTTGACTTTTGGCAATTTTGCAAAAAGCGTCAACTTTGACAAGACATATATCTTCCAATTTTAACCCTGGAGAGGTGTTATTAGACTTTTTAGAAAGCTTATGGTGTCCCCTAAGCAACCCTTTTGGTCTCATCTCAATTGAGTCTTCCATGTTCATGTAAGGAGCTTTGACCATAAAGGTGTTTTTGTTGACTTTTCAAAATGAGCTTTGGATGGAAATTTTTTGATAAAAAATGTGGAAGTTATGCTTGGTCAAAGTTTGGTTGACTTTTACTAAGAAACCCTAATTTAGCAACTTTTGGGTTTTGATGAATTTGGAGCATTCCTTGAGGAATCATGATCAACCCTTGATCAAATGATGGATATAACTTAAAAATATTGATGTTGACCAAAAATCTTGAAGTTTGACTGTATGTGGACCACAGTTGACTTTTGACCTAATATAGTCGATTCTGAAGCATCTGAGTAGTTGACTGATCAAACTTCTTGTGAAAGGCATGGAACTTGAAATGTAGGGTCTTGAGAACATATTAAGACCATGGAGAGCATATGAGGCCTTTGTGGTTCACCCATCTTGATGAAAATGGAAACCCTAATTTGAGGTACACTGCCTTAGGAGAGAGTTTGTCTGGTCCACCCTTGGGCAACCTTGAGCAAATTGAGGATCTCTAGGAGCATGTATTTGAGTAAAATGAGAGGGAAAATTTTAGGGTACAACAGCTGCCCCTGTTCAATCTTCTTAAACCTGAGGATGTAGATTGGCTAGCCTGCTTTTCGTGATCTGAAGGTGGAAGATGATTGAACACTAGAGTGCCCAGAAATTTGCACTCGCATGAAGTGGCGCTTGATTAGTGATATCGGGAATGGGCTTACAGATGCCATTTGTAAGTTGTTAGAGAATTTTCGGAGATGGGCTTAAAGATGCCATCCAGGATGTAACGGAGAATCGTCGGAAATGGGCTTAAAGATTCCATCTAAAGAATGTTGACTTCCTGAGATATTCCTTTGACGAGAGTCCCTGTTGCTGTTGTTGATGAGGAATTTGCTAATGAACGTTGGTATCTGTCTTGGGAGAAATAGAATTTTAGGAGCTTTAGTTGTCTGTTAATCTATTGGGGAATTAACTCCGGCTTGAGGAAGCGGAAGTGAACTGCATATCTGGTCGAGGTATATGCTGCACCGCGACTTACTGGGGAAATGCGAAACCAATCGTGTTTGATCGGGTCCCGGTCTTACAATGTTGTGGACTGCTGTCTTGAGATAAGAGAGGAGGAACCTGGATAGTAAGGTTATGAGAAGGAACATGGATAGTAGGGTTACTTCTATATGAGAGCCTGGATAGTACGACTGTGAGAAGGAACCGGGATAGTAGGGTTACTTTGATATGAAAGCATGTATAGAAGGGTTGTGAGAAGGAACCTGGATAGTAGGGTTACTTCGATATGAAATCCTGGATAGTAGGGCTGTGAGAAGGAACCTGGATAGTAGGGTTACTTCGATATGAAAGCCTGGATAGTAGGGTTGTGAGAAGGAACCTGGATAGTAGGGTTACTTCGATATGAAATCCTGGATAGTAGGGATGTGAGAAGGAACCTGGATAGTAGGGTTACTTAGATATGAAAGCCTGGATAGTAGGGTTGTGAGAAGGAACCTGTATAGTAGGGTTACTTCAATATGAAAGCCTAGATAGTAGGGCTGTGAGAAGGAACCTGGATAGTAGGGTTACTTCGATATGAAATCCTGGATAGTAGGTCTGTGAGAAGGAACCTGGATAGTAGGGTTACTTCGATATGAAATCCTTGATAGTAGGGCAGTGATAAGGAACCTGGATAGTAGGGTTACTTCGATATGAAAGCCTGGATAATAGGACTGTGAGAAGGAACCTGGATAGTAGGGTTACTTCAAAGTGATAGTATAGATTAGTTGACCCGTTTGATTTTGAGAATTGAGTTTCCATTGGTCGTTTGTAGATGTGAGCTGTATAACTGTTGAATTTGTTGAAGCTAATCCTCTTTTCCTGAAAAGATATCAGGGTTACTTATATGCGATGCATGAAATGCGGGGTGAGATGATGTTCTCAAAATAAATGAGATTATGTTGTATATGATATGCATGTTGGTGTACCCCAAAATTTGCCCTCTCATGTTTTTCAAAGGTCTTCCCTTACATGGTGGGTCACAAACCCTTGCCTAAGAAAAATAAAGTTTTTTTTGAAGAGGAACAAAGTGTCTTTCGATTGGCATATGGGAAAAGTCTTCGATTGGACATTTGGCACTCTTCGATCAGGCTTGACTCACCAGTCTTCGATTAAGCGCTGGACACTCTTCGATCAGGTTCTGATTAACAAACTTCGATTGAGAGCTAGACCTCCTTCGATCAAGCTTTGGTATGCAAGTCTTCGATTGAGCGTTGGACACTCTTCGATCAGGCTTTGATTAGCAAGCTTCGATTGAGCGCTGGACCTCCTTCGATCAAGCTTTGGTGTGCAAGTCTTCGATTGAGAACTAGACCCCTTCGACCAAGTCAATGTCACAATGCTTCGACTAGTACCTCAGAGGGTCCTTCGTCTGGAATTTCATACTTTACCTCAATCAGAACATAAGAACGAAATGACCATCGAATGGCATTTTAGTTCAGAGTTTCCCTTAATAAGAACATTAGAACGAAATGACCTTCGAAGGGCATTTCAGTGCAGAGTTTCTCTTAATCTAAGATGCTCTGATGAAGGAAGTGCTGGACACTTCGAATCAGAACTCAGACTCATCACAAGGCCAAGGGCTGGGCGAAGTTGTCTAACAGGGAATGTTCCAACAGATTCGAATTGGACTTTGAAGCTGGCAAAGAAGGCAGATTCGAAAGAATGAAGTAGGCTGGCATGACTAGGCAAAAGTTCTCAATGGCATGTGTCCCTTGCAAATATGCAATCGAAGCAGGGAGAGTCTCAATCGAAGGGGCTGTGACTGGAGTAGTTCGAATTAGGACTTTGAAGCAATCGAAGAGAGCAAATTCGAAGGGGCAAGTCAGCTTTTTGATTTCCATCATATTGGAGGCCCAAAACAACTCAGAGCAAGCTGGCAGAAACGCATGATTGAATCAAATATAGCAAGTCTTTATGAAAAATCAAATCAAATCTCTTCATCATAATGGACCAAGATTTGATACACAAATGTTGACCTAATTTCCTTGGCTATATAAACCTCATGCTCATAAACAAAACACACACGAAACCCTGCTGCAGACAAGAAAAAACGCACAAAAACTCTGAAAACGGCCAGAACAGTTTTGCAAAGAACCTTGAGCAAGTGGTGATCGGATTTTGGTTTAGAGGCAGATTCAGACCAAAAGAAAGACGCAGCTCTCTTGCCAGCAACCTCCTGAAGCGAGACCAATCAGAAACCAAGCCTTTCATCGCCTATAACGCACTGTAAGCCCCCATGAACCTTGTTCTGCACATGGAATCGTAATTCAGTTTTTATGCATCTTTATGTCAAATTTCTTGCATATTTGTATTAATCATTAAATTCCTGAGCAAACTGCATTATTTGATTGTATTTTCGTGATCTCTAACCCCATATCCAGAACCTAGGGTTCTTGTGTGTGTTTTTTAGGCGTTTTGCGTGCAGGTTAAATCAAGGCCAACAATGGCCATGAATGAATTCAGGGGACTGAGACGAGTACAGTGGTACTCTTGGATTCCATTTGTGTGACCTAGGGAACATTTTTAGAACCATCCCATGAAACCTCCTGCGGATAAAAATCTGCAGGTAACCAAACCAGGTCTTGTGAAGAAGACGATTACGTGGTGGAGCGTGATTTGTTCGTTTGAATCAATTGCGCGTTTTTTTATTTTTGGCCAGGCATAATTATTGTTTGTATATAATATTTGTTTTCCATTTAACTAACGAATGAAGCAGATTGGCTGGTTGGTGAACGCGTTAGTGCAAGACCCCTTGGGACCTGGATTCAAATCCCAGGTCCACCAAAACTTTGTTGTGTTTTTCCTTCAGGTATTCACATGCAGCGCTTCAGGCAGGGACTACCATATGTCCTCATATCTCAACGTGCCAGGTGGTTCCTAGGCAGATCCAATGGCTAAGGATGGAGGTTCACCATGAACCTTGGTCAACAAACGTCCAGGCCATCTGAAAGTCAAACGAGGCCTTCGAATCTGGGCCTGGAATTGCAGAATCAACCTCCCTTCTTCAGGCCCAGCGCCCCCCAAAGTTTCCTTATGTTCTTTTCATATTTCTTTTGCTTTTTATTATTATTATTATTAAAAACTAACTAATTAATTAACAAATTAACTCTTTTCCATAAAAAAAAATCAGAAACAACAAAATATTTTAATTTTAATTTTATTACTTATTTTTGTAAATAAACCATTAACCAATTAATTTAGTTTTTTTTAATTAGGTGTAATCTTAACAGTTTTACAATAAATTAAAATTAACTTAGACTTAGGTTTTTTATTATTTCTGATTTTGCTGCCTTAATTAAAATAAAACTCCAAAAAGTATTTTCTTTAATTCCATTATTTAGACTGGATTCTTAATTCAAAAAAGACCAAAAATATGCTTTCTTTAAAAAGGGTCAAAACCCTAAAGGACAATCTGATTCAACTTTTCTCGCACGTATTATTTTGATCTATATTTTTGTAATTGCTCCGAGGATGTAATAGCTTTAACTTAGGACCTTTATTTACCGCTTTTATTTATTTTTCCGCATTTAATTTCAAGGGTTTGTTTTTGGCGATGTAAATACCCGACGCCTTGTAGTAGCTTAGTTTTATTTTCCGCAACCATTAACTGCTAGATGTATGCTAACTAGGCTATGCATGACAAGATTAACTCTTAACTTAAAATTAACGGTAGCTCACCATAACATGTGCAAAGATAATATATCTGAAAAACAATACACTCGCACATGCCACTCCTAGGGTATGCCTCACTTGGTTGCCTCGAATGTGGTCATTGAGTATAGGAAGTCTTAGAGGTCGCCCTCCTGTCCAAAGATCAAAAGTTGCCTCGAAACGGTTGCCTCGATAAAAAATGATCTAAGACATTAGGGTTACCGCTAAAGCATCCTTACATTGCTTTAGTGACCACACATCCCTAAAATCGAATTGACCCGAAAAACTCCAACGACAGTGCTACCTACTCCTCAATAGTGGGATAGCACTGTCTAAAGGACATTTGCACAGTTTAATTCCTTTTGAGTAGGTAGATGTTCTCAAGTACTTGCTTTTTTGAAAACAAAAACAAACTTTTCGCACTTACACTCTCTTCAAAAAAACAAAACTTTTCAAAACCCACAAACACAAAGAAAAGCAAACTTTTGAAAACATAGTGAGCAAGTACCTAAGAGCTCGTGGATAACCACTGATAGAAAGGGTGCTAACACCTTCCCTTTCTATAATCTACCTCCCGAACCCAAGAAACATCTCGAAAAGGAATTTTTCTGTGCTTTTGTCCTTTCCTTGTTGGATAAAATAAAAGACGATGGTGACTCTTTCTTACCGCGACATTTTGCGAAACGCAAACGCGAACCAGCATTCCAAAACAGTCAGTTCTAATTCCCACTGATCACAGAACTGGCGACTCTGCTGGGGATGTAAGTGAGGTGTACCTTAGGATTAGATCACTTGTGTTTTCAATTGTATTGCTTTGTATGCTTTTAATTGTGGGCTTGTATCAGAGTTCTATAAATCCTAACCCGGATTTGGGAAACATTCATAGATAGCAATACGTTGTGGAAACTGTGCGGGGTATACCGACACGGTTGAAGCAATAGCTATATTAGTGCGACATATTTGTGAGTACCGGTAACCCTTGAGTTAAGTCAAGGAGAGTGCAGGGCCGCTGAGTGATGTCACTAAGCACTAATGACCTAGAACCTTACTTGACCATCTTGGCCTTTATTAGGGGTAGTGAGATGACCGGCTTTGGTACAGTCCGAAGTTGGTAGATACTCGATACTACACTCATTGAGGATTGTTTTCTTGGAATATTCTGGTCGCTAGTTAAGTGGCTAAACCAAAACTATGAACATAGAAAACAATCCAATGATATTGAGCTCCTTAGAACCCGGTTACTACTTAGGACAGGTTTTGATCCAACTACACTCAAGAGGGTACTTACCTATGAGACCTCATGCAAGCCTGAAACTAGGGTCTTTGTGTGACTTGCTTGTACATGTGTTTATGCATACATCATGAACATCATAAAGCATCATATGCATCCACTAACCATTTCAAGGGTTTAGATCTTCATCTTTGTTCTTGTTTTGCAGGACATGGAGTCTCTCCGCAGGAAAACAATTCAAGTCAACCTTGTAAGGATCCCTCCTAAACTCAAGGAGCTTACATCCAGGATTCCCGAGAACTCTCTCTTCAGTGAAAGACATGGTAGACTCCTCAGCTTGGTCAACACCAACCTTGAAGAAGACATGATGAAGGTTCTCTTCTAATTCTTTGACCCTCTACACCACTGTTTCACATTCCCTGATTATCAATTGGTGCCTACTTTGGAGGAATTTTCTCAACTCCTGAGAATTCCTATTCTGAGTCAACTACCCTACAACGGTACGGAAAAGGAACCAAGACCTGAAGATATTGCTCAAGCATTACGCTTGCAACCATCCGACATCAAGGGGCATTTGGAAGCCATAAGTGGCGTCAAGGGATTCTTGGCAAAGTTTCTGTTTGAGAAGGCACGAGAATGCTGGAATTCTCTTGATCTACAAGCCTTTGAAGAGATTGTGGAACTCCTTATCTATGGGCTGGTTTTGTTCCCAAATCCTGATCAACTTATAGATGTGAATGCTGTCAAGATTTTCATGTCCAGGAATCCCATACCTACATTGCTTGGGGACATCCTCCACTTATTTTACACACGGACAATGAGGAAAAGAGGTGTTCTCATGTGTTGTTCTTCTCTCCTAGCAAGATGGTTTATTTCTCACCTTCCACAGTCAGTTTTGAAGAATGATCAGGGTTTAAGGTGGTCATAGCGATTGATGACCCTCACACATTCAGATGTACATTGGTGTTCTCGGTCCAGAGAAAATGTCACCATCGTTGACCGTTGCGGAGAATTTCCTAATGTTCCATTACTCGGAATTAGGGGAGGCATTACCTACAACCCTTGTCTAGCTTTGAGACAATTTGGATATGCTCGGAGGGATGGCCCTCATGACATGCTGATTCCTGACCTAGTTTTTGACTTCGACAACGATACGCAAGGACTTCGACAAAGGTTCATCAGAGCTTGGAGGATGCCTAACAAAGTGGATAGTAAGACACTGGGACACAAGAATTCCATCCCCCTCAGGTGGGTACGAACCGGCGCCCAGAAACTTATGATGCCTTACCCCCACATTATCCCCTTGATCAAAGAGCCTGTTATGGAAGGAGAGGTTCCATACGCCATCCTACATCCTGACATGCCAACATCTTGGGAAGAAATGCAAAAGAGTTGGATCCAACTCAAGGAAGAACGAAATACTTTTGAAGCCAGCTTCTATGCCAGTGAGAAGAAGGTTTTGGAACTTACTTGCCGACTTCACGAGGAGGAGACCCTCAACACTTACATCGCTCTAAAAAGGATGTGCAATGTCTTTTTACATTAAGAATTTTGTAACATTTCGCCCATGGGGCACTTATGTACTAAATTTCTTCTTAATATGACGTGTGCTCCTTTTTTGTCTGCAACAAATTTGAATGTTTAAACCCTTGAATGCATTACATAAATAGCATATCATCCATCATATGCATAACAGGTATCCTTTTATAGGTCTCTTATCTTCTTCGCTATTTATTTCAGCAATCATCATGTCTACTGAACCTTCCACTGAGCAAGCCATCAAGGCCCTCCAGGCCCAGAATGCCCAGTTTCAAGAGTTGGTCATGAGCCTAGCTAAGGGTCAGCAGGACCTGAAGACCCTGATTCTGAAAGAGAGGAAGAAGAAGAAAAAGAGGACCGTCATGTTCAACACCGGACGCAGGTTTGGAAACGGGCTGCAAAACGAAGTTGATCTGACCACCTCATCTGGGGGGAAAGATAGTCCACAAGAAAGGAGGGCTCCTAGCCCTATGGTCTCCGACAACGAGACAGACTATGATGAAGAACAGTATCCTCCTGCTGAGGATAAGTACAAACAGCTGGAGGACCGTTTGAGTGCCATGGAAATACAGAAGGTGCCCGGTCTGGACTTCGGAGATCTAGGTCTATCCTCTGTGGTGGTGATTCCCCATAAGTTCAAGGAACATGCCTTTGCCAAGTATGACGGAGCTTCCTGTCCAAAGCTGCACCTCCGGTCATATGTAAGGAAGATCCAACCTTACACTGCTGATAAGAACTTGTGGATCCACTTCTTTCAAGACAATCTCTCAGGGACTCAGCTTGAGTGGTTCTATCAGCTGGATGGAGACAGTATCCGTAGCTGGGAAGATTTGGCTACTGCGTTCTATAAGCAGTATCAATATAACTCCGACCTCGCTCCTACGCGTACCCAACTCCAGGGTATGTCAATAGGGACGGGTGAAGGATTTAAAGAGTATGCTCAAAAATGGAGAGACCTTGCCGGAAGGGTGAAACCTCCTTTAGCTGAACGTGAACTTGTTGATATGTTTTTGGGGACCCTGTCTGGTCCATTCTTTAACCATTTGATTGGAAGCTCTTCAGTCGGGTTTACAGACCTTATCTTGACTGGTGAGAGGATTGAAGCTGGTATCAAGGCTGGGAAGATACAGAAGGGTGCCTTCTCGGGCACCGAGAAGAAGCAGTTCAAGAAAGAATCCAGTGTTGTCTACGGTTCAAGAAGACAGAATAGACCGGAACACCGCCAAGCTGTCAACGCGGTGGTTATTTCAAAACCTGCTGGTGCTCCTCAGCATCACAACCAACAAAGGGGCGAGATACCTCGAAGGCAATTCACTCGTCTCAGCATGACCTTGTCTCAGATATTGCCACAGTTACTGACGACTAATCTGGTGACTCTAAAAGAAGCTCCGAAGATCTTAAACACAACGTCACCAAAGTATAACCCCAACGCCCGCTGCGCTTATCACTCTGATAGCCCGGGGCATAAAACGGATGATTGTTGGGCTTTGAAGAACAAGGTTCAATACCTAATCGATGCAAAAGAGATTGAGTTTGAGGTGCCCGAGAGGCCTAATGTTGTGACTGCTCCCATGCCAAAACATGGAGTAAATGCTGTAGAGGAAGACTTGTTTGTTGTTTCTGTGGATGATGTTGTTACCCCTCTAATGACTGTCAAGAAGAACCTGTTGCTAGCCGGTTTATTTTCGGGTTATGGTGAAGGTTGCCATATGTGTTTTGTTTTACCTACTGGTTGCCCATCTTTGAAGTCAGGCATCCAAAACATGATGGATAACAAGGAGATCCTGATTGAGAAGATTGTTGTTCCTGCCACCGCTACTGAAGAAGTTTCCATTATTACCATTTTCAACAATTCTCCCAAGGCTCCCTCGAGGAAGCCTGTCAGAATTACGCCTGTTCAGAAGATTGCACCCATAATCATCACTGTTCCGGGGCCTATTCCCTACACCTCTGACAAAGTTGTCCCTTGGCACTATGGGGAAGATGTTTATGTTCTTGGAGTCAAGCAAGAGTTTGATGCTGATACTGGCATCAGCAACATTATCGGGCCTGCTAAAGTAAACCGCAGTGGTAGACTTTTCTCACCCGATATTGCTCCACCAACTGCCCGAAGACCTGTTGTCATCACACCTGCAAGTGTGCCTAATGCCATTCCTGATCAAGCTCCTATTCCTACCCCTGTCGCCGAGTCATCTAACACTCAGGGCAAAGGGATCACCACTGATACGCCTGCCTAGACGGAGGCACCAAAGACAATCAATGTTGAAGCTTCCAAATAAGAGATGGAAGAGATTCTGAAGATCATTAAGAAGAGTGATTATAATGTAGTTGAGCAGCTGGGGAAAACCCCATCCAAGATTTCTATGTTATCACTATTGTTGTGTTTAGAGGCCCATGCCAAGGCTCTGATTACCTTCCTAAAGACGGCCCACGTGCCACAAGAGACATCAGCTGATCAGTTTACCGATTGTGTGGCCAATTTAACTGCTGATAATGGTTTGGGTTTCTCCGACGCTGATCTAACTGCTAAAGGGAAGAACCATAATGATGCCCTGCACGTCTCCATTGAATGCAGGGGCACCACTCTTGCACATGTGTTGGTTGACACTGGCTCCTCATTGAACGTCTTGCCCAAGAAAGCTCTAGACAGGTTGGATTGCGAAGGGTTGGAGCTAAAGCCAAGTAACATTGTTGTCCGGGCCTTTGATGGGTCTAAAAGGATGGTGCATGGTGAGGTGGATATTCCAATCAAAGTTGGTTCTCAGGTATTCAATTCTACATTCTACGTGATGAACATTCGACCATCCTATTCTTGTTTGCTGGGTCGTCCATGGATTCATAAAGCTGGAGCTGTGACCTTAACACTCCATCAGAAGCTGAAGTACCCAGTCAGAGGGAAGATTGTGACAGTACAGGGGGAGAAAGAGTACTTGGTCAGCCACCTCAACACTTTCAGATACGTAGAGATGGATGGGGAGTTCATTGAGACCCCATTTCAACACTTTGAAGAGGTTCCTAAGACACTGGCATCAGCTGAGACTATGGTCGAAGATTCTCCTATGAAGATGGCTTCCTTAAAGGATGTCCGGGCTGTTATTGAGAAGGGTGAGTGTGCAAATTGGGGCCGACTTCCTGATTTCACTCAGAAGACTAACAAGTTTGGTTTGGGTTTCACTGCAGAAGCTCAAAGGGTTGTTCGTAGCACAAGGATTGGAAGACCTCCTGTGTTCATCAGCAACTCGGGAGTAAATGCCATCGAAGATGACGTGGAGGAGTCTGAATTCGACAGCTGGATCTACCCTACGACCGACGGTGGACCAAGCAACTGGACAGCAAAGGACTTCATCCCTATTACTTTTGTTACTCAGTAATGAACTCTTTGTTTTGAATTTGTAACAGACAATTTTTTGAAACTTTATGGCCCGGTGTCTTACCCGGGGCACCGTGGCTTCATTTGTGAGGGCTTTTGTGTGCCATTTTCATATATCATTAATAAAAGCATTGGACATTTTTGCATTTCAAATCTCGCGCTCCTTGTTTTTCTTTATTGTATATCGCAAAATAATTATTTTACACACACTCACATATACAGGTCTCAATCCACTCTGGATCTCACTAGTAACGACTCTGCTACCGCCAGTTATGACTTCGAAAATCCGATCAACTTAGCCGAAGATGAAGGTGAAGATGATTGCGCAGTGCCGGGTGAACTTGCAAGACTGTTACTCCAGGAAGAGAGGGTCATTCAGCCACATGAAGAGCTAGTGGAAACAGTGAATCTAGGTACTGAGACAGACAAAAAGGAAGTCAAGATCGGTGCAAATCTGGAGCTTAGTGTGAAACAACGGTTGATTCAGATGCTGCATGACTACGTGGAAATCTTTGCCTGGTCTTACGAAGATATGCCTGGGTTGGATACCGACATTGTGGTTCATCGCCTGCCTACCAAGGAAGACTGTCCTCCGGTAAAACAGAAGGTTCGCCGTATGCGTCCAGAGATGTCTGAGAAAATCAAGGCCGAAGTTATGAAACAGTTTGACGTCGGTTTTCTAGCAGTAACTTCTTACCCTCAGTGGGTCGCCAATGTGGTTCCAGTGCCGAAGAAAGACGGTAAGGTCAGAATGTGTGTTGATTACAGGGATTTGAACAGGGCAAGCCCTAAGGACGACTTACCTCTGCCTCACATCGACGTTCTGGTTGACAATACTGCTCAGCACAAGGTATTCTCCTTTATGGATGGTTTCTCCGGTTATAATCAAATCAAGATGGCTCCTGAAGACATGGAGAAGACCACTTTTATTACTCAGTGGGGTATCTTTTGTTACAAGGTCATGCCTTTTGCGTTGAAAAATGTCGGGGCAACATACCAACGTGCCATGGTTGCTTTGTTTCATGACATGATCCATCACGAGATTGAAGTATACGTCGATGATATGATTGCGAGGTCCCAAACTGAGGAGGAAAATCTTTACCATCTACAGAAGCTCTTCGACCGGTTGAAGTTGTACAAACTGAGGTTGAACCCAAACAAGTGCACCTTCGGGGTAAGGTCTGGCAAACTGCTAGGTTTCGTCGTGAGCGACAAAGGTATTCAAGTGGACCCTGCCAAGGTGAAAGCTATATAAGAGATGCCAGCTCCCAGGATAGAGAAAGAGGTCAGAGGCTTTCTAGGACGATTGAACTACATTGCCCGATTCATCTCGCACCTAACTGCTACTTGCGAGCCAATCTTCAAGCTACTGAAGAAAGATCAAGTGGTGCGTTGGGACGATGAATGTCAGGCCGCTTTCGAAAGAATCAAAGAGTATCTCCAGGAGCCACCTATTCTTATGCCACCAGTTGAAGGGAGACCTTTGATTTTATACTTGACAGTACTTGACAACTCAATGGGGTGTGTGCTGGGGCAGCATGACGAGTCTGGCCGAAAAGAGCATGCTATTTATTACCTTAGCAAAAAGTTTACCAACTGTGACACCCGATACTCACTGCTTGAGAAAACTTGATGCGCTTTGGCATGGGCTGCTCGCCGGCTGAGACAGTATATGCTGACTCACACTACTCTATTGATTTCAAAGATGGATTCGATCATATATCTTCGAAAAGCCTGCCTTGTCCGGAAGAATAGCAAGATGGCAGATGATCTTGACTGAGTACGACATCCAGTACATAACTCAAAAAGCAATCAAGGGAAGTGTATTGGCAAACCATTTGGCACATCAGGCAGTGGACGATTACCAGTCCATGAACTTTGAATTCCCGGACGAGAATATCATGTTGATAACTGATTGTGAAACACCTGGACCGGATGAAGGACCTGAGGAAGGATCCCGATGGTCTATGCATTTTGATGGAGCTTCGAACGCTTTGGGTAACGGCATTGGCGCTGTGATCATATCTCCTAAAGGCTCACATACTCCACTTACCGCCCGACTATCTTTCAACTGCACCAACAATATGGCGGAGTATGAAGCATGCATCATGGGTCTTCGAGCAGCAATCGACCTAAGGATCAAGTTTCTGAGTGTCTTCGGAGATTCTGCTCTCGTGATCAGTCAGATCAAGGGCGAGTGGGATACGAAACACCCAAATCTTATTCCTTACAAGGAGTATGTGTTGACATTGCTTCCCCACTTCGAGGAAATAACCTTTGAACACTTCCCAAGAGAGGAGAATCAGTTGGCGGACGCGTTAGCTACGATGTCTTCTATGTTCAAAGTCAAATGGGACAACGAGGCCCCCCGGATCATTATTTGGAAATTGGATGAACCTGCACATTGCTGTGATCTTGAGACCGAAGAAGTAACAGAAAAGCCTTGGTATCATGAAGTGAAGAGGTAAATTGAAGCTAAAGAATACCCCGAGGGTGCATCTGTTAATGATAAGAAGTTTCTAAGGAGGTTCGCGGCAAAGTTCTTCATCAGCAATGGCATTCTCTACAAACGTAACCATGATTCAACCTTACTGCGTTGTGTGGATAAGATCGAAGCAGAAAGGATCATGGCAGAGCTGCATGAAGGTACCTTCAGAACTCATTCCAGTGGACATACCATGGCAAAAAAAATCCTTCGGGCAGGATATTACTGGTCCACAATGGAAGCCGACTGTTATCAACATTCTCGGACATGTCACAAGTGCCAGATCTATGCTGATAAGGTGCATGTTCCTCCGATTCCTCTAAATGTTTTGACAGCACCTTGGCATTTTGCAATGTGGGGCATCGATATGATCGGCGATATCAGAAAACGGCATCCAACGGGCATCGTTTCATCCTAGTAGCGATTGATTACTTCACGAAGTGGGTTGAAGCAGCTTCCTTTGCTACGGTAACCAAGAACGTCGTGGCACAGTTCATCCGGCACAACCTAATCTGTGGATACGGCGTACCAGAGAGGATCATTACGGATAATGGTACCAATCTTAACAACAAGATGATCACTAAGCTCTACGAGCAATTCAAAATACAGCACCACAACTCTTCTCCCTACCGGCCGAAGATGAATGGGGCTGTCGAAGCAGCAAATAAGAACATTAAGAAGATTGTGCAAAAAATGACAGTGACCTATAAAGACTGGCACGAGATGTTACCATTTTCTCTTCATGGGTACCGTACCTCAGCACGTACGTCAACAGGGGCAACACCCTATTCCTTGGTTTATGGCATGGAGGCAGTGTTGCCTATTTAAGTTCAGATACCCTCTCTTCGGATCATGAAGGATGCAGGTTTGAGCGAAGACGACTGGATCCAGACCCGACTTGATCAACTGAATCTAATCGACGAAAAGAGACTTACTGCTATTTGTCATGGTCAGACGTACCAAAAACGGATGATCAAGGCATTTAACAAGAAAGTCAGACGACAAGAGTATCAAGTTAGGAACCTGGTAATCAAACGCATTATCTTACCTTAAGGTGATCCCAGGGGCAAATGGACCCCTACTTACGAAGGGCCATTTGTGGTTAAGAACATCTTCTCAGGAGGAGCGATGATTCTAACCACCATGGATGGTGACGACCTTGTTCACCCCGTCAATGCAGACATAGTAAAAAGATACTATGCATAATCAAAGACCCGCTAGGTTGACTAGCCTGGGAAAAAATAAGGGCTTCCCGGTGAACCAAAAGGGTTCGGGCAAAAATAAGGGATAGAAATAAAAAATTTGTACATCCGGCAAGTCGAAAACCTAAAAAGGCGGCTTGGGCAAAAAATGGGTATCCCAGTGGACTGAAAACCCGAAAGGGCGGTCCAGGAAAAAGTTAGGGATCAAATCGTAATACTATGTCTCATTGGATCACCTTGCATCCAAACCGGTATCGACTAGCAGGCTCAGACGGCGCCAATCAACCAGATTCATCTCCAACTAAGCAGCAAAGTGATGAGACGCTTGAAGATATAAAGGCAATAGCAGAGCTGGAATCCAGTGGGACTATTCACATGGCTATTTTGTTTTCTTTTCAAGAATTGCATAAATTCTATTTGTTCGGCGGCGTTCTCTTACTAGGACGTCAGCCTCTTGTACAAAAGCGCCTATTTACAGGCAAACTTCAAAATCAATACAAATTCATTTTCAGACAAATTTCAAAATGTGTTCCCTTTATCTGTTTTGTTTTGCAAAGAACGTCCAATGTTCATTTTTGATATATGCATTTGACATTAATTGCTGCTCAAAAATATTTACATGCAAAACAAAGGACTAATTACGGGTGATATCAGAAGTAGGGACAATAAGAATTGCCTGAGCGGTCTAGTTGCTCTATCCACCAAGGTACCAAGGTAAGTTCAACTGAAGAATGTGACCAAGATGCTTTCACTCCCCGTAGAGTAAGACAGTAATGGTAGCTCTCCCCACTGAGACTTGCAACTATGAACGAATCAGCAATACTCTCCCCAAGAAGAGTTAGTCTACCATCAGCCCTAAAAAGGTTAGGTGTCCCCAGAAGGTCTTAATATTCCCCAGCAGAGTATAAGGATATTCCCCATCAAGCATAAGAGTACCCCTGGCAGTCTTAACATTCCTCAACAGAGTATAAGAATGTTCCCCGGCGGAATACAAGATACCCCCCAGTGGAGCCATTTCCCCAGCGCAGTCTAAAAAAAAAGTTTCCCCAGTGAAGTTGCCAGCAAAGTTTTTTCTATCCCCAGCGGAGTTCATCATCAAAATCCCCAACAGAGCTTGTCAATGGAATCCCCAGCGGAGTTTATCGTTAAAATCTTTAGCAGAACATCTCTTCCCCACAGAGTAATTCCCCTCAGAGTAATCTCTTCATCAAGTTTATTCCCCAACGGAGTTCTTCTCTCCTGCAGGTTTATTCTCACAATCATCTTCGTTCATCATCCCCAGCGGAAACGAGGAATTCAACTCTATTCTCCAGTAGCTCCGAGATTTATTTTTCCCAGTTAAAAACATCACATCTTCATACATCATGACATGCATACGCATCATACAACACAAATCTCATTTATTTTGAGAACATCATGACATCATGCATTTCATACATCATGACACTGCATACAACTAACGTTTTACCTTTTTCAGGAAAAGGTCAATTAAAAAATGGCTACCATCAACCTTTTTAAGTTCCAGATTAACACCTGTAGCAATCCAGGAAAATATTTGTGGATGACTGATTGTAGATTAATACCTGTAACAAGCCAGGAAAATTATCTACATGAAGAGATTGAAGATTAACACCTGTAACAAGCCAGGAAGACTTTCTTTCTCAGGTCAGAGATTAATACCTGAAACCAACCAGGACAACTATCTCATCGGCCAACCTTTTTAAGTTCCAGATTAATACCTGTAACAAGCCAGGAAAAATATATGTGGACGATTGATTGTAGGTTAATACCTGTAACAAGCCAGGAAAATTATCTACATGAAGAGATTGAAGGTTAACACCTGTAACAATCCAGGAAGACCATCTTTCTTTCTCAGGTCAGAGATTAATACCTGAAACCAGCCAGGACAACTATCTCCTCGACCAACCTTTTCAAGTTCCAGTTGAATACCTGTAGCAAGCCAGGAAAACTATCTATGGACGACTGATACCTGTAACAAGCCGGGAAAACTATCTACACAAAGAGATTGAAGATCAATACCTGTAACAAGCCAGGAAGACCATCTTTCTTTCTCAGGTATGCAAGTTCTCGCTAAGGAATCTCTTATGCGATCAACACTCCTGCAGATGGCATCTATAAGCCCATCCTCCTACCAACAATCTCCAAATGGCATCTGTAAGCCCATTCCCGGCATCACAATGCTGATACTACACCATGCGAGTGCAAATTTCTGGGCACTCTAGTGTTCAATCATCTTCCACCTTCGGATCACGAAAGGCACGCAAGCCAATCTACATCCTCAGGTTTAAGAAAATTGAACAGGGGCAACTGTTGTACCCCAAAATTTGCCCTCTCATGTTTTTCAAAGGTCTTCCCTTACATGGTGGGTCACAAACCCTTGCCTAAGAAAAATAAAGTTTTTTTTGAAGATGAACAAAGTGTCTTTCGATTGGCATCTGGGAAAAGTCTTCGATTGGACATTTGGCACTCTTCGATCAGGCTTGACTCACCAGTCTTCGATTGAGCGCTGGACACTCTTCGATCAGGTTTTGATTAACAAACTTTGATTGAGAGCTGGACCTCCTTCGATCAAGCTTTAGTCTGCAAGTCTTCGATTGAGCGCTGGACACTCTTCGATCAGGCTTTGATTACCAAGCTTCGATTGAGCGCTGGACCTCCTTCGATCAAGCTTTGGTGTGCAAGTCTTCGATTGAGCACTAGACCCCTTCGACCAAGTCAATGTCACAATGCTTTCACTAGTACCTCAGAGGGTCCTCCGCTTGGAATTTCATACTTTACCTCAATCAGAACATAAGAACGAAATGAACTTCGAATGGAATTTTAGTTCAGAGTTTCCCTTAATAAGAACATCAGAACGAAATGACCTTCGAAGGGCATTTCAGTGCAGAGTTTCTCTTAATCTAAGATGCTCTGATGAAGGAAGTGCTGGACACTTTGAATCAGAACTCAGACTCATCACAAGGCCAAGGGCTGGGCGAAGTTGTCTAACAGGGAATGTTCCAAACAGATTAAATTGGACTTTGAAGCTGGCAAAGAAGGCATATTCGAAGGAATGAAGTAGGCTGGCATGACTAGGCAAAAGTTCACAATGGCATGTGTCCCTTGCAAATATGCAATCGAAGCAGGGAGAGTCTCAATCGAAGGGGCTGTGACTGGAGTAGTTCGAATTGGGACTTTGAAGCAATCGAAGAGAGAAAATTCGAAGGGGCAAGTCAGCTTTTTGATTTCCATCATATTGGAGGCCCAAAACAACTCAGAGCAAGCTGGCAGAAACGCATGATTGAATCAAATATAACAAGTCTTTATGAAAAATCAAATCAAATCTCTTCATCATAATGGACCAAGATTTGATACACAAATGTTGACCTAATTTCCTTGGCTATATAAACCTCATGCTCATAAACAAAACACATACGAAACCCTGTTGCAGACAAGAAAAAACGCACAAAAACTCTGAAAACGGCCAGAACAGTTTTGCAAAGAACCTTGAGCAAGTGGTGATCGGATTTTGGTTTAGAGGCAGATTCAGACCAAAAGAAAGACGCAGCTCTCTTCCCAGCAACCTCCTGAAGCGAGACCAATCAGAAACCAAGCCTTTCATCGCCTATAACGCACTGTAAGCCCCCATGAACCTTGCTCTGCACATGGAATCGTAATTCAGTTTTATGCATCTTTATGTTAAATTTCTTGCATATTTGTATTAATCATTAAATTCCTGAGCAAACTGCATTATTTGATTGTATTTTCGTGACCTCTAACCCCATATCCAGAACCTAGGGTTCTTGTGTGTGTTTTTTAGGCATTTTGCGTGCAGGTTAAATCAAGGCCAACAGTGGCCATGAATGAATTCAGGGGAGTGAGACGAGTACAGTGGTACTCTTGGATTCCATTTGTGTGACCTAGGGAGCATTTTTAGAACCATCCCACGAAACCTCCTGCGGATAAAAATCTGCAGGTAACCAAACCAGGTCTTGTGAAGAAGACGATTACATGGTGAAGCGTGATTGGTTCGTTTGAATCAATTGCGCGTTTTTTTATTTTTGGCCAGGCATAATTATTGTTTGTATATAATATTTGTTTTCCATTTAACTAATGAATGAAGCAGATTGGCTGGTTGGTGAACGCGTTAGTGCAAGACCTCTTGGGACCTGGATTCGAATCCCAGGTCCACCAAAACTTTGTTGTGTTTTTCCTTTAGGTATTCACATGCAGCGCTTCAGGCAGGGACTACCATATGTCCTCAGATCTCAACGTGCCAGGTGGTTCCCAGGCAGATCCAATGGCTAAGGATGGAGGTTCACCATGAACCTTGGTCAACGAACGTCCAGGCCATCTGAAATTCAAACGAGGCCTTCGAATTTGGGCCTGGAATTGCAGAATCAACCTCCCTTCTTCAGGCCCAGCGCCCCCCAAAGTTTTCTTATGTTCTTTTCATATTTATTTTGCTTTTTATTATTATTATTAAAAACTAACTAATTAATTAACAAATTAACTCTTTTCCATAAAAAAAAATCAGAAACAACAAAATATTTTAATTTTAATTTTATTACTTATTTTTGTAAATAAACCATTAACCAATTAATTTAGTTTTTTTAATTAGGTGTAATCTTAAAACTTTTACAATAAATTAAAATTAACTTAGACTTAGGTTTTTTTATTATTTCTGATTTTGCTGCCTTAATTAAAATAAAACTCCAAAAAGTATTTTCTTTAATTCCATTATTTAGACTGGATTCTTAATTCAAAAAAGACCAAAAATATGCTTTCTTTAAAAAGGGTCAAAACCCTAAAGGACAATTTGATTCAACTTTTCTCGCGCGTATTATTTTGATCTATATTTGTGTAATTGCTCCGAGGATGTAATAGCTTTAACTTAGGACCTTTATTTACCGCTTTTATTTATTTTTCCGCATTTAATTTCAAGGGTTTGTTTTTGGCGATGTAAATATCTGACGCCTTGTAATAGCTTAGTTTTATTTTCCGCAACCATTAACTGCTAGATGTATGCTAACTAGGCTATGCATGACAAGATTAACTCTTAACTTAAAATTAACTATAGCTCACCATAACATGTGCAAAGATAATATATCTGAAAAACAATACACTCGCACATGCCACTCCTAGGGTACGCCTCACTTGGTTGCCTCGAATGTGGTCATTGAGTATAGGAAGTCTTAGAGGTCACCCTCCTGTCCAAAGATCAAAAGTAGCCTCAAAACGGTTGCCTCGATAAAAAATGATCTAAGACATTAGGGTTACCTCTAAAGCATCCTTACGTTGCTTTAGTGCCCACACATCCCTAAAATCGAATTGACCCGAAAAACTCCAACGACGGTGCTACCTACTCCTCAATAGTGGGATAGCACTGTCTAAAGGACATTTGCATAATTTAATTCCTTTTGAGTAGGTAGATGTTCTCAAGTACTTGCTCTTTTGAAAACAAAAACAAACTTTTCGCACTTACACTCTCTTAAAAAAAACAAAACTTTTCAAAACCCACAGACACAAAGAAAAGCAAACTTTTGAAAACATAGTGAGCAAGTACCTAAGAGCCCGTGGATAACCACGGATAGAAAGGGTGCTAACACCTTCCCTTTCTATAATCTACCTCCCAAACCCGAGAAACATCTCGAAAAGGAATTTTTCTGTGCTTTTGTCCTTTCCTTGTTGGATAAAATAAAAGACGGTGGCGACTCTTGTTTACCGCGACATTTTGCGAAACGCAAACGCGAACTAGCATTCCAAAACAGTCAGTTCTCATTCCCACCGATCACACATGTGTATGTCATGATGTATGTTCATGAAATGCTATCAGGGTATGCTCGCGTCTTGGGAAAATAAATCCATGACGGTTGCTGGAGATTTCTAAATATTCCATCGGGAAGGGATACTGGAGAAAAACTCTGCGGGGACCAACTTAAGGGAAGAGATACTCTGTTGTTAGACCTGCTGATCTGGAGGAATAAACTCAGCTAGGGATGAAATTCCATTGTCGGAGATGATGAGCTCTGGTGGAGATATAGACTCCGCTTGGGGGATAAAATTTACTGACTCGCCCGCGACTGTGAACCTCGATTGGGTATAGTTATGTCCTGTTTCGGGGAAGCTGACATCGATGCCTTTGTACCCTTTTACTCTGTGGGGGAGTGTATGTACCAATAATTATGTTCCCAAGCTGGCTCGACCCCGATACATGCTGGGCAGAGGAATCGCCGGGTTTGGCACTTCTTATTTTTCCTATTTCTGGAATTACAAATAATTGTCTTTTGTTTCTTATGTAAATATTTATGAGCAGCAATCATTTTTAAATGCATATATGAAAGATAAATCATTGGACGTTCTTGCAAAACAAAACAAAAAAAGAAAAACGAATTGAAGTTTCTTGTGAAAATGACTTATTATTGATTTTTGAAGTTGACCTGCAATGGGCGTCTTGTACAAAGAAGCTGACGTCCTAGTAAGAGAACGCCGCCAAAAGATAGAATTTATACAATTTGTGTAAAAGAAAGAAAAAACAGTTATGTGAAACAACCCCATTGGGTTCCAACTCTGCTATTTCCTTTATATCTTCAAGCGTCTCATCACTTTGCTACTTGGCTGAAGGTTGATCAGATTGGCTGTCGCCGTCCGAGCTTGATAGTTGATACCGAAGTCTGGTCGCAAGATGATCCAATGAGACATAGTGATATGCTTCAATCCCTAACTTTTTCCTGGATTGCCTTTTCGGGTTTTCAATCCACCGGGATACCCTTTTTTGCTCAAGCCTCCCTTTCGGGTTTTCGACTTGCCGGGTGTATAGATTTTTCATTTTCATCCCTTACTTTTGCCTGAACCCTTTTGGTTTGCCGAGAAGCCCTTATTTTTCCTAGGCCAATCAACCTAGCGGGTCTTTGATTAGGCGTAGTATCTTTTCACTATGTCTGCATTGACAGGGTGAGAAAGGCCGTCACCATCCATTGTGGTTAAAATCATAGCTCCTCCCGAGAAAATGTTCTTAACCATAAACGACCCTTTGTACGTGGGGGTCCATTTTCCCCTGGGATCACCTTGCGGGAGTATGATGCGCTTGATTACTAGATCCCCGACTTGATATTCTTGGCGTCTGACTTTCTTGTTAAAAGCCTTGATCATTCGCTTTTGATACGTCTGACCGTGGCAGATAGAAGTAAATCTCTTTTCATCGATTAGATTCAGCTGATCAAGTCGGGTTTGGATCCAGTCGTCTTTGTTCAAACCCGCATCCTTCATAATCCTGAAAGAAGGTATCTGGACTTCGATGGGTAGGACTGCCTCCATGCCATATACCAGAGAGTAGGGTGTTGCCCCTGTCGATGTCCGTGCTGAGGTACGGTACCCATGAAGAGTGAATGGTAACATCTCATACCCGTCTTTATATGTCACTGTCATCTTCTGTACAATCTTCTTGATGTTCTTGTTAGCTGCTTCAACAGCGCCATTCATCTTCGACCGGTAGGGAGAAGAGTTATGATGTTGTATCTTGAACTGTTTACAGAGCTCGGTGATCATTGTGTTGTTGAGATTCATACCGTTGTCAGTAATAATTCTCTCTGGAACACCATATCGACAAATCAGGTTATGTCGGATAAATCGCGCTACGATGTTCTTGGTTACTGTAGCAAAGGAAGCTGCCTCAACCGACTTCGTGAAGTAATCAATGGCTACTAAGATGAAACGATGTCCATTGGAAGCGGTGGGCTTGATTTCTCCGATCATGTCGATGCCCCACATCGCAAAGGGCCAAGGAGCTGTCATGACATTTAAAGGGACCGGAGGCACATGCACCTTATCAACATAGATTTGGCACTTATGACAAGTTCGAGAGTGCTGATAACAATCGGCTTCCATAGTGGACCAGTAATATCCTTCCCGTAGGATCTTCTTAGCCATGGTATGTCCACTAGAATGGGTTCCGAAAGTGCCTTCATGTAGATCTATCATGATCCTCTCTGCTTCGCTCTTGTCTACACACCGTAGTAGTGTGGAGTCATGGTTGCATTTATAGAGGATTCCATTACTGAGGAAGAACTTTGCAGCAAACCTTCTCAGAAACTTCTTATCATTGACAGAGGCCCCTTTGGGATACTCCTGAGCCTCGAGATACCTTTTGACTTCGTGAAACCAGGGTTTGTCTGCCACTTCTTTAGTGTTGATCTTACAGTAGTGTGTTGGTTCCTCCAATCTCTCAATGGTAATTTGGGGAGCTTCATTGTCCCACCTAACCTTGAACATAGAAGACATAGTAGCTAGCGCATTCGCTAACTGGTTCTCCTCCCGTGGAAAATGTTCAAAGGTAACCTCCTCAAAGTGTGGGAGCAATGTCAGTACATACTCTTTGTAAGGAATGAGATTTGGGTGTTTGGTATCCCACTCGCCTTTGATTTGACTTATCACCAGAGTGGAATCCCCGAATACACTCAAGAACTTGATCCTTAGGTCAATAGCAGCTCGAAGACCCATAATACATGCTTCATACTCTGCCATGTTGTTGGTGCAGTTGAAACATAATCGGGCAGTGAATGGAGTATACAGCCCTCGGGAGATATGATTACAGCGTGAATGCCATTACCCAGTGCATTCGAGGCTCCATCAAAATACATAGACCATCGGGATCCCTCCTCAGGTCCTTCATCCGATCCAGGTTCTTCGTAGTCAGTTACCAACATGATATTCTCATCCGGGAACTCAAAATGCATGGACTGGTAGTCATCCACGGCCTGCTGAGCCAAATGATCAGCCAATACACTCCCCTTTATTACTTTTTGGGTTGTGTATTATATGTCGTACTCAGTTAAGATCATCTGCCACCTTGCTATCCTTCTGGAGAGAGCGGGCTTCTCGAAAATATACTTGATCGGATCCATCTTCGATATCAATAAGGTAGTGTGAGTCAGCATATACTGTCTCAGTCGGCGAGCAGCCCATGCCAAAGCGCTGCATGTTTTCTCTGGCAATGAGTATCGTGTCTCACAGTCGGTAAACTTTTTGCTAAGGTAGTAAATTGCGTGCTCTTTTCGACCAGACTCGTCATGCTGCCCCAGCACACACCCCATTGAATTTTCTAGCACTGTCAAGTATAATATCAAAGGTCTTCCTTCAACTGGAGGCATCAGAATTGGCGGTTCTTGAAGGTATTCCTTGATTCTTTCAAAATCGGTCTGTCATTCATCGTTCCACTTTACCACTTAATCTTTCTTTAGAAGCTTGAAGATTGGCTCACAAGTGGCAGTCAGATGTGAAATGAACCTGGCGATGTAATTCAGACGTCCCAAGAAACCTCTAACTTCCTTCTCTGTACAAGGAATCGGCATTTCTTGTATGGCTTTTACCTTCGCAGGGTTTACCTGAATACCCTTGTCACTGACAATGAACCCCAGAAGCTTACCAGATCTTACCCTGAAGGTGTACTTGTTCGGATTTAACCTCAACTTTTACGTCTTCAACCCATCGAATAACTTTTAGAGATGATCAAGGTACTCTTCCTCAGTCTGGGACCTGGCTATCATGTCATCAACATAGACTTCGATCTCGTGGTGAATCATATCATGGAACAAAGCGACCATGGCGCGCTGATAAGTTGCCCCAGCATTCGTCAACCCAAAAGGCATCACTTTGTAACAGAAGGTGCCCCACTGTGTAACGAAGGTCGTCTTCTCCATGTCTTCAGGAGCCATCTTGATCTGGTTGTAGCCAGAGAAACCATCCATGAAGGAAAATATTTTGTGTTGCACGGTGTTGTCGACCAGAACATCAATGTGAGGAAGTGGAAAGTCATCTTTGGGGCTTGCCTGGTTCATATCTCTATAATCAACTCACATCCGTACCTTACCGTCCTTCTTAGGTACCGGAACGATGTTGGTGACCCACTGCGGATAAGAAGTGACAACCAAGAATCCTCCATCAAACTGTTTTATGACCTCTGCCTTGATCTTCTCTGACATTTCGGGATGCATACGGCGGAGCTTCTACTTAACCGGAGGATAGTCTTGTTTATTCGGAAGGCAATGTACCACAATATCAGTGTCCAAACCAGGCATGTCTTTATAGGACCAGGCGAAGATCTCGACATAGTCGTGCAACATCTGTATCAACCTCTATTTGACGCTAAGCTCCAGATTTGCACCTATTTTAACCTCTTTTCTGTCTTCCTCAGTACCCAAATTCACTGTCTCAACCGGCTCTTCATGAGGCTGTATGGACCTCTCTTGCTGATGTAGTAGTCTAGTAAGTTCTCCAGGCACCTCATAATCATCCTCACCTTCGTCCTCGGCTTGGTTGTCGGATTTTTGAAGTCATAACTGGCAATAGCAGAGCTGTTATCAATGGGATCCAGAGTGGATATGGATCTGCATTATGATACGTGAGTGTGTGTAAGAGAATATCTGTTTTGATAAAGTGGAAGCAGGAAAGAAAAACAGAGAGCGCAAAATTTGTTTTCAAGAAATGTCTAATGCTTTATTAATGATATATGAAATGACAACTAATAGCCCTCACAAGCGAAGCCAAGGTGCCTCAGCCAAGGCACCAAGCCGTAAAGTTTCAAATTGTTTATTACAAATCTCAAAACAAGTAAGTCAATTACTGCTGAATAAAAGAAATAGGTACAAAGTCCCTAACCATCCAGTTACTCAGTCCACCGTTGGTAGTTGGGTAGATCCAGCTGTCGATGGCTGAATCCTCTTCGCTGTCTTCAATGGCGTTAATTCCCCGATTGCTGATGCGTAGGGGAGGTCTTCTAGCCTGAGCGTGTCTAACAAACCTTTGAGCCCCTGTAGTAAAGCCCAAACCAAATTTTTCAGTCTTATGAGTGAAATCCGGGAGTTGACCCCAATTGGCACACCCACCTTCTTCAACCACGGCCCTGGCGTCCTTGAGAGAAGCCATCTTCAAAGGAGGTTTATTGGTAGTAGTTTCAGTTGATGCCAAGATCTGAGGGACCTCTTCGAAATTCTGACAAGGAGTTTCTATGAATTCCTCGTCCATCTCTACATACCGGAAGGAATTAAGGTGGCTCGCCATATACTCTTCTTCACCCCGCACTATGACAATCTTTCCTTTCACCGGATATTTCAGCATTTGGTGGAGTGTGGAAGTAACTGCCCCAGCCTCGTGGATCCAAGGACGACGCAGAAAACAAGAATATGAAGACCTGATATCCATCACATAGAAGGTGGACCCAAAAGTAGTAGAACCCACTTTGACAGGGATGTCCACCTCCCCGTGCACCATTCTCTTGGATCCGTCAAAAGCCATTACCATAATGTTACTAGGCTTTAGAGTCAAACCCTCGCAATCCAACCGGTCCAATGCCTTCTTCGGCAGAACATTTAGTGAAGACCCGGTATCTACCAGCACGTGAGCCATAGTGGTGCCCCTGTATTCGATCGAGACATGCAGAGCATCATTATGCTTCCTTCCCTTTGGTGTCAAATTTGCATCTAAAAAACCCAGCATGTTATCAGTAGTCAGGCTGGCCATACAATCTTTGAACTGATCAGCTGAGGTTTCCTGCGGCACATGCGCAGTCTTGAGAAATACAATCAAAGCCTTCGCATGGGCTTCAGAACACAACAACAGAGATAACATGGATATCTTTGATGGGGTCTGCCCCAGCTGCTCGACCACATTATAGTCGCTCTTTTTAATGATCTTCAGTATTTCCTCCATTTCTTGCTTAGAAGCTTCCACAACAATTTTCTTAGGCGCCTCCGTCTGGGCAGGCTCACCTACAACCTCTTCGCCACGGGTATCAGACGATTCGCCGACTAGGGTAATGATTGGAGTAAGAACAGGAACTGTAGTGGATGTACTAGCAGGAACAACAGATGGAATGACAATAGGCTTGTTAACAGTCTTAGGGGAAATCTCAGGAGAGAAGACCCTTAGGCTTCTCCGAAGCATCAAAATGTATTTCCTTGGCTTCAATCAAGTCTTGTATTTTGTTCCTCAGAGACCATAAATCATTTGTATCGTGGCCAGGACTCTCATAATGATAAGCACACCGGGCATTCAGATTATATCTGGGAGATGTGGTATTTGGATTCTTGGGAGCCTCTTTCAAGGTTGCCAAGTTGGATCTCAGCAGGTGAGGTAGCACTTCAGCCAATGTCATGTCGATGCGGGTAAACTGCCGTTGTGGTCTTTCCACCCTTTGTTGATTGTTGTGTTGTGGAGCAACTACAGGTCTAGGTATCATCATGGCACTTACTGTCTGACGAGGTTCAGCTCTATTTTGGCCCCTCGGGCTATAGATGTCACTCGCTTCCTTCTTACCAACAAAAGGCTTCTTTACTGAGCTTGGAGAGGCATCCTTTTGTATCTTGCTGCTCTAAAACCCAACTTCTACTCTTTCTCCAGTTAGAATCAGTTCAGTGAAACCAGCTGACGAGCTGCCGATCAAATGATTGAAAAATGGACCAGATAGCGTCCCCAAAAACATATCAAATAACTCCCTATCAGACAATGGGGGTTAAACTCTCCCAGCCAAATCTCTCTATTTCTGTGCATAGTCTTTAAAGCCTTCATTTGCACCCATGGACATACTCTGGAGTTGAGTACGCGTAGGAGCAAGGTTGGCATTGTACTGATACTACTTGTAGAAAGCAGCAGCCAAGTCTTCCCAGTTTCAGACATTGGCTCCCTCCAGCTGGTAGAACCATTCAAGTTGAGTCCTTGACAGACTATCTTGAAAGAAATGAACCCACAGATTTTTATCAGCGGTGTGGGGATGGATTTTTCTGACATAAGAACAGAGATGGAGTTTTGGGCAGGACACCCCATCATACTTAGCAAAAACTAGAGCTTTGAATTTCTGCGGGATGACCACTCCCGACACTAATCCCAATTCTTCGAAATCCAGTCTAGGTATCCTCTGTACTTCCATAGCACTCAGACGGTCTTCCAACTGTTTGTATGTATCCTCAGCAAGAGGATATTGCTAATCATTGTAATTGGTATCATTGTCAGAAACTGCAGGGCTGGGGTCCTTCTCTTCTTCCTGATTCTCCCCTTCCTTAGATGAAGAGGTCAGATCGACTTGTCGCTTCAACCGCTCTCTAAACCTTCTTCCCATATTCAGAATACCGGCCGCTTTCTTCTTTTTCTTTTTCTCTTTCAGGATGAGGGCTTTCAGATCCTCCTGCCCTTTTGCCATACTTATGAACATTTGTTGGAACTGGGCATTCTATGCTTGAAGGTCCTTGATGGTTTGCTCGGAAGACATTTCATGCTGAAGTAAATGGCGAAGAAGATGAGAAACCTGTAATGGTACCTGTAATGATGTGTATGATAATGGGATGCGTATGCAATAATTTCAAAGACTTCGGGAAATTAAATTTGCAAACCAAAATAAACACAACTTTATTAGCTGAATTCAAAGTTCAAATGCCTTTTAGGCGTTACAATTAAAAATAAATCTGAAACTATAAAAGACATCAAAATTCCCATGGATGCTTCCTCTTTGTACCGAGATAGTCATTGAGTCCCTTTTGTTCATGCAGTTGCTTTGTGAGCTCTAAAACCTTCTTCTCCTGAGCATGGAACTGATCCTTGTAAGTATTCCGTTCCTTCATCAACTGAATCCAAGACCTCTGTAATTCCCCAAGATCAGTGGGCATGTAAGGATAGAGAACCGTGTAAGGAATACTTTCTTCCGTAGTGGGTTCCACAATCACTGGTAAAACGGACACATAGGGAATCATAAGCTTCTAGGCACGATCTCGTACCCATTGGAGGTAAGGTTCCATATGAATGGAAGTCTTTGGCCCTAAAGTCTTGGTGCCAGGCCTGTTTACCATGCCCCAAGCTCGTATGAACCTCCAGCGATACTCTTTAACATCATCCTCATAGTTGAATACAATGCCCTCGATAAGTAACTCACGGGGACCATCCCTTCGAGCGTGACCAAATTGTCGTAGAGCTAAACAAGGATTGTAGGTTATACCTCCTCTGATACCAAGTAATGGTACATTAGGGTACTCCCCAAAGCGGTCAATAATAGCAGTGTTTTCCATAGATCGAGAACACCAAAGAATATCCGTATGAGCGAGTGACATTATCCTTTGCGACCAACCCAAACCTTCTTCATTCTTTAGTATGGACTTAGGGAGGTGAGAAATAAAACACCTCGACCGCAATGGCATGCAGCACCTAAGAATCCATCTTCTCTTTATGGTGCGAGTATGGAGAGTGTGCAAAATATCTCCGAGCAAGGTAGGCATAGGGTTGCGAGAGAGGAAGATCTTGATAGAATTCACATCTATGAATGAGTATGGATTAGGGAATAGGACTAACCCATAGATTAGAAAAGCCAAGACCTCCTCAAAAGCCTGAAAATCCATCATCCCAAAATAGCTGGTCCTTGTCTATCAGAAACTTAGCTAGAAAACCTTTGACTCCGCTTCTAGTTTCCCAATTGGATACTACTTCGGCCCGTTTCAGATGTAGAGCTAAGGCAATGACTTATGGCTTAGGAACTTCTTCTAGACATGTGAAGGGCAACTGCTCAAGAATGGGTATATCCAGTAGCTGAGAGAATTCTTCCAAGGTAGGCACCAACTGATAGTCTGGAAAGATGAAGTAGTGGTCCTTGGGATCAAAGAATTGAAAGAGTACACTCATCATCTTTTCATCAAATTTTGAAGTAACCAGGTTGAGAAGTTGACCATGTCTCTTAGTGAATGCAGAAGTTTCAGAAACCCTTGATGCTAGCTCTTTGAGTTGGGAAGGTATCTTCACAAAGCTGATTTGGATAGTGTTTCTATGAACGGAAGCCATGATCTGCAAAACAGAACAAAGATAAATTCCCTTGGTATTTGAAATGGTTAGTGAAATAAGAATGGATGCTATGTTATGATGCATGATGTCATGATAAAACACAGGTATAGCAAACACATGTATAGCAAACACAGTCAAATCACACAAAGTCCTTAGGTTTAAGGCTTGCATGAGGTTAAAGGTAGTAACCTCTTGAAGTTTAGTTGGTTTCAAACCTGTCTTAAAAAGTAACCGGGTTCTAGAGGATCTCAATATCACTGACCATACTTTATCGGGCATTGTTTCATCTCAATCAATCTTTTCTTGCGGCCGAAATATCCCGAAAGTCTGATCTCAATGAGTGTAGCATCGAGTATCAACCAATCCTCAGCTCTACACCGAGGTCGGCTATCTCACTACTTTATAATGGCTAAGTTTGTTCAACTAAGGTTCTAAGGTCCGTTGGTGCTTCACGACACCATGCAGAGGCCCCGTATTCTCCTTGTTTCCCCATGAAGGATACTGGTACCAACCAAAGTGCCACACCAACACAGCCATCACTTAAACCATATCGGTCTACGCCGTACAGTCTCCACGATCTATTGTTGTTTACCTAATGAGTGTCCCCTGATTTAGGTGTAGGATCTATAGTAACCCCAAACAAACCCTCAAAAGTAAAACAATCAAAACAATCAAGAGGAGCAATTTAATAACCTAGATCCTAAGGTACACCCCACTTATATATTCCCTAGCAGAGTCGCCAGTTCTGTGATACGGTGGCAGAACCAACTATTTTTACTGGCTTGCATTTTGTGTTTTTTGTTTGCAAAATGTCGCGGTAAGCAAGAGTCGCCACCGAATTTTATTTCATCCAATCATGGAAAAGGAAAAAGAATAGAAAAAAACCTTTTTTCGAGATATTCTGAGTACGGGGGATAGATTATAGAAAGGGAAGGTGTTAGCACCATTTCTATCCGTAGTTATCTACGGGCTCTTAGGTACTTGCTCATTTTTCAAATTTCTTGTGTGTGTTTGTCTTGAAAATGTTTTACTTCGTGATAACCCTTGTATCAGTCCTCAAGGATGTGACGAAGTTTGTTTTGAAAATTTGTTTTTAAAGGTGTTTGTGCGAAAAGTTTTAATTGAGCAAGTACTTAAGATTCTACCTACTCGAACAAATGTTGTTTGTTCTCGTTTCCTTTAGACAGCGCCATCCTACTATTAAGGAGTAGGTAGCACTGTCGTTGGAGTTGTAAGGGACATTCAAAAGGGACAAGTACAATCACTAAAGCAATAGTTAGAAAACTTTAGTAATAACCCTAGAGTCTTAAGATCTTTCCGAGGCAACATTTCTGAGGCAACATTCGAATGGGACAATTTTGATCTTTTTAGACTGGAGGGCAACCACTAAAACCTCCTATGCTTAATGACTATTTACCGAAGGCAACCGAAGTGAGGTAAACCCTAGGAGTGAATATGTGCATGTGAATCATTTCAGTTATTTAATCTTTGCACATTAGGTGATCTACTATTTTAATTTCCAGACATTCTTGCCATACAATCCTATTAGCATACATCTAGACAGTTAAATATTTGCAAGAACTAAAAATGTAAGAAAATAAACCTAGCTATTACAAGGCTTCGGGGGATGGGGATTAATTACATAACCAAAGAATGGGGGATTAAAGCAGGAAATAAAACCCTATTTTAACTATTACAAACCATCGGCAGTTACAAAAATAATGGAAAAGAAATGATTAAATGTGCGGCGAATTAAATACGAGGAGAAATTGAAAACCCTAAAATCTAATTGAGAAATAATTAAGTTATTTTTGAGAAAAGAATTAATTGAGTTGTGTACGACTAAAACCCTAATTCTAATTGTTTAATTATGAAAAAGAAATTGAAATTAACCTAATCTAGCTAAATTAAATAATTTCAAGAAAATAAAATATTTTACAAAGAAAACAAGATTTTGTGTATTTTTGGTTTTTCTATTTTTATTTGAGAAAAGAAATATAATTGTAAAATTAAAACCTAGTTTCTATTTTATTTTAATTATGAAAAAGAAATTAACTTAACCTATATTTCTAATTAAATTAAAATAAATATTTTATTAAAAAAATGCTTTTTTTGGTGTTTTGTGATTTATTGATTTTATAATTAATAAAAAGGTAATTAATTTGGTGAAAAAAATGATTAAACAAAATAATTAAAATAAAAAGAAATAAATAAAGGAAAATAATATGGGCTTGTGTTGAATAGCAATTCTAGGGGGTGCCAATCTGAAATTTTTGAGGTCCAAAATGCTTCAAGCCCAGTCAATATTTGATTCTGTGTAGCATTGACATGAACGTGTACCATGGTCCCTCATAGATGGAGCGTTAGATCTGATGGCACGCTTGACCAAATGGTTGGATGCAAGTGTGCATGGTGGTCACCAGGAAGGATGATGCGTTGGATCTGTTACAAGAAAGTGAAATAAAGAAAATTTTGTTGGGACCTAGGATCGAACCCAGGTCCTTATACTACCCACTAATGCGCTTCACCATATGAGTTGTCTTGTTTTATTGTAAGTATAATGCAAACACAATATAATATATGAAATAAAGTGGTTAGTGGGAAAAAACAAAAAAAACATGCGCGCTGGTTCGAATGGGCGAATGGCTGGATGACACCTAACCTTCTTCTTCCTCTCTCCGTCGTCTTAGGCTCTGGTACTTTTACCTACAGACAAAGGTTTGTAGCTACAAACCTGTGAAACTAAAAAATCCACAACACACAAGATAAATGGCATCTAATTACATAGATCAACTCGTTTTGATCTTGTGAACATCATGGTACCCCTTTTGCTGGCCAATTTAACCTGTGGACAAAACCCCTAAACTGCACATACAAATCCTAACAATGGAAAAGGCATGTACATGCTTCAAAAATGCAATTAAATCATCCAGTTAGCTTGCAAACACGATGAGGATCACAAATATATAACTTAAACGTGCTAATGATACAAGAAATACAGTAATCGATTTTGAAAATATGAGCAAACCGTGAGAGTGATTATGCGTGTTTCTGGGTGTTTCAAGCCTTGCAAATGATCCAATTGGCTTCTAGGAAGGTCCAAGAAATGATTGGAATCGTTGGAATGGCTTGAATTGGCCTGTGGAGTGAAAACCTATTCACACTTTTCTTTGAATTTTTTTAATTTGCTCTGCCTCTTTCATGATTGCTAACCCTTGTTTTTTTGCTTTGTTCTTGTCCAATATATACCTAGGGATGAATTAGGGTTACAAACTTGGATTGAATCTTGAAGTTTGATGAGATTTGATTTGATTCTTTAGCCATATGCAAACTTGCTATTTTGAGCCAAATCTTCCCTTTCTTGTACCAATCATGCTTGATTCGTTTTGGCCTTGATAATTCAGCATATTTTGATTGCCAACCTGTCCAAAAACCAAATCAAAACATATCTTTGCTATTATTCACCAATTATTTGATTTAATTCACTTTTTAATTAATAAAAAATCAAAATAAATTGCAAAATGAAGCAAATAATGTGTGTGTAAATATTTGAGTCGTGGACCACATTATAAGTGAGGTGCAAGCATAAAAAGTTAGGCCTATTTAGCAAAAAATGCATTTTTGAGCACATTTAACTTTTGGCAATTTTGCAAAAAGGGTCAACTTTGACAAGTAATATCTCTTCCAATTTTAACCACAGAGAGGTGTTCTTGGAATTTTTAGAAATCTTAGGATGTCCCCTAAGCAACCCTTTTGGTCTCATCTTAATTGAGTCTTCCATTTTCATGTAAGGAGCTTTGACCCAAAAGGTGTTTTGTTGACTTTTCAAAGGACCCATAATGTAGAAATTCCTATCTTTTTATGAGTGCACATTTTGAACTTGTGAGCTGAAGATGAATTGTAAGGAATTTCATCCTCTTCAAAATTAGCTTTGGATGGAAAATTTATGATAAAGCATGTGGAAGTTATGCTTGGTCAAATTTTGGTTGACTTTTATTGAGAAACCCTAATTTAGCAACTTTTGGGTTTTGATGAATTTGGAGCATTCCTTGAGGAATCATGATCAACCCTTGATAAAATTATGGATATAAATTAAAAATATTGATGTTGACCAAAAATCTTGAAGTTTGACTGTATGTGGGCCACAGTTGACTTTTGACCTAATACAGTCGATTCTCAAGCATCTGAGCAGTTGACTGAGCAAACTTCTTGTGCAAGGCATGAAACTTGACATGTAGGGTCTTGAGAACATATTAAGACCATGGAGATCATATGAGGCCTTTGTGTTTCACCCATCTTGATGAAAATGGAAACCCTAATTTGAGGTACACTGCCTTAGGAGAGAGTTTGTCTGGTCCACCCTTGGGCAACCTTGAGCAAATTGAGGATCTCTAGGAGCATGTATTTGAGTAAAGTGAGAGGGAAAATTTTGGGGTACAAAAACGAGCAGCCTATGCCAAAGCGCGGCAAGTTTTCTCGAGCAGTAAGTATCTTATTTCACAGTTAGTAAACTTTTTGCTAAGGTAGTATATTACATGCTCTTTTCGACCAGACTCGTCATGCTGCCCCAGCACACACCCCATTGATTTCTCTAAAACTGTTAAGTACATGATCAGAGGTCTTCCTTCAACTGGAGGCATTAAAATTGGAGGCTCTTGAAGATATTCCTTGATTTTGTCAAAGGCGTTCTAGCAATCGTCATTCCACTTCACTGCTTGATCTTTCTTCAGTAACTTGAAGATTTGCTCACAAGTAGCGGTCAGGTGGGAAATGAATCTGGAAATGTAGTTTAGACGTCCCAAGAATCCCCTGACTTCCTTCTCAGTGCGAGGAGTTGTAATTTCTTATATTTCTTTAACCTTTGCAGGGTCCACTTCAATATCTTTGCCGTTGACAACAAAACCTAAGAGCTTACCAGATCTTACTCCAAAGGTGCACTTATTCGGATTCAACCTCAGTTTGTACTTTTTCAGCCTTTCAAACAGCTTCTGTAGATGATCAAGGTGCTCCTCTTCAGTCTAAGACCTAGATATCATATAATCAACATAGACCTCCATCTCGTGATGGATCATATCATGAAAAAAAGCTACCATGACGCGCTGATAGGTTGCCTCGACGTTCTTTATCCCAAATGGCATAACTTTGTAACAGAAAGTGCCCCACTGTGTGACGAAGGTCGTTTTCTCCATATCTTCAGGTGCCATTTTGTTCTGATTATACCCAGAGAAGCTATCCATGAAGGAGAATACCTTATGTTGTATGGTGTTGTCAACCAGAACATTGATATGGGGAAGCGGGAAGTCATCCTTGGGGCTTGCTTTGTTCAGGTCTCTGTAATCCATACACATACGTACCTTACCGTCCTTCTTAGGTGCTGGAACAACATTGGCAACCCATTATGGATAAGAGGTGACAGCTAAGAAACTGACATTGAATTGTTTCATGACTTCAGCCTTGATCTTTTCTGACATCTCTGGCCGCATGCGACGAACCTTCTGTTTCACTGGAGGGCAGTCCTCTTTTGTCGACAGACGATGAACCACAATATTAGTGTCAAGTCCTGGCATGTCTTCGTATGACAAGGCAAAAACCTCAACATAGTCATGTAGAATTGAACTAACCTCTCTTTGACACTATGCTCCAGGTCGGCACCTATCTTGACTTTTTTCTTGTCCTCTTCAGTACCAAAGTTAAATGTCTCAACCGGCTCTTCATGAGTTTGTATTACCCTTTCTTCCTATTGTAACAATCTGGCAAGTTCTCCTGGTGCTTTACAATCTTCCTCACCCTCGTCCTCAGCTTGGTAGATCGTATTTTCAAAGTCATAATTGGCAATAGCAGAATCATTATCAATGGGATCCATAGTGGATGTGGATCTGCAATTTGATATGTGGGTGTGTGTAAGAGTATAATTGTATATTTTTTGATAAAGTAAAAAGTAGAAAAATAAAAACAGAGACTGTAAAATTTGTATGCAAAACATCTAATGATTTATTAATGGCATATGAATATGAATAAATAATCCTTACAAATAAACCATGGTGCCTCTGGTAAGACACATGGCTTTAAAGTTTCAATTGTTCAATTATTATATATCCCAACAAAAACAAAAAAAAAAGACAATTACTCTTGAATAAAAGTAATAGGCACAAAAATCTATGGCCTCCCAATTGTTGAGTCCACCGCTGGCAGTTGGGAAGATCCACTTGTCCAAGTCACAGTCGCTATCACTGTCTTCTAGAGCATTGACTCCATGGTTGCTAATATGTAATGGTGGTCCCCTAGCGCGAGCACGACAAACAACTCTATGGGCTTCTAAAGTAAAACCAAAACCAAACTTGTCAGATTTGTAGGGAATGTCTGGAAGTTTGCCCCAAATGGTACACCCACCTTCTTTAACTACTACTTTGGCATCCCTTAGAGAAGCCATCTTCAGCAGAGGTCTGGTAGTCTTTGGAACACCGACAATAGTCTTGGTCGTAGCAACTATCTGTGGCACCTCCTCAAAGTCCTGACAAGGGGTCTCGATGAACTGGCCGTCCATTTCAACATACCTGAAAGAGTTCAGGTGGCTCACCATGTATTCCTCCTCCCCATGGACTGTGATAATCTTTCCATTGACTGGGTACTCTAGCATCTGCTGCAGGGTAGAAGTAACAACACCAACCCTATGGATCCAAGGTCGACCCAATAAACAAGAATAAGACGGGCGAATGTCCATCACATAGAAGGTTGAGTCAAAATTCTGAGTACCAACTTTGATAGGTATGTCCACCTCTCTGTGCACCATTATTTTAGAACCATCGAAGGCCCTCACCATAATGTTACTGGGCTTCAATGTGAGTCCTTCGTAATCTAACCTGTCCATACATTCTTGGGAAAGACATTCAGCGACGAACCTGTATCCACCAGAACATGGGCTAGTGTAGTGCCCCTACACTAAATGGAGACATGCAGGGAATCGTTGTGTTTCTTTCCCTTGGGAGTTAAATCAACATTAGAAAAACCAGTCCATTGTCAGTAGTTAGGCTGGCAACACAGTTCTCGAATTGATTAGTGGAGGCCTCTTGAGGCACATGGGCAGACTTCAGGAATTTTACTAAAGTCTTAACATGGGCTTCAAAGCATAAAAGTAAGGCCAACATTGATATTTTTGAAGGGGTATGCCCCAATTGCTCCACAACATTATAATCACTTTTATTGATTATCTTCAATATTTCTTCCATTTCCTTTTTAGAAGCCTCATGGATGACTTCTTTGTGTGCCTTCGTTTGGACAAGCTCAACCAATACATCTTTGCCCCGAGTCTCGGTCGGCTCAGTAGCAGGGATAACAACAGGGATAACAGTAGGAGTAGCAATGAGAGTACTAGCAGGAGTAGCAGCAGGAATAATCACAAGTGTAGCAACAGTTTTTGGAGAGATCTTGGGAGAGAAAACTCTTCCACTTCTCATGATTTTACTGGTCCCAAAAATGTTGTCGATGTTGGGATCAGTATCTTCACCAACTTTACCCTTAATAGCCAATAGGTCTTGCTTGACGCCATGGTAATAGACGTCATCCCTATAATTCCAGGGAACAACTTTATCAGAGGAATATGGTATTGGCCTCAGAAGGGTGATGATCAAGGGAGCAAACTTGGGAACGAATGTAATCCTGACGAGTCTTTTGGTAGAGAGCCTGGGAGGATTGTCGGAAATTGTAATTATCGAGACATCTTCACAAAAACTTCTTGTAAGGGGAACTTTTTCAAACATAATTTCTTTGTTAATTATTAAGCGCTGGACACGCATTTTCAACAACAAGAAACCATCTGGTAGAGACATACATAAGTGGCAACCTTCACCATATCCCAGAAATAAACCGGCTCGTAACATATTCTCTTTAACAGTTAGAAGAGGAGTGGCTAACTCATCCACAGAAGAAACAAACCGACCTTCGTCAATAACATTGACACCTTGGCCATGTTTAGGCATTGGCGCAGTTATTAGATTAAGTGTCTCTAGAAGGTCAAACTCAATCTCCTTCGCCTCAATGAGATCTTGTACCTTATTCTTTAAAGCCCAACAGTCATTTGTATCATGCCCCGGAGTTTCGGAATGGTAAGCACATCGAGCATTTGGGTTGTAGCGGGGAGATGCAATATTGGGATTCTTAGGGGCTTCCTTTAGAGTCAGCAAATTAGACTTCAGCAGATGTGGCAAAACCTGGGAAGAGGTCATGTTGATCCGGGTGAACTTTCTTTTGGGCGTATCTGGCCTGTGCTGATTGTTTTGTTTCTGGTTTGATGCAGGATTGGAAATTATAACAGCCCCTACCATCGGATGACGTTCAATTTTGTTGTGATTTCTTTGGCCATAAGCAGCACTAACCTCCTTCTTTCCAATGAAAGGTTTCTTTGATGTGCTGGAGGATGCATCTCTCTGGATCTTACCACTTTTGATGCCATCTTCTATTTGGTCACTAGTAAGTATCAGTTCAGTGAACCCAGCAGAAGAGCTTCCAATCAGATGGTTAAATAATGGACCAGATAATGTGCCAAAGAACATGTCCACCAGCTCCGTATCAGACAACAGAGGATGGACTCTTTCCACAAGGTCTCTCCACTTTTGGGCATAATCTTTAAAACCTTCGTCGGAACCCATATACATACTTTGCAATTTGTGTACGCGTTGGGGCGAGGTCAGCGTTATATTGGTATTGCTTGTAGAAAGCACCAACTAGATCTTCCCAATTACGAATGTTGGTTCTTTCCAGTTGATAGAATCATTCCAACTGAGTCCCTGGAAAACTTTCCTGGAAGAAATGTACCCACAGATTCCTATCAGTAGTGTGGGGTTGGATTTTTCTGACATATGACCTTAAGTGCAGCTCAGGGCAAGAGACACTGTCGTACTTAGCAAACATGGGGAACTTGAACTTCTGCGGGATGACCACCCCTGAGATCAGTCCTAGCTCTTCAAAATCCATCTTGGGTATCTTCTGGATCTCCATAGCATTGAGATGATCCTCCAACTGTTTGTATTTATCATCAGTGGGAGGATATTGCTCCTCAGAGTAGTCAGCTTCATCTTCCTCAGACGCTGGATTGTTGTTTTCTTCCATTGGCTTCTCTTCTTGATTATCCCCCTCATTGAGGGGGTTGCAAAATCTAGAGCTCGCTTAACCGGTCCTCTGAACCTTCTAACCAAATTCAAGACACCAGCTGGTTTATTTGTCTTCTTGGTCTTCTCTTTTATGATCAGGGCTTTCAAATCTTCTTGCCCCTTGGCCAAAGCCAAGAACATTTGCTGAAACTGAGCGTTTTGAGCTTGGAGATCCTTCACTGTTTATTCAAGAGCCATTTCTTTTGTTGAAATAAACAGCAAAAATAATAAGAAACTTGTCTCGAAATACCTGCTTATGCAATGAAATGTATGATATGCTTATGTGATGTTTTCAAGGACTTCAGGATATTTAAATTTGTGAGCCAAATTGAAACAAAGATTTTATTAGTAGAATTCAAATTACAATTGCCTCTTAGGCTTACAACTGGAAATTAAAAATTCTTAAAATCTAAACATCAGGTTTCCCGTGGGCGCCTCCTCTTCGTGCCGAGGTAGACATTAAGACTTTCCTCTTTGTGAAGTTGCTTTGTGATCTCCCACACTTTCTTCTCACTGGTATGAAATTGATCTCTAAAGGTATCGTGTTCTTCCTTCAGCTGAATCCAAGACCTCTACAGCTCTTCAAGATCAGTGGGCATATCAGGATGGATAATTGTATAAGGAACATCTTCTTCAATGACCGGTTCCACAATCACTGGTAAGATGGCTGTATATGGCATCGTAAGGTTTTGGGCGCGAGCTCATACCCATTTGAGATAAGGCTCCATAGGAATGGAATTCTTGTGTCCTAACGTCTTTCTATCCACCTTATTTACCATGCCCCGAGCTTGTATGAACCTTTGATGATACCCTTGAACATCATCCTCGTAGTTGAACATAATGCCTTGGATAGGCATATCATGGGGATCATCTCTCCGAGCATAACCGAATTGTCGTAGAGCTAGGGAAGGATTATAAGTGATACCTCCCCTAATGCCAAGGAGTGGAACATTAGGGAATTCACCATAATGATCAATGATAGAAATATCTCCCAAAGATATGGAATACCAAAGAATATCCAAATGAGAAAGTGACATTACCCTTTGTGACCAACCCAAACCTTGGTTATTCTTTAATACTGATTGAGGAAGGTGTGAAATAAAACACCTAGACAGCAAAGGCATGCAGCACATAAGAACCCTCTTCTCTTCATGGTACGAGTGTAGAGGGAATGCAAGATATCTCCGAGCAAAGTAGGCACAGGATTAAGGGAGAGAAAAATATTAATAACATTCATATATATGAGCAAGTCCGGATTATGGAACAGTACTAACCCATATATTAGAAGAGCCAGGACTTATTCGAAGGCTTGGAAATCCAAATCATCCCAAAACAACTGAGCCTTTTCCAAAAGGAACTTGACTAGGAAACCCTTGACTCAGCTTCTTGTTTCCCAGTTGGATATGATGTCAGACTGTTTCAGATGTATGGCAGCTGCAATGACCTCTGGTTTTGGAGCTTCCTCTAAATCGGTGAAAGGCATTTGATCCAGAATGGGCACACCCAATAACTGAGAGAACTCTTCCATGGTGGGTACCAATTGATAGTTGGGAAATGTGAAACAATGGTGCTTGGGGTCAAAGAACTGGAATAGTATCCCCATCATCTTCTCATCAAAGCTTGTAGTAACCAGGTTGAAAAGTCGACCATATTTCTTGGTAAATGAGGAAGTCTCGGGAACCCTTGATACTAGCTCTTTGAGTTGGAGAGTGTGATCGGTGGGAATAGAACTGACTGTTTTAGAATGCTGGTTCATGTTTTGCGTTTGTTTTTGCAAAATGTCGCGGTAAGCAAGAGTCGCCACCGTCTTTTATTTTATCCAACAAGGAAAGGACAAAAGCACAGAAAAATTCCTTTTTGAGATATTTCTCGGGTTCGAGAGGTAGATTATAGAAAGGGAAGGTGTTAGCACCCTTCCTATCCGTGTTTATCCACAGGCTCTTAGGTAATTGCTCATTATGTTTTCAAAAGTTTTCTTTTCTTTGTGATTGTGGGTTTGAAAAGAGTTTTTTTTTTTGAAGAGTGTAAGTGCGAAAAGTTTTGTTTTTGTTTTTAAAAGGAGCAAGTACTTAAGAACATCTACCTACTCAAAAAGGAATTAAGCTGTACAAGTGTCTTTTAGAAAATGCTATCCCACTATTGAGGAGTAGGTAGCATCGTCGTTGGAGTTTTCAGGTCAATTCGATTAAGGGACGTGTGGTCACTAAAGCAATGTTAGGACGCCTTAGCGGTAACCCTAATGTCTTAGATCATTTTATCCGAGGCAACCGTTTCGAGGCAACTTATGATCTTTGGACAAGAGGGCGACCTCTAAAACTTCCTATACTCAATGACCACGTTCGAGGCAACCAAGTGAGGTGTACCCTAAGAGTGGCATGTGCGAGTGTGTTATTTTTCAGTTATGTTATCTTTGTACATGTTAATGGTGAGCTACTGTTGATTTTAGGTTAAAGATTAATCTTGTCATGCATTGCCTATTTATCAAACATCTAACAGTTAATATTGTGCGGAATTTAAATTGCGGAAAAATAAATCTAAGCTATTACAAGGCGTCGGGTATTTACATCGCCAAAGACAAACCCATTAAAATTAAATTGTGAAAAGTAAATGAAAGCGATAAATAAATAAATAAAATCCTAAGTTAAAAACTATTACATTCCCGAAGCAGTTACAATATTGAAATATGGATATAAAATAACACGCGCGCGAGAAAAATTAAATCGGAGTATCTTAGGGTTTTGACCCTTTTTATTCAATAAAGCATATTTTTGTTATTTTTGAATTAAAAATTAGTCTAAATTAATAATTGAATTAATTAATGAAAAGATTCTTGTTTTTATTATTATTTAAGGAAATAAAATAAGAATGGTTAAAAATATTAAAAACCTAATTCTAAATCAATTTTAATTTTTTTTGCAAAATATGTTAAAATTATACCTAATTAAAACTAAATAAATTAATTAATTTTTATTTACAAAAATAAATAATAAAATTAATGGAATTAATAAAAATATTATTTTTATTGGATCTGATTTTTTATGAAAAAATTAATTGGTTAATTGATTAATTAAGATAATAATAATAATAATAATAATAATAATAATAAATAAAAAAATAAGAAAAAGAAATAAAATGTAAAAAAAGAAATACTCAGGGGGGTGTGGGCCTGATCTAGGTGTGAAACCAGCAATTAGTTGGCCCAAAACATCCGGCCTGCTTTGACCTTTGGGATCCAACGCGTGCTTGTTGACCAGGGAGTATGGTAGTCCTTCAACTTTGGTCACTAGATCTGTCTGGTGGGCCACTTAGCAGCTGAGATCTAGAGGCATATGATGCACCACACCCTAAGCGTTGCACATGAATACCTGAAGAAAAAATCAAATAAGGTTTTGGGGGACCTGGGATTCAAACCCAGGTCCCAAGGGGTTTTGCAATAGCACGCTCACCAATCCAACCAGCTTGTTTAGTTGTTATTAGAATAAGAAGTAAATATTATATAAAAAACAAAATGCTAAGCCTGAAAATAAAATAAAAAATGCGCTAATGATTCAAACAAGCCAATGGAAGCAAGACACGTGATCGTCTTCTTCAAATACCCTGGTTATTTACCTGCGGATTTTTATCTGCAGGAAGATTCGTAGGGCATCTCAAAAACCTTCTCCAAGCCATGTAAACGAAACCTAAGAGTACCAATGCACTCGTCTCTTCCTCCTGGTCATTCCTATATCCATCATTGGCCTCAATTTATCCTGCATCAAAAATGCCTAAAAAACAAGAACAAGAACCCTAGTTCTGGATACGGGGTTATAAGCCATAAAAATAAAATTAAATATTACAGAATCGTTGTAAATTGAATGGTGAGTATGAATGTACAAGAAAATTGGCAAGAGGATGCAAGAAAATGATTTCACGATGCCATGTTCAGAGCTTGGTTCGTGATGACTTACAGTGCAATTTAGGAAATTAGAAGGCTTGGTTTTGATTGGTATCGCTTCAGGGGATGGCAGGGAAGAGAGCTACGTCAAGCTTCTGCTTTGTATCGAGCTCCAAGATGGATTTCAGAATTCAAGTTTCCAAGCTTTTTTTCAAAGTTGTTCTGGCCGTTTCAGCAGTATCCTGTGCGTGTTCTTGGTCTGGCTTGCTTGCACATGTATATTAGAAGTGAATTAGGTCAAGAGTTGGGCTTTTATCCAAGTGCATTCAAAGTTTTGAGATTTAATATGATCACCATTATCAAGTTTCCAAATATAGGCCAAATCTGATTTATTTTATGCATGAAAATCCATGATACGAGTTTGATTTGATTCATGATGATAATTGAAAGTTGTACCAATCACAAAGATATTATTTCATCAATTTTTAGATTTTATTTGATTTAATATTGATTAAAAATGAATTAAATCAATAAAAAAATAAATAAAATAGAAAAATAAATGAATGGCCATGAAACCAAGTATGGGACACGTGTGTGGCATGACAAGACCATATCAAGTGGAAAAAAGTGGGCCCTTTTGTCAAAAATTGGAGTTTTGAGGATAGTTGACTTTTGGCAAATTTGGAAAAATGCCCAACTTCAACAATGCATAACTTCCTCAATTTTGAACTTTTGGAGGTGTTCTTGGACTTTTTAGAAACCTTAGATGTCCTCTAATCAACACTTTTGGTCTCATATCATTTTGATCTTCCATGCGCAAGTTATAAGCTTTGGCAAAAAAAGGTGTTTTTGTTGATTTTCAAAAATGACCTATAATGTCCAAATTTGTAACTTTTTGTGAGTGCATTTCTTGATATTGGGGTGTGAATATGGATTGTAGGAAATTGCATACTATTCAAAATGAGCTTTGGATGGTTCATTTCTCATAACATATGAGAAAGTTATTCTTGGTCAAAGTTGAGTTGACTTTTCCTGCAAAACCCTAATTTAGCAACTTTTGAATCTTGATGAATCTTGAGCAATCCTTGATGAATAATGATCAACCCTTGATCAAATGATGAATTGTCCTTCAAAATGATAATGTTGACAAAAAATATTGAGGTTTGACAGTATTTGGGTCACAGTTGACTTTTGCCCTAGCACAGTCGATTTTTGGGCATCTTGAGCAATTGACTGACCAAACTTCCGCTGCAAGGCTTGAAATTTGACATGGATGAACTTAAGAACATATTAAGACATTGGGAAGCATTTGAGGCCATTTGGATATGAGGACCTTAATGCAACACAAAACCCTAATTTGACTTGACTGCCTTATGAGGTGATTTGACTGTCCAACTCTTGAGCCATTTTGAAAACCATAGAGATGATTCTTGACATGTCTTGAGAAATATGGGAGGGAAAATTTTGGGGTACAACAGTTTCCCCTGTTCAATTTTCTTAAACCTGAGGATATAGATTGGCTTTCAAGCCTTTCGTGATCCGAAGGTGGAAGATAATTGAACACTAGAGTGCCCAGAAATTTGCACTCGCATGGTGTAGTATCAGCATTGTGATGTCGGGAATGGGCTTACAGATGCCATTTGGAGATTGTTGGTAGGAGGATGGGCTTACAGATTCCATCTACAGGAGTGTCGATCGTATAAGAGATTCCTTAGCGAGAACTTGCACACTTGTTGTTGTAAAAGATTCCACTGGGGGAGTCTAACCTTTGTTGAGATTTAGGAACTTGCTTGTACTTCAACTGAGAGAACGCCTCGGCTGAGTCTTAAGAACCTGTCCATAATTCAACTGGGGGGAAACATCTTCATCAAGATCTAGGAACGGTCTTGTGCTCAACGTAGTATACCGCTGAGGTTTTATAACTTGTCCACACTATGACGGAGGAAAATATCAAGATCTAGGAACTGACTCGTGCTCCACGGAGTATACCATCGAGGTTATAGTACTCGTCCACACTATGACGTAGGGAAACATCAAGATCTAGGAATTGTCTCGTGCTCAATGGAGTATACCGTTGAGGTTATAGAACTTGTCCAGACTATGACGTAGGGAAACATCTTCATCAAGATCTAGGAACTGTCTTGTGCTCAACGTAGTATACCACTGAGGTTATAGAACTTGTCCACACTATGACGGAGGAAAACATCAAGATCTAGGAACTGACTCGTGCTCCACGGAGTATACCGTCGAGGTTATAGTACTCGTCCACACTATGACATAGGGAAACATCTTCATCAAGATCTAGGAATTGTCTCGTGCTCAATGGAGTATACCGTTGAGGTTATAGAACTTGTCCATACTATGACGGAGGAAAACATCAAGATCTAGGAACTGACTCGTGCTCAATGGAGTATACTGTTGAGGTTATAGTACTCGTCCACACTATGACGTAGGGAAACTGTCGAGATTGAGAACCTTATCTGAAATTCAACTGAGGATAATTCAATTGAGATTTAAGAACCGGTCAGGTCTTCGACGTAATTGAGAACTTTAACTGTATCTTTCCTGAAAGGTAAAGGTCAGTCATATGCAATGCAATGATGTTCTCAAAATAAATGAGATTGTATTCGTGTGATGCGTATATGCATGTATCATGATGTATGGGGATATAATGTTTTAGCTGGGGAAAATAAATCCCGGAGCTGCTGGAGAATAGATTTGAGTTCTTCGTTTCCGCTGGGGATGATGAACGAAGATGATAAACCTGTAGGAGAGAAAAAATCCGTTGGGGGAATAAATTGATGAAGAGATTACTCCGAGGGGAATTACTCTATCAGGAAGAGACGTTCTGCTGAAGATTTTAACGATAACTCCGCTGGGGATTCCGTTGATAAGCTCTGTTGGGGATTTTAATGATGAACTCCGCTGGGGATAGAAAGAACTTCGTTGGGGATGATCTTTCAGTTGCAACTTGCTGAGGATAACCCAGTTAGACTCTTGTGAGGATAACCTTCTGAATTTGGCTGGGGATATTTACTTGCGCTCTGCAGGGGATAAGCTTCCAGAATCTACTGGGGAAGATGATTCAACTCTGGTGGGGAAGCCTTTTTTAGACTGTTCTGTGGAAATGACTCCACTGGGGTATCTTGTATTCTGCCGGAGAACATTCTTATACTTCATTGAGGAATGTTAAGACTGTCGGGGGTATTCTTATACTTGCTGGGGAATATCTTTATACTCCGCTAAGGAATATTAAGACCTTATGGGGATACCCAAACTTTTTAGGGCTGATGGTAGATTAACTCTGCTTGGGGAGAGCATTGCTGATTCGTTCATAGTTGCAAGTCTCAGTGGGGAGAGCTACCATTATTGTTTTACTCTGCGGGGAGTGATGGTATCTTGGTCATATTCTTCAGCTTAACCTACCTTGGTACCTTGGTGGACAAAGTAACTACACAGTTTGGACATTTCTTATGCCCCTGTTTCTGATATTACCCGTAATTCGTCGTTTGTTTCACATGTAAATATTTATGAGCAGCAATTAATGTCAAATGCATATATCAAAAATGAACATTGGACGTTCTTTGCAAAACAAAACAGATAGAGGAAAAACAATTTGAAATTTGTCTGAAAATGAATTTGTATTGATTTTGAAGTTTGGCCTGTAAATAGGCATTTTTATACAAGAGGCTGACGTCCTAGTAAGAGGACGCCGCCGAACAATTGGATTTATACAATTTGTGAAAAGGAAATAAAACAACTATGTGAATAATCCCACTGGGTTCCAACTCTGCTATTTCCTTTATATCTTCAAGCATCTCATCACTTTACTTCTTGGTTGAAGATAAATCTGTTTGATTGGTGTTGTCCGAGCTTGATAGTTGATACCGAAGTCTGGATGCGAGGTGATCCAATGAGACATAGTATTATGCTTTGATCCCTAACTTTTTCCTGGACCGCCCTTTCTGGTTTTCAGTCCACCGGGATACCCTTTTTTTCCCAAGCCGCCTTTTCAGGTTTTCGACTTGCCGGGTGTACAGATTTTTTTCATTTTCATCCCTTATTTTTGCCTGAACCCTTTTGGTTCGCCGGGAAGCCCTTATTTTTTCCTAGGCCAGTCAACCTAGCAGGTTTTTGATTATGCGTAGTATCTTTTCACTATGTCTGCATTGACAGGGTGAGGAAGGTCGTCACCATCCATGGTGGTTAGAATCATCGCTCCTCCTGAGAAAATGTTCTTAACCACAAATGGCCCTTCGTAAGTAGGGGTCCATTTTCCCCTGGGATCACCTTGAGGTAGAATAATGCGCTTGATTACCAGGTCCCTAACTTGATACTCTTGTCGTCTGACTTTCTTGTTAAATGCCTTGATCATCCGTTTTTGGTACGTCTGACCATGACAAACAGCGGTAAGTGTTTTTTCGTCGATTAGATTCAGTTGATCAAGTCGGGTCTGAATCCAGTCATCTTCGCTCAAACTTGCATCCTTCATGATCCGAAGAGAGGGTATCTGAACTTTAATCGGCAAGACTGCCTCCATGCCATAAACCAGGGAATAGGGTGTTGCCCCTATTGACGTTCGTGCTGAGGTACGGTACCCGTAAAGAGCAAATGGTAACATCTCGTGCCAGTCTTTGTATGTCACTGTGATCTTCTGCACAACCTTCTTAATGTTCTTATTTGCTGCTTCGACAGCCCCATTCATCTTCGGTCGGTAGGGAGAAGAGTTATGATGTTGTATCTTGAATTGCTCGTAGAGCTCAGTGATCATTTTGTTCTTAAGATTGGTACCATTGTCCGTAATGATCCTCTCTGGTACACCATATCGACAGATCAGGTTGTGCCGAATGAACCGTGCCACGAAGTTCTTGGTTACGGTAGCAAAGGAAGCTGTCATGATTCTTTCTGCTTCAATGTTATCCAAACAACATAGTAAGGTCGAATCATGGTTACGTTTGTAAAGAATGCCATTGCTGATGAAGAACTTGGCTGCAAACCTCCTCAGAAAATTCTTGTCATTAACAGATTCCCCCTTGGGGTATTCTTGAGCTTCAAGGTACCTCTTCACCTCATGATACCAGGGCTTTTCTGTTACCTCTTCAGTCTCAAGATCACAGCAATGTGCAGGTTCGTCCAATTTTTCAATAATGATCTGGGGAGCCTCGTTGTCCCAATTGACTTTGAACATAGAAGACATTGTAGCTAGCACGTCCGCCAATTGATTATCCTCTCTTGGGAAGTGTTCAAAGGTTATCTCCTCGAAATGGGGAAGCAACGTCAATACATACTCCTTGTAAGGAATAAGATTAGGGTGTTTCATATCCCACTCGCCTTTGATCTGACTGATCACGAGAGCGGAATCTCCGAAGACACTTAAAAACTTAATCCTTAGGTCAATTGTAGCTCGAAGACCCATTATGCACGCTTCATACTCCGCCATGTTGTTGGTGCAGTTGAAACATAGTTGGGCGGTAAACGGAGTATGATAGCCTTTAGGAGATATGATCACAGCGCCAATGCCATTACCCAAAGCGTTTGAAGCTCCATCAAAGTACATAGACCATCGGGATCCTTCCTCAGGTCCTTCATCCGGTCCAGGTGTCTCACAATCAGTTATCAGCATGATGTTCTCGTCCGGTGGTAATCATCCACTGCCTGATGTGCCAAATGGTCTGCCAATACACTTCCCTTAATTGCTTTTTGAGTTGTGTACTGGATGTCATACTCAGTTAAGATCATCTGCCATCTTGCTATTCTTCCGGACAAGGCGGGCCTTTCGAAGATATACTTGATTGGATCCATTTTTGAAATCAATAGAGTAGTGTGAGTCAGTATATACTGTCTCAGCCGGCGAGCAGCCCATGCCAAAGCGCAGCAAGTTTTCTCAAGCAGTGAGTATCGGGTCTCACAGTCGGTAAACTTTTTGCTAAGGTAATAAATAGCATGCTCTTTTCGGCCAGACTCGTCATGCTGCCCCAGCACACACCCCATTGAGTTGTCAAGTACTGTCAAGTATAAGATCAGAGGTCTCCCTTCAACTGGTGGCATTAGGATGGGTGGCTCCTGGAGATACTCTTTGATCCTTTCGAAAGCAGCCTGGCATTCATCGTTCCAACGTACCACTTGATCTTTCTTCAGTAACTTGAAGATTGGCTCACAAGTAGCAGTTAGGTGCGAGATGAATCGGGCAATGTAGTTCAGTCGTCCTAGAAAGCCTCTGACCTCCTTCTCTGTCTTGGGAGCTGGAATCTCTTGTATGGCTTTCACTTTGGCAGGGTCCACTTGAATACCTTTGTCGCTCACGATGAAACCCAGTAGCTTACCAGACCTCACCCCGAAGGTGCACTTGTTCGGGTTCAATCTCAGCTTGTACAACTTCAATCTGTCAAACAGCTTCTGTAGATGGTCAAGGTGTTCCTCCTCAGTCTGGGACCTCGCAATCATATCGTCGACGTATAATTCAATATCATGATGGATCATATCATGAAACAAAGCAACCATGGCACGCTGATACGTTGCCCCAACATTTTTCAACCCAAAAGGCATGACCTTGTAGCACAAGGTACCCCACTGAGTAACAAAAGTGGTCTTCTCCATGTCTTCGGGAGCCATCTTTATCTGATTATAACCGGAGAAACCGTCCATGAGGGAGAATACCTTGTGTTGAGCAGTATTGTAAACTAGAACGTCGATGTGAGGTAGAGGGAAGTCATCCTTAGGGCTTGCCCTGTTCAAATCCTTGTAGTCAACACACATTCGAACCTTACCATCCTTCTTCGGCACAGGAACCACATTGGCGACCCACTGAGGGTAAGAAGTAACTTCTAGAAAACCGGCGTCAAACTGTTTCATAACTTCAGCCTTGATTTTCTCGGACATCTCTGGGCGCATACGGAGAACCTTCTGTTTTATGGGAGGGAAGTCTTCCTTGGTAGGCAGGCGATGAACCACAATGTCAGTATCCAACCCAGGCATATCTTCGTAGGACCAGGCAAAGATCTCAACATAGTCATGTAGCATCTGAATCAACCGCTGCTTCACACTAAGCTCCAGATTTGCACCGATCTTGACTTCCTTCTTGTCTGTTTCAGTACCCAGATTCACTGTTTCCACCGGCTCTTCATGTGGCTGAATGGCCCTCTCTTCCTGGAGTAGCAGTCTTGCAAGTTCACCAGGCACTTCGCAATCATCTTCGCCTTCGTCTTCGGCTAAGTTGATCGGATTTTCGAAGTCATAACTGACACTAGCAGAGTCGTTACCAGTGAGATCCAGAGTGGATTGAGACCTGTATATGTGAGTGTGTGTAAAATAGTTGTTTTGCAATATATAATAAAGAAAAACAAGGAGCGCAAAATTTGAAATGCAAAAAAACGTCCAATGCTTTTATTAATGATATATGAAAATGGCACACAAAAGCCCTCACAAATGAAGCCACGGTGCCCCGGGTAAGACACCGGGCCATAAAGTTTCAAAACATTGTCTATTACAAGCTTAAAACAAAGAGTTCATTACTGGGTAACAAAAGTAATAGGGATGAAGTCATTTGCTGTCCAGTTGCTTGGTCCACCGTTGGTCGTAGGATAGATCCAGTTGTCGAATTCAGACTCCTCCACATCATCCTCAATGGCATTCACTCCCGAGTTGCTGATGAACACGGGAGGTCTTCCAATCCTTGCACTTCGAACAACCCTTTGAGCTTCTGCAGTGAAACCCAAACCAAACTTGTTAGTCTTCTTAGTGAAATCAGGAAGTCGGCCCCAATTTGCACACTCACCCTTCTCAATAACAGCCCGGGCATCCTTTAAGGAAGCCATCTTCATATGAGAATCTTTAACCACAGTCTTAGTTGATGCCAGTGTCTGAGGAACCTCTTCAAAGTGCTGAAATAGGGTTTCAATGAACTCCCCATCCATCTCTACGTATCTGAACGAGTTGAGGTGGCTGACCATATACTCTTCCTCCCCTTGTACTGTCACAATCTTCCCTCTGACCAGGTACTTCAGCTTCTGGTGGAGCGTAGAGGTTACGGCCCCGGCTTTGTGGATTCATGGGCGACCCAACAAACAAGAATAGGATGGTCGAATGTCCATCACATAGAATGTAGAATTGAAGACCTGAGAACCAACTTTAATTGGAATAACAACCTCACCATGCACCATCCTTTTAGACCCGTCAAAGGCCCTGACAATGATGTTACTTGGCTTTAGCTCCAGCCCTTCGCAATCCAACCGGTCTAGAGCCTTCTTGGGTAAGACGTTCAATGAGGAACCAGTATCAACCAATACATGTGCAAGAGTAGTGCCCCTGCATTCAATGGAGACATGCAGGGCATCATTATGGTTCTTCCCTTTAACAGTCAAATCGGCGTCGGAGAAACCCAAACCGTTATCAGCAGTTAAATTGGCCACATAATCGGTAAACTGATCAGCTGATGTCTCTTGCGGCACGTGGGCAGTCTTCAGGAAGGTAATCAGAGCCTTAGCATGGGCCTCTGAGCAAAACAATAGTGACAACATAGAAATCTTGGATGGGGTTTGCCCCAGTTGCTCAACTACGTTATAATCACTCTTCTTAATAATCTTCAAAATCTCTTCCATCTCCTGTTTGGAAGCTTCAACAGTAATTGTCTTCGGTGCCTCCGTCTGGGCAGGCATATCAGTGGCGATCCCTTTGCCCCGAGCGTTAGATGACTCGGCGACAGGGGTAGGACTAAGAAATTGATCAGGAGTGGCAGTAGGTACACTTGCAGGTGTAATGACAACAGGTCTTCATACAGTCGGTGGAACAATATCAGGTGAGAAAAGTCTACCGCTGCGGGTGACTTTAGCAGGTCCAGTAATGTTGCTGACGCCGGTATCAGCATCCAACTCTTGCTTAACTCCAAGAACATAAACATCTGCCCCATAGTGCCAAGGGACAGCTTTGTCAGAGGTGTATGGGATGGGCCCCAGAATAGTGATGATTACGGGTGCGATCTTCGGAGTAGATGTAATTTTGACAGGCTTCCTTGAGGGAGGCTTGGAAGAATTGTTAAAAATGGTAATGATGGAAACTTCTTCAGAATGAACAGAAGGAGCAACAGTCTTTTCAAATAGGATCTCTTTGCTATCCATCAGGTTTTGGATACCTGACTTCAGAAATGGGCAACCAGTAGGTAAAACAGAACACATATGGCAGCCTTCGCCACAGCCCGAAAATAAACCGGCTAGTGACAGGTTCTTCTTGACAGTCATCAGAGGGGTAACAATATCATCCACAGAAACCACAAACAAGTCTTCCTCCACAGCATTTACTCCATGCTTGGGCATGGGAGTGGTCACAACATTAGGCCTCTCGGGCGCCTCAAACTCAATCTCCTTTGCATCAATTAGGTCTTGCACCCTGTTCCTCAAAACCCAACAATCATTTGTATTATGCCCCGGGATATCAGAGTGAAAAGCGCAGCGGGCATTAGGGTTGTACTTTGGTGACGTGGTACTTGGATTCTTCGGAGCTTCTTTTAGGGTCACCAGATTGGTCTTCAGCAACTGTGGCAGAATCTGAGACAAAGTCATGCTGAGACGAGTGAATTGCCTTCAAGGTCTCTCGTCATTTTGTTGATTGTGATGCTGAGGAGCACCATCAGGTTTTAAAATAACAACCGCATTGACAGCTTGGCGGTGTTCAGGTCTATTATGTCTTCTCGAACTGTAGACAGCACTGGACTCTTTCTTAAATGGCTTCTTCTCAGTTCTCGATGAGGCACCCTTCTGTATCTTTCCAGCCTTAATACCAGCTTCAATCCTCTAGCCAGTCAAAATAAGATCTGTAAACCCAGCTGAAGAGCTTCCAATCAGGTGGTTAAAGAATGGACCAGACAGGGTCCCCAAAAACATGTCAACAAGTTCACGATCAGCCAAAGGTGGTTGCACCCTTCCGGCAAGGTCTCTCCACTTCTGAGCATACTCTTTAAATCCTTCACTCATTCCTATTGACATACCCTGGAGTTGGGTACGCGTAGGAGCGAGGTCGGAGTTGTACTGATACTGCCTGTAGAACGCAGTAGCCAAATCTTCCCAGCTACGGATACTGGCTCCATCCAACTGTAGAACCACTCGAGCTGAGTCCCTAAGAGACTGTCTTGAAATAAATGGATCCACAAGTTCTTATCAGCAGTGTAAGGTTGGATCTTCCTCACATATGACCGGAGGTGCAGCTTTGGACAGGAAACTCCGTCATACTTGGCAAAGGCAGGTGCCTTGAACTTATGGGGAATCACCACCCCAGATGATAGACCTAGATCTTCGAAGTCCAGACCGGGAACCTTCTGAATTTCCATAGCACTCAAACGGTCTTCCAGCTATTTGTACTTATCCTCAACAGGAGGATATTGTTCTTCATCATAGTCCGTCTCGTTGTCGGAGACCATAGGGCTAGGAGCCCTCCTTTCTTGTGGGCTATCTTTCCCTCCAGATGAGGTGGTCATATCAACTTCATTCTGCAAACTGTTTCCAAACCTACATCCAGTGTTGAACAGGATGGTCCTCTTCTTCTTCTTCTTCTTCTTCTTCTTCTCTTTCAGAATCAAAGTCTTCAGGTCCTGCTGACCCTTAGCTAGATTCATGAACAGCTCTTGAAACTAGGCATTCTGGGCCTGGAGGGCCTTGATAGCTTGCTCAGTTGAAGGTTCAGTAGACATGATGATTGCTGAAATAAACAGCGAAGAAGATAAGAGACATGTAAAGGGTACCTGTTTATGAAGTGCATGGGATGAAATGCGTATGATTTATGGTTTCAAAGACAATCGGGATTCAAATTTGTAAACAACAAAGGAAACACAGTGTATTAGATTTAAACTTCAAAATTTAAATTGTTCAACAAATTGCCCTTAGGTGTTACAAGAATGGAAATACTAAAAAGTAAATAAAAACTGTAAAGAAATCACCAAAGGTCCATCAATGCTCCCATGGTCTCTTCTTCTCAGTGCGGACATAATCATTCAGGATCTGCTCGTTCTCCAGTTGCCTAGTTAGCTTCTGGATCTTCTGCTCTTGTTCATTGAACTTCTCCCGGTACGAATCCCGTTCATCCCTCAACTGCATCCAAATCCTCTTCAGTGTCCCAATATCAGTGGGCATATAAGGGTGGAGAATAGTTGGAAGAACCCCCTCCTCATTAGAAACTTCAAGAGTAACAGGCCTGACAGCTTCATATGGCATACCTAGCTTCTGGGCACGGATGCAGACCCATCTGAGATATGGCTCCATTGGCAGAGAAGTCTTTGGTCCCAACTCATGTGGGTCAGATTGGTGAACTCTGTCCCAAGCCCTTATGAATCTACGATGCAGCTCGTCGCTATCTCCATGAAAATCAAAGATGATATGAGGCATCAACATCTCATGAGGCCCTTCTCTTCTGGATCTTCCAAACTGACGGAGAGCTAAGCATGGGTTGTAAGAAATCCCTCCATGGGTTCCGATCAATGGAACATTAGGATACTCTCCACAGCGATCAATGATAGTCACCTCATCCATACCTTTGAGATTCCAGATAATGTCATTATTGGAAAGAGACATCACCCTATAAGCCCAACCCATTCCTTCTTTGTTCTTCAGTACGGACTTAGGTAGGTGCGAAATAAACCACCTCGACAATAAAGGAGCACATCACATCAAAGTTCCCCGCTTTCGGGCAGTACGAGCATAGAGCTGATGAAGGATATCACCCAAGAGAGTGGGTACCGGATTCTGAGAGATGAAGATCTTTATGGCATTAATATCAACAAAAGTGTCAGGATTCGGAAACAATACCAGACCATAAATCAAGAGATCCAGAATATCCTCGAAAGCCTTAAAGTTTAGGCTATCCTAGAAGTAATTAGCTTTGTCAACCAAAAACTTAGCCAGAAAACCCTTAGCTCCACTTCTAGTCTCCCAGTTAGCCATTACCTCTTCTTTGGTCAAGTGAAGGGCTGCAGCAATTTCTTCGGGCTTAAGAGTCTTCTCCCATCCAGTAAACGGAGTTTACTCCCGAACAGATATACCGAGCAGCTCAGAGAACTCTTCTAGGGTAGGAACCAGCTGGAAGTCCTGGAAAGTAAAACAACGGTACAGCGGATCATAGAATTGGACCAGAACACTCATCATTTGTTCGTCCAGTTTTATGGTGACCAAACTGAGGAGAGAACCATGCCTTCTGATGAAGGAAGTAGTGTCTGGAATCCTGACAACCAAATCTTTAAGCAGGGTAGGTACTTGGACAAAGTTGATCCGGATAGTATTCCTACGCATGGGCATCATGATGACCTACAAAACAGAGCAAAGATGAAACCCTCTTGTCTTTGAAATAAGTTAGTCCTTATGCAAAATGTATGCAATGTTATGATGTCATGATGTCATGGTAAAGGCACACCACAAGTATCCACAAAAGGCAAACACGGTAAAGGCACACAAGTCACACAAAAGAGCCCTTAGATTTCAGGCTGGCATGGAGCTTAGGTACTACCCTCTTTCAATTCAGTTGGTTAAGACCTGTCCTAAAAAATAGTAACCGGGTTCTAGAGGATCTCAATATCACTGACTACCCTCAATCGGTCATAATTCAAGTTTAGCAACCTTTTCTTGCAGCCAGAATCATCGCGAGAGTTTAGTCTCAATGAGTGTAGCATATTTCTACTGTTCTATGGCCAAGTTGGTCAATTTAAGGTTCTAAGGTCAGTTGGTGCTTAATGACTCCTTAGAAGACCCATATTCTCCTCGTTCCAACACAAGAGATATCGGTACAGACCAAGATGCCACATCAACGTAGCTACTGCTTCATCCATATCGGTCTACGCCGTACAGATCCCTCACAATTTATTGCTACTTACCTAAAGGGTATCCCCAGATCCGGGTTAGGATCTATAGAACTCCGATACAAGCCCACAAAATTAAAGCATACAAAGCATACAATTGAAAACATAGTGATCTAATCCTAAGGTACACCTCACTTATATTATCCCCAGCAGAGTCGCCAGTTCTGTGATCGGTGGGAATAGAACTGACTGTTTTGGAATGCTGGTTCGCGTTTTGCGTTTGTTTTTGCAAAATGTCGCGGTAAGCAAGAGTCGCCACCGTCTTTTATTTTATCCAACAAGGAAAGGACAAAAGCACAGAAAAATTCCTTTTTGAGATATTTCTCGGGTTCGGGAGGTAGATTATAGAAAGGGAAGGTGTTAGCACCCTTCCTATCCGTGGTTATCCACGGGCTCTTAGGTACTTGCTCATTATGTTTTCAAAAGTTTGCTTTTCTTTGTGATTGTGGGTTTGAAAAGAGTTTTGTTTTTTTTTTTGAAGAGTGTAAGTGCGAAAAGTTTTGTTTTTGTTTTTAAAAGGAGCAAGTACTTAAGAACATCTACCTACTCAAAAAGGAATTAAGTTGTACAAGTGTCTTTTAGACAATGCTATCCCACTATTGAGGAGTAGGTAGCATCGTCGTTGGAGTTTTCGGGTCAATTCGATTAAGGGACGTGTGGTCACTAAAGCAATGTTAGGACGCCTTAGCGGTAACCCTAATGTCTTAGATCATTTTATCCGAGGCAACCGTTTCGAGGCAACTTATGATCTTTGGACAAGAGGGCGACCTCTAAAACTTCCTATACTCAATGACCATGTTCGAGGCAACCAAGTGAGGTGTACCCTAAGAGTGGCATGTGCGAGTGTGTTATTTTTCAGTTATGTTATCTTTGTACATGTTAATGGTGAACTACTGTTGATTTTAGGTTAAAGATTAATCTTGTCATGCATTGCCTATTTATCAAACATCTAACAGTTAATATTGTGTGGAATTTAAATTGCGGAAAAATAAATCTAAGCTATTACAAGGCGTCGGGTATTTACATCGCCAAAGACAAACCCATTAAAATTAAATTGCGAAAAGTAAATGAAAGCGATAAATAAATAAATAAAATCCTAAGTTAAAAACTATTACATTCCCGAAGCAGTTACAATATTGAAATATGGATCAATAATAACACGCGCGCGAGAAAAATTAAATCGGAGTATCTTAGGGTTTTGACCCTTTTTATTCAATAAAGCATATTTTTGTTATTTTTGAATTAAAAATTAGTCTAAATTAATAATTGAATTAATTAATGAAAAGATTCTTGTTTTTTTTTATTATTTAAGGAAATAAAATAAGAATGGTTAAAAATATTAAAAACCTAATTCTAAATCAATTTTAATTTTTTTGCAAAATATGTTAAAATTATACCTAATTAAAACTAAATAAATAAATTAATTTTTATTTACAAAAATAAATAATAAAATTAATGGAATTAATAAAAATATTATTTTTATTGTTTCTGATTTTTTATGAAAAAATTAATTGGTTAATTGATTAATTAAGATAATAATAATAATAATAATAATAAATAAACAAATAAGAAAAAGAAATAAAATGTAAAAAAAGAAATACTCAGGGGGGTGTGGGCCTGATCTAGGTGTGAAACCAGCAATTAGTTGGCCCAAAACATCCAGCCTGCTTTGACCTTTGGCATCCAACGCGTGCTTATTGACCAGGGAGTATGGTAGTCCTTCAACTTTGGTCACTGGATCTGTTTGGTGGGCCACTTGGCAGCTGCGATCTAGAGGCATATGATGCACCACACCCTAAGCGTTGCACATGAATACCTGAAGAAAAAATCAAATAAGGTTTTGGGGGACCTGGGATTCGAACCCAGGTCCCAAGGGGTTTTGCAATAGCATGCTCACCAATCCAACCAGCTTGTTTAGTTGTTATTAGAATAAGAAGTAAATATTATATAAAAAACAAAACGCTAAGCCTGAAAATAAAAAATAAAAACACGCTAATGATTCAAACAAGCCAATGGAAGCAAGACACGTGATGGTCTTCCTCAAATACCCTGGTTATTTACCTGCGGATTTTTATCCGCAAGAAGATTCGTAGGGCATCTCAAAAACCTTCTCCAGGCCATGTGTTGTACCCCAAAATTTGCCCTCCCATATTCTTCAAGAAATTGCCAAGCCAAGTCACAAAATTCCCCAAGGGTTGCACAGTGCAAGGGCCTCCTAAACAGTCAAAATTAGGGTTTTGAGTCTGATCAAGAAAAGGAAGTGTTCAAAGGCTCAATCAAGTCTCATATGCTTACAAACATGGTCAAGCATCCTCATATCAAGTTTCAAGGCATTCAGCTCAAAATTGCACAGTCAAAACCCTAAATTGCACTACAGTCAACTGTAGGGGCAAAATGGTCATTTGACAGTCAAAAGTTCAAATTTTTGGTCAACATATCATTTTGAAGCCACAAACATCATTTGATCAATGCTTGATCATGATTCTCAAAATTTGGCTCAGAAATCATCAAAGATGCAAAAGTTGCTATATTTGGACAGCTGAAAAAGTCAACTGAAATTGACCAGAGCATAACTTTCACATGGATTATCAGAAAAATTCCATCCAAAGCTCATTTTGAAGAGAAAGACATTTCCTACAACTCATCTTCATACTTCAAGTCCAAGAAATGCTCTCACAAAAAGTTATCAATTTCAACATTATAGGTCATTTTCAAAAGTCAACAAAAAGGGACTTTAAGTCAAAGGCCATAACTTGAGATTGGAAAATCAAAATGACATGGGACCAAAGGCATTGGTTAAAGGACTCAAAGACCTTTCCAAAATGTCCAAGAACATGAGAAAAGCTTAAAAATTGAGCAAGTTATGCATTGGAGAAGTTGGGAAATTTTTGTGAAATGGCAAAAGTCAACTATCCTTGAAACTTCAATTTTTGACAAAAGGGCCCACTTTCTTCCACTTGATTCAGCCTTGTCATGCCACACACGTGTCCCATGATTAATTTCAAGACCAAATATTGATTTTTCTATTTTACTTAATTTTTGATAATTTAATTCATTTTAAATCTTTAAAAATTCAAATAAAATTCAAAAGTCAATGAAATAGTGTCATTTGAATTGGGATAGCTTCCATATATCATGTGCCAGCTCACAAACTCATGCTAGGGTTAGATTATACACCAAGTCTTGGTTTTGCTTAAAAAATGGAAAAGTTTGTTAATGGTAAAAGACCAAAGACCAATTCTCTCATGGGCATAGAAAAAGGCCAACTAATGACCTAACTCTCTTGCCTCATAAGTGCTAAGTCAAACCCTAACCACAACAGACCAAATGCTGCGCTCAAAGGCTCATAAAAAACTTGGAATTTTGACTTGAAAATTGAATTCTGAAATCACTACTAGAGGTGGATTCAAGGCATAAAAGTTTTTCTAATAGTTTCCAAAAACTCTCCTGATCACATTCCAATCACAAACAAGAACCAAAACGCAAAGAAGTGGTATCTATAACTCAAACTGTAAAGCAAAACTTTTGAAATCGTATATCATGATTCATACATCTTTGTGCATTCTTGTTTATTGATTCTTGTTCATATTGAAGTTTCCAAGCTAACCATTGCCTTTAATTGTGTTTTCATTGACCATACGCGAATCTACCATGTTTGGATATTAGGGTTACAGTTTTTCAAAATTGGGGTTTTCTACCCAAGGCAAAATTAAAGCTCAAGACTACTGCCATTGCATTTATCACGTCCAGACGAGGAGGTTCCAACCCTCGCGCTCAATTTATGAGCGTCGAGGGTCTATTCGTTATTTTTTGATATATGGGTTTAGGCAACGCAACGAAAACTGTTGCCTATATGTTTTGTGTTACAGGGGTGATGAGGGAGATGATGCGTTGTCAACAAACGATACGCCATTTTGAATCTTCGCGCGTTGAAGGCCACTAACTCTCTTTTCTTTTTATTATATTCATTAACCATTATATGTTAAAAGTAACTCAAGTGCTTCAGTGGCAGGCGTATTCCTTTGCATTGTCCAAGACCTGGGTTCGAGTCCCAGGTCTGTGTAAATCTCATACTATTTTTCAATACTAATTCCTATGCAGCACTTCCATTGCAAGATCTTCATGCACGCCCAGAAATCACCATCCACGCGTCCAAAGCATCCAGATCAAGGGTTACAGATTGAAGAATACAATAAGCGCCAGTCAACGCATCACACACGAACTGAAAAGGTCAACAAACCTCAGGCTTAATGGGCCAATATTCTTGGATCAACACCTCACAAATTGGGACTACACCCCACCCTGGTTTGCAAATATTTTTATTTTTTTTTCTCATCTCTTTTAATTATTATTTTTATTTGTTTTCTTGTTTTAATTTAATTCAATATTTTTGCAATATGAAAAACATCAAAAAATCAGAAAAAGGATAAAAACATAAAAAATATTTATTTTATTTATTTTCTTGTAAATAATTAACATGTAAATGAATTTGGTAAAATAAGTTTACAACATTAATTCTTTTTAATAAAAATCCAAAATATGTAGAAATAGGTTTAATTAATTTTGATTCTTTAATTCCTTCTTTTTTTTCAATAATAATATTCATTTTATTTATTTTCTATAATTAAATTTGGCATGTAAATAAATTTAGTTTTAATTAGGTTTTAACTGTAATTCTTTTAATAACAAAAATCCAAAAAATATAGAATTTAGGTTTAATTGTTAATTTTGATTCTTTTTTAATTTCCCTTTTTATAATAATAATGTTTATTTTATTTTCATAAATTAAATTTTGCATGTAAATTAATTTAGATTTAAATTAGGTTAAAACTTAATATTTTCACAATAAACCTAAAAAACATTAGAATTAGGGTTGGACGCTTCATTTTAATTAATTATTTTTTCTTTTAAATCCTAAAAACACAAAATACCAAAAAAAACATTCTTTCTTATTTTAATTTTTAATTCCTTATTAACTTTAATTTGTTGTAAAAGGGTCCAACGCCCATGTCCATAATTTGTTTAATTTGCACATTTATTTTATATCGTTTAAATAATTATGTATATGTCCCAAAGCCTTGTAACAATTTTTACTTTCTCGCACTTTTATTTGCTTTATTTACTTTCCGTCAAATCGGGTCCGGTTTAATTTTGGCGATGTGGACCCGCGCCATTTGTAATAGTCTTAGATTTACTTTTCCCGCAACTTTTAATTGCTAACAAAAGCATGAAAGAATGTATGGACTTAAAATAAAATCAAGCGTAGAACACCAATGAACATGACAAGACAAATATCAATGAAAACGACGCACGAATCGCACACACCACCCCTAGGGTACGCCTCACTGTTGCCTTGCCTCGAAAGGTGATCGTCGAGTAGAGGGCGTCTTAGTAAGTCCTCATGATCCGGGAACCTGGCATGAGGGTAGCTTCTAAGGTGTCTTCCCATTGCTCTGGTGATCACCATGTCCCTACAAACTCGAATTGACCCGAACACCTCCAACGGTGGTGCTACCTACCTCTCAATGGTGGGATGGCACTACTTTAAAGGACTTTTACACAGACGAATTCCTTAGGGTAGGTAGGTTCTCAAGGATACTTGCTCTAATTTCAAACAAAAATACTTTTCACACCAACACATTTTCAAAAGCTTTCAAAGCAAACTTTTCAAACACTCTGACGTACGAGTCGAACTGAAATTTTTCAAAGAAACTTTTTAAAACCCACAGTTGAAAAGCAAACAAACAATTTTGAAAACACATTGAGCAAGTATCTAAGAGCCCATGGATAACCATGGATAGAAAGGGTGCTAACACCTTCCCTTTTTATAACCTACCTCCCGAACCGAGAGCAATCTCTTTAAAGGAATTTTTCTGTGCTTTTGTCCTTTCCATTTGGAGAAAATAAAAGACAGTGGCGACTCTTGCTTCCGCGACATTTCGTGAACCAGTGTTAAACAGTCAGTTCCAGATCCACCGATCACAGAACTGGCGACTCTGCTGGGGAAAAAACTTAAAGTGAGGTATACCTTAGGGCTAGTTCATAACTGTGTTTTCAATTGTTTTCCTTGTGTGCTTTAAATTGTGGGTTGCTTGGGAGTTCTATAGATCCTAACCCGGATCTAGGGGATACCTTCTTAGAAAGTAGCAACAAGGCTGTGAGGGAACTGTGCGGGGTATACCGACATGGTTGAAACAGTCTGCTACGTTGATGTGGCACTTTGGTGTGTACCGGTAACCCTTGAGTTCAGTCAAGGAGAGTACGGGGCCTCCATGTGGTGTCATGAAGCATCAACAGACCTTAGGAACCTTAATTGAACCATCTTGGCCTCTTTAGGGTAGTGAGATAACTGACTTTGGTGCAGTCCGAGGTTGGTTGATACTCGATACTACACTCAATTGAGGGTTGCTTTCCTGGAATATTTCGGTCGCCAGTTCAGTGGCTAAATCGAAACGATGAACAATGAAAGCAATCCCGTGATATTGGGAACCTTAGAACCCGGTTACTTTGATTAGGACAGGTTGAACTCACCAACTTCAAGAGGGTACTACCCAGACCCCATGCTGGCCTTAAACCTTAAGGGCTTGTCTTGTGTGCCGTGTGTGCCTTACATGTTTGTCTTTGTACATACCTGTGGTGTGTTTAATCATAGCATCATGACATCATCCAGCATCATATGCATTAACTAACCATTTCAGGGGTTCGAATTTTCATCTTTGTTCTTGTTTTGTAGGACATGGAAACTATTCGTAGAAAGACAATTCAGATCAGTCTTGTAAGGATCCCTCCTCAGCTTAAGGAGCTTATATCCAGGATTCCCGAGAACTCTTCATTCAGTGAAAGGCATGGAAGCCTCATCAGCTTGGTCAACACCAACATTGAGGAAGATATGATAAAGGTCTTATTCCAGTTCTTTGACCCTCTGCATCACTGTTTTACCTTCTTTATCAGTTGGTACCTACATTGGAGGAGTTCTCCCGACTCCTGAAGATCCATATCCTTGATCAGCTACCCTTCAACGGTACAGAAAAGGAACCTAAGCTTGAAGAGATTGCTAAAGCCTTGCACCTACAGTCATCTGACCTCAAGGGACATTGGGAAGTTAGAAGTGGTATCAAAGGGTTCTTAGCCAGGTTTCTGTTTGAAAAGGCCTATGAATGTTGGAACTCCCTTGACTTACAAGCTTTTGAAGAGGTTGTGGCCCTCCTTGTTTATGGTTTGGTGTTGTTCCCTAACCCAGACCAGCTCGTTGATATCAATGCTGTCCAGATCTTTATGTCCAGGAATCCTATACCTACGTTGCTGGGGGACATCCTTCACTCATGTTACACTCGAACCATGAGAAAAAGAGGTGTCCTTATGTGTTGCACTCCTCTCCTGGGAAAGTGGTTTATTTCGCACCTTCCACAATCAGTCCTGAAGAACGAGCGGGGTTTGAGATGGTCACAACGGTTGATGACTCTTACACATGCAGATATACATTGGTGCCCTAGGTCCAGAGAAGATGTCACTATCATTGATCGTTGCGGGGAGTATCCTAATGTTCCTTTACTTGGAATCAGAGGGGGTATTACTTATAGCCCATGCCTGGCTTGGAGACAATTTGGTTATGCTCGGAGGGATGGTCCTCATGACATGTTGATTCCTGACATAGTTTTTGACTTCGACAACGATACTCAAGGACTTCGCCAGAGATTTATCAGAGCTTGGAGGATGCCTAGTAGGATAGACAGCAAGACACTGGGGCACAGGAACTCCATTCCTTTGGAGCCTTACCTCAAGTGGGTACGAGCCCGCTCTCAGAAGTTAGTAATGCCTTATCCTCACATGCTTCCAGTAATCAAAGAGCCTGCCTTGGAAGGAGAGGTGTCTCACGTTATTCAGCACCCTGATATGCCCACATCCTGGGAAGAGATGCAGAAGAGCTGGATCCAGCTTAAGGAAGAGCGGAATTCTCTTGAGACTAGTTTGCATGCCAGTGAAAAGAAGGTCTTGGAGCTCACCCGCCTGTTGCATGAGGAAAGGAACCTCAACACTTACATAGCTCCAAAGAGGATGCGCAACATATTTTGGGATTGATTTGATCTTTTTGTACTTTTGCCCATGAAGCTTTGATGTATTAAACAATGATTTTCTTAATAATAACGTGTGTTCCTTTTGGTCTACAACAAATTTGAATTTTCGAACTCTTGAATGCATTGCATAAACACATATCATTCATCATGTGCATCATAGGTACTCTTCTTTTCAGGTTGTTTACTGTTCTTCGCTGTTTATTTCAGCATCATGAACCCTGAATCATCAACCGAGGCATCTATCAAGGCTCTTCAGGCGCAGAACGTCCAATTTCAGGCGCAGAACGCCCAATTTCAGGAGCTGATCAAGGGCTTGGCTCAGGGTCAACAAGAGTTGAAGACCATGCTTCTGAAGAAGACTAAGAAGAAGAGGAGGACTGTGCTATTTAACACTGGGCGCAGACTCGGGAATACCTTGGTTGAAGCTGAAAGGACTACTCCATCTGTGGAGGAAGGTAGTCACCAAGAAAGGGAGGTCCCTACTCCTGTGGGCTCTGATACTGAAACAGACTTCAACGACGAACAGTACCCTCCTGCTGAAGACCGGTACAAGCAGCTGGAAGACAGATTAAAGGCTATGGAAGTTCAGCGGGTGCCTGGACTGGATTTCGGAGACCTGGGGTTATCCACTGGGGTGGTGATCCCACACAAGTTCAAAGCACCTGCCTTCGTGAAGTATGATGGGGCTTCCTGTCCCAAGATGCACCTCCGTTCTTATGTAAGGAAGATCCAGCCTTACACAGCAGACAAGAACCTTTGGATCCACTTCTTCCAGGAGAGTCTTTCAGGGACTCACCTCGAATGGTTCTATCAGCTGGATGGAATCAGCATTCGTAACTGGGAGGATCTGGCCACTGCTTTTTACAAGCAGTATCAATATAATTCCGACCTCGCTCCTACGCGTACCCAACTCCAGAGTATGTCGCTAGGGTCGGGTGAAGGTTTTAAGGAGTATGCCCAGAAATGGAGAGACCTGGCTGGCAGGGTGCAGCCACCATTGACGGACCGGGAGCTGGTAGATATGTTTTTGGGGACCCTATCTGGTCCATTTTTCAATCATCTCATTGGTAATTCCTCTGCTGGGTTTACTGATCTGATCCTGACTGGTGAAAGGATCGAGGCCGGTATAAAATCGGGGAAGATACAGAAAGTTGCCTCCTCCAGTACTGAGAAGAAACCCTTCAAAAAGGAGGCTAGTGCTGTATATAGCTCCCGGAGAACAGAGCGACCTGAACGCCACCAATCTGTCAGTGCGGTAATGATTGCCAAACCTGCTGCCGCTCCTCGGCCAACTAATCCTCAAAAGTTTGAAAGACCCCGGAGAGAGTTTACCCGGTTAAGCATGACCTTATCACAGATCCTGCCACAGTTGCTATCCACCAATTTAGTGACTGTCAGGGAGGCTCCAAAGTTTCCCAATACTGCATCCCCCAAGTTTAATCCAAATGCTCGCTGTGCTTACCACTCTGATAGCCCGGGGCATAGCACAGATGACTGTTGGGCCCTAAAGAATAAGGTTCAAGACCTCATTGATGCAAAGGAAATACAGTTTGAGGCGCCCGAGAGGCCGAATGTTGTAACCGCTCCCATGCCCCAGCATGGAGTGAATGCTGTTGAGGAGGATTTGTATGTAGCTTCGGTGGATGATGTTGCTACTCCGCTGCTGACGGTCAAGAGGAACCTGTTGCTAGCCGGTTTATTTCCGGGATGTAGCGAAGGTTGCCCTCTATGTGTTGCTTCCCCTGCTGGTTGTTCTCTGCTGAAGTCAGGCGTCCAAAACCTGATAGATAGTAGAGAGATTTTGTTCAGAAAGACTGTTGTTCCTGCTGCTCCTGTTGAAGAAGTGTCGATCGTTACCATCTTCAACAACCATTCCAAGGCTCCTTCAAAGAAGCCTGTCCAAATTTTGCCAGTTCACAAGAGTGCTCCCATCACCATTACTGTTCCGGGGCCTATACCCTACAAATCTGATAAGGCTGTCCCATGGCACTATGGGGCGGATGTTTATGTTCTGGGTGTGAAACAAGAGTTCAACATTGATACTGGTGTCTCCAACATCACCGGGCCTGCTAAGGTCACTCGTAGTGGAAGACTGTTCTCGCCAGACATTGCTCCTCCGGTAATTCATAGGCCTTTGGTCTTCACACCTGCCAGGGTGCCTGTTTCTCCCCCTGACCAAGTATCCACCCCTGCTACTGAGTTATCTAATACTCGGGGCAAGGGAATTGCTGCTGATATGCCTGCCAGGACGGAGGCACCAAAGACCATTGTTGAGGCTTCCAAGCAGGAAATGGAAGAAATCCTCAAGATAATAAAGAAAAGTGATTTCAACGTTGTAGAACAGCTGGGGCACACCCCCTCTAAAATCTCCATGTTGTCACTGCTGCTGTGTTCAGAGGCCCACGCAAAGGCTCTGATTGCTTTCTTAAAGACAGCCCACGTACCCCAAGAGACGTCTGCTGACCAGTTCACCGACTGTGTGGCCAACCTAACCGCTGATAATGGCCTGGGTTTCTCTGATGCCGATCTGACAGCAAAGGGGAAGAACCATAATGATGCCCTGCATGTCTCCATTGAATGCAGGGGCACTACTCTTGCTCATGTGCTGGTTGACACGGGTTCTTCATTAAACGTGCTGCCCAAGAAGGCTCTAGATAGGCTGGATTGTGAGGGTCTAGAGCTCAAACCAACTCACATTGTTGTCCGGGCCTTTGACGGGTCCAAAAGAATGGTACATGGTGAGGTGGACATCCCAATCAGGGTTGGGTCACAGGTATTTGATTCAAAATTCTATGTGATGGACATCCATCCGTCCTATTCTTGTTTGCTGGGTCGCCCGTGGATCCACAAGGCTGGAGCTGTGACCTCCACATTGCATCAGAAGCTCAAGTACCCGGTCAGGGGGAAGATCGTAACAGTGCAAGGGGAAGAGGAGTACATGGTCAGTCACCTCAACTCCTTCAGATACGTAGAAATGGATGGGGAGTTCATTGAAACCCCCTTTCAACATTTTGAGGAAGTACCACAAACCTTGGCAGCAACAGAAGCAGATGAAGAGGTTTCTCCTTTGAAGATGGCCTCCTTAAAGGACGCTCGGGCTGTGATCGAAAAAGGTGAATGTGCAAACTGGGGCAAGCTCCCTGATCTTACTCCTAAGACTAACAAGTTTGGGCTGGGTTTCACCACAGAAGCTCAGAAAGCAGTGCGCAAGGCGAGAATTGGAAGACCTCCTGTGCTCATCACTCACTCAGAAGTGAATGCTATTGGAGAGGAAGATAAAATGGAAGAGTCAGAGTTCGATAGCTGGATCTACCCGACGACCGACGGTGGATTGACCAATTGGACTGCTAAAGATTTTACACCCATAACTTTTGTTCCCCAGTAATGAATTTCTTTGTTTTTGATTTGTAATAAACAATAATTTGAAACTATATGGCCCGGTGTCTTACCCGGGGCACCGTGGTTTTGTTTATGAGGGCTTTTGTTTGTCACTGTCATATATCATGAATAAAAGCATTGGACGTTTTTCACATTTCAAATTTTGCGCTCCTTTTCTTTCCTTTCTTTACATATTGCAAAACAGCTGTATTTACACACACACTCACTCATACAGGTTTCAATCCACTATGGATCTCACTGGTAACGACTCTGCTACTGCCAGTTATGACTTCGAAAATCCGATCAACTCAGCCGAAGACGAAGGTGAAGATGATTGCGAAGTGCCTGGTGAACTTGCAAGACTGTTACAACAGGAAGAGAGGGCAATTCAACCCCATGAAGAGCCAGTGGAAATAATAAACTTGGGTACTGAAGAAGACAAGAAAGGGGTAAAGATTGGTGCCAACCTAGAGCTCAGCGTGAAGCAACGGTTGACTCAGATGCTGCATGACTATAAGGAGATCTTTGCCTGGTCCTACGAAGATATGCCCGGATTAGATACCGACATTGTGGTCCATCACTTACCCACTAAAGAAGATTGCCCTCCGGTTAAGCAAAAGGTCCGCCGTATGCGTCCAGAGATGTCTGAGAAGATTAAAGCCGAGGTTATGAAGCAGTTTGATGCCGGGTTTCTTGCAGTGACTTCTTACCCTCAGTGGGTTGCTAATGTGGTGCCGGTACCTAAGAAGGACGGCAAGGTCAGGATGTGTGTCGATTACAGGGATCTGAACAGGGCCAGCCCCAAGGATGACTTCCCTTTACCTCACATTGATGTCCTTGTTGATAATACAGCTCAGCATAAAGTGTTCTCTTTTATGGATGGTTTTTCAGGCTACAATCAGATCAAGATGGCTCCTGAAGACATGGAAAAGACTACATTTGTTACTCAGTGGGGCACCTTCTGCTACAAAGTCATGCCTTTTGGACTAAAGAATGCTGGGGCAACCTACCAACGTGCCATGGTTGCTTTGTTTCATGACATGATCCATCATGAGATAGAAGTGTATGTTGACGACATGATCGCTAGGTCCCAGACTGAGGAAGAACACCTTGATCATCTACAGAAACTGTTCGACCGTTTGAAACTGTACAAGCTGAGGTTGAACCCGAACAAGTGCACCTTCGGAGTAAGATCTGGAAAGTTGCTAGGCTTCGTGGTAAGTGACAAGGGAATTCAAGTGGACCCTGCTAAGGTCAAAGCCATTCAAGAGATGCCAGTTCCTAAGACAGAGAAGGAAGTCAGAGGCTTTCTAGGACGTCTGAATTACATTGCTCGGTTCATCTCACACTTAACTGCTACCTGTGAACCAATCTTCAAGCTGCTGAAGAAAGATCAGGTAGTACGTTGGAATGATGAATGTCAGGCTGCTTTTGACAGAATCAAAGAATATCTCCAAGAACCACCCATCCTTATGCCACCAGTTGAAGGGAGACCTTTGATACTTTACCTGACAGTGCTCGATAATTCAATGGGGTGTGTACTGGGGCAGCATGACGAGTCTGGCCGAAAAGAGCATGCCATTTATTACCTTAGCAAAAAGTTTACCGACTGTGAGACCCGATACTCACTGCTTGAGAAAACTTGCTGCGCTTTGGTATGGGCTGCTCGCCGGCTGAGACAGTATATGCTGACTCACACTACCTTGTTGATCTCAAAAATGGATCCTATAAAGTACATATTCGAAAAGCCTGCTCTGTCTGGGAGAATTGCAAGATGGCAGATGATCTTGACGGAATACGACATTCAGTACACGACCCAAAAAGCCATCAAGGGAAGTGTATTGGCAGACCACTTAGCACATCAAGCTGTGGATGACTACCAATCAATGAACTTCGAGTTTCCAGATGAAAGCATTATGATAGTAACTGACTGTGAAATACCTGGACCGGATGAAGGACCTGAACCAGGATCCCGATGGTCTATGCATTTTGACGGAGCATCCAACGCTTTGGGAAGTGGTATTGGCGCCATCATCATATCTCCACAAGGTACTCATACTCCACTCACCGCCCGGCTGTGTTTCAACTGTACCAACAACATGGCGGAGTATGAAGCGTGTATCATGGGTCTTCAAGCTGCGATCGACCTGAGGATCAAATTTCTGAGTGTCTTCGGAGATTCCGCTCTTGTGATCAATCAGATCAAAGGAGAGTGGGATACGAAACACCCAAACTTGATTCCTTACAGAGAATGTGTGTTGGCCCTGATCCCCCACTTCACAGAGATAACATTTGAGCACTTTCCAAGAGAAGAGAATCAGTTGGCGGACGCGTTAGCTACAATGTCTTCAATGTTCAAGGTTAAATGGGATAATGAAGCTCCCCGGATCATCATCTGGAAACTGGACGAACCGGCATACTGTTGTGATCTCGAAACTGAATTGGTAACTGAGAAGCCTTGGTACCACGAAGTGAAGAGATATCTGGAAGCTCAGGAATACCCTGAAGGTGCTTCTGTCAATGATAGGAAATTCCTGAGGAGGTTTGCAACCAAGTTCTTCCTAAGCAACGGCATCTTGTACAAGCGAAACCATGATTCAACCTTACTGCGTTGTGTGGATAAGACTGAAGCAGAAAGAATCATGGAGGAGCTGCATGAAGGGACCTTTGGTACGCACTCCAGTGGACATACTATGGCTAAGAGAATCCTACGGGCAGGATATTACTGGTCTACAATGGAAGCTGATTGTTACCAACATTCCAGGACATGCCACAAATGCCAGATTTATGCAGATAAAGTGCATGTTCCTCCGGTTCCCCTGAATGTTCTGACTGCACCTTGGCCGTTTGCAATGTGGGGCATAGACATGATCGGCGAGATAAAACCTACGGCATCCAATGGACATCGCTTCATCCTAGTGGCGATTGATTATTTTACGAAGTGGGTTGAGGCAGCATCCTATGCTACGGTAACCAAGACTGTTGTGGCACGGTTCATTCGGCACAACCTGATCTGTCGGTACGGTGTCCCTGAGCGGATTATTACAGATAACGGTACCAATCTGAACAATAAGATGATCGCTGAGCTCTGTGAACAGTTCAAGATACAGCACCACAATTCTTCTCCTTACAGACCGAAGATGAATGGGGCTGTAGAAGCAGCTAATAAAAACATCAAGAAGATCGTGCAAAAGATGACAGTAACGTATAAAGATTGGCACGAGATGTTACCGTTCGCTCTGCATGGGTATCGTACCTCAGCTAGGACGTCAACCGGGGCAACTCCTTTCTCTCTGGTTTATGGCATGGAGACAGTCTTGCCGATCGAAGTACAAATTCCTTCTCTCCGGATAATGAAGGATGCAAATCTGAATGAAGATGATTGGATCCAGACACGACTTGATCAGCTCAACCTTATTGACGAAAAAAGACTTGCTGCTATCTGTCATGGTCAGATGTATCAGAAACGAATGATCAGGGCATTTAACAAAAAGGTCAGACCACAGGAATATCAAGTCGGGGATCTGGTGATCAAGCGAATCATCCTTCCTCAGAGTGATCCAAGGGGCAAATGGACCCCTACGTACGAAGGGCCATTTGTGGTTAAGCATGTGTTCTCAGGAGGAGCAATGATATTAACCAACATGGATGGTGACGACCTTCCTCACCCCGCCAATGCAGACATAGTTAAAAAATACTACGCATGAAAAAAGACCCGCTAGGCTGACATGTCTAGGCAAAAATTAGGGCTTCCCGTCGAACCAAAAGGGTTCGGGCAAAATGAAGGGATGAAAATGAAAAATCTGTACACCCGGCAAGTCGAAAACCTGAAAAGGCGGCTTGGGCAAAAATGGGTATCCCGGTGGACTGAAAACCCGAAAGGGCAGTCCAGGCAAAAGTTAGGGATAAAAACGTAATACTATGTCTCATCAGATCACTTTGCATCCAGAATCCGGTATCTACATCAAGTTCAGACGGCATCGATCAGTCAGCTTCACCTTCAACCAAGGTCATCAAGTGATGAGACGCACGGAGTATAAAGGCGATAGCAGAGTTGAAACCCAGTGGGTCATTCATCTTTCACACAGCTGTTTTATTTTCTTTTGTACAAAACTTGTATAAACTCTTTTGCTCGGCGACGTTTCTCTTACTAGGATGTCAGCCTCTTGTACACAAAACGCCTATTCACAGGCTATTCAAAATCAATACAAATATACTTTTCAGTTAAACGTGCCAACTGTTTTTCTTTTTCTGTTTTGTTTTGCGAAGAACGTCCAAGGTTCAATTTGTGATATATGCATTGACAATAATTTGCTAGCTCATAAATATTTGCATACGAAACAAAGAATTAATTGCAGGTGACACTAGAAACAGGGGCAATAAAGAGTTGTCTGAGCAGTCTAATTGTTCTATCCTCCAAGGTACCAAGGTAGGTTCAGCTAAAGAACCTAACCAGGCATCTTAAATTCCCCAGAGAGTGAGACAGCAAGTCAGTGCATTCTTCCCCAAACAAAGTTAACAAGTCTCAAGGAAATTGGGTATCCTCCAGTAGATCCCAATATTCCCCAGCAGCATATATTCTTAACAAGCATCCCCGGCAGTCTTGGTCTAAAGATTGTTCCCCGGCGGCATACATCAACATTCAAAGGAATCACTTCCCCAGCATATCAAAACTTCCCCAGGAGAGTCCCATCCAAGTTCCCCAGGAAAGATGGAATTCATCTCCCCAAGCAGTAAGCTTATCCCCAGTAAATTCTGGAAGCTTATCCTTCACAGAACACGAACGCGTCGTCTGGCTTGATTTAAAGAGTTATTTCCGTACTAGGATATAACTGGGTTATCCTCAGCCAAAAGCCACAGAAAGAGCGTCCTCGACGAAGTCTTCTCACCCCAGCAAAGTCTATCAACACTTTCAGTACAACAAGGATATCGCCAACAAATTACTACTATCAACTCAGCAAAGCATCTCTATCCCCACAGAGTATTGCTTCCCAGCATGATCGCTAGAGTATCTTTTCTCCCCGCAGAATCTTCCATTCGCCAAGTTTATTCCGCAACGGAGTCATCTTCTCCTACCGGTATCCTTGCAGTTATCATCCCCAGCGGAAGCAAAATCTATTCTTCGACATCAGCCCAGGATACGACTTCCCGGCACCCGTCAAGGATTCACTTTCCTAGACAAAAACATACATAAAACATCACATACATCATTATAGCATGCATGTACACATCATATCTTACAAATCTCATTTATGTTGAGAACATCATTGCTTGATCCATATCATGCATTGCATATGACTGACTTTTACCTTTCAGGAAAGATCCAGTTAAGTTCTCAAGCTACATTTCAAGACCTAGACCGGTTCAGTTAAATCGTCCCAAGATTTTCCTGATGCTTATCCAGTCAAAGGCCTTCTCTGGTTCAGTCAGATCGACCCTAAGATCTCCCTGATGCTTATCCAGTTGAAGATGCTTCAAGACCTAGACCGGTTCAGTTAAATCGACCCTAAGATTTTCCTGATGCTTATCCAGTCAAAGGCCTTCTCTGGTTCAGTCAGATCGACCCTAAGATCTCCCTGATGCTTATCCAGTTGAAGACATTTCAAGACCTAGACCGGTTCAGTTAAATCGACCCTAAGATTTTCCTGATTCTTACCCAGTCAAAGGCCTCTCTGGTTCAGTCAGATCGACCCTAAGATCTCCCTGATTCTTATCCCAGTAGAAGACACCCCAGATTTTTCTCAACGAGCGTTGTTGAAGTTAAAATCACCCAGATTTTTCTCAACGAGCGTTGTTGGAGTTAAATACACCCAAGATTTTTCTCAACAAGCGTTGTTGAAGTTAAAGTCGCCCAAGGTTCTCTTACCATTCATGCTAAGGTAGTAACCGTCCCTGGTTCTTTAATCGCCGTTTGAAGCTCCAGACTCAGCTCCTGTAACCAGTCAGGACACATCTATACCAGGCATCTAAAAATCAGCTCCTGCAACGTGTCAGGTACTCATTTTCTGTTTTGCAGGTATACAGGTTCTCGCCAAGGAATCTCTTACGCAATCAAACACCCAAATGGCATCTATAAGCCCATTCCCCCATCATTGCTAACATGTGAGCGCAAATTTATGGGCACTCTAGTGTCCAATCATCTTCTACCCTCGGATTACGAAAGGCACGTCCGCCAATCTGCATCCTCAGGTCTAAGAAGATTGAACAGGGGCAACTGTTGTACCCCAAAATTTGCCCTCCCATATTCTTCAAGAAATTGCCAAGCCAAGTCACAAAATTCCCCAAGGGTTGCACAGTGCAAGGGCCTCCTAAACAGTCAAAATTAGGGTTTTGAGTCTGATCAAGAAAAGGAAGTGTTCAAAGGCTCAATCAAGTCTCATATGCTTACAAACATGGTCAAGCATCCTCATATCAAGTTTCAAGGCATTCAGCTCAAAATTGCACAGTCAAAACCCTAAATTGCACTACAGTCAACTGTAGGGGCAAAATGGTCATTTGACAGTCAAAAGTTCAAATTTTTGGTCAACATATCATTTTGAAGCCACAAACATCATTTGATCAATGCTTGATCATGATTCTCAAAATTTGGCTCAGAAATCATCAAAGATGCAAAAGTTGCTATATTTGGACAGCTGAAAAAGTCAACTGAAATTGACCAGAGCATAACTTTCACATGGATTATCAGAAAAATTCCATCCAAAGCTCATTTTGAAGAGAAAGACATTTCCTACAACTCATCTTCATACTTCAAGTCCAAGAAATGCTCTCACAAAAAGTTATCAATTTCAACATTATAGGTCATTTTCAAAAGTCAACAAAAAGGGACTTTAAGTCAAAGGCCATAACTTGAGATTGGAAAATCAAAATGACATGGGACCAAAGGCATTGGTTAAAGGACTCAAAGACCTTTCCAAAATGTCCAAGAACATGAGAAAAGCTTAAAAATTGAGCAAGGTATGCATTGGAGAAGTTGGGAAATTTTTGTGAAATGGCAAAAGTCAACTATCCTTGAAACTTCAATTTTTGACAAAAGGGCCCACTTTCTTCCACTTGATTCAGCCTTGTCATGCCACACACGTGTCCCATGATTAATTTCAAGACCAAATATTGATTTTTCTATTTTACTTAATTTTTGATAATTTAATTCATTTTAAATCTTTAAAAATTCAAATAAAATTCAAAAGTCAATGAAATAGTGTCATTTGAATTGGGATAGCTTCCATATATCATGTGCCAGCTCACAAACTCATGCTAGGGTTAGATTATACACCAAGTCTTGGTTTTGCTTAAAAAATGGAAAAGTTTGTTAATGGTAAAAGACCAAAGACCAATTCTCTCATGGGCATAGAAAAAGGCCAACTAATGACCTAACTCTCTTGCCTCATAAGTGCTAAGTCAAACCCTAACCACAACAGACCAAATGCTGCGCTCAAAGGCTCATAAAAAACTTGGAATTTTGACTTGAAAATTGAATTCTGAAATCACTACTAGAGGTGGATTCAAGGCATAAAAGTTTTTCTAATAGTTTCCAAAAACTCTCCTGATCACATTCCAATCACAAACAAGAACCAAAACGCAAAGAAGTGGTATCTATAACTCAAACTGTAAAGCAAAACTTTTGAAATCGTATATCATGATTCATACATCTTTGTGCATTCTTGTTTATTGATTCTTGTTCATATTGAAGTTTCCAAGCTAACCATTGCCTTTAATTGTGTTTTCATTGACCATACGCGAATCTACCATGTTTGGATATTAGGGTTACAGTTTTTCAAAATTGGGGTTTTCTACCCAAGGCAAAATTAAAGCTCAAGACTACTGCCATTGCATTTATCACGTCCAGACGAGGAGGTTCCAACCCTCGCGCTCAATTTATGAGCGTCGAGGGTCTATTCGTTATTTTTTGATATATGGGTTTAGGCAACGCAACGAAAACCGTTGCCTATATGTTTTGTGTTACAGGGGTGATGAGGGAGATGATGCGTTGTCAACAAACGATACGCCATTTTGAATCTTCGCGCGTTGAAGGCCACTAACTCTCTTTTCTTTTTATTATATTCATTAACCATTATATGTTAAAAGTAACTCAAGTGCTTCAGTGGCAGGCGTATTCCTTTGCATTGTCCAAGACCTGGGTTCGAGTCCCAGGTCTGTGTAAATCTCATACTATTTTTCAATACTAATTCCTATGCAGCACTTCCATTGCAAGATCTTCATGCACACCCAGAAATCACCATCCACGCGTCCAAAGCATCCAGATCAAGGGTTACAGATTGAAGAATACAATAAGCGCCAGTCAACGCATCACACACGAACTGAAAAGGTCAACAAACCTCAGGCTTAATGGGCCAATATTCTTGGATCAACACCTCACAAATTGGGACTACACCCCACCCTGGTTTGCAAATATTTTTATTTTTTTTTCTCATCTCTTTTAATTATTATTTTTATTTGTTTTCTTGTTTTAATTTAATTCAATATTTTTGCAATATGAAAAACATCAAAAAATCAGAAAAAGGATAAAAACATAAAAAATATTTATTTTATTTATTTTCTTGTAAATAATTAACATGTAAATGAATTTGGTAAAATAAGTTTACAACATTAATTCTTTTTAATAAAAATCCAAAATATGTAGAAATAGGTTTAATTAATTTTGATTCTTTAATTCCTTCTTTTTTTTCAATAATAATATTCATTTTATTTATTTTCTATAATTAAATTTGGCATGTAAATAAATTTAGTTTTAATTAGGTTTTAACTTTAATTCTTTTAATAACAAAAATCCAAAAAATATAGAATTTAGGTTTAATTGTTAATTTTGATTCTTTTTTAATTTCCCTTTTTATAATAATAATGTTTATTTTATTTTCATAAATTAAATTTTGCATGTAAATTAATTTAGATTTAAATTAGGTTAAAACTTAATATTTTCACAATAAACCTAAAAAACATTAGAATTAGGGTTTGACGCTTCATTTTAATTAATTATTTTTTCTTTTAAATCCTAAAAACACAAAATACCAAAAAAAACATTCTTTCTTATTTTAATTTTTAATTCCTTATTAACTTTAATTTTTTGTAAAAGGGTCCAACGCCCATGTCCATAATTTGTTTAATTTGCACATTTATTTTATATCGTTTAAATAATTATGTATATGTCCCAAAGCCTTGTAACAATTTTTACTTTCTCGCACTTTTATTTGCTTTATTTACTTTCCGTCAAATCGGGTCCGGTTTAATTTTGGCGATGTGGACCCACGCCATTTGTAATAGTCTTAGATTTACTTTTCCCGCAACTTTTAATTGCTAACAAAAGCATGAAAGAATGTATGGACTTAAAATAAAATCAAGCGTAGAACACCAATGAACATGACAAGACAAATATCAATGAAAACGACGCACGAATCGCACACACCACCCCTAGGGTACGCCTCACTGTTGCCTTGCCTCGAAAGGTGATCGTCGAGTAGAGGGCGTCTTAGTAAGTCCTCATGATCCGGGAACCTGGCATGAGGGTAGCTTCTAAGGTGTCTTCCCATTTCTCTGGTGATCACCATGTCCCTACAAACTCGAATTGACCCGAACACCTCCAACGGTGGTGCTACCTACCTCTCAATGGTGGGATGGCACTACTTTAAAGGACTTTTACACAGACGAATTCCTTAGGGTAGGTAGGTTCTCAAGGATACTTGCTCTAATTTCAAACAAAAATACTTTTCACACCAACACATTTTCAAAAGCTTTCAAAGCAAACTTTTCAAACACTCTGACGTACGAGTCGAACTGAAATTTTTCAAAGAAACTTTTTAAAACCCACAGTTGAAAAGCAAACAAACAATTTTGAAAACACATTGAGCAAGTATCTAAGAGCCCATGGATAACCATGGATAGAAAGGGTGCTAACACCTTCCCTTTCTATAACCTACCTCCCGAACCGAGAGCAATCTCTTTAAAGGAATTTTTCTGTGCTTTTGTCCTTTCCATTTGGAGAAAATAAAAGACGATGGCGACTCTTGCTTCCGCGACATTTCGCGAACCAGTGTTAAACAGTCAGTTCCAGATCCACCGATCACAGAACTGGCGACTCTGCTGGGGAAAAAACTTAAAGTGAGGTATACCTTAGGGCTAGTTCATAACTGTGTTTTCAATTGTTTTCCTTGTGTGCTTTAAATTGTGGGTTGCTTGGGAGTTCTATAGATCCTAACCCGGATCTGGGGGATACCTTCTTAGAAAGTAGCAACAAGGCTGTGAGGGAACTGTGCGGGGTATACCGACATGGTTGAAACAGTCTGCTACGTTGATGTGGCACTTTGGTGTGTACCGGTAACCCTTGAGTTCAGTCAAGGAGAGTACGGGGCCTCCATGTGGTGTCATGAAGCATCAACAGACCTTAGGAACCTTAATTGAACCATCTTGGCCTCTGTAGGGTAGTGAGATAACTGACTTTGGTGCAGTCCGAGGTTGGTTGATACTCGATACTACACTCAATTGAGGGTTGCTTTCCTGGAATATTTCGGTCGCCAGTTCAGTGGCTAAATCGAAACGATGAACAATGAAAGCAATCCCGTGATATTGGGAACCTTAGAACCCGGTTACTTCTGCTTTGTATCGAGCTCCAAGATGGATTTCAGAATTCAAGTTTCCAAGCTTTTTCTCAAAGTTGTTCTAGCCATTTCAGCAGTATCCTGTGCGTGTTCTGGGTCTGGCTTGCTTGCACATGTATATTAGAAGTGAATTAGGCCAAGAGTTGGGCTTTTATCCAAGTGCATTCAAAGTTTTGAGATTTGATATGATCACCATTATCAAGTTTCCAAATATAGGCCAAATCTGATTTTTTTTATGCATGAAAAGCCATGATACGAGTTTGATTTGATTCATGATGATAATTGAAAGTTGTACCAATCACAAAGATATTATTTCATCAATTTTTAGATTTTATTTGATTTAATATTGATTAAAAATGAATTAAATCAATAAAAAATAAATAAAATAGAAAAATAAATGAATGGCCATGAAACCAAGTATGGGACACGTGTGTGGCATGACAAGACCATATCAAGTGGAAAAAAGTGGGCCCTTTTGTTAAAAATTGGAGTTTTGAGGATAGTTGACTTTTGGCAAATTTGGAAAAATGCCCAACTTCAACAATGCATAACTTCCTCAATTTTGAACTTTTGGAGGTTTTCTTAGACTTTTTAGAATCCTTGAGATGTCCTCTAATCAACTCTTTTGGTCTCATCTCATTTTGATCTTCCATTCTCAAGTTATAAGCTTTGGCAAAAAAGGTATTTTTGTTGATTTTCAAAAATGATCTATAATGTCCAAATTTGTAACTTTTTGTGAGTGCATTTCTTGATCTTGGGGTGTGAATATGGATTGTAGGAAATTGAATCCTATTCAAAATGAGCTTTTGATGGGTCATTTCTCAAAAAGTATGAGAAAGTTATGCTTGGTCAAAGTTGAGTTGACTTTTTCTATAAAACCCTAATTTAGCAACTTTTGAATCTTGATGAATCTGGAGCAATCCTTGATGAATCATGATCAAACCTTGATCAAATGATGAATTATACTTCAAAATGATAATGTTGACAAAAAATCTTGAGGTTTGACTGTATTTGGGTCACAGTTGACTTTTGCCCTAGCACAATCGATTTTTGGGCCTCTTGAGCAATTGGCTGACCAAACTTCCTCTGCAAGGATTGAAATTTGACATGGATGAACTTAAGAAAATATTAAGACATTGGGAAGCATTTGAGGCCATTTGGATATGAGGACCTTAATGCAACACAAAACCCTAATTTGACTTGACTGCCTTATGAGGTGATTTGACTGTCCAACTCTTGAGCCATTTTGAACAACTTGGAGATGATTCTTGACATGTCTTGAGAAATATGGGAGGGCAAATTTTGTGGTACAACAGTTACCCCTGTTCAATTTTCTTAAGCCTGAGGATATAGATTGGCTTTCAAGCCTTTCGTGATCCGAAGGTGGAAGATAATTGAACACTAGAGTGCCCAGAAATTTGCACTCGCATGGTGTAGTATCAGCATTGTGATGTCGGGAATGGGCTTACAGATGCCATTTGGAGATTGATGGTAGGAGGATGGGATTACAGATGCCATCTGCAGGAGTGTCGATCGCATAAGAGTTTCCTTAGCGATAACTTGCACACTTGTTGTTGTAAAAGATTCCATTGAGGGAGTCTAACCTTTGTTGAGATTTAGGAACTTGCTTGTACTTCAACTGAGAGAACGCCTCGGCTGAGTCTTAAGAACCTGTCCATAATCCAACTGGGGGGAAACATCTTCATCAAGATCTAGGAACGGTCTCGTGCTCAATGTAGTATACCGCCGAGGTTATAGAACTTGTCCACACTATGACGGAGGAAAACATCAAGATCTAGGAACTGACTCGTGCTCCACGGAGTATACTGTCGAGGTTATAGTACTCGTCCACACTATGACGTAGGGAAACATTAAGATCTAGGAATTGTCTCGTGCTCAATGGAGTATATCGTTGAGGTTATAGAACTTGTTCACACTATGACAAAGGGAAACATCTTCATCAAGATCTAGGAACTGTCTCGTGCTCAACGTAGTATACCGCTGAGGTTATAGAACTTGTCCACACTATGACGGAGGAAAACATCAAGATCTAGGAACTGATTCGTGCTCCACGGAGTATACCGTCGAGGTTATAGTACTCGTCCATACTATGACATAGGGAAACATCTTCATCAAGATCTAGGAACTGTCTCGTGCTCAATGTAGTATACCGTTGAGGTTATAGAACTTGTCCACACTATGACGGAGGAAAACATCAAGATCTAGGAACTGACTCGTGCTCAATGGAGTATACCGTTGAGGTTATATTACTCGTCCATACTATGACGTAGGGAAACTGTCGAGATTGAGAACCTTATCTGAATTTCAACCGAGGATAATTCAATTGAGATTTAAGAACCGGTCAGGTCTTCGACGTAATTGAGAACTTTAACTGTATCTTTCCTGAAAGGTAAAGGTCAGTCATATGCAATGCAATGATGTTCTCAAAATAAATGATATTGTATTCGTGTGATGCGTATATGCATGTATCATGATGTATGGGGATATAATGTTTTAGCTGGGGAAAATAAATCCCGGAGCTGTTGGAGAATAGAGTTGAGTTCTTCGTTTCCGCTGGGGATGATGAACGAAGATGATAAACCTGTAGGAGAGAAAAACTCCGTTGGGGGAATAAACTGATGAAGAGATTACTCCGAGGGGAATTACTCTATGGGGAAGAGGCGTTCTGCTGAAGATTTTAACGATAACTCCGCTGGGGATTCCGTTGATAAGCTTTGTTGGGGATTTTAATGATGAACTCCGCTGGGGATAGAAAGAACTTCGCTGGGGATGATCTTTCAGTTGCAACTTGATGAGGATAACCCAGTTAGACTCTTGTGAGGATAACCTTCTGAATTTGGCTGGGGATATTTACTTGCACTCTGCAGGGGATAAGCTTCCAGAATCTACTGGGGAAGATGATTCAACTTTGGTGGGGAAGCCTTTTTTAGACTGCGCTGGGGAAATGACTCCACTGGGGTATCTTGTATTCCACCGGAGAACATTCTTATACTTCGTTGAGGAATGTTAAGACTGTCGGGGGTATTCTTATACTTGCTGGGGAATGTCTTTATACTCCGCTGAGGAATATTAAGACCTTCTGGGGATACCCAAACTTTTTAGGGCTGATGGTAGATTAACTCTGCTTGGGGAGTGCATTGCTGATTCGTTCATAGTTGCAAGTCTCAGTGAGGAGAGCTACCATTACTGTTTTACTCTGTGGGGAGTGATGGTATCTTGGTCATATTCTTCAGCTGAACCTACCTTGGTACCTTGGTGGACATTGTAACTACACAGTTTGGACATTTCTTATGCCCCTGTTTCTGATATTACCCGTAATTCGTCCTTTGTTTCACATGTAAATATTTATGAGCAGCAATTAATGTCAAATGCATATATCAAAAATGAATATTGGACGTTCTTTGCAAAACAAAACAGATAGAGGTAAAACAATTTGAAATTTGTCTGAAAATGAATTTGTATTGATTTTGAAGTTTGGCCTGTAAATAGGCATTTTTATACAAGAGGCTGACGTCCTAGTAAGAGGACGTCGCCGAACAAATAGAATTTATACAATTTGTGAAAAGGAAATAAAACAACTATGTGAATAATCCCACTGGGTTCCAACTCTGCTATTGCCTTTATATCTTCAAGCATCTCATCACTTTGCTGCTTGGTTGAAGATGAATCTGTTTGATTGGTGTCGTCCGAGCTTGATAGTTGATACCGAAGTCTGGATGCGAGGTGATCCAATGATAAATAGTATTACGCTTTGATCCCTAACTTTTGCCTGGACCGCCCTTTCGGGTTTTCAGTCCACCGGGATACCCTTTTTTGCCCAAGCCGCCTTTTCAGGTTTTCGACTTGCCGGGTGTACAGATTTTTTTCATTTTCATCCCTTATTTTTGCCCGAACCCTTTTAGTTCGCCGGGAAGCCCTTATTTTTGCCTAGGCCAGTCAACCTAGCGGGTTTTTGATTATGCGTAGTATCTTTTCACTATGTCTGCATTGACGGGGTGAGGAAGGTCGTCACCATCCATGGTGGTTAGAATCATCGCTCCTCCTGAGAAAATGTTCTTAACCACAAATGGCCCTTCGTAAGTAGGGGTCCATTTTCCCCTGGGATCACCTTGAGGTAGAATAATGCGCTTGATTACCAGGTCCCCAACTTGATACTCTTATCGTCTGACTTTCTTGTTAAATTCCTTGATCATCCGTTTTTGGTACGTATGACCATGACAAACAGCGGTAAGTCTTTTTTCGTCGATTAGATTCAGTTGATCAAGTCGGGTCTGAATCCAGTCATCTTCGCTCAAACCTGCATCCTTCATGATCCGAAGAGAGGGTATCTGAACTTCAATCGGCAAGACTGCCTCCATGCCATAAACCAGGGAATAGGGTGTTGCCCCTGTTGACGTCCGTGCTGAGGTACGGTACCCGTGAATAGAAAATGGTAACATCTCGTGCCAGATTTTGTATGTCACTGTCATCTTCTGCACAACCTTCTTAATGTTCTTATTTGCTGCTTCGACAGCCCAATTCATCTTCGGTCGGTAGGGAGAAGAGTTATGATGCTGTATCTTGAATTGCTCGCAGAGCTCAGTGATCATTTTGTTATTAAGATCGGTACCATTGTCCGTAATGATCCTCTCTGGTACACCGTATCGATAGATCAGGTTGTGCCGAATGAACCGTGCCACGACGTTCTTGGTTACGGTAGCAAAGGAAGCTGCTTCTACCCACTTTGTAAAGTAATCAATCGCTACCAGGATGAAATGATGCCCGTTGGATGTCGTAAGTCTGATCTCGCCGATCATATCAATGCCCCACATTGCAAAAGGCCAAGGTGCTGTCAGAACATTCAGATGAACTGGAGGAATGTGCACCTTATCAGCATAGACCTGTAACTTGTGACATGTCCGAGAATGCTGATAATAGTCAGCTTCCATTGTGGACCAGTAATATCCTGCCCGAAGGATTTTCTTTGCCATGGTATGTCCACTGGAATGAGTTCCGAAAGTACCTTCATGCAGCTCTGTCATGATTCTTTATGCTTCAATCTTATCCACACAACGTAGTAAGGTCGAATCATGGTTACGTTTGTAAAGAATGACATTGCTGATGAAGAACTTGGCTGTAAACCTCCTCAGAAACTTCTTGTCATTAACAGATGCCCCCTCGGGGTATTCTTGAGCTTCAAGGTACCTCTTCACCTCATGATACCAGGGCTTTTATGTTACCTCTTCAGTCTCAAGATCACAGCAATGTGCAGGTTCGTCCAATTTTTCAATAATGATCTGGGGAGCCTCGTTGTCCCAATTGACTTTGAACATATAAGACATCGTAGCTAGCGCATCCGCCAATTGATTCTCCGCTCTTGGGAAGTGTTCAAAGGTTATCTCCTCGAAATGGGGAAGCAACGTCAATACATACTCCTTGTGAGGAATAAGACTAGGGTATTTCATATCCCACTCGCCTTTGATCTGACTGATCACGAGAGCGGAATCTCCGAAGACACTTAAAAACTTAATCCTTAGGTCAATTGCAGCTCGAAGACCCATTATGCATGCTTCATACTCCGCCATGTTGTTGGTGCAGTTGAAACATAGTCGGGCGGTAAACGAAGTATGAGAGCCTTTAGGAGATATGATCACAGCGCCAATGCCATTACCCAAAGAGTTTGAAGCTCCATCAAAGTACATAGACCATCGGGATCCTTCCTCAGGTCCTTCATCCGATCCAGGTGTCTCACAATCAGTTATCAGCATGATGTTCTAGTCCGGGAATTCAAAGTTCATAGACTGGTAATCATCCACTGCCTGATGTGCCAAATGGTCTGCCAATACACTTCCCTTAATTGCTTTTTGAGTTGTGTACTGGATGTCATACTCAGTCAAGATCATCTGCCATCTTGCTATTCTTCCGGACAAGGCGGGCTTTTCGAAGATATACTTGATTGGATCCATTTTTGAAATCAACAGAGTAGTGTGAGTCAGCATATACTGTCTCAGCCGGCGAGCAGCCCATGCCAAAGTGCAGCAAGCTTTCTCAAGCAGTGAGTATCGGGTCTCACAGTCGGTAAACTTTTTGCTAAGGTAATAAAGAGCATGCTCTTTTCGGCCAGACTCGTCATGCTGCCCCAGCACACACCCCATTGAGTTGTCAAGTACTGTCAAGTATAAGATCAGAGGTCTCCCTTCAACTGGTGGCATTAGGATGGGTGGCTCCTGGAGATACTCTTTGATCCTTTTGAAAGCAGCCTGGAATTCATCATTCCAACGTACCACTTGATCTTTCTTCAGTAACTTGAAGATTGGCTCACAAGTAGCAGTTAGGTGCGAGATGAATCGGGCAATGTAGTTCAGTCGTCCTAGAAAGCCTATGACCTCCTTCTCTGTCTTGGGAGCTGGCATCTCTTGTATGGCTTTCACTTTCGAAGGGTCCACTTGAATACCTTTGTCGCTCACGACGAAACCCAGTAGCTTACCAGACCTCATCCCGAAGGTGCACTTGTTCGGGTTCAATCTCAGCTTGTACAACTTCAATATGTCAAACAGCTTTTGTAGATGGTCAAGGTGTTCCTCCTCAGTCTGGGACCTCGCAATCATATTGTCGACGTATACTTCAATCTCATGATGGATCATATCATGAAACAAAGCAATCATGGCACGATGATACGTTGCCCCAACATTTTTCAACCCAAAAGGCATGACCTTGTAGCAAAAGGTACCCCACTGAGTAGAAAAAGTGGCCTTCTCCATGTCTTCGGGAGCCATCTTTATCTGATTATAACCGGAGAAACCGTCCATGAAGGATAATACCTTGTGCTGAGCAATATTGTCAACTAGAACGTCGATGTGAGGTAGAGGGAAGTCATCCTTAGGGCTTGCCCTGTTCAAATCCCTGTAGCCAACAACAATTGGAACCTTACCATCCTTCTTCGGCACAGGAACCACATTGGCGACCCACTGAGGGTAAGAAGTAACTGCTAGAAAACCGGCGTCAAACTGTTTCATAACTTCAGCCTTGATTTTCTCGGACATCTCTGGGCGCATACGGCGAACCTTCTGTTTTACGGGAGGGCAGTCTTCCTTGGTAGGCAGGCGATGAACCACAATGTCAATATCCAACCCAGGCATATCTTCGTAGGACCAGGCAAAGATCGTAACATAGTCATGCAGCATCTGAATCAACCGCTGCTTCACACTAAGCTCCATATTTGCACCGATCTTGACTTCCTTCTTGTCTATTTCAGTACCCAGATTCACTGTTTCCACCGGCTCTTCATGTGGTTGAATGGCCTTCTCTTCCTGGAGTAGCAGTCTTGCAAGTTCACCAGGCACTTCGCAATCATCTTCGCCTTCGTCTTCGGCTAAGTTGATCATATTTTCGAAGTCATAACTGGCAGTAGCAGAGTCGTTACCAGTGAGATCCAGAGTGGATTGATACCTGTATATGTGTGTGTGTGTAAAATAGCTGGTTTGCAATATATAATAAAGAAAAACAAGGAGCGCAAAATTTGAAATGCAAAAAAACGTCCAATGCTTTTATTAATGATATATGAAAATGGCACACAAAAGCCCTCACAAATGAAGCAACGGTGCCCCGGGTAAGACACCGGGCCATAAAGTTTCAAAACATTGTCTGTTACAAGCTTAAAAAAAAGAGTTCATTACTGGGTAACAAAAGTAATAGGGATGAAGTCCTTTGCTGTCCAGCTGTTTGGTCCACCGTTGGTCGTAGGATAGATCCAGCTGTCAAATTCAGACTCCTCCACATCATCCTCAATGGCATTCACTCCCGATTTGCTGATGAACACGGGAGGTCTTCCAATCCTTGCACTTCGAACAGCCCTTTGAGCTTCTGCAGTGAAACCCAAACCAAACTTGTTAGTCTTCTAAGTTAAATCAGTAAGTCGGCCCCAATTTGCACACTCACCCTTCTCAATAACAGCCTGGGCATCCTTTAAGGAAGCCATCTTCATAGGAGAATCTTCAACCATAGTCTCAGCTGATGCCAATGTCTGAGGAACCTCTTCAAAGTGTTGAAATGGGGTTTCAATGAACTCCCCATCCATCTCTACGTATCTGAACGAGTTGAGGTGGCTGACCATATACTCTTCCTCCCCTTGTACTGTCACAATCTTCCCTCTGACCGGGTACTTCAGCTTCTGGTGGAGCGTAGAGGTTCCGGCCCCGGCTTTGTGGATCCATGGACGACCCAGCAAACAAGAATAGGATGGCCAAATGTCCATCACGTAGAATGTAGAATTGAAGACCTGAGAACCAACTTTAATTGGAATATCAACCTCACCATGCACCATCCTTTTAGACCCGTTAAAGGCCCTGACAATGATGTTACTTGGCTTTAGCTCCAGCCCTTCGCAATCCAACTGGTCTAGAGCCTTCTTGGGTAAGACGTTCAATGAGGAACCAGTATCAACCAATACATGTGCAAGAGTAGTGCCCCTGCATTCAATGGAGACATGCAGGGCATCGTTATGGTTCTTCCCTTTAACCGTCAAATCGGCGTCGGAGAAACCCAAACTGTTATCAGCAGTTAAATTGGCCACACAATCGGTAAACTGATCAGCTGAAGTCTCTTGCGGCACATGGGAAGTCTTCAGGAAGGTAATCAGAGCCTTAGCATGGGCCTCTGAGCACAACAATAGTGACAACATAGAAATCTTGGATGGAGTTTTCCTCAGTTGCTCAACTACGTTATAATCACTCTTCTTAATAATCTTCAAAATCTCTTCCATCTCCTGTTTGGAAGCTTCAACAGTAATTGTCTTCGGTGCCTCTGTCTGGGCAGGCATATCAGTGGTGATCCCTTTGCCCCGAGCATTAGATGACTCGGCGACAGGGGTAGGACTAAGAACTTGATCAGGAGTGGCAGTAGGTACACTTGCAGGTGTAATGACAACAGGTCTTCGGACAGTCGGTGGAACAATATCAGGTGAGAAAAGTCTACCGCTGCGGGTGACTTTAGCAGGCCCAGTAATGTTGCTGACGCCGGTATCAGCATCCAACTCTTGCTTAACTCCAAGAACATAAACATCTGCCCCATAATGCCAAGGGACAACTTTGTCAGAGGTGTAGGGGATGGTCCCTGGAACAGTGATGATTACGGGTGTGATCTTCGGAGTAGATGTAATTCCAACAGGCTTCCTTGAAGGAGCCTTGGAAGAATTGTTGAAAATGGTAATGACGGCAACTTCTTCAGAATGAACAGAAGGAACAACAGTCTTTTCAAATAGGATCTCTTTGCTATCCATCAGGTTTTGGATACCTGACTTCATAAATGGGCAACCAGTAGGTAAAACAGAACACATATGGCAGCCTTCGCCACAACCCGGAAATAAACCGGCTAGTGACAGGTTCTTCTTGACAGTCATCAGAGGGGTAACAATATCATCCACGGAAACCACAAACAAGTCTTCCTCCATAGAGCTTACTCCATGCTTGGGCATGGGAGTGGTCACAACATTAGGCTTCTCGGGCGCCTCAAACTCAATCTCCTTTGCATCAATTAGGTCTTGCACCCTGTTCCTCAAAACCCAACAATCATCTGTATTATGCCCCGGGCTATCTGAGTGAAAAGCGCAGCGGGCATTACGGTTGTACTTTGGTGACGTGGTACTTGGATTCTTCGGAGCTTCTTTTAGGGTCACCAGATTGGTCTTCAGCAACTGTGGCAGAATCTGAGACAAAGTCATGTTGAGACGAGTGAATTGCCTTCGAGGTCTCTCGTCCTTTTGTTGATTGTGATGTTGAGGAGCACCAGCAGGTTTTGAAATAACAACCGCATTGACAGCTTGGCGGTGTTCAGGTCTATTCTGTCTTCTCGAACTGTAGGCAGCACTGGACTCTTTCTTAAATGGCTTCTTCTCAGTGCTCGATGAGGCACCCTTCTGTATCTTTCCAGCCTTAGTACCAGCTTCAATCCTCTCACCAGTCAAAATAAGATCTGTAAACCCAGCTGAAGAGCTTCCAATCAGGTGGTTAAAGAATGGACCAGACAGGGTCCCCAAAAACATGTCAACAAGTTCACGATCAGCCAAAGGTGGTTGCACCCTTCCGGCAAGGTCTCTCCACTTCTGAGCATACTCTTTAAATCCTTCACCCGTTCCTATTGACATACCCTGGAGTTGGGTATGTGTAGGAGCGAGGTCGGAGTTGTACTGATACTGCCTGTAGAACGCAGTAGCCAAATCTTCCCAGCTACGGATACTGGCTCCGTCCAACTGATAGAACCACTCAAGCTGAGTCCCTGAGAGACTGTCTTGAAAGAAATGGATCCACAAGTTCTTATCAGCAGTGTAAGGTTGGATCTTCCTCACATATGACTGGAGGTGCAACTTTGGACAGGAAACTCCGTCATACTTGGCAAAGGTAGGTGCCTTGAACTTATGGGGAATCACCACCCCAGATGATAGACCCAGATCTCCGAAGTCCAGACCGGGCACCTTCTGAATTTCCATAGCGCTCAAACGGTCTTCCAGCTGTTTGTACTTATCCTCAGCAGGAGGATACTGTTCTTCATCATAGTCCGTCTCGTTGTCGGAGACCATAGGGCTAGGAGCCCTCCTTTCTTGTGGGCTATCTTTCCCTCCGGATGAGGTGGTCAGATCAATTTCATTCTGCAAATCATTTCCAAACCTGCGTCCAGTGTTGAACAGGATGGTCCTCTTCTTCTTCTTCTTCTCTTTCAGAATCAAAGTCTTCAGGTCCTGCTGACCCTTAGCTAGATTCATGAACAGCTCTTGAAACTGGGCATTCTGGGCCTGGAGGGCCTTGATAGCTTGCTCAGTTGAAGGTTCAGTAGACATGATGATTGCTGAAATAAATAGCGAAGAAGATAAGAGACCTGTAAAGGGTACCTGTTTATGAAGTGCATGGGATGAAATGCGTATGATTTATGGTTTCAAAGACAATCGGGATTCAAATTTGTAAACAAGAAAGGAAATACACTGTATTAGATTTAAACTTCAAAATTTAAATTGTTCAACAAATTGCCCTTAGGCGTTACAAGAATGGAAATACTAAAAAGTAAATAAAAACTGTAAAGTAATCACCAAAGGTCCATCAATGCTCCCATGGTCTCTTCTTCTCAGTGCGGACATAATCATTCAGGATCCGCTCGTTCTCCAGTTGCCTAGTTAGCTTCTGGATCTTCTGCTCTTGTTCATTGAACTTCTCCCGGTACGAATCCCGTTCATCCCTCAACTGCATCCAAGACCTCTTCAGTGTCCCAATATCAGTTGGCATATAAGGGTGGAGAATAGTTGGAAGAACCCCCTCCTCATTAGCAACTTCAAGAGTAACAGGCCTGACAGCTTCATATGGCATACCTAGCTTCTGGGCACAGATGCAGACCCATCTGAGATATGGCTCCATTGGCAGAGAAGTCTTTGGTCCTAACTCATGTGGGTCAGATTGGTGAACTCTGTCCCAAGCCCTTATGAATCTACGACGCAGCTCGTCACTATCTCCCTGAAAATCAAAGATGATATGAGGCATCAACATCTCATGAGGCCCTTCTCTTCTGGCTCTTCCAAACTGACGGAGAGCTAAGCATGGGTTGTAAGAAATCCCTCCATGGGTTCCGATCAATGGAACATTATGATACTCTCCACAGCGATCAATGATAGTCACCTCATCCATACCTTTGAGAGTCCAGATAATGTCATTATTAGAAAGAGACATCACCCTATAAGCCTAGCCCATTCCTTCTTTGTTCTTCAGTACGGACTTAGGGAGGTGCGAAATAAACCACCTCGACAATAAAGGAGCATAGCACATCAAAGTTCCCCGCTTTCGGGCAGTATGAGCATAGAGCTGATGAAGGATATTACCCAAGAGAGTGGGTACCAGATTCTGAGAGATGAAGATCTTTATGGCATTAATATCAACAAAAGTGTCAGGATTCGGAAACAATACCAGACCATAAATCAAGAGAGCCAGAATATCCTCGAAAGCCTTAAAGTCTAGGCTATCCTAGAAGTAATTAGCTTTGTCAACAAAAAACTTAGCTAGAAAACCCTTAGCTCCACTTCTAGTCTCCAAGTTAGCCATTACCTCTTCTTTGGTCAAGTGAAGGGCTGCAGCAATTTCTTCGGGCTTAAGAGTCTTCTCCCATCCAGTAAACGGAGTCTGCTCCCGAACAGAGATACCGAGAAGCTCAGAGAACTCTTCTAGGGTAGGAACCAACTAGAAGTCCTGGAAAGTAAAACAATGGTACAGCGGATCATAGAATTGGACCAGAACACTCATCATTTGTTCGTCTAGTTTTGAGGTGACCAAACTGAGGAGAGAACCATGCCTTCTGATGAAGGAAGTAGTGTCTGGAATCCTGACAACCAAATCTTTAAGCAGGGTGGGTACTTGGACAAAGTTGATCCGGATAGTATTCCTACGCATGGGCATCATGATGACCTACAAAACAGAGCAAAGATGAAACCCTCTTGTCTTTGAAATAGGTTAGTCCTTATGCAAAATGTATGCAATGTCATAATGTCATGATGTCATGGTAAAGGCACACCACAAGTATCCACAAAAGGCAAACATGGTAAAGGCACACAAGTCACACAAAAGAGCCCTTAGATTTCAGGCTAGCATGGAACTTAGGTACTACCCTCTTTCAGTTCAGTTGGTTAAGACCTGTCCTAAAAAATAGTAACCGGGTTCTAGAGGATCTCAATATCACTGACTACCATCAATCGGTCATAATTCCAATTTAGCAACCTTTTCTTACAGCCGGAATCATCGCGAGAGTTTAGTCTCAATGAGTGTAGCATACTGCTACTGTTCTATGGCCAAGTTGGTCAATTTAAGGTTCAAAGGTCAGTTGGTGCTTTATGACTCCTTAGAAGACCCATATTCTCCTCGTTCCAACACAAGGCATATCGGTACAGACAAAGGTGCCACACCAACGTAGCTACTGCTTCATCCATATCGGTCTACGCCGTACAGATCCCTCACAGTTTATTGCTACTTACCTAAAGGGTATCCCCAGATCCGGGTTAGGATCTATAGAACTCTGATACAAGCCCACAAAATTAAAGCATACAACGCATACAATTGAAAACATAGTGATCTAATCCTAAGGTACACCTCACTTATATTATCCCCAGCAGAGTCGCCAGTTCTGTGATCGGTGGGAATAGAACTGACTGTTTTGGAATGCTGGTTCGCGTTTTGCGTTTGTTTTTGCAAAATGTCGCGGTAAGCAAGAGTCGCCACCGTCTTTTATTTTATCCAACAAGGAAAGGACAAAAGCACAGAAAAATTCCTTTTTGAGATATTTCTCGGGTTCGGGAGGTAGATTATAGAAAGGGAAGGTGTTAGTACCCTTCCTATCCGTGGTTATCCACGGGCTCTTAGGTACTTGCTCATTATGTTTTCAAAAGTTTACTTTTCTTTGTGATTGTGGGTTTGAAAAGAGTTTTTTTTTTTTTTGAAGAGTGTAAGTGCGAAAGGTTTTGTTTTTGTTTTTAAAAGGAGCAAGTACTTAAGAACATCTACCTACTCAAAAAGGAATTAAGCTGTACAAGTGTCTTTTAGACAATGTTATCCCACTATTGAGGAGTAGGTAGCATCGTCGTTGGAGTTTTCGGGTCAATTCGATTAAGGGACGTGTGGTCACTAAAGCAATGTTAGGACGCCTTAGCGGTAACCCTAATGTCTTAGATCATTTTATCTGAGGCAGCCGTTTCGAGGCAACTTATGATCTTTGGACAAGAGGGCGACCTCTAAAACTTCCTATACTCAATGACCACGTTCGAGGCAACCAAGTGAGGTGTACCCTAAGAGTGGCATGTGCGAGTGTTTTATTTTTCAGTTATGTTATCTTTGTACATGTTAATTGTGAGCTACTGTTGGTTTTAGGTTAAAGATTAATCTTGTCATGCATTGCCTATTTATCAAACATCTAACAGTTAATATTGTGCGGAATTTAAATTGCAGAAAAATAAATCTAAGTTATTACAAGGCGTCGGGTATTTACATCGCCAAAGACAAACCCATTAAAATTAAATTGCGAAAAGTAAATGAAAGCGATAAATAAATAAATAAAATCCTAAGTTAAAAACTATTACATTCCCGAAGCAGTTACAATATTGAAATATGGATAAAAAATAACACGCGCGCGAGAAAAATTAAATCGGAGTATCTTAGGGTTTTGACCCTTTTTATTCAATAAAGCATATTTTTGTTATTTTTGAATTAAAAATTAGTCTAAATTAATAATTGAATTAATTAATGAAAAGATTCTTGTTTTTTTTTATTATTTAAGGAAATAAAATAAGAATGGTTAAAAATATTAAAAACCTAATTCTAAATCAATTTTAATTTTTTTGCAAAATATGTTAAAATTATACCTAATTAAAACTAAATAAAAAAATTAATTTTTATTTACAAAAATAAATAATAAAATTAATGGAATTAATAAAGATATTATTTTTATTGTTTCTGATTTTTTATGAAAAAATTAATTGGTTAATTGATTAATTAAGATAATAATAATAATAATAAATAAACAAATAAGAAAAAGAAATAAAATGTAAAAAAAGAAATACTCAGGGGGTGTGGGCCTGATCTAGGTGTGAAACCAGCAATTAGTTGGCCCAAAACATCCAGCCTGCTTTGACCTTTGAGATCCAACGCGTGCTTGTTGACCAGGGAGTATGGTAGTCCTTCAACTTTGGTCACTGGATCTGTCTGGTGGGCCACTTGGCAGCTGAGATCTAGAGGCATATGATGCACCACACCCTAAGCGTTGCACATGAATACCTGAAGAAAAAATCAAATAAGGTTTTGGGGGACCTGAGATTCGAACCCAGGTCCCAAGGGGTTTTGCAATAGCACGCTCACCAATCCAACCAGCTTGTTTAGTTGTTATTAGAATAAGAAGTAAATATTATATAAAAAACAAAACGCTAAGCCTGAAAATAAAAAAAACGCGCTAATGATTCAAACAGGCCAATGGAAGCAAGACACGTGATCGTCTTCCTCAAATACCCTGGTTATTTACCTGCGGATTTTTATCCGCAGGAAGATTCGTAGGGCATCTCAAAAACCTTCTCCAGGCCATGTAAACGAAACCTAAGAGTACCAATGCACTCGTCTCTTCCTCCTGGTCATTCCTATATCCATCATTAGCCTCAATTTATCCTGCATCAAAAATGCCTAAAAAGCAAGAACAAGAACCCTAGTTCTGGATACGGGGTTATAAGCCATAAAAATAAAATTAAATATTACAGAATCGTTGGAAATTGAATGGTGAGTATGAATGTACAAGAAAATTGGCAAGAGGATGCAAGAAAATGATTTCACGATGCCATGTTCAGAGCTTGGTTTGTGATGACTTACAGTTTAATTTAGGCAATGAGAAGGCTTGGTTTTGATTGGTATCGCTTCAGGGGATGGCAGGGAAGAGAGCTACATCAAGCTTCTGCTTTGTATCGAGCTCCAAGATGATTTCAGAATTCAAGTTTCCAAGCTTTTTTTCAAAGTTGTTCTGGCCGTTTCAGCAGTATCCTGTGCGCGTTCTTGGTCTGGCTTGCTTGCACATGTATATTAGAAGTGAATTAGGTCAAGAGTTGGGCTTTTATCCAAGTGCGTTCAAAGTTTTTGAGATTTGATATGATCACCATTATCAAGTTTCCAAATATAGGCCAAATCTGATTTTTTATGCATGAAAAGCCATGATACGAGTTTGATTTGATTCATGATGATAATTGAAAGTTGTACCAATCACAAAGATATTATTTCATCAATTTTTAGATTTGATTTGATTTAATATTGATTAAAAATGAATTAAATCAATAAAATTTAAATAAAATAGAAAAATAAATGAATGGCCATGAAACCAAGTATGGGACACGTGTGTGGCATGACAAGACCATATCAAGTGGAAAAAAGTGGGCCCTTTTGTCAAAAATTGGAGTTTTGAGGATAGTTGACTTTTGGCAAATTTGGAAAAATGCCCAACTTCAACAATGCATAACTTCCTCAATTTTGAACATTTCGAGGTGTTCTTGGACTTTTTAGAAACCTTGGGGTGTCCTCAAATCAACCCTTTGGTCTCATATCATTTTGATCTTCCATGATAAAGTTATAAGCTTTGGAAAAAAGGTGTTTTTGTTGATTTTCAAAAATGACCTATAATGTCCAAATTTCTAACTTTTTGTGAGTGCATTTCTTGATCTTGGGGTGTGAAGATGGATTGCAGGAAATTGCATCCTCTTCAAAATGAGCTTTGGATGGGTCATTTCTCATAAAGTATGAGAAAGTTATGCTTGGTCAAAGTTGAGTTGACTTTTCCTACAAAACCCTAATTTAGCAACTTTTGAATCTTGATGAATCTTGAGAAATCCTTGATGAATCATGATTAACCCTTGATCAAATGATGAATTATCCTTTAAAATGAGAATGTTGACAAAAAATCTTGAGGTTTGACTGTATTTGGGTCACAGTTGACTTTTGCCCTAGCACAGTCAATTTTTGGGCCTCTTGAGCAATTGACTGACCAAACTTCCTCTGCAAGGCTTGAAATTTGACATGGATGAACTTATGAACATATTAAGACATTAGGAAGCATTTGAGGACATTTGGATATGAGGACCTTAATGCAACACAAAACCCTAATTTGACTTGACTGCCTTAGGAAGTGATTTGACTGTCCAACTCTTGAGCCATTTTGAACAACTTGGAGATGATTCTTGACATGTCTTGAGAAATATGGGAGGGCAAATTTTGGGGTACAACAGGGAGGTATTATCACAAATATGATTCGGATGGTGTTTCTATGATCGGAAGCCATGATCTGCAAAACGGAACAAAGATAAATTCCCATAGTCCTTGAAATGGTTGGCGAAATGAAATATAGATGTCATGATGCATGATGTTATGTTTGAGCAGTTTAATCACACACAAGAAAAACACACAAGACCTTAGGCTTAGGCTTGCATGGGGTTTATAGGAAAATACCGTATTGAAGTTTAGTTGGTTCAACCTGTCTTAGAAATGTAATCAGGTTCTAAGGAGTCTTAATATCACTGATCTTTCTTTATCAGGCATTATTTCACCTCAAGAGATCTTTTCTCGTGGCCGAAATATCCCGAAAGTCCGATATCAATGAGTTTAGCATCGAGTATCAACCAATCCTCTTCTTTATACTGAGGTCGGCTATCTCACTACTTTCTAATGGCCAAGTTTGTTCAACTAAGGTTCTAAGGCCCGTTAGTGCTTTATGACACCACGCAGCGGCCCCGTACTCTCCTCGATTTAACACAAGGAATACTGGTACCAACTAAAGTGTCACGCCAACACAGCTATCGCTTCAACCATATCGATTTATGTCATACAGTCTCCACGATCTATTGTTGTTTACCTAAAAATGTGCCCCAGATCCAAGTGTAGGATATTTACAAGAATACCCCAACAAAACCCTCAAATATAAAGCAAGCAAAGCATACAAGTAATTTAAAATGATGAAATCTAAGGTAACCCCACTTTATAAGAGTCCCCATCAGAGTCTCCAGTTTTGTGATACGGTGGCAGAACTGACTGTTATACTGGTTTTGCATTTGTGTTCACAAATGTTGCAGTAAGCAAGAGTCGCCACCTACTTTTCTTTTATCCAACAAAGGAAAGGGTGAAAATAACAGAAAAAGTCCTTCTCGAGAGTTTTTTGAGTAAGGGGGTAGATTATGGAAAGGGAAGGTATTAGCACCGTTTCCATCCGTAGTTATCTACGGGCTCTTAGATGCTAGCTCATTTGAAAATACCTTGTGTTTGTGTGTTTGAAAAAAAGTATTTTGAAAAGACGCCTTAGTGCGGCGAACATTGTAATGTTTATCGTATTGTTGAGAACGTATACAAAGTGTTTTTGAAAATAATTTTGGAAAGGAGTGTAGGTGTGAAAAATGTTTTGTTTTGAGCAAACATCTAAGAACTATCTACCTACTCAAAAAGGTTTGTTCTTTTCCTCTTTTCCTTTAAACAGTGTTATCCCACTATTAGTGAGCAGGTAGCCCCATCGTTTGATGTTTGAGGGACATTCGAAGGGACGTACAGTCATAAAGGCAACATATAGAGACACTTTGGCAATTTTGTTTAAGGGACTAGATCATTTACCGAAAGGCAGCATTGTAGGATCATCGAGGGACTATGATCTTTTGATTTAAGGGTCTTTGTTAAAGCGTCCCCACTTTCGAGGGACATGATTGTTTTATTTTCCGAAAGGCAAACAAAGTGGATGTACCCTAGAGGTGTATATGTGCAAGGTGTGTTATGTTCAGTTATTTTAGTCTTGTGTTAAGTTTGCTAACGTTTGATTATTAATCTTGTCATACAATCCTATTAGTCTAGCAGTTAATATGTACATGAATTTAAAGTGCAGGAATTTAAACCTACGCTATTATAATGCTTCGGGGAGGGGGTATTTACATGTCCAAAAATGAGGGAAATAAAAGCAGTAAAGAAAAATCCCTAATTAAGCTATTACATACTGTGAACAGTTACCATAATTTGAAAAAATAAAACATAGAAAATAAATAACGCGCGTGAGTCGAAAGGAACGCCTAAAACCCTAAAAAGTTCTAAGTAAAAGAAAATTCTTTTTGTTTTTTTTGTTAAGAAAATAATTAAAATACCTTATATCTAAATTTAATTAAAAAAGATAATTATTAAATGAATTTAAGCCTAATTCTAATATTTTTGCATTTTTATTAAGAAAATATTTGAATGAAATAACCTAATTCTAATTGATTTTAAATTAATTAAAACAAGTCAAAATAATTAAGTTAATTAATTTAGAAAATCCTAAGTCTATTATTATTATTTTTTGATTTTATAATTATTATAGAAAAAACGATTTTTGAAATTAATAAAATAAAAGTAAAAAAAAAAGTAAAATGGGCCAGGTGTTGAAGTGAAAAAGTGGGGTGCATTTGAGATCTCATTAGGCCCATGTTGCAGCTAGCCCAAGGTCCTGTATGAATCCAGTATTGAGAGATTTTGGGGGCGCATGGTAGTCTAAATGTTTAGACGCGTTGGATCTTGATCAGGTGATGGTGAGTTGATGGTACACGGTGCACATCTGACAACTACATGTATGAGATCTGCATTTGTGAACGTTAGAAAAAAATAAAACTTCAGACTTGGGTATCGAACCCAGGTCCTCTCTCAGTGCACGTGCACGTCTTACCATCTCAACCAACCTATTATTCATTGACATAAACAAAACCATAATATTATATGTAAAAATAAAACAGTAATTATTCAAATTAGAAAAACGCGCGCTGACTGAATGCACCAGAGGGAAGGAGACACCTGGGTGCCAGAGTCACTACAAGTCAACGGTGTCGGATTCAAACTCCGGTCACCTTCTCCAATCGGCCAAACAACTTAAACCTGCGAAAACATGAGATTTGCAAATGGTTAAAGGGCCTATCCTACATAAAATCGAGCCCTGAATCTGATTCTGGCCTTAAATTAGCCTGAAAGCAGTTGTACCATGAGGTACGAACCAAATGGAACTTCATGCCCTAATCATGGTGTTTCTTTATCCCTGCGTTAGAACTTGCAAATAATAGGTCAAAACAAATCCAAAAATGTTCATGAGCACATATGTATGCATAAAATCAATTGAAACCGCATGAATAAAGAGTTTGAATTTTATGAAAACTACAAACCGGTACCACTTGATATGGTCGTTTTGGATGCAGATCTGCTTCAAGGAGGGTCAAGGAAAGTTCTTGAGACCTTGATGAGATGGATAGGATTCCTGGAAGGGGTTGAATATGGTTGGATCAGTTGTTTTGAGTTTGACAAATTTATGGAATTTTTTGCAATTTTTGTGGCTTCTTTAGGCAGTGTGTACACGTCCTTAGCTTGTAGATATGCCGTGTATTTATAGTAGATGAGGAGGGAGTCATTGCATGGAAATAAACAACCTTAATCATGTCCTTTAAGAATAAAATCACACATTTTGAAAATTGCCATAATTGCATATTCTTGCCCAATTTGCATGTGTTATGAACCTAGACATGTCTAATCGAATTATGCACGAAATCTTGGGCTTCTTGGAAGACCAAAGCACTAGCCCAAAGGTCAAGACCCATTTCTATTTATTTTGCATAATTTATTTTATATTTATTTGAAATAAATCAAAATAAATATGAACAAAATAGATAAAAATGGTAAGGCAGTGTAAAACTAAGATTAAAGGTCCCTTATAATGTTAGGAAGATGATTGAAGTCCAAGAAGTTAGGCCATTGACCTAAAAGTTCAAGTTTGCTCAATACACAATTCTTGAAATTTTCCAAATTTTCCAAACTTGGGCAAGCCATAACTTTCTCAATTTTTATCTCATGATGATGATCTTTGACTTTTTGGAAAGCCTAAGATGTATACTTTAATCCCTTTTTTTTATAAATTTTGCATTTCAAGATTTTATCTTGATGTAAAAGGTCTTGGAAAGAAGTGTCTTTTGTGGAATTTCTGAAAATGACCTGTAATGTATGAGCTTGTATCTTTCAAATTGTGCATTTCTTGGACTTGAGGGAAAATATAAATTGTGGGGAATTGGATTCTGTTTAAAATGAGATTTAGTTAGGTAAAAATGGATGAAGTATGTGAAAGTTATGCCCGGTCAAAGTTTAGTTGACTTTTCTTATAGAAACCCTAATTTAGCAATTCTTGACTTTTGATAGATTAGGAGCATTTCTTGAGGAATTATGATCAACAGTTGATCAAATGATGGATATCACTTCAAAATGTTGATGTTGACCAAAAATCTTGAAGTTTGGCTGTACTTTGGCCACAATTGACTTTTGACCTAGCACAGTTGATTTTCAGGCATTTGAACAATTGGCTGAGCAAACTTGTAGTGTGTAGGGCATGAAATTTGGCATGGACATTCCTGAGGATATATTAGGGACCATAGAAATCACTTGGATCCTTTTCAACCCAAACATATTGGTAAAAAGTGAAACCCTAATTGGAGGTTCATTGCTTAGGAGGAGAATTTGTCTGGTCAATTCTTGATCATCCTTGAGCAATTGAAGACCTCAATGACCATGCCTTGTGTAAAATGGGAGGGCAAATTTTTGGGTACAACAATCTCGAAGAAATCCGGTTGACAAACTCAGAAGCATCAAGGTGGATCGATAATATTCGAGTAGAGAAGTGGACTCAGACATTTAATAATGGTCAACGACGGGGCCACATGACAACAAATTTGGTGGAATCATTAAACTGTCTTCAAAGCCATCTGAAACCTACCAATTACTACTTTGGTTAGAGAAACATATTTTAGGATGGGGTCATTGTTCGACACAAGAAGTTCAAAATGGAGGGCAATGTTACAATCAGGGTAGTTTTTCAATGAATGCACAATGAAATCATTTAATGAGGAGGATGCCAAATCAAACACCCATAGTGTCATTATGTTTGACCGTATTAAAGGTTGGTTCAGTGTACAAGAGACAATGGATCATAATGAGGGGAGGCCAAGGGGATATTATTGGGTAAAACTAGATAGAGGTAATTGTGATTGTGGAAAGTTTCAAGCATTTTGCATGCCTTGCTTTCATGTCATTGCGGCATGTTCGCATGTTCGCTTGGAACAATACAACATATATCCCCCATTTACACAATAAAGAGTGTTTTAAGTGTGTACATTAGTACCTTCTCCATGTTGGCAAAGGAGGATTATTGGCCTGCTTATCAAGGGGACATTGTTTGGCACAATGAAAAAATGCGACGAAAGAAAAAGGGGCGCCCCAATAGCACTCGTATTGGAACTGAAATGGATGCAGCCAACAAAATGATAAGATCATGCAGTACATGTCATCTTCCCGGACACAATCGAAAAAATTCTCTGAATATTGGGTCTAGCTATGCAACCTAATTTTTTTATAGCAAACTTTCTAGAGTAATTAATTTGTTATAAGTAAGAAATTTCAATTTAAATTTGTGTTGGTGCACAAGGAGAGATGAAAGACAAAAGGAATATATTTAATGACGGCTACAGAATAAGGAATAATGAATTTACAATGAATTACATTGACCTACCTACTAGACTATTTATACACAAAGTTAGGGTATAATAAAATACTAAAATACCCTCTAACAAAGATATAAAATATATAAAAAGATATTCCTAGATATTTCTAAAATATAAATTATTTCCAAAATCATCCCTTAATTTATATTTACATAAAACTGACAACACCAATTCCATCCCTCAAACGAAGAAATTGACCAGTCTTGATAGCCTTTGTTAAAACATCAGCCAGCTGCTTCTGGGTGCTACAGTGCACAACTTCTAATATTATGCTCTGAACTTGATTCCTTAAAAAGTGATACCTGGTCTCAATATGTTTGCTTCTCCCATGAGCACCGGGTTCTTGGCAAGATTGATTGAATATTTTTTTATCAATCATCAGCTTCAGAGATTTATTTACCTCAATCTTCAGATCTTGCAGCAAGTTCAAAATCCACACAACTTGGCATGCAGTTAAAGCGTCTGCAATATATTCAGCTTCACGGGTTGACAGCGCAACAACAGGTTACTTCTTGGTAAACCAAGAAATAGGTCCTCCCAGAAATTTGAATAGGTACCTAGAAGTACTTCTTCTATCAACTTTGTCTCCACACCAATCAGAGTCTGAATAACTCAGAAGTTCTTATTCGATCTCTCTTCCAGAAGGAAATAACACTCCATACTTCAGAGTTCCCTACACATACCTCAGAATCCTGACAGTAGCTTGGTAATGAGACTACTTTCGTTTACTCATAAATATGATAACCATTCCAACTGCATAGAAAATACCAGGTTTGGTATTACACAAATACCTCATAGAACCAACCAATTGTTTGAAGGTTGTAGCATCCATATCCTCTCCATCAAAATCAAATTCCAACTTCTGATTTGTATCAGCATGTGTGATAGCAACTTCGCAGTTCTCTAGCTCAAATCTCTTCAGAAGCTCAAGTTCATACTTCATATGATGCAAAATGATTCCTTTCTCAGAGTACATAAATTTCATCCCTAGAAAGAAACTCATTTTCCCAAGATCTGTCATCTCAAACTCATTCGTCAGAACTTTCTTGAACTCTACTATCTCTTGTTCAGAACTTCCTGTGAGCAATATATCATCAACATACAAGCATACCAATCATATTACCTTCTGAAGTATGTTGAACATAAACAAAATACTCCATCTCACACTTCTGAAACCCCTGGCCCTTGAAAAATGAATCAATCTTCAAATTCCAGGATCTGGGCGCTTGCTTCAATCCATACAAGGCTTTGTGTAATTTGAACACCATCCCTTCCTGGTTCTTTTTCTCAAATCCAGGAGGTTATGATACGTATATCTCTTCTTGTAATGGACCATTCAGAAATGCATATTTTACATCTAAATGCATCAGAGGCCAATTCCTGTTAGCAGCTATTGCAATCAATAGTCTGATTGTTTCATGTCTTGCTACAGGTGCAAACACTTCAGAGTAATCCAACCCAGGCTTCTGTAGAAAGCCTCTTTCTACTAATATTGATTTCTGTTTGCTAATTTATCCATTTGGCTTTAGCTTCTGCTTGAAAACCCATCTAACGATGATGGCTTTCTTCCCTTTTGGAAGTTCTGTCAGATTCCAAGTATTGTTTCTCTCTATAGCATCAAGTTCTGCTTTCATGGCCTGCAACCAGAGTTGCTGCTTAAGATCCTCTTCCGTACTCACGGTTTTAGAGTCCACTAACATTGCACACTGAATAACTTCTCCTTTAGAGTCTACTTCAGTGTCTTGTAACATGTTAAACTCTGCAAATCTTCTTGAGATGTTTCTGACTCTTTGTTGCCTCTGAATTTGAACTTCAGAACCTCAGACACCAGAACATTCCCTTTCAGAAGCTCTTGCTTCAGAAATTGGACTTTCACTAGAGCCTTGACTGTCTTCAGAGTCTGGAAAATTCCCAGAGTCTGAATCACCATCAGAGTCAGAGTCAGAATCATCTTCACCTTCTGAATGTTTTTCAGAGTTAGAGTGTTTACCAGCTTCAAAAACATGTGTTTCTGACTTTTCTTCAGGAGTTCTCTCATCAGAGTCAGGACGAGACCTTTCCCATTCCAGACTTCTTAATCTTTTACAATAAGGTCTCTTCTGAACTCAACTTTGTTAGTTTCTGGATAATAAAGTTTGTACGAATCTGTACTGTGGTACCCACCAGTAACATTACTTTACTTATATTGTCTAGCTTCTGTCTTCGGGCTTCTGGGACATGTATATAACATACAGAACCAAACACCTTCAGATGACTAACACTTTGCTTATCTCCAGTCCACTTCTGAATAGGAACTATTTCCTTCAGCTTCTTCGTTGGACATATGTTGAGCATATAACATGCAGTGGCAACAACTTCTCCCCACAAAGTATGAGGAAGCTTCTTCTCTTTCAGCATGCTTCTCACCATATCAAGCAAAGTACGATTTCTTATTTCAGCAAGACCATTGTGTTGAGGATTATAGGGAGAAGTAACCTCATGCTCAATTCCATTCTCCTCACAGAACCTTTTGAATTCTGTGGAGTTATACTCACCACCACCATCAGTTCTAAGAATCTTTAGAGTCCGGCCATTCTGATTCTCAACCTTCAGTCTGAACTTCTTGAATTCAGAAAATACCCCGTGTTTAAACTTTATGAGAGATATCCATGTCATTCTGATGAGCTCATCAACAAATGACACAAATGATTTATTCCCTCCAATTGATGCTACTGGAAATGGACCGCACACATTAGAACATACTACTCTCAAGGCATGCTTTTCTCTTGGAGCTACTTCTGATGAAAATGGTAATCTTGGTTGCTTCCCTTCCATGCACACTGTGGTACGGTGGGAGAACTGACTTGAGGTTTTGCGTTTGTTTTCGCAAATGTTTCGGTTTAGCAAGATTCGCCACCGACTTTTTATTTTTATCCTAAGGAAAGGTCAAAAAGCACAGGAAAGACCTTTGAGATGTTTTCTTGGGTCCGGGGAGTAGATTATAGAAAGGGAAGGTATTAGCACCCTTTCTATCCATGGTTATCCATGGGCTCTTAGTTACTTGCTTAGATCACTTGCCTTTGCTTTTCAATTGTGTGAAATGGTGATTTGTGTGTGTGGTTTTGAAAATGTTTTGAAAAAGATGCCTTGTCTAGGCAACCATTGTAACAATTCTTTACTCGAATGTTTTACAAAGGTGTTTATCTTTTTGAAAAGATGTTTCAATGTTTTTTGAAGGTTTGTTTTGAAGTTGTGTTGTGATGTGTGTTTTGAAAAATGGCAAGGATGTTTTGCAAGTTTTTTGATCAAGTAACTAAGAGTTGTCTACCCTATTTTACTCAAAGATCTTTCTTATGTTTTAACCCTTTTAACAGTGTTGTTTCACCATTGTATTTGGTGAACAACCTTGTGTTAGGATGTTAACAGGACGGGCGCGGGTCATTGTATACAATCATTGATGGCAACTTGTGAGACGCTCTAGCAATTTTTGTAAGGGACGAGATCGTTTTATCGAAGGCAACATCGAGGGTCATCGAGGGACTACGGTCTTTGTTTATCGAAGGTACATTTGCTAGAGTGTCTCATACTCGAGGGACATGATTGCATTTTTCCGAGGCAACAAGCGAGGTTACCCTAGAGGTGCAAGTGTGATTTGTGTATTGATTTTCATGTATTTGTCTTTTATTAGGTTATCTAGCGGTTGATTTTGAATCTTCGCATGCAAACCCTAGTTACTATACTGTATATGGAAAGCGATAAATTGCGGGAATTTAAAGTCTACGCTATTACAAATAAGTATCCGGGGATGGGGGTACAAATGTTTACAAATGGGGATGAGTCTCATCAGAATAGTAGTGTCCAAATATGATTTACAACCAAATCGAATCGTTGCATTCTCAATATAAAATATAACAATGTATAAGAATAAAAGAGAATCAAAAGTATTGTATCATGCACATGATTATTTGCAAGTGATCAAAAGGGTAACCTAATGTATTTATTAAGTATTATTATTATTTTTGTGTTTTTATTAATGTTAATTATAAATAAAAAGGGTTTTAAAGAGAAAAGTATTTAATTCAAAACAAACTAATTATTTATGTATTTTTTAAAATGTAATAAACATTAAAAATATTTTTGTACAAAAGTTTAATATTCTATTTTTATTTAACCAAAGAAAATAGGAATTAGATTATATAAAATAAGAAAATAAGGTAAGAAAAAAGTATTAATTTGTATAAAGGGTTAAGAAAATAAAATGGGCCTTAGGGGAATGTTGGGCCCAAAATGCCAAATAAAAATGGATTAAAACCAAAAAGGGGGGTGCACACGCCTGAATCGTTGGGCCTAAGGGGTTTTTGTGAGGGCAGGCCCAAACGTTTGACAAGCTTTTTTTGTTAGGGTTTGAAATGCTTTGTTTCAGAACAAGGTTTACAGAGTTTTGAACGGCGCCGCTTCTCCACCTTTCTTCGTCCTCTTCATCGTTTCTCAAACAGGACCACTGATTAAACTCTCTCCTCGCCTCAGGCCACTAGGCGCCACCTCCACTCTCCTCTCTCCATGGTTGCTCAGGCAGTGATGAAAAAAAGGTATTGATTTCTGTTTTTCATGTTTTAGGGTTTCAAAAACTTATCTCTTGCATGTTATTGATCTTGGAAACGTTTTGATCTTTATGTGTTATTTGTGTTTGTGTGAGGTGTTAGAAAAAAGGAAAGAGGAAATAATACCTTTGTCCTGCTTTTGGAGAGGAGACGGAGAGTTTGGACAGGAGGCGTTCTCCGGTGGGCCAAGGCGGGAAGGCTATGATGCTGATGAAAGCTTTTCTGGTTTGTCTGGTACCCTCGTATCTTTCTTCTTTGAATGGTTTAGTGATGAGTATTATGCTTCTGAAAACCCTAGGGCTGAGTTCCTCTCTTCTTTTCTTATTCTGATTGCTTGCCTTGTTTTCTCTTGACTCTCTTCCTCTCTGAATGCTTGCCTTGTTGTTTGGATATTTGATTGTTGATGAATCTTTGAAGTTCTGATGTTTCCTCTCTTTGTATTTTATTGACTTTTTCAATGATGATGATTTCGAATCTGAGATGCTTGGATTTGTTTAGCCTATGATGAACATGTTCTGAGGCGTTTTGTTGGTGTTTTGATTTTGAAATGGTTTGGATTGAAGGCCGGTTGAATGCTTTAGCAGGCTTATGCTTTTGTTGTTCACAAGTTTGAATCAGGCTTGAGATTTTACTGGTTTTAGGCAGGTTTGTTGAAGCTTATGCAGGTTTGTTGAAGCTTGTGCAGGTTACTGAGTTTGAACACAGGTTTGTAGGTTTGACGTTTGCTTAGAGGTTTTAAGCAGGCTGTATGTTTGAAGGCAGTTTTGAGGCTACAGGCTTGGAAGTTTGCTTGCTTGGTAAGGCTTTTAAGCTTTGGCTTGAAGCAGTTTCTGTAACAGGTTTGAGGCAGGCTGCAAGGCTTGAGGCAAGCTTTGGTTTTCTTAGGCTTGAGCAGGTTACTATGTTTTGAGTTTATGCAGGTTGATATGCTTGTTTAGGGGACAGGCCTGAAGCAGGTTTGGGTGAGACTGGTTTCTAAGCTTGGGGCAGTTTGAAGCTTGTTTGTTTTTGAGAGGCTTTGATGCAGGATGTGTTAGGCTTATCAGTTTGCTTGCTTGAAAGCAGTTTTGAGGCTACAAGCTGTGTTATATTTTTCTATGTGTTCTATGTGTTCTGCTCCCTGGTTCTGAACTGAACTCTTTGTTATATATTTCTATATTCTAAGCCTGCCTAAAAAATTGTATGCCTGCTACTTTTTTACTCTCTTTCTCTCTCTCCAGAAAGCATATCTTTGCTTAGAATATATTTCTTTTCTGAGGCGTTTTGTTGGTGTTTTGATTTTGAAATGGTTTGGATTGAAGGCCGGTTGAATGCTCTTGGTTTTGCTTCTGCATACTTCTAGATTTTCTGCATTTGCTTTTTGTGTACTTGTATGCAGCTTTGTTGACAGCTCTTGGACAATTTTGTTGACAGCTCTTTTTGACAGTTTGGAACTTGTGACTTAGTTTGCCCCTTTGACAATTTGGTTTGCCTAGTTTGATAATGCAATTCAGTTTGGATTTATGCAGCTTTGTGTATTTTGCTTAAATGATTTGTATGCTTGCAAACATTTTACTTCCCTCTTTGTGAACCAAGAAGAGACATCTTCTTGCGATTTACAGAGAGGACGAACAAACTGATTCCGGCCAAAACCTTTAATGATGAGTTTTAGATTAACTGTCTGAAAAATACTTTTCCAAATTAATTGTGTTGACTTCTCCTTTTCTAGCTTTGCAGGTAAACACCAATTGGGGCAAGGGAAGCAGCAGTAGCAGATGAAGATTTCAAGAAACTTAGGATATAGTTTTATTTTATTTTAATCATTTGTAATAAACATTATTATAAATACTGTAAATAAAATTACTGTATTTAAATAACACTTGTACCAATAATTGAAAATGAATAAAAAATCTTTTTTGTCAGATATCTCTTTTAATTCTTCTGCAATTGCTTATTTAATTATTTAAATTTCTTGAGCCATAATAATTGGAAATTATCCCAATAATCTTAACTTAGAAGTTATAAATAATCAACAAACGTTCGGCGTTCCAAATAACCAAAAGCATTGCACAGTTAAACAAACGTCCATACGCCTTTCACTTCACTGATTAAACCAACACTTCAAACTCTCAATCAGAAGCCTCAGCTTCTATCCCAGATATTTAGACTTTGAGAAACAAACAGGAATCTTGAACAAGCGTCAAAACCATGTGACAGTCAAATGAAAAGTTGTGGATTCAAATTCTTCTGAGAATGCGTGCGCAAACCCTAATTTTGAATTTATTGTCGAAGAAACGTCCGCTTGATCAAACCCTGAGCCAAACTCCACCAAATCACTAAAAACCCTAATAATCTGCTTGGACTGATTCAAAAGTTAATGGAAACCCTAATTTTGTTTGACTGATAAGAAAAGTCTGTTTGACTGATTCTTGAGCCAATCTAAAAAATCAGGGAAAACCCGGAGCTGTGATTTCTTGTAAAAAAAGGAGGGCAAATTTTGGGGTACAATAGTTGCCCCTGTTCAATCTTCTTGAACCTGAAGAGTTAGATTGGCAGATTTGCCGTTCGCGACTCGAGGGTAAAAGGAGATTGGATACTAGAGTGCCCAAAAAATTTGCACTCGTCAAAGCGTAGTTTGAGGGAATGGCCTTAAAGATTCCATTTGGAGATGGGCTTAAAGATGCCATCTGGAGATGTGACAGAATCTTGTCGGGGGATGGGCTTAGAGATGCCATCTGGAAATTGTTGGTAGGAGGATGGGCTTATAGATGCCATCTGAAGGTGATTGTATCTTGTTGGAGATAGGCTTGTAGATGCCATCCAAGAATGTTTGTTGAACTGTATGTCGTTGGTGAGTGGGTGAGTATCAGAAAGGTATCCATGTTTGGAACATCTCTGAACTGGGGATCTGAATAAGCAATGAATTGACATCCATGTTTGGAATCATCCATAAACTGTTTTCAGTAGTTGAATATGAACAAGCGATAAATTAACATCCGTGTTTGGTGAATCCGTAAACTGTTTTCAGAAGTCTTAAATCTGAACAAGCGATAGGTTAACATTCGTATCTGGAGAACCCGTAAACTGTTTTCAGAGGTCTTGAATCTGAACAAGCGATAGATTAACATCCGTATCTGGAGAACCCGTAAACTGTTTTCAGAGGTCTTGAATCTGAACAAGCGATAGATTAACATCCATATCTGGAGAATCCGTAAACTGTTTTCAGAAGCCTGAGCTTATCAATCTTATCCTGAAAAGGGTAAAATATTAGCTGAAACACAAAGTTATGTTGCATGAAATGTATGATGCAATGTATGTTATATCAATGTTTATGATATGAATGTAATGAATGCGCATGTAAGCTGATGAGCTGTCTTGCTGAGGAAGACGAATCCTTGATAATGAAATCTTTGACTGCTGTCGGGGAAAGTAAATCCTTGACTGCTGCAGGGGATTGAAAATCCTTTGATCGTTGAAAATGAGAAGTCCTGGGACCACCGTTGGGGAACCAGGAGTTTGGGTTGTATGCCAATCTACTGGGGATTCCTGTCTTGAGGAGATCTTCACCGGGGAATATCTGAATACTCTGTGAGGAATTGAGAATGAGAGTCTTCATTCTGCTTGGGGAATTTGAATTCTGTGGGGAATAGCCACACTGTTGAAAGGTAGTTATTCTGTTGGAGAGTAAAACTCGGGATTCTGGATAAAGCTTATTCCTGTCTGGAAGAAGTTCAGGTTTAGGTTGTATGCCACTTTAAGAATGAGAATCTTCACTCTGTCGGGAATATCAGGAACTCGGGTTATATGCCACTTTGAGAATGAGAATCTTCATTCTGTTGGGGATATCAGGAGCTTGGGTGTATGCCAATATACTGGGGTTTAAAGGATGAGAGTCTTCATTCTGTTAAGGGTCAGTAATTGGGAGTATACCAATCTTCTGAGGTTTCAAGGATGAGAGTCTTCATTCTGTTAAGGGTCAGAAATTGGGAGTATACCAATCTTCTGAGGTTTCAAGGATGAGAGTCTTCATTCTGTTAAGGGTCAGAAATTGGGAGTATACCAATCTTCTGAGGTTTCAAGGATGAGAGTCTTCATTCTTGAGAAAGACGGATTTTTAGGAGCTTCAATTGTCCGTTATCTTATTGGTGGTCGTAACTTCCAGAAGGTGATGAAGGAAATTTTGACGAACGCTACTCCAAAAGGTGATGAAGGAACCTTTGACGATTACTACTCCAAAAGATGAAGGAATCTTTGACGATTACTACTCCAAAAGATGAAGGTATCTTTGACGATTACTACTCCAAAAGATGATGAAGGAACCTTTGACGATTACTACTCCAAAAGATGAAGGAATCTTTAACGATTACTACTCCAAAAGATGAAGGAATCTTTGACGATTACTACTCCAAAAGATGATGAAGGAACCTTTGATGATTACTACTCCAAAAGATGATGAAGGGACCTTTGACGATTACTACTCCAAAAGATGAAGGAATCTTTGACGATTACTACTCCAAAAGATGAAGGAATCTTTGACGATTACTACCTCAGCAGGATGATGACTTTTATCTGTCGATCAATCTGCATATGTTAAGAATGTTGTTGAAATGTAATTTTGTTTTGGAGAATAAATCCTTGATAAATGTTGGGGAAATAAACCCATGACTGCAGGTCTGCTTAGAGAGGTGATGAACTTCTCGAGGACACTTGAATTTCTTTTCAGAAAGATTTCGGAGAGGTTTCATCACTGCCCCTAGTATCAGATGCTTGTGATATTGCAAGGACACTTGGACTGCACGTAACCCTTTGATGAGATTGACGTTTAAATGCCCCAAGTGATGGAGAGGGAGACTTGCCCCAGGTTAATCTGTAATTGAGAGATTTGTTGAAACCTTGACTGGACTGCCCCAGGTTAACTGAACTTTGAAAGATTTGTTGAAATCTTGACTCGGATGCCCCAGGTTAATTGAACTTTGAAAGATCTGTTGAAATCTTGACTGGACTGCCCCATGTTTACTGGACCATACCATATAAAATCCCCTTTTGTTGATAGGAGATTTTTACAACGGGAGTATCATCCCACTCGAAGTGACTTCATTCACTGAGAGAGCTTTCGTTCCTCCGAACATTCACTGTGTGAATTTCTTCTCTGTCAAACAAATAGCCATATGAAAACAACGATATTCAAATAACGCAAAGTTTATGATTGTCTTGAAATTTTGAAAAATGCATTTTTTAGCAGAAAACTTTTTATAAGACAAATTCAACACAAGATTTAGGGCAAAGCCTTACAGGAGTCAGGATACCTTTTGTAACAGTATGCTTTCGAACTAACCCATGCTTCAATTAGGACTTTTGAAGGGTTGAAACGTGGCTTGGTTCACGGTTTAAGAAACAAAGGATAAAGGCTCAAAGTATATTTGTACCCACCCGCACTTCGTGATGTTCTTCAATCCTAAACTCAGTTAATTGTGCGTAGAACTTTATTCGGATTTGGAACGACCTTTTGGTGATGGCTCACACCAGTTGAATTTTGGAAGGCAGTCATCATCTCCTTTTTTTTTTGCAACATTTTTCATGTTGTTGAGGATTTGTAATGACCTCGTTCTTTTGATTTATTATCCCTAACTTTTGCCTGACGGTTCTTGTTTTCGAGATTACCGTCAGCGGGATGCCACAGCTTTCTTAAGCCTCCTTTGTAGGTTTTGGCTCAGTGGGCTTTTCTCTTTTGAGAGATTGACTGCCTATGAGATAAGGAACCATCACTGTCTTTTGGTTCCAGATGAATATTTTTGATGTTGTTCGTTGTATTACGAACTGAGAGTTGGCGACTTCAATGCGCATCTTTTTTGAATTAACTGAGAGACTACCCTGCCCCAGGTTTAAATCAAAGGTTTCAATTTGTTTAGAACAGAAAACTCCTACTTCTTTGGCTCGAAGGGGTTGACTAGGGATTATCTTCCTTATAACTCCAGTGTTTGGGATTTGAAAGAAATGCATGTACATCGTCAGCAAGGTCTGTTCAAAAGCATATTATATGAGATCATGGCATTGTTTCGTCATCATCCCTCTAAAGGCTTGCAGCTTTTTATCAAGAGTTAAATATCATAAAGAAAGCACAAGAATTGTGAAAACGAATAGATGAATTCAAGACAAACATATGCAATGCATTAATGAAATAGAGTTTGACATCAACAGTTAATTGTTTGAATAACAAAGAGATTACAACTTGAAAATTCAAATGAAACAAAGATGTTCTCAATGATTCATCAAAGGAGCAGTGATTATGCTAGAGTCTCCGAAGGGTCAAACTTGATCTCCTTGGCATCAATCAAGTATTGAATCTTGTTCTTCAAAGTCCAACAGCTGTCGGTGTCGTGTCCAGGACTGTTAGAATGGTAGGCACATCTCACCCTCGGGTTATACTTGGAAGAGGAAGTATCAGGATTTTGAGGAGGATCCTTTAGCGTGATTAACTTCAACTTCAACAAATGTTGTAATGCTTGAGACAAAGGCATGTTGATGTTAGTATATTTCCTTTCTTGATATCTTACCATACGCCTCTTGCCCCGTCTTTGTTGAACAGACGTGGGATCAGAGATCAGGATTGCCCCTACATGTTGATCATGACGACTCTTTTGACCAGTCACTGCATTGGACTCTTTCTTCCCATTGTGGGGAATTTTCTGAGCATCAGAGGGAGTATCTCCTTGGATCTTCCCACTTTTGATGCCAGCTTCGACCCTTTCACCGGTCAGTATTAGCTCAGTGAACCCGGCTGAGGAGCTTCCAACTAAGTGATTAAAGAAAGGCCTTGTCAAAGTTCCCATGAAGATGTCAATCAACTCTCTGTCAGTTAAAGGGGGTTGCACCCTACCAGCCAGATCTCTCCACTTTTGAGCGTATCCTTTGAAGTTCTCGTTAGAACCCATGGTCATGTTCTGCAATTGCACACGAGTTGGTGCAAGATCAGCATTGTACTGATACTGCTTATAAAAAGCAACAGCTAAATCCCCCCAGGTGTGGATGTGAGAACTCTCCAATTGATAGAACCACTCGAGTTGAGCCCCTACCAGGCTTTCTTGGAAGAAATGGATCCAAAGCTTAGGATCAGTTGTGTATGGTTGAATCTTGCGGACATAAGACTTCAAGTGCATCTTAGGGCAAGAGGCTCCATCGTACAGGGAAAAGATAGGGACTTTGAACTTTGGTGGGATGACCAATCCAGAAACTAAACCCATGTCTCCTAAATCCAAGCCAGGTATTTGTTGAACCTCCATAGCGTTGAGGCGATCCTCTAATTTTTTGTACTTGTCATCAGCGGGAGGATATTGTTCCTCGAAGTAGTCAACTTCAACATCATTGATCTCCAAATTGTGGTCTTCTGCAAGACTGACCCCTATGATGGGTGGAGTTGAAAGATCTAGGGTTTCAGGTCTTCTGCTCAAGTTCAGGATGCTCGCTGCTTTCTTGGACTTCTTCTTCTTGTCTTTGAGCTTTCAGATCCTCTTGCCCTGTACCCATAGCCAGAAACATTTATTGGAATTGAGCGTTTTGAGCTTGGAGATCTTTCACCGTTTGTTCCATATCCATCTTACTGAAATAAACAGCAGGAAGATAAGGAGACCTGTAAGGGAGAAACCTGTCATGATGCGATGCATGATATGTGGATTCATGTTTTCAAGGATTTCTCGGGGTAAACACAAGAAAAATGTTAGAGGTTGAACTTCGATCAACATCTTTGATTGGAGAACTTTGTATCGGTGGATGTCTTTCCACGAGAATCAAGCTCACCATGTCAAGTGGGTCATAGCCCCTGATTCAAGTTGTTGCACTTGATCTTTGATGGCATTTGTTTAGAGGGGAACCCTCTTGCCCTTTGGTAGACGTCTGGTTCAACGTGACCCTGCATCAAAAGACCCTCGAGATCCTTGAAATGGTTATTGAAAATGCTATGGTATGTGTTGTACCCCAAAATTTTCCCTCCCATATTCTTCAAGATTTGCAAAGAGCATGCTTCAAAATCTCCCAAGGGTTGCACAGTCCAATTGCCTCCTAACAGTCCAAAAATTAGGGTTTTGGTTCTGGGAAAGAAATTGAAGTTTCCAAGGGTCCAAACAAGTCCCACATGCCTATAAACATTTCCAAGCATCCATATGCCAAGTTTCAAGACTCACAGCACAAAATTGCACAGTCAAAAACCTTAATTGCTTCACAGTCAACTACAGGGGCAAAATGGTCATTTGACAGTCAAAAGTCCAAATTTTTGGTCAACATCTTATTTTGAAGCCACAGACATCATTTGATCAATTCTTGATCATGATTCTCAAGGCATGGCTCAAAAAGTCTCAAGATGCAAAAGTTTCTATTTTTGGACAGTTGAAAAAGTCAACTGCAAATTGACCAGGGCATAACATCCACATGGTTTATCAGAAAAATTCCATCCAAAGCTCATTTTGAAGAGAATTACATTTCCTACAACTCCTCTTCACACTCCAAGTCCAAGAAATGCTCTCACAAAAAGTTATCAATCTCAACATTATAGGTCATTTTCAAAAGTCAACAAAAAGGCACTTTAAGTCAAAGACCATAACTTGAGATTGGTAAATCAAAATGACATGGGACCAAAGGCATTGGTTAGAGGACTTCAAGACATTTCCAAAATGTCCAAGAACATGATCAAAGCTTAAAATTTGAGCAAGATATGCCTTGTGGAAGTTGGGAAATTTTTGGGAATTTTGAAAAGTCAACTTTGCTTAAAATGCCTCAAAATTGCTAATGGGCCACAATTTCTTCCAAGAATCATCACCCAAAAGCTATGCACGACACATTGACCCAAAGGGGAGTTATTTTCTTATTTTTTATTAATTAATTGAGTTTATTATCCTATTAATTCATTTAATTAAAATAAAATATGACAAAAATAGCAAATCCCACATTTCAAATCTTTTTATGCAGCATTTCCACTCATCATTCACTCAAGATTTCGTGCACATCCAAAAGGGAAAGAATCTCCCATGATTGGCAATGTTTTGATGGAAAAAAGATTGAAAAAGATGCTTGAAAAATCAAAGATTGAAACATTGATTGAAAGGATTTTTGGGCTTTATTTTTACCCTAATTCATTGACATATATGTGCACATTGCAAACCTAATCACAAGAACAAGCAAGTTGCGCCCAAACTAAAAGAACAAAACTTGTATTTTTTCATAAAAATCTCAAATCTGTTTTCATAGTTTCAGTGTGTTGCAAGGCCTAAAAGCTATTCCATAAGTTTGCCAAGACTACCAGGAAGCTTTCCCAATCAAAATCACATCCCCTAACCTCAAGAACTGGTAGAACACAGTCGCCCTGTTCATGAGATTTTTCTTAATCGTATTTGAATTTACATGCCATATCAATGCATTTTCATTATTGTTTTACACTAACATGATCATACTGAAGCTTTTGGTGTCTTTTAATTGAACTAATCTTGCCTGTATAGAAAGTTTCCATGGAAATTTTCTAGGGTTTCAGGAGCTTGAAATTAGGGACTTCTTCATGAGGAAAAATTAGGCCATGAGACTTAGACCAATGCACTCGTGACGTTCCAACGAATCCAAATCACTCATCGCGCCCTTTTTATATTCGTGTATGGCCTAATCGCTATTTTTGTATGTTATGGTTGGTGGGGGTTTAAAACCCCTGCTATTTCATATTAGTTTCAGGCAAAAACGAAGAAGCCAGGGAGAAGAAGATGAGTTGTTGGCTTGTGAGTGGTGCGTTCAAATCATTGGCGCGTTTTTTCGTTGGTTCCAGAATAATTGCACATTTTACATATATTATTTCTATCTTATTATACTAACAAACACGCGTGCATAGCTCAGTTGGTGGACAGGGATAGTTGCAAGCATTGGGACCTGGGTTCGATTCCCAGGTCCCCCATATTCTTCATAATTTTGTTTATAATGCGTTCAGGTGTAGCTCCCTTCCAATGGTCCACCAAACTCCCCAACGCTTGTGCCTGCCAAGTGGCCAGGGGTCCCAATCCAAAGGTCAGAATTTGCAGTCCACCATGGACACCAGTCAACTGCTCCATACACGATCACTGAAAAGTCAAAAAGGCCTCAATCAAATGGGCCAAACTGCTTTCTACAAACCTCCACAATTGGGTCAACAACCCCTCTTGTTTGTATTTCTTTCCCTTATTCTTTTTCTTTTTTATTTGTTTTAATTTAATTATTTTCTTTTAATTCCTCAAATTAATTTTAATAATACAAAAATACAAAAATCAGAAAAGTCAAAAATAAGAATATATATTTAATTTAATCCATTAATAGTTTTTTTAAATAAATATTGTTAATCAATTTAGTTTAATTTAGGGTTCTTTTGTTTTAATTTTAATATTTCTTAAATAAACTAAAAAACATAAAAATTAGGTTTTAGCATTGTTATTCTTTTTTTTTCTTAATAAATAATCTTTTTTTATTTATTATCATTATTAATTATTAATTATTTTGTAAATAAATATGCCATTTAATTAATTAGGGTTAAATTAGGTTAAACTTAAACAATTTTCTTTAATAATTAAAAACAAATTTAGAACTAGGGTTTTATTTAATTTCAAATTCCAATTAATTTTCTTTATTTCCATTAAATACAAAAAAAAACATCAAAAAATAAGTTCTTTCCTTTATTTAATTTAATTAATTTATAATTTCGATTTAATTTCTTTAAAGGGTCCAACGCCCTTGCACTCGATTATAATTCCTCTTCGCGCATTTATTTTTATTTCCTTTTTAAATCTCATGTATTTGCCCCAAAGCTTTGTAATATTAATTAGTACATTTACTTTTCCGCACCTTTATTCAAATCGGGTCTTGGTTTAATTTGGCGATGTAGACCCGCGCCTTGTAATAGCGTAGGACCTTTATTTTTCCGCACTTTAAATTCTGCACTTTTAAACTGCTAATAATCACATGAAAGAATGTATGCCCAAATGAAATCAAAGCGTAGATCACCCAATGCATAAACAAGACAAATAATAACTAAATGACACACAATTCACACACCACTCCTAGGGTACGCCTCACTGTTGCCTTGCCTCTCGAAACGTGGTCGTCGAGTATAGGACGTTTTAGTAAGTCCTTATGTCCATGAACATGGCATAAGGGTAGCTTCTAAGGTGTCCTACTATTGCTCCGGTGACCACATTGTTGCCTTGCCCCTCGAGACGTGGTCGTCGACTATAAGACGTCTTAATGAGTCCTTATGTTCCATTGATCTAGTTGCCTCGGAACAGTTGCCTCGAAACGGTTGCCTCGGAATAAAAAAGATCAATGGCATAAGGGTAGCTCTGGTGACCACACTGTCCCTACAAACGAATTGACCCGAACACCTCCAACGGTGGTGCTACCTATCTCTCAGTGGTGGGATGGCACTACCTTAAGGACATTTACATAGCCTAATTCCTTAGGGTAGGTAGATGACTCGTAGATACTTGCTCTAAATCAAAACAAATCAAAAAACTTCTTTTCACACCGACACTTTTCAAAAAGCTTTCAAAACAACTTTTCAAACACTCTTGAGGACTGATACAAGAGTCGAACTGAAATTTTAAACGAAACTTTTTCAAACCCACTCACCTTGAAAAGCAAACAAACATTTTGAAAACACAAATGAGCAAGTATCTAAGAGCCCATGGATAACCATGGATAGAAAGGGTGCTAACATCTTCCCTTTCTATAAATCTACCTCCCGAACCGAGAACTAATCTCAATAAGGAATTTTTCTGTGCTTTTGTCCTTTCCATTTGGAGAAAATAAAAGACGGTGGCGACTCTTGCTTCTGCGACATTTCGTGAACCAGCGTTAAACAGTCAGTTCCAGATCCACCGATCACAAAACTGGCGACTCTGCTGGGGACTATCTTATAAAGTGAGGTGTACCTTAGGACTAAGATCACTGTGTTTTCAATTGCTTTGACTTGTTTGCTTTATCATTGTGGGACTGTCTTGGGAGTTACATAGATCCTAACCCGGATCTGGGGATACCCTGTTTAGGTAGCATAAGTTGTGAGGGACCTGTCCGGCGTAGACCGACATGGGTGAAGCAGTGGCTACGTTGGTGTGGCACCTTGGTCTGTACCGATATCCCTTGTGTCGCAACGAGGAGAATATGGGTCTTCTGAGGAGTCATTAAGCACCAACAGACCTTAGAACCTTAAATGACACAACTTGGCCAATAGAACAGTAGTAGTATGCTACGCCCATTGAGGCTAAACTCTCGTGATGGTTCTGGCCGCAAGAAAAGATTGCGATGCTGGAGTTATGACCGATTGAGGGTAGTCAATGATATTGGGATCCTCTAAGAACCCGGTTACTTTTGATAGGACAGGTATGAACCAACAAACTGAAAGAGGGTAATACCTAGACCCCATGATGGCCTAAACTTTAAGGGCTTGTCTTGTGTGACTTGTGTGCCTTATCATGTTTGCCTTTGTAAATATTTGTGGTGTGCTTTATCATAACATCATGCCATCATGAGCATTGCATGCATCCTGCATAAGGGCTGACCATTTCAAAGACAAGAGGGTTTCACCTTTTCTTTGTTTTGTAGGACATCATGATGCCTATGCGAAGGAATACTATCCGATTCAACTTTGTTCACCCACCTGAGTTGCTTGAAGAGTTGGTTAGCAGAATTCCAAACACTACATCCTTCATCCAGAGGCATGGTTCTCTTCTCAGTTTAGTCACGGCAAAGCGGGATCAACAGTTGATGAGTGTCCTGACCCAATTCTATGACCCTCTGTACCAGTGCTTCACCTTTTAAGACTTCCAGCTGGTCCCTACCCTGGAAGATTTCTCTGATTTGCTTGGTATCCCTATCTTGGATCAGACTCCTTACACTGGTTGGGAAAAGACCCTCAGGCTTGAGGAGGTTGCTGCAGCTCTTCCCTTGACCCATCAAGAAGTAATGGACAACTGGGTGACTAGAAGCGGAGTTAAGGGTTTCCTGGCCAAGTTTCTGATTGGTAAAGCTAACAGTTTCTGGAATGACTTGGACTTTAGGGCATATGAAAATATCTTGGCTCTCTTAATCTATGGGTTACTCTTGTTTCCTAATCCTGACAACTTCATCAATGTCACTGCCATAAGGATCTTCATGTCTCAGAATCCTGTGCCCACTCTCTTGGGTGACATCCTGCAACAACTTTATGCTCGTACTGCCCGAAGACGAGGAACTCTGTGGTGTTGCATCCTTTTGTTGGTGAGGTGGTTTATTTCGCACCTCCCTAAGTTCATGCTGAAGAACCAAGAAGGAAGAGGTTGGGCTCATAGGTTAATGTCTCTCACTGATAAGGACATCATTTGGACCCTCAGAGGTTTGGATGAGATAGCTGTTATTGATCGTTGCGGAGAATACCCTAACGTTCCTTTGATTGGTACTCAAGGAGGAATCTCTTACAATCCATGTCTAGCGCTCCGTCAGTTTGGAAGGGCCAGAAGAGCAGGGCCTCATGAGATGTTGGTGCCTCACATCAGTTTTGAGTTTCAGGTGGATAGTGACGAGCTACGTCGTAGGTTCATCAAGGCTTGGGACAGAGTTCATAAAGCTGACCCACAAGAGCTGGGGCCAAAGACTTCTCTACCTATGGAAGCCTACTACAAATGGGTTCGCATCCGTGCTCAGAAGTTAGGTATGCCATACGAAGCCGTCAGACCCGTCATTCTTGAATATCCTGACAAAGATGAGGCTCCTCCAACTGTCCTCTCTCCTCAGATACCCACTGATTATGAGACATTAAAGAGGTCTTGGTCGCAACTGCGAGAAGAACGGGATTCTTATCAGGAAAAGTTCAACGAGCAGGAATTGAAGATCCAGAAGCTGACAAAGCAGTTGGAGAATGAGCGAGCTCTGAATGACTACATCCGTTTTGAGAAGAGGAGACCATGGGATCAATGATGAGCTTTGGATGTTCTTTTACAGTTTTATTTCCCTTTTCACTATTTCCATTTTCTATGTAACGCCTAAGGGCAACCCGTTGAACAATTTAAAATTTAAAGTTGAATCTAATTAAGTGTGTTCCTTTTTGTTTACAAAGTTGATTCCCGATTGTCTTTGAAAACATAAATCATACGCATTCCATTCATCATGTGCATAGCAGGTATTCTTCTTTTCAGGTTGCTTACTGTTCTTCGCTGTTTATTTCAGCATCATGAACCCTGAATCATCAACCGAGATGTCTATCAAGGCCCTTCAGGCGCAGAACGCACAATTTCAAGAGCTGATCATGGGGTTGGCTCAAGGCCAAGAAGAGCTGAAGGCTTTGCTCCTGAAGAAGGGGAAGAAGAAGAAGAGAACTGTTCTTTTCAACTCGGGCCGGAGGTTTGGTAATACTCTACAGAATGAGGAAGCTGGTTCTTCTGTAGGCAAAGACAGTCCCCAGGGGGGAAAGGCTCCAAGTCCAGTAGTCTCTGACAACGAGACTGGTTTTAATGAGGAACAGTATCCTCCGGCTGAAGATAGATACAAGCAGCTGGAAGACCGTCTGAACGCCATGGAGATCCAACAAGTGCCTGATTTGGATTTCGGAGACTTGGGTTTGTCTACTGGTGTGATCATCCCTCACAAGTTTAAAGCACCATCTTTCACCAAGTATGACGGGGCGTCTTGCCCTAAGCTGCACCTCAGATCTTATGTGCGGAAAATTCAACCGTACACAGTGGACAAGAACTTGTGGATCCACTTCTTCCAGGAGAGTCTTTCAGGGACTCATCTCGAATGGTTCTATCAGCTGGATGGAACCAAAGTTCGTAACTGGGAGGAGTTGGCTACTTCTTTTTACAAGCAGTATCAATATAATGCCGACCTTGCCCCTACACGTACCCAACTCCAGGGTATGTCGCTAGGGTCAGGCGAAGGTTTTAAAGAGTATGCACAGAAGTGGAGGGATCTGGCTGGCAGGGTGCAGCCTCCGTTAACAGACCGTGAGTTGGTAGATATGTTCTTGGGGACCCTATCCGGGCCATTCTTCAATCATCTTATCGGTAATTCGTCTGCAAGGTTCACAGACCTTATCCTAACTGGGGAAAGGATAGAGGCTGGCATGAAGTCAGGGAAGATTCAGAAAGGTGCATCTTCGAGTTCTGAGAAGAAACCCTTCAAAAAGGAGGCCAGTGCTGTGTATGGGCCTAGAAGGCAAGATAAACCAGAGCGCCGCCAATCTGTCAACACGGTGGTGATTGCTAAACCTGCTGCCGCTCCTCGGCAAACCAACCAACAGAGGGCTGAAAGACCCAGAAGAGAGTTTACCCATCTGAGTATGACCCTATCACAAATCTTGCCGCAATTTCTATCAACCAACCTAGTGACTGTCAGAGAGGCTCCAAAGGTTGTGGATACTGCATCTCCTAAGTATAATCCAAATGCCCGCTGTGCTTATCACTCCGATAGCCCGGGGCATTCTACTGATGATTGTTGGGCCTTAAGAAACAAGGTGCAAGACCTTATTGATGCAAAGGAGGTACAGTTTGAGGCACCTGAGAAGCCCAATGTGGTGGCTGCTCCCATGCCTAACCATGGAGTGAATGCTATCAGGGAGGATGATGAAGTGGAAGAATCTGAGTTCAACAGCTGGATTTATCCGACGGCCGACAGTGGACCTAGCAATTGGACTGCAAAAGACAACCTACCTGTTACTTTTGTTACGTAGTAATGAATTCCTTTGTTTTTGTTATTTGTAATAAACAATAAACTGAACTTTATGGCCCGATGTCTTACCCGGGGCACCGTGGCTTCGTTTGTGAGGGCATATTAATTGTCATTTCATATATCATGAATAAAGACCTTGGATGTTTTCTCGCACTTCAAATCTTATGCTCCTTTTCTTTCTTTCTTTTCTTTATATATTGCAAAACAGCTGTATTTACACACACTCACCCATACAGGTTCCAATCCACTCTGGATCTCACTGGTAACAACTCTGCTACTGCCAGTTATGACTTCGAAAATCCGATCAACTTAGCCGAAGACGAAGGTGAAGATGATTGCGAAGTGCCTGGCGAGCTTGCAAGACTGTTACTCCAGGAAGAGAGGGCAATTCAACCACATGAAGGGCCAGTGGAAACGATAAATCTGGGTACTGAGGCAGACAGAAAGGAAGTTAAAATTGGTGCCAACCTAGAGCTCAGTGTGAAGCAACGGTTGACTCAGATGTTACATGATTATGTGGAGATCTTCGCCTGGTCCTACGAAGACATGCATGGGTTAGATACTGATATTGTGGTCCATCATTTGCCTACCAAGGAAGACTGCCCTCCGGTTAAGCAAAAGGTCCGCCGTATGCGTCCAGAGATGTCTAAGAAGATTAAAGCCGAGGTTATGAAACAGTTTGATGCCGGGTTTCTTGCAGTGACTTCTTACCCTCAGTGGGTTGCTAATGTGGTGTCGGTACCAAAGAAAGATGGTAAGGTCAAAATGTGTGTTGATTACAGGGATTTGAACAGGGCCAGCCCCAAGGATGACTTCCCCCTACCTCACATTGACGTTCTAGTTGACAATACTGCTCAGCACAAGGTGTTCTCTTTCATGGATGGCTTTTCAGGGTATAATCAGATCAAGATGGCTCCTGAAGACATGGAGAAGACTACTTTTGTTACTCAGTGGGGCACCTTCTGCTACAAGGTCATGTCATTCGGGTTGAAAAATGTTGGGGCAACCTACCAACGTGCCATGGTTGCTTTATTTCATGACATGATCCATCATGAGATTGAAGTGTATGTTGACGACATGATTGCAAGGTCCCAAACTGAGGAGGAACACCTTGACCATCTGCAGAAATTGTTTGACCGTCTGAAATTGTACAAGCTGAGGTTGAACCCGAACAAGTGCACCTTCGGGGTTAGATCTGGAAAGTTGCTGGGTTTCGTTGTAAGTGATAAGGGTATTCAAGTGGACCCTGCCAAGGTCAAAGCTATCCAAGAGATTCCAGTTCCCAAGACAGAGAAAGAGGTCAGAGGCTTTTTAGGACGCCTGAATTACATTGCCCGATTCATCTCACATCTATCTGCTACTTGTGAACCAATCTTCAAGCTGCTGAAGAAAGATCAGGTAGTACGTTGGAATGATGAATGTCAGGCCGCTTTTGACAGAATCAAAGACTATCTCCAAGAACCACCCATCCTTATGCCACCGGTTGAAGGGAGACCTCTGATATTATACCTGACAGTACTTGACAACTCAATGGGGTGTGTGTTGGGGCAGCATGACGAGTCTGGCCGAAAAGAGCATGCCATTTATTACCTTAGCAAAAAGTTTACCGACTGTGAGACCCGATACTCATTGCTCGAGAAAACTTGTTGCGCTTTGGTATGGGCTGCTCGCCGGCTGAGACAGTATATGCTGACTCACACTACCTTGTTAATCTCAAAGATGGATCCAATAAAGTACATATTTGAAAAGCCTGCTCTGTCTGGGAGAATAGCAAGATGGCAAATGATCTTGACGGAATACGACATCCAGTACACAACTCAGAAAGCCATCAAAGGAAGTGTATTGGCAGACCACTTGGCACATCAGGCAGTGGACGACTATCAGTCAATGAACTTCGAGTTTCCATACGAGAGCATCATGATTGTGACTGATTGTGAAGTACCTGGACCGGATGAAGGACCTGAGGAAGGATCCCGATGGTCTATGCACTTTGATGGAGCCTCCAATGCTTTGGGTAACGGCATCGGCGCTGTGATCATATCCCCTCAAGGTACTCATACTCCACTTACTGCCCGGCTATGTTTCAACTGCACCAACAACATGGCGGAGTATGAGGCATGCATCATGGGTCTTCAAGCTGCGATCGAATTAAGGATCAAGTTTCTGAGCGTCTTCAGAGATTCCGCTCTCGTGATCAATCAGATCAAAGGGGAGTGGGATACGAAACATCCGAATCTTATTCCTTACAGAGAATGTGTGTTGACAATGATCCCCCACTTCACAGAGATAACCTTTGAACACTTTCCGAGAGAGGAGAATCAGCTGGCGGACGCGTTAGCTACGATGTCTTCCATGTTCAAAGTCAAATGGGACAATGAGGCCCCCCGGATCATCATTTGGAAACTGGACGAACCGGCATACTGTTGTGATCTTGAGGCTGGGGAAGTGACGGAGAAACCTTGGTACCATGAGGTGAAGAGATACTTGGAAGCTCAGGAATACCCTGAAGGTGCATCTGTCAACGATAAGAAGTTTCTGAGAAGGTTCGCAGCGAAGTTCTTCCTCAGCAATGGCATTCTGTACAAGCGAAACCATGATTCGACCTTACTGCGTTGTGTGGATAAGACTGAAGCAGAAAGGATCATGGAGGAGCTACATGAAGGTACCTTCGGAACACATTCCAGTGGACACACTATGGCAAAGAAAATCCTTCGGGCAGGGTATTTCTGGTCGACAATGGAAACCGACTGTTACCAACATTCTAGGACATGTCACAAGTGTCAGATATATGCAGATAAGGTGCATGTTCCTCCAGTTCCTCTGAATGTCCTGACTGCACCTTGGCCTTTTGCAATGTGGGGCATAGACATGATCGACGAGATTAAACCTATGGCATCCAACGGGCATCGCTTCATCCTGGTAGCGATCGATTACTTTACAAAGTGGGTTGAAGCAGCTTCCTACGCCACAGTAACCAAGAATGTAGTTGCACGGTTCATTCGGCATAACTTGATCTGTCGATACGGCGTCCCGGAAAGAATCATTACAGATAACGGTACCAATCTTAATAACAAGATGATCATTGAGCTCTGCGAGCAATTTAAGATACAGCACCACAACTCTTCTCCTTACCGGCCGAAGATGAATGGGGCTGTAGAAGCAGCGAATAAAAATATCAAGAAAATTGTGCAGAAGATGACAGTGACATATAAAGATTGGCACGAGATGTTACCGTTTGCTCTACATGGGTACCGTACCTCAGCAAGGACGTCAACCGGGGCAACTCCTTTTTCCTTGGTCTACGGCATGGAGGCAGTCTTACCAATCGAAGTGTAAATACCCTCTCTCCGGATAATGAAGGATGCAGATCTGAGTGAAGATGATTGGATCCAGACACGACTTGATCAGTTAAATCTAATCGACGAAAAGAGACTTGCTGCTATTTGTCATGGTCAGACGTATCAAAAACGGATGATCAGGGCATTTAACAAAAAGGTCAGACCCAAGAGTATCAAGTTGGGGATCTGGTAATCAAGCGTATCATCCTTCCTCAGAGTGATCCAAGGGGGGAAATGGACCCCTACCTACGAAGGGCCATTTGTGGTTAAACATGTGTTCTCAGGAGGAGCCATGATTCTAACCAACATGGATGGTGACGACCTTCCTCACCCCGCCAATGCAGACATAGTAAAAAGATACTACGCATGATAAAAGACCCGCTAGGTTGACATACCTAGGCAAAAATTAGGGCTTCCCGGCGAACCAAAAGGGTTCGGGCAAAATGAAGGGATGAAATGAAAAAAATCTGTACACCCGGTAAGTCGAAAACCTGAAAAGGCGGCTTGGGCAAAAATGAGTATCCCGGTGGACTGAAAACCCGAAAGGGCGGTCCAGGCAAAAGTTAGGGATAAAGCGTAATACTATGTCTCATTGGATCACTTTGCATCCAGAATCCGGTATCTACATCAAGTTCAGACGGCATCGATCAATCAGCTCCATCTTCAGCTAGGTCATCAAGTGATGAGACGCTCGAGGATATAAAGGCGATAGCAGAGTTGGAACCCAGTGGGATCATTCTTTTCACATAGCTGTTTTGTTTTCCCTTTGTACAAATTGTATAAACTCTTTCATTCGGCGGCGTTCTCTTACTAGGACGTCAGCCTCTTGTACATAAACGCCTATTTACAGGCAAATTCAAAATCAATACAAAAATCACTTTTCAGTTAAAATTGCCAATTGTTTTTCTCTTTTCTGTTTTGTTTTGCGAAGAACATCCGAGGTTCAATTTGTGATATATGCATTTGACAAATAATTGCTAACTCATGAATGTTTGCATACGAAACAAAGGATTAATTACAGGTAACATTAGAAACAGGGGCAATAATGAGTGGTCTAAGCGATCTAATTGTTCTGTCCACCAAGGTACCAAGGTAAGTTCAGCTGAAGAACATAACCAGTATACCTTAAATCCCCAAAGAGTGAGCCAGCAAGTCAATGCACTCTCCCCAAGCAAAGTTATACAATCAGCCTTAAGGAAGTTGGGTATCCTCCGCAGAGCTCAACATTCCCCAGCATAATATACAGACATTCCTAACAAGCATCCCCAGTAATCTTGATCTAAGACTGTTCCCCGGCGGTATACCAGATATTCAGTGGAGTCACCCCCAATATATCTCAAAGATTTCCCCAGGAGAGTCCAGTCTGAAGATTTCCCCAGGAAAGTTTGAATCATCTCCCCAGCAGTAAGCTTATCCCCAGTAGATTCTGGAAGCTTACCCCCTACAGAGCATGAACGCGTCCCCCGGCTTTATTCGAAGGTTATTTCCCTACCAGGGTATAACTGGGTTATCCTCAGCCAAAAGCCACGGAAAGATCGTCCTCGGCGCAGTCTTCTTATCCCAACAGAGTCTATTAAAACTTCCAACATCAACGGTATCCCCAGTGAAGTTACCATCAACATCTCAACAAAGTACCTCTCCTCCCACAGAGTATTGTTCCCCAGCAAGATCGCTAGAGTAACTATTCCCCGCAGAGTAATCCATTCGCCAAGGTTATTCCCCAACGGAGTTATCTTCTCCTACCGATATTCTTGCAACTATCATCCCCAGCGGAAACAACAAAGCACTATTCTCTAACGTCAGCCCAGGATGTGACTTCCCGGCACCCGTCAAGGATTTACTTTCCTAGACAAAAACATACATTCATAAACATCGCATTTCCATACGTTATAGCGTGCATATATGCATCATGAACATACGATCTCATTTATGTTGAGAACATCATGGCTTGATCCATATCATGCATTGCATATGACTGACCTTTACCTTTCAGGAAAGATCCAGTTAAGTTCTCAGCTATATCCAAGACCTTGCCTGGTTCAGTTAAATCGATTCTAAGATTTTTCTGATTCTTATCCAGTCAAAGGCCTTCTCTGGTTCAGTCAGATCGACCCTAAGATCTCCCTGATTCTTATCCAGTTGAAGTTATTCCAAGACCTTGCCTGGTTCGGTTAAATCGACTCCTAAAGATTTTTCTGATTCTTATCCAGTCAAACGCCTTCTCTGGTTCAGTCAGATCGACCCTAAGATCTCCCTGATTCTTATCCAGTTGAAGATTCCAAGACCTTGCCTGGTTTAGTTAAATCGACTCCTAAAGATTTTTCTGATTCTTATCTAGTCAAAGGCCTTCTCTGGTTCAGTCAGATCGACCCTAAGATCTCCCTGATTCTTATCCAGTTGAAGTTATTCCAAGACCTTGCCTGGTTCAGTTAAATCGACTCCTAAAGATTTTTCTGATTCTTATCTAGTCAAAGGCCTTCTCTGGTTCAGTCAGATCGACCCTAAGATCTCCCTGATTCTTATCCAGTTGAAGATTCCAAGACCTTGCCTGGTTCAGTTAAATCGATCCTAAGATTTTTCTGATTCTTATCCAGTCAAAGGCCTTCTCTGGTTCAGTCAGATCGACCCTAAGATCTCCCTGATTCTTATCCAGTTGAAGATTCCAAGACCTTGCCTGGTTCAGTTAAATCGAATCCTAAAGATTTTTCTGATGCCGATCCAGTCAAAGGCCTTCTCTAGTCCAGTTAAATCGATTCCTAAAGATTTTCCTGATGAAGACGCAGTAGAAGACATCCAAGGTTCTCTCATCGTTACTGTTGAGGTAGTAATCGCCCCAGGTTCTCTCATCATTACTGTTGAGGTAGTAATCGCCCCAGGTTCTCTCATCGTTACTGTTGAGGTAGTAATCGTCCCAAGGTTCTCTCATCGTTACTGTTGAGGTAGTAATCATCCAAGGTTCTCTCATCGTCCCGTTGAGGTAGTAACCATCCCTGATTCATTCATCACCTTTTGAAACTCCAGACTCGACTCCTGTATCTCGCCAGGGCACGTCTGAAGAGGTTTAAGGATTCAATTCCTGTAACCAGTCAGGGCACATTTACACAAAGAGTTTGAAGACCAACTCCTGTAACAGGTCAGGTAATCATCTTTCTTTTTTAGGTACGCAAGTTCTCGCTAAGGAATCTCTTACGCGATCGACAACCAGATGGCATCTATAAGCCCATCCACCTATCCATCACCTCTCAACATGGCATCTGTAAGCCCATCCTCCTGTCCAGCATCTCTCCAAATGGCATCTATAAGCCCATTCCCTGCATCATGCTGCTGACACTCTACTATGTGAGTGCAAATTTCTGGGCACTCTAGTGTTACTTCATCTTCCACCTTCAGATTACGAAAGGCACGCCAGCCAATCTACATCCTCAGGTCTAAGAAGATTTAACAGGGGCAACTGTTGTACCCCAAAATTTTCCCTCCCATATTCTTCAAGATTTGCAAAGAGCATGCTTCAAAATCTCCCAAGGGTTGCACAGTCCAATTGCCTCCTAACAGTCCAAAAATTAGGGTTTTGGTTCTGGCAAAGAAATTGAAGTTTCCAAGGGTCCAAACAAGTCCCACATGCCTATATACATTTCCAAGCATCCATATGCCAAGTTTCAAGACTCACAGCACAAAATTGCACAGTCAAAAACCCTAATTGCTTCACAGTCAACTGCAGGGGCAAAATGGTCATTTGACAGTCAAAAGTCCAAATTTTTGGTCAACATCTTATTTTGAAGCCACAGACATCATTTGATCAATTCTTGATCATGATTCTCAAGGCATGGCTCAAAAAGTCTCAAGATGCAAAAGTTTCTATTTTTGGACAGTTGAAAAAGTCAACTGCAAATTGACCAGGGCATAACTTCCACATGGTTTATCAGAAAAATTCCATCCAAAGCTCATTTTGAAGAGAATGACATTTCCTACAACTCCTCTTCACACTCCAAGTCCAAGAAATGCTCTCACAAAAAGTTATCAATCTCAATATTATAGGTCATTTTCAAAAGTCAACAAAAAGGCACTTTAAGTCAAAGACCATAACTTGAGATTGGTAAATCAAAATGACATGGGACCAAAGGCATTGGTTAGAGGACTTCAAGACCTTTCCAAAATGTCCAAGAACATGATCAAAGCTTAAACATTGAGCAAGATATGCCTTGTGGAAGTTGGGAAATTTTTGGGAATTTTGAAAAGTCAACTTTGCTTCAAATGCCTCAAAATTGCTAATGGGCCACAATTTCTTCCAAGAATCATCACCCAAAAGCTATGAACGACCCATTGACCCAAAGGGGAGTTATTTTCTTATTTTTTATTAATTAATTGAGTTTATTATCCTATTAATTCATTTAATTAAAATAAAATATGACAAAAATAGCAAATCCCACATTTCAAATCTTTTTATGCAGCATTTCCACTCATCATTCACTCAAGATTTCGTGCACATCCAAAAGGGAAAGAATCTACCATGATTGGAAATGTTTTGATGGAAAAAAGATTGAAAAAGATGCTTGAAAAATCAAAGATTGAAACATTGATTGAAAGGATTTTTGGGCTTTGTTTTTACCCTAATTCATTGACATATATGTGCACATTGCAAACCTAATCACAAGAACAAGCAAGCTGCGCCCAAACTAAAAGAACAAAACTTGTATTTTTTCATAAAAATCTCAAATCTGTTTTCATAGTTTCAGTGTGTTGCAAGGCCTAAAAGCTATTCCATTAGTTTGCCAAGACTACCAGGAAGCTTTCCCAATCAAAATCACATCCCCTAACCTCAAGAACTGGTAGAACACAGTCGCCCTGTTCATGAGATTTTTCTTAATCGTATTTGAATTTACATGCCATATCAATGCATTTTCATTATTGTTTTACACTAACATGATCATACTGAAGCTTTTGGTGTCTTTTAATTGAACTAATCTTGCCTGTATAGAAAGTTGCCATGGAAATTTTCTAGGGTTTCAGGAGCTTGAAATTAGGGACTTCTTCATGAGGAAAAATTAGGCCATGAGACTTAGACCAATGCACTCGTGACGTTCCAACGAATCCAAATCACTCATCGCGCCCTTTTTATATTCGTGTATGGCCTAATCGCTATTTTTGTATGTTATGGTTAGTGGGGGTTTAAAACCCCCGCTATTTGATATTAGTTTCAGGCAAAAACGAAGAAGCCAGGGAGAATAAGATGAGTTGTTGGCTTGTGAGTGGTGCGTTCAAATCATTGGCGCGTTTTTTCGTTGGTTCCAGAATAATTGCACATTTTACATATATTATTTCTATCTTATTATACTAACAAACACGCGTGCATAGCTCAGTTGGTGGACAGGGATAGTTGCAAGCATTGGGACCTGGGTTCGATTCCCAGGTCCCCCATATTCTTCATAATTTTGTTTATAATGCGTTCAGGTGTAGCTCCCTTCCAGTGGTCCATCAAACTCCCCAACGCTTGTGCCTGCCAAGTGGCCAGGGGTCCCAATCCAAAGGTCAGAATTTGCAGTCCACCATGGACACCAGTCAACTGCTCCATACACGATCACTGAAAAGTCAAAAAGGCCTCAATCAAATGGGCCAAACTGCTTTCTACAAACCTCCACAATTGGGTCAACAACCCCTCTTGTTTGTATTTCTTTCCCTTATTCTTTTTCTTTTTTATTTGTTTTAATTTAATTATTTTCTTTTAATTCCTCAAATTAATTTTAATAATACAAAAATACAAAAATCAGAAAAGTCAAAAATAAGAATATATATTTAATTTAATCCATTAATAGTTTTTTTAAATAAATATTGTTAATCAATTTAGTTTAATTTAGGGTTCTTTTGTTTTAATTTTAATATTTCTTAAATAAACTAAAAAACATAAAAATTAGGTTTTAGCATTGTTATTCTTTTTTTTCTTAATAAATAATCTTTTTTTTATTTCTTATCATTATTAATTATTAATTATTTTGTAAATAAATATGCCATTTAATTAATTAGGGTTAAATTAGGTTAAACTTAAACAATTTTCTTTAATAATTAAAAACAAATTTAGAACTAGGGTTTTATTTAATTTCAAATTCCAATTAATTTTCTTTATTTCCATTAAATACAAAAAAAACATCAAAAAATAAGTTCTTTCCTTTATTTAATTTAATTAATTTATTATTTCGATTTAATTTCTTTAAAGGGTCCAACGCCCTCGCACTCGATTATAATTCCTCTTCGCGCATTTATTTTTATTTCCTTTTTAAATCTCATGTATTTGCCCCAAAGCTTTGTAATATTAATTAGTACATTTACTTTTCCGCACCTTTATTCAAATCGGGTCTTGGTTTAATTTGGCGATGTAGACCCGCACCTTGTAATAGCGTAGGACCTTTATTTTTCCGCACTTTAAATTCTGCACTTTTAAACTGCTAATAATCACATGAAAGAATGTATGCCCAAATAAAATCAAAGCGTAGATCACCCAATGCATAAACAAGACAAATAATAACTAAATGACACACAATTCACACACCACTCCTAGGGTACGCCTCACTGTTGCCTTGCCTCTCGAAATGTGGTCGTCGAGTATAGGACGTTTTAGTAAGTCCTTATGTCCATGAACATGTCATAAGGGTAGCTTCTAAGGTGTCCTACTATTGCTCCGGTGACCACATTGTTGCCTTGCCCCTCGAAACGTGGTCGTCGACTATAAGACGTCTTAATGAGTCCTTATGTTCCATTGATCTAGTTGCCTCGGAACAGTTGCCTCGAAACGGTTGCCTCGGAATAAAAAAGATCAATGGCATAAGGGTAGCTCTGGTGACCACACTGTCCCTACAAACAAATTGACCCGAACACCTCCAACGGTGGTGCTACCTATCTCTCAATGGTGGGATGGCACTACCTTAAGGACATTTACACAGCCTAATTCCTTAGGGTAGGTAGATGACTCGTAGATACTTTCTCTAACTCAAAACAAATCAAAAAACTTCTTTTCACACTGACACTTTTCAAAAAGCTTTCAAAACAACTTTTCAAACACTCTTGAGGACTGATACAAGAGTCGAATTGAAATTTTAAACGAAACTTTTTCAAACCCACTCACCTTGAAAAGCAAACAAACATTTTGAAAACACAAATGAGCAAGTATCTAAGAGCCCATGGATAACCATGGATAGAAAGGGTGCTAACACCTTCCCTTTCTATAAATCTACCTCCCGAACCGAGAACTAATCTCAATAAGGAATTTTTCTGTGCTTTTGTCCTTTCCATTTGGAGAAAATAAAAGACGGTGGCGACTCTTGCTTCCGCGACATTTCGTGAACCAGCATTAAACAGTCAGTTCCAGATCCACCGATCACAGTATGATGTTTTGATGTTATGTACATGTATGCAAAAGTAAGCAAGTGTATATACAGGTAACCATATTCACACAGAACAAACAAGTCCTTAGGTTTAGGCTTGCATGGGGTTTCAGGTAAGTACCCTCTTGAAGTTAGTTGGCTCATCCTGTCCGAAAATAGAAACCGGGTTCTAAGGAGCTCAATATCACTGGATTATTTTCTGTGTTCATTGTTTTAGTTTAGCCACTTGACTGGCGACCAAAATATTCCAAGAAAACAATCCTCAATGAGTGTAGTATCGAGTATCTACTAACTTCGTACTGCACCAAAGTCGGTCATCTCACTACCCCTAAAAAGGCCAAGATGGTCAATTAAGGTTTTAAGAGTTTGTTAGTGCTTCATGACATCGCTCAGCGGCCCCGTATTCTCCTTGACTACTCAAGGGCTACCGGTACTCACAAATATGTCACACTAACATAGCTACTGCTTCAACCATGTCGGTATACCCCGCACAGTTCCCTCATAGTTTATTGCTATTTACCTAAAAAGGTGCCCCCAAATCCGGGTGTAGGATTTACAGCAAACCCAAACAAGGACCCAAAAAAGTAAAGCAATCAAAGCAAGCATGTAAAGGTGATCTAAAACCCTAAGGTAACCCCACTTTTAGATTAAATCCCCAGCAGAGTCGCCAGTTCTGTGGTACGGTGGGAGAACTGACTTGAGGTTTTGTGTTTGTTTTCGCAAATGTTTCGGTTTAGCAAGAGTCGCCACCGACTTTTTATTTTTATCCTAAGGAAAGGTCAAAAAGCACAGGAAAGACTTTTGAGATGTTTTCTTGGGTCCGGGGAGTAGATTATAGAAAGGGAAGGTATTAGCACCCTTTCTATCCATGGTTATCCATGGGCTCTTAGTTACTTGCTTAGATCACTTGCCTTTGCTTTTCAATTGTGTGAAATGGTGCTTTGTGTGTGTGGTTTTGAAAATGTTTTGAAAAAGATGCCTTGTCTAGGCAACCATTGTAACAATTCTTTACTCGAATGTTTTACAAAGGTGTTTGTCTTTTTGAAAAGATGTTTCAATGTTTTTTGAAGGTTTGTTTTGAAGTAGTGTTGTGATGTGTGTTTTGAAAAATGGCAAGGATGTTTTGCAAGTTTTTTGATCAAGTAACTAAGAGTTGTCTACCCTATTTTACTCAAAGATCTTTCTTATGTTTTAACCCTTTTAACAGTGTTGTTTCACCATTGTATTTGGTGAACAACCTTGTGTTAGGATGTTAACGGGACGGGCGCGGGTCATCGTATACAATCATTGATGGCAACTTGTGATACGCTCTAGAAATTTTTGTAAGGGACGAGATCGTTTTATCGAAGGCAACATCGAGGGTCATCGAGGGACTACGATCTTTGTTTATCGAAGGGACATTTGCTAGAGTGTCTCATACTCGAGGGACATGATTGCATTTTTCCGAGGCAACAAGCGAGGTTACCCTAGAGGTGCAAGTGTGATTTGTGTATTGATTTTCATGCATTTGTCTTGTATTAGGTTATCTAGCGGTTGATTTTAAATCTTCGCATACAAACCCTAGTTACTATACAGTATATGGAAAGCGATAAATTGCAGGAATTTAAAGTCTACGCTATTACAAATAAGTATCCGGGGATGGGGGTACAAATGTTTACAAATGGGGATGAGTCTCATCAGAATAGTAGTGTCCAAATATGATTTACAACCAAATCGAATCGTTGCATTCTCAATATAAAATATAACAATGTATAAGAATAAAAGAGAATCAAAAGTATTGTACCATGCACATGATTATTTGCAAGTGATCAAAAGGTTAACCTAATGTATTTATTAAGTATTATTATTATTTTTGTGTTTTTATTAATGTTAATTATAAATAAAAAGAGTTTTAAAGAGAAAAGTATTTAATTCAAAACAAACTAATTATTTATGTATTTTTTAAAATGTAATAAACATTAAAAATATTTTTGTACAAAAGTTTAATATTCTATTTTTATTTAACCAAAGAAAATAGGAATTAGATTATATAAAATAAGAAAATAAGGTAAGAAAAAAGTATTAATTTGTATAAAGGGTTCAGAAAATAAAATGGGCCTTAGGGGAATGTTGGGCCCAAAATGCCAAATAAAAATGGATTAAAACCAAAAAGGGGGGTGCACACGCCTGAATCGTTGGGCCTAAGGGGTTTTTGTGAGGGCAGGCCCAAACGTTTGACAAGCTTTTTTTGTTAGGGTTTGAAATGCTTTGTTTCAGAACAAGGTTTACAGAGTTTTGAACGGTGCCGCTTCTCCACCTTTCTTCGTCCTCTTCATTGTTTCTCAAACAAGACCACTGATTAAACTCTCTCCTCGCCTCAGGCCACTAGGCGCCACCTCCACTCTCCTCTCTCCATGGTTGCTCAGGCGGTGATGAAAAAAAGGTATTGATTTCTGTTTTTCATGTTTTAGGGTTTCAAAAACTTATCTCTTGCATGTTATTAATCTTGGACACGTTTTGATCTTTATGTGTTATTTGTGTTTGTGTGAGGTGTTAGAAAAAAGGAAAGAGGAAATAATACCTTTGTTCTGCTTTTGGAGAGGAGACAGAGAGTTTGGACATGAGGCGTTCTCCGGTGGGGCAAGGCGGGGAGGCTATGATGCTGATGAAAGCTTTTCTGGTTTGTCTGGTACCCTCGTATCTTTCTTCTTTGAATGGTTTAGTGATGAGTATTATGCTTCTGAAAACCCTAGGGCTGAGTTCCTCTCTTCTTTTCTTCTTCTGATTGCTTGCCTTGTTTGCTCTTGACTCTCTTCCTCTCTGAATGCTTGCCTTTTTGTTTGGATATTTGATTGTTGATGAATCTTTGAAGTTCTGATGTTTCCTCTCTTTGGATTTTATTGACTTTTTCAATGATGATGATTTCGAATCTGAGATGCTTGGATTTGTTTAGCCTATGATGAACTTGTTCTGAGGCGTTTTGTTGGTGTTTTGATTTTGAAATGGTTTGGATTGAAGGCCGGTTGAATGCTTTAGCAGGCTTATGCTTTTGTTGTTCACAAGTTTGAATCAGGCTTGAGATTTTACTAGTTTTAGGCAGGTTTGTTGAAGCTTATGCAGGTTTGTTGAAGCTTGTGCAGGTTACTGAGTTTGAACACAGGTTTGTAGGTTTGACGTTTGCTTAAAGGTTTTAAGCAGGCTGTATGTTTGAAGGCAGTTTTGAGGCTACAGGCTTGGAAGTTTGCTTGCTTGGTAAGGCTTTTAGGCTTTGGCTTGAAGCAGTTTCTGTAACAGGTTTGAGGCAGGCTGCAAGGCTTGAGGCAAGCTTTGGTTTGCTTAGGCTTAAGAAGGTTACTATGTTTTGAGTTTATGCAGGTTGATATGCTTGTTTAGGGGACAGGCCTGAAGCAGGTTTGGGTGAGACTGGTTTCTAAGCTTGAGGTAGTTTGAAGCTTGTTTGTTTTTGAGAGGCTTTGATGTAGGATGTGTTAGGCTTATCAGTTTGCTTGCTTGAAAGCAGTTTTGAGGCTACAAGCTGTGTTATATTTTTCTATGTGTTCTATGTGTTCTTCCCCCTGGTTCTGAACTGAACTCTTTGTTATATATTTCTATATTCTAAGCCTGTCTAAAAAACGGTAAGCCTGCTACTTTTTTACTCTCTTTCTCTCTCTCTCTCCAGAAAGCATATCTTTGCTTAGAATATATTTCTTTTCTGAAAAGGTTTTGGCCAGAAAATGATGAAAAATGTACTTTTACAAGCTTGCTTGCATCTTGGTTTTGCTTCTGCATACTTCCAGATTTTCTGCATTTGCTTTTTGTGTACTTGTATGCAGCTTTGTTGACAGCTCTTGGACAGTTTTGTTGACAGCTCTTTTTGACAGTTTGGAACTTGTGACTTAGTTTGCCCCTTTGACAATTTGGTTTGCCTAGTTTGATAATGCAATTCAGTTTGGATTTATGCAGCTTTGTGTATTTTGCTTAAATGATTTGTATGCTTGCAAACATTTTACTTCCCTCTTTGTGAACCAAGAAGAGACATCTTCTTGCGATTTGCAGAGAGGACGAACAAACTGATTCCGGCCAAAACCTTTAATGATGAGTTTTTGATTAACTGTCTGAAAAATACTTTTCCAAATGAATTGTGTTGACTTCTCCTTTTCTGGATTTGCAGGTAAACACCAATTGGGGCAAGGGAAGCAGCAGTAGCAGATGAAGATTTCAAGAAACTTAGGATATAGTTTTATTTTATTTTAATCATTTGTAATAAACATTATTATAAATACTGTAAATAAAATTATTGTATTTAAATAACACTTGTACCAATAATTGAAAATGAATAAAAAATCTTTTTTGTCAGATATCTCTTTTAATTCTTCTGCAATTGCTTATTTAATTATTTAAATTTCTTGAGCCATAATAATTGGAAATTATCCCAATAATCTTAACTTAGAAATTATAAATAATCAACAAACGTCTGGTGTTCCAAATAACCAAAAGCATTGCACAGTTAAACAAACGTCCATACGCCTTTCACTTCACTGATTAAACCAACACTTCAAACTCTCAATCAGAAGCCTCAGCTTCTATCCCAGATATTTAGACTTTGAGAAACAAACAGGAATCTTGAACAAGCGTCAAAACCATGTGACAGTCAAATGAAAAGTTGTGGATTCAAATTCTTCTGAGAATGCGTGCGCAAACCCTAATTTTGAATTTATTGTCGAAGAAACGTCCGCCTGATCAAACCCTGAGCCAAACTCCACCAAATCACTAAAAACCCTAATAATATGCTTGGACTGATTCAAAAGTTAATGGAAACCCTAATTTTGTTTGACTGATAAGAAAAGTCTGTTTGACTGATTCTTGAGCCAATATGAAAAATCAGGGAAAACCCAGAGCTGTGATTTCTTGTAAAAAATAAGAGGGAAAATTTTGGGGTACAACACACACCTTGCATGACTTCTCAGGCTTCTTGATTGTAGGAATTCCATGTACTAGCTTCTTTGATTTCAGATGCCCTAAGCTTCTGAAATTCAGAAAACTAAATCTTCTGTTCCATAACTCACTCTCCTTGACAACACTTATTGCATTAAGACATTCAGAGTCAGCAGTTCTAACATTCACCTTGAATATTCTGTTGCTTCCCTGTTCTGACTCCATAAACAGCTTCTGATTACAGTCATACAGCTTTAGAAGATTGTACTTCATGGTAACCAAAAAACCTTTCTCAATTAGTTGTCCTACACTCATCAGATTGCTTTTCATTCTAGGTACATACCATACATTTTGGATCACTGTTGTTTTCCCATTGTTTAGAATGATTCTGACATTTCCCATACCTTCTGCATTGAGGTATTTATCATTAGCGCATCTGATCTTTGTACTCTTTCCAGAGTTAAAATCAACCAACCATTTCTTGTTTCCATTAAGATGGTTTAAACACCCTGTGTCTATATACAACCATTCTGATGAATTCATATTATCAAGTTCAAAATCCAACAATAGCACAGGTTTATCATCAGACTCTCCTATGGCTATATTTTCTTCTTCTGACTTCCTTTATTTATTTGACCAGCAATTTTTGGCATAGTGACCAAAGTTTTTGCAACAGTAACACTGAACATTCTTCTTGTCATACTTCTCCTTTCCCTTCTAGACATTCTTCTGCCTATCAGAGTTTGAAGCTTCTGACCTTTGACCACCATTAGTTTTCTTCCTGGCTTCTGACCAAGTCTGCTTCTAATATTTCTTACCAGAAGTTACTTTCAGAGCATGTTGCTCTACTTCCCTTTCATAAGTTCTCTCAGTCATACGCAACTCATGCACATCTAGACTGCTTTATAACTCTTCAACTCTCATGGTGCTCAAATCTTTGGAATGTTCGATTGCTACCACAATGTAATCAAACTGAGAAGTTAAAGATCTCAATATCTTCTCAATGATTACTTGTTCGGAAAAAGTTTCTCCACAAGCTTTCATCTCATTAGTGATCAGAATCACTCTAGATATGTACTCAAACCTTCTCGTTGTCCTTCATGTTGAGATTTTCATATTGCTTTCTAAGAGACTGAAGCTTCACCTTCTTCACTGATGCGTCACTACTGTAACATCTGACCAGTGCGTCCCACGCAGCCTTTGTTGTTTCAGAGTAAGCAATCTTCTCAAACACGTTCGCATCCATACATTGATGGATGTAGAACAACGCCTTCTGATCTTTCTTCCTTAGCGCCTTCTGTGTAATCTTTCGAGCCTCTGTTGTGTCTGTTGCTAACAGAGCATAGCCATCGGTGACAAAATCTAACACATCTTGAGAATCAAACAACACACGTATCTGGATCTTCCAACGATTCCAGATTTTGCCAACAAACGCTGGAAGCTTGGAATTTATATCGTCGTTTCCGTTCATCTTCAACCTTATGCAATTCACTCAAAAATTCACTAAAAGTGTTTTCGAACCGAAACTCTGATACCAATTGTTAGTGCACAAGGAGTGATGCAAGACAAAAGGAATATATTTAATGGCGGCTATAGAATAAGGAATAATGAATTTACAATGAATTACATTGACCTACCTACTAGACTATTTATACACAAAGTTAGGGTATATTAAAATACTAAAATACTCTTTAACAAAGATATAAAAAAGATATAAAAAGATATTCCTAAATATTTCTAAAATATAAATTATTTCCAACAGGGTTTTCATTCCGTGTTCAATTTATCATTCGATTACAACAACCTTCACATAATGACCCAAAAAATTACAACACGACAAACTCAGGACAACAATACAAAAACATGATAAGCATACAAAACAATTAAACACATCATAATATCTAAGAGATAAAAACCATCAACATAATATCGTTTGGTCAAAGCATCATCATCATGACATCAGCGTCATATCTCATCTTTTTCCATGATCGGTTTACTCCATTTTCGTTCCTCACTGTAATTTGTCTTTCAATTTTTCTGATTTGTTCACCTTCAGAAATGTCTCCTTCTAACCAGCGAATCAAGTGTCTTTGAAAATGCTTGAATGCCCGCGTGTTCCAGAGTTTGATCTTCATCGGAGGTTTTGTCGCTGAAAAAATAACATGTGCATCTCTTTTAATCAGTGAAAACCTTGACAAGGGAGTGGAAGACATTTTCTAAGAGTGATGTGAGAAATAGTGTGAAAAAATGAAGAGGATGGGTGATTGCATTTATAGAAAACCATATACAACTGTCAAGTCATACAAGGTGGTGTCTCCTCTCTAATAATACATGCATGCGCCATACTGCATGTCATTACACAGGAGGACAAGCCATGCAGTATGACGCCTCCTCTTTAATTTGTATGCATCTGTCACACTGAGTAGCGTCTTCTCTTTGTGACAATTTTTTTTTTTATTTGAAAAATAATTACTTTAATAAACTTTATGAAAATATGATTATTTAAGATTTAAAAAAAAAAGTAATTATTTAAAAAAAATATTTTTATATCATCGAAGTTAATTTATATTTTATTTTTATCACATTGTTATTCAGAACAAATAGTCACTAAAAAACTATTGACATGTACAGTTTTTATAGGAGACAAATATATTTTACTAATTATTTATTTATATTTAATATTTTTAAAATTTCTTCAACATAAAATAATAATATTTATGCATAAGACGTATATCAATTGAAAAATATCAATATTATTAATTTAAATATTTTAATTAGAGTTTGAGTCATACACTAAACAAGCGCCAAATAATTAGTTTTTTTAAATAAAATTAACAACATAAAAAGAAAAATAATTATATTATATTAATTTTTTTAAATATTAAAAACAATTATAAAACTATTTGATCAATGAACAATTCCTACATGTAACAAATATTTTATCTTTAATCAATTAGTTAATTTTAATATTATTTATAATATCTAATTTTAATTAAATATATTAAATATAAATAATATTTTTTAATAAATCAACTATATTATTTTTTAAATAATTATTTGAATAAATAAAATAAGTCATAAGAATTTCGTGCGAAAGCATAGCTAGGAAATAAGACAATAGTGGTCTTAATAGAATTTCACCGTAAGTCATAATAAATTAGGATAATTAGATGTTCATGTTCTATTGATGAACTCTAGACAAATTTTAGGACTTGAATCATTGTTCTTCTCTTTAAAGAAATATGATATCAAAACAAAACATCAAACAAGAGAGGTAAGTGCACATCAACAATATTTATTTAAGTGGGAGAATATTAGGCCATTTTATTATTGTGTAATAGGTATGTATTATACCCTAATCTACTTCATGGAGATATTCTAAAATCAAAAGAAGGGATTCAAAAGACATGTTTTTATCTAAATATTTGATTATCTCTATTTACAATTCATATTTTTGTATCATAATACTCTAACTCTGATATTGATATTTTGCAATATATTGTTAGCTTGATCATTGTGAGGTATTTCCAATGGTTAAGAAAAAGTCTTTAAAAAATTTTACCCTTAAATATAAATAAATTTCTATAAATTTAAGTGTATTTAATGTTTGTATTATAAAATTATTTCTCTATTAATTACTTAATATGACAATTTAATTGAGAATATATTAATAATTATATTAATAATTATATAATCTCTCTAACATAAAATATAAAAAAATATACTCAATTGTCTTTAATTTATCTTTTTTTTATTTATAAATCAAATCAGAACAACATTGAATACCACATGAGAGCTGCCTCGCAGTCCCTTGTGGGATATCTCACCGTGAATCCTAAAATTATATTAACATTCACTTCTACATGTACCAAATGTAACTCACTCTTGGATTTGTGTCAATTTTTTCTCATGGTACACATATAAAAGTTTGATATTTAATATTCTCAAAAAACTAATAGAAGCACTTATTTATTTTTTTATTAGAATAATTTTTTTATCATTTAATCTCCAAAATAATAATTTATAGAAGCAATTATACATGTATTTTTATTACTATTCAACTTCTTAAAATAAATAAATACTATGATGTCTCAAAATATTTATTAATAGAGAAATTAAGCCTTTCAAAGTATAAAAGATAAAATCATATTGTATTAAGATAGGAAATTCGACTCATTTGTAACAATAAAGAGAAAACCAATCTCAAAAAGACAAAATCAAAATTCAAGCAAACACAAATACTAGATAATTATTTTGTTAAATATTTTACTAAAAAAATTTAATAGAATAAAATTGAGTGAAAATAAAAATAGTATTGTATAAACAAATCATAAAACTTTAATGAAATTTGAAATTTAAAAGACCACAACTATTTTAAATAAAACTTTAATGAAACATAAAATTTGGAACACTACGATTTCAAATAAAAACTTCTTCAATGCAGGGGTAGATAAATAATTCTAACAAGTTATATATTTTTCATAACTATTAAAAGCTACAACAATTAATTATATGAATTCTAGCTATGGTGAATTCTATCAATTTTAATACGAGTTATTTTCACATATAACATGACAACAATTAATTATATGAATGGTAAAATTTCTCATTTCACTATGACAAAAAGATAAAATAGGATGTAACGGGCCAACTAAAGATATACCATTGAAAATCTTAACCGCTCTATTTTATAGTGAATTGATGACTTGACAAATTATTATAAAAAAAATTAATTATATAGATCACATAAATAACAAAATAAAAGTGTAAAAAATCATTAAAGAAAAAGAAAATTCAACAAAATTAAATTATATAACTAATGAGATCAATAAATATGAAAATGATCATTCAAAATCCATAATTTATTATATAAAAATTTATAACAAATCAACAAAACAACCGAAAAAGAAATTCATAATTAATCAAAGTGATTAAATTAAATAATATCTCTTACCAAACCAAGTTTTGTTCCTCCAAAAGTTAAACACTCCAACCAATACTAATAGTGGAAGTGATAATTAAGTCTTTCAATTGAGAGCTTCACTCTCTATTAATTATGGAAAGTATGGTTAAACATATTGCAACAGGCAGCCACGATAAAGCCTCACTCTTAGTAGGAAAAGTCTTCTAAATGAGTTTTCAAAAAAACTAAAACTTTGGGTGAAGGAATCATGGAATGCAAAAAATAAATTTTTAACTAAATGTATGAAAGGCATTACATTTCTTTGAGTAAGCGTCCTTGAAAGAAAAGTCACTCGGTATTGATTTGTCTCAAATTAATTTTTCCTTGGAAGAATCGATGGAAATGACCATCTTGATTAATTAAAATGGGTTAAGCATTAGAGATCTAAGAGGAAAAACACCACGAACCATCTATAATTTAAGAAAATAATATGTTGTGAAATCTCATATATGATCGGTGTATTTTAATGCACAATCCTATATGTTTGTATTTAGTTATTTTCATAGTTTATTTTGTTTATTTTTATGTTTTAATATATTTTTCTAATTTATTTTATTTTTGTACTTATTTGATTTTCGTATTTTATTTTCAGTATTTGCAGCTTTCGCGGAAACATTTATAACTTGAGCTACAGGAATCGGATCGAGGTATTTGACCTTGCGTTGGAAAGCTAAGAGAAAAACCTACAACTTTTTAGTTGTGGTCAGAAGTTGATTCAGACTGTAGTAAGGTTGAAAAAGTCGTTGAAGTTGCAGTTTTAGATTTATTTAAGTTTTGGGTCATTTGTTTTGAGTCTGGGTTATGTTTGAGACCCAGTTGAATATTGACCCGAATTCTTTTCTGTGCACGTATATCTAGGAATCCGTACACTTTTGATTGTGACATTTGATTATTGAGAAAAAAATACTTTTGGCTTTTATACGGATTTTCATGGAGAACTAATTCATTCTGACAATCTGCTGTATTCAGGTTCTGACACCTTGAGGTTATAATAATTCTAATTCATCTTTTATTTCGTTCAATATTAATCTATGTTCTTGTATGCTTAATTCAAATTGCATAGAGTATATTGATTTAATTCGATTGATTGTATGATCCTAACCATAGTCACGTCAACGTTTGCTTAATTCGTTGCCGTGTCCGATTAATTCATGTTTGCTTAATTCATGAGGCTTAATTTTGTTTGCTTAATTCGGATAATAGAAACTTTCATCACACTATTCTCATTGCGCTTGTCACTGAGTTTATACTCGAATAGAAATAAACAATCCGCTCAGGGAATTGGAATTACAATAGTCGATGATAGGTAGGAATCGAATCAGCAGATTGCATTTTCAGCTTATTTTGATAATCACTTATTTCATGATATAAATATCCTAAAACTACCCCCCCATTCGATTTCTATTAGTTAATAATAAAATCAAGAATCCTTGCGATACGACTCGAGCCATTGTCGTTATACTGCATTTTACAAAATACTCGTTTTTGATCCGCCCGCGACATCAGATCAAATTGGCGTCGTTGCCGGGGATTCTTGTTGTTATTAATTAATATTTTAGTTATAGGTATAGTATTCTTGCTATTTTTTTCTTTTTTTGTTGTGTTTGTTGATTTTCAGGGTTGCAATTTCGGTTGCAGTACAGTTCTTCAGTCTATCAGGTAAGTTTGGAAGTTACTGTTTCGATTTGCTCCGATGTTTTTCCACGAAGTCAGAAAAAAATCGACGAACAGTATTCTAAATGAATTTGACACTCAAAATCGAAAATTCGTCTTTTTTCAATTTTTAAATAATTTTTTATTATTTTCATAGTGTTGAAAAAATCTTTAAAAAAAATCACAAAATTCTTATTTTGCTTCATTAGATTAAATTTGGTGTTTTTGTATTTATTTGAATTTATTTTAATCATTTTCCTTCTTTCTATTTGTTTTTGCCTGTTAGAGACATAATTGATATTTTTGTGTTTGTTGATAACATGGCTGAACAAAGAACTTTGAGACAGTTGGCTGCCCCTGATGTGAACTATAATGGTGTATGTATTGACTATCCTGCAGCTCATGCACCTACTAAATTGAAATCTGATTTAATACACTTGTTACCGAAGTTTAATGGTCTTGCAGGTGAGGATCCATATAAGAATCTGCAGGAATTTCAGGTTGTGTGCTCTACACCTTCACTATAGAATATTGTCAAACAAATTTCTGAAAACAATCTCCAGTTTCAACAATAAATAGATTCTACTCTCCAGACTTTGCAAACACAGATTGAACAACTTGTCTCTTTGATGAATGTCATGCAACAAGCTCAAGGATCTAACCAATAACCTTTGAAAGAGAATTTTGTTTTTCCAATAGAGTTGCTTTCTGAGACTGTTGATGATACTTATACTAATTTGTTTGAAGTAGATTTTCCATCATTATTTGATTTTAATGATGTTTACTCTTGTGATATTTGTACTGATAGTAAAATTTGTTCTGTTTGTGCTGAAATTGAGGCTGCCTTGCAAGTTGATATTCTTATTGTACATGAGGCTGCAAATGAAGTTGTTCATGTAGATGAAGCTCTCAATGCCGCAGCTGCCCAAAACAAACCATCCATCAAACAACCATCTTCTCGAGAGCTGAAACGAATCCCTAAAAATCTTAGTTATGCTTATTTAGAGATGAATGAAAAACTCTCAGTTATAATTTCTTCTAAACATTATTTTGAACAAGAAAGTAAATTTTTGCAGGTTTTGAAGAATAATAATAAAGGAATTGGATGGATCTTGGATGATATTTATGATATTAGTCCGTCCATGTGTATGCATAGGATCTCACTTGAAGGTGTAGCAAAAGCAATGAAGCAACCCCATAACCTTTTGATCCTTGATGTTGTGAAAGATGAGATCACGATCACGTGCCTATTTAACACTTTTACTTATCAAAGATTCTTCTTTGATCCTAGAATAAAAGGCGAAGACACTAATAAGAATTTCAAGTTCAATAGATATTACCCAAAGCTACTCTATGAGATCCCCACTTCGGAAGAAGAGAACGTAGAAGATCTCTAATTGGAAAAGGCTGCTTATGTGATCACTTATCCTCCTTGACTAGTCGGGTGTGCTCTTTCCTTTCTCTCACTCTTATTTAATAGTTATGTCCTTTCATTGAGGATAATGCATGTTTTAAGTGTGGGGGAGGGAATCATTTATTTGTTTTGTTTTCTTTGCTTTTGTTCGTTGTTTTGTTTTTAGTTATTATTAAAAAAAATGCATCTTTTTGAAAGTTTTGGATTATAGATTAATCTAAGGTTAGTTGTGGAGACTTGAGAAAAGTTCACAAGATCGGTATCATCTTAACACCGTAAGTCTCCTGCATATGGAAATTAATTTGAATAATTATTATGACATACCCTTGAATTCCCATTCTCTAACTGCTCTTGAGTAGTTTATCTTAGCAGTCAACACCATCTCACACATGTTCTACATAGGGAAGCTGATGAATATAAGTGAGTGATCCATGTTTTATTTGAAAAATAAATATAGGGAATGTACCTTCTAAGTTTGGTAACCCTCACCCAGTCACTTAGCCCAACGGTTGTGGAACCTACAAAATTTGATTATCAGACCCGTTGTTTGTTGGTTCAGAGGTTTCTGGTGCTGAACTTGGTAGGGCGGATTACGGTCCGATCCCCCGCAACTTCAATTGGGTAAGTAAAGGGTTATACCACTCGTGTACCAGAACCTCACGCAAAAAGGATCAAAGTCATTAATCGATCGTCTTACTATGAGTGTTTGGAGATAACATGCTTAATGTGATTGCGCCAGAATGAAAGAGAGCAAAAAGAAGGATGAGTAAGTTAGGCTTTGGAATAATAATATGATTTGAATTGGGTTGTATATTCAGGAAGCTTATGACTGCATAAATGCGCTGTAGTGTTCCTACAATATCCTTAGTGCGCGAGATTAGTACCTATTGATACAATCTTAGCCCAAGAAGAGTTTGTAGCCTAGAATGAGTAATTGATGATGTTGTAGTATTTCTTTTGATTTAATTTTGCTCGGAGTGCAAAAGTTCAAGTGTGGGGGAATTTGGTCAGTGCATTTTGATGTACAATCCTATATGTTTGTACTTAGGCATTTCCGTGGTTTATTTTGTTTATTTTTATGTTTTAATATGTTTTTCTAATTTATTTTATTTTTGTACTTATTTGATTTTCGTACTTTATTTTCAGCATTTGCAGCTTTCGTGGAAACATTTATAACTTGAGCTAAAGGAATCGGATCGAGGTGTTGCAGCTTTAGATTTATTTAAGTTTTGGGTAATTTGTTTTGGGCATGGGTTATGTTTTTTTACCCAGTTGGGTCTTGACCCGAATTCTCTTGTGTGCACGTATACCTAGGCAGCTGTACACTGTTGATTGTGACCTTTGATTATTGAGAAAAATTACTTTTGGCTTTTATATGAATTTTCATGGAGAACTAATTCATCCTGACAATCTGTTGTATTCAGGTTCTGACACCTTGAGGTTATAATAATTCTAATTCATTTTTTATTTCGTTCAATATTAATTTATGTTCTTGTATGAGTAATTCAAATTGCATAGAGTATATTGATTTAATTCAATTGATTGTATGATCCTAACCATAGTCACGTCAACATTTGCTTAATCCGTTACCGTGTTTGATTAATTCATGTTTGCTTAATTCATGAGGCTTAATTTCGTTTGCTTAATTCGTATAATAGGAACTTACATCACACTATTCTCACCGCGCTTGTGTTGGCTCCTAAATTCGACACCTTTGTTTTGATTGATGGCAGCCATTAAAAGCTGAAAGATGCTTTCGACTGGCTAAGCCTGTCGAAGTGCCCGTCGAAAGATGGCAAATACTTAGAAGATTTCTTCCAAGGAAGAAGGCTGATTGCCTTCGACGTCGAAGGAGTTTTCGTCGAAGACGTTTCTTGATGAAAGTGTTCGATGGTCCAGAGTGGAGCAGTTTGAAATTCAAAGCTTTGGGGGGAAAACGGTTTCCAGCAGTTACTACGTGCAAACGTGCAAGGATCTGGAGCGTCGAGCATGGAGAACGTGCCAAGTGGCTTAATCTCGAAGCAGTGTAACTGCCCGACGGTTACTTGGAATGTTTTAGTATAAATAGGAGTAGACATGTAGTTTCTCGTGTGTGTTCACAAATAGATACATAGTCACTCATTTAGATTCAAGTACCCAGTGTGAGCGAAAGAATTGTTGAGAAATGTATGTGTGAAACACCAATTTTATCAATTAAAGTCATTTACTTTTCCAGTATTTTACTTGCTTTTCTCCTTTAAATTCCTGTCGAACCTTTACTTTAAAGCCTTGTTTATTTTACCAAGCCTTTCCTTTATGCAATTTACTTGAAACATTTTACTTAAAGCCTTATCCACCTTAATCAAACTTCAAAATCAACCTATGTCCATAGGATCAATCTGATCGATCCTGCGAGTAACCAAATAAGTAACCATTTGGAGGATCAGCGGTTGTTTACCAAAACCCAAGGTAAACAAATTGGCACACCCGGTGGGACTCTGTGTTGATTGTTGAAAAATAATCTCATCTTTTCGAGTTGTATGTTATTGAGGAGTGGTAGAATATACACTAACGATAACAATACTGCCAGAAGAAGGGAAGAGATGGCGAATCCGCCAAACAATAATGAAATCCCACAAACGAGTGTGGGAGCAACGGTTAATATGACCGTAAGTGAAGCGACGAATGTTGGTTCGACACCAGCAGTGTCAGTCACAACCACGGGGCCAATAACTTCGTTTTCAGGCCCCAGAATACCTTTGGGAACTCCCCCTCCAAGGGGAAATATAGGCACAAGGCCTGTGGTTCCCCCAGGATTTATTCCATTCTATGGTATGCCAACTTCTGAAGTGGCAAGCCTGACGAATGCTGCGTCCACTTATTCAGACCCTTTCGTGAGTGCCTCTTCGCCACTCCAAGGCTCTGGAGTAGGCATGGCGAATAGAAATAGGACCCAACTCTTAGGAGGAACGTCCCAAGTAGCCCATGGCCTTACAAATGCCTCGACAGCAGTCTTGAGGCAACAGATGGACGAAAGCAACCATGATATGGTGCAAATGTTGGCACAAACTTTGAGCACAGTGCTAAATCCTCTAATACAAAATACTACTCAATCGAATCAGCAAGTTACAGCGCAAATGACGCGTTTGGCTGACTTCTTTGGAGTACCCCCACCTATTCGACAGCCCCAAAGGGCGCAAACAAGAGGAAATCAGGGGATATTTGTAGAGGAAGAAACCACCATTAATCAGGCTCAACAGCCTGTAGAACAACCTGTCGAAGAACCTAGGGTAATAGCCCCAGAGGTAAGGTTAGTTAACAGAAACCAAAATGCTGACGAAGTGGTTCAGCATATCCAACACCAAAACATGGGTTTGGAAAATAATCTGGCAACCATGATCGAAAGGATCATGAATCAGAATGGGATGAACATGGGCTTTCGAAGGCCCAACTTTACATCTCCATTGTCAGAATACGTATTACAAACGGATTTACCTCCTAGGAGCAAAGTCCCCAAATTTACTAAGTTCTCTGGGGACACGACAGAATCTACTGTCGAACATGTGGCGAGGTATTTGATCGAAGCAGGAGACATTTCAAATAATGAAAACCTAAGGATCAAATACTTCCCAAGTTCCTTAACCAAGAACGCTTTTACTTGGTTCACAACTCTACCCCCCAATTCGATCCACCATTGGACCCAGTTGGAAAGATTGTTCCATGAACAATTCTATATGGGGCAAACCAAGATAAGCCTGAAAGAACTGGCGAGTGTGAAGAGACGTTTCACTGAACCTATAGACGAATATCTGAATAGGTTTAGGTTGCTTAAGGCGAGATGTTTTACACAAGTGCCAGAACATGAGTTGGTCGAAATAGCCGCAGGTGGTTTAGATTATTCCATTAGGAAGAAGCTAGATACCTAGTACCTAAGAGACATGGCCCAACTGGCCGATAGAGTTCGACAGGTCGAACGCCTCAAAGCTGAAAAAGCTAAGGCAACGAAAACTCACAAAAGAGAGAGAATAGCGTACGTTGAGATGGACGACGACGATCTAGAATCCTTCGACGATACTTTAACTGTCGAAGAAGGAGAAGTCGATTTAGCAGAACTAAAACAAGGGCCACCATACTCTTGTAAACAGTTAGTCCCCTCAAATGGGAAAAATCCCATTGGTCCAGACAGGACCAACGATAGGTTCCCAAAAAAGACTTATAGTTTTGACATCACAAAATGTGATGAAATATTCGACTTGCTAGTTAAAGATGGCCAAATGATAGTACCCCCTGGGGTAAAAGTGCCTCCTCTTGATCAAAGAAAGAAGAGAGGTTTTTGCAAATATCATAATTTTTTGGGCCATAAAACTTCTCAATGTTTTCTTTTCAGGAATCTTGTGCAAGACGCTATTGAGGAAGGGAGATTAAAGTTTGCTGACAAATCCCCCATGGCTATCGACTCCAATCCACTAAAGGCTGAAGCCCACTACGCAGAACCCTCTGAAGTGAACATGATAGAGGCGACCAGCATCCCGTCGAAGAAGCCAGGAATTACCATAGTCGAAGTCTCAAAGGACCACATCAACATGCCAATCTTTGGCAGTTTTTCTGGAAATTTATCCAGGAAGACAATTGAGGCTGTCCAGAAAGCGGTCGAAGACCCGAAGTCGAAGACTGCTGAAGCACAAAAAACTGGACCAAAGCCCAGTTCCCACTTGGCCACTGTTCAAGGCCAGACGGAGAATCTGGAGACACAAATGAAGCAACTAACTCTTGCTAATAAGGATACAATGAATATCAACATGGTTGAACTTTCTGACCCTAAAGCTTCAGAAGAAGCCATAAGGCAAGAGCAGGCAAATAAAACGGCTTTCCCTAGGGAAAACGAAAACTTGGCAGATTTTTTACAAAGATGCCAGAAGAAGAAATCAGAGGTGATGCTATGTCCAAGATGCAGTTCTATCTTTGATAAAAAAGCTGCTGAGCACATACAAGGCGTAAGAGCAGCGAACAAGAGAAGGGAGAATGCTGACCTTCGACATGATCCCAGGAGGGGTTCTAATCAAGACAAGAGGCCATTGACTTTTAGGCCTCCAACAAATGTACCAGTAGACACTTGGTACAAAACATCTGGCCGGAAAAGGCCAAGTGAAGAGAAATGGCATTCTTTCGATGTACCAAGAGGTTCCTCTTTAATTCAGAAGAAAGAGCCTCAAGTTGCTGCACCCAAGGTTGCTCAAGTGTCCAGCAACTACAAGGGAAAAAATCCTATGTCGCGATCCCAATGGAGGAGATATCAAAGAAGGCGAAAAGCTGAAAGGGAGGCTGCCAACGAACCTAAGGCAGAAACTAGTTCGAATGTGTCTCAAAGGAAACAAAGAAAGCCTCTTGAGAGAGAACCAGTTACCAACAGGCTAGTTTGGCCTAACCAAAGTGAAGTCGAAGACGAAGATGATGCTGAGTCCGACGATACTCTGGATATAATGGTGAATATTGTTTCAGTACTGCCTAGGGAATTCAATCGACAGGTAGAAGTCGAAGCCAGTGACTGGGAGGTGGAACAAGAAATGGCCAAACATAGGCCAGTGTGCTATTTTGTCATGGACAATGGCACTACAGAGGAACAAAATGGCTTCTTCGAGCCACCTACAGAGGCGATGAAGAATCACCTCAAACCTTTGTTCATAAGGGCTAAGCTCGAAGAGACCACTGTGAACAAAATATTGGTCGACTGTGGGGCCACTATCAATATTATCCCTCATTCTATGCTAAGGAAGATTGGCAAAAGGGATGAAGAAATCAAACCTCACAATATGGTCCTGTCCAACTATGAGGGAGGCATTGGGACCACCATGGGAGTGATCCAGCTAGACATAAAAGTTGGGTCGATCCTTCGACCAACAATGTTCATGGTCATATCGGCCAAACCTAACTACAACCTTTTGTTAGGCCGTGAGTGGATTCATGGTGTTGGCGCTGTGCCTTCATCGATGCATCAAAGACTGCTGCTATGGCGTCCAGATGGGATGGTCGAAAACATAGAGGCGGATCAAAGTTACTACCTTGGCGAAGTGAATCACTTGGGTGTAACAGATTTCGACAAAAACTTGGCTCACATAGGGCCATGTCCAACTCCTGACTTCGACATGGCGCCAGCGCCAAACACCTTTTGTTCCCTATACCTGCATCCTGAGCATGGTTTCCAATGGGACAGAGAAGACTTGTCCCACATAGACTTCAGTGGGCTAACTGATATCCAACCAACTGGTTAGGGAAGTGAATTCAGTGATAATGACTGAGTCACAATCTCTGAAGCGAATTTCGGCTTATGTGGCCGAAACCAAGATGATAACGGCTCTCGAAGCCGAAGTAAAGTACATGGCCACACAGGCCAATGATCAACAATTATCTGCTGTTGGCCCAGGAAAGGATTTCGATCCAAGACCTCCTGATATCATGACAGATGAAATGCAGGAACAGAGGCTCGACGCCATCTATGACGATGAGCCTTTGGGCTTCGAAAAGGATCCCTTGGCGAACAACATTAAGATGTTAGCACAAGACCCTTTAGAAGAAATCAACTTAGGCGAAGGATCAGAGAATAGGCCAACTTACATCAGCGCCAAAATTGATCCAGAACTTAGGTTGGAAGTAATCCAATTGCTGAAAGAGTTTAAAGACTGTTTTGCATGGGATTATGACGAAATGCCCGGTCTCGACAGAGGATTGGTAGAACTTCAGTTGCCAATCAAACCTGGAAAGAAGCCAATCAAGCAAAATCCAAGACGCTTCGCTCCAGAAATATTGTCGAAGATCAAAACGGAGGTCGAAAGACTTCTGAAATGCAAATTCATCCGTGTTACAAGGTATGTCGAATGGATCGCAAATATTGTGCCAGTAATTAAGAAAAATGGCACATTAAGGGTGTGCATAGATTTCAGAGATTTGAATGCTGCCACCCCCAAAGATGAATATCCTATGCCTGTGGCGGAAATGCTAGTCGATTCTGCCGCTGGCTACGAATACCTGAGTATGCTCGATGGTTATTCAGGATATAATCAAATATTCATTGCTGAAGAGGATGTGTCGAAAACAGCTTTTCGATGCCCAGGGGCCTTAGGCACTTACGAATGGGTAGTGATGCCTTTTGGCCTAAAAAACGCTGGGGCAACGTACCAGCGAGCAATGAATACTATCTTCCATGATTTTATTAACACTTTTATGCAAGTTTATATTGATGATATTGTTATAAAATCTGTTTCCAGGAAGAGTCACATTGACCACCTTCGACAATCATTCGAAAGAATGAGAGAACATGGTCTGAAGATGAACCCTTTGAAGTGTGCGTTCTGTGTGAAAGCTGGAGATTTCTTGGGTTTCGTTGTCCACAAGAAAGGAATCGAAATCAATCAGAACAAGACGAAGGCAATTTTGGAAGCGAAAGCGCCATCGAATAAGAAGGAATTGCAATCTCTCTTAGGCAAGATAAATTTCTTGAGAAGGTTTATATCTAACCTAAGTGGGAAAGCTCATGCCTTTTCACCCTTACTTCGACTGAATAAAGAGGGGTTCGAATGGGGGCAAGAGCAACAAGAAGCCTTCGACAAAATCAAAGGGTACCTCACTAAGCCACCTATTTTGGTGCCTCCTTGTAGCAATAGGAGTATGAGATTGTACATAGCTGCATCTGACAAAACTCTGGGAAGTATGTTAGCCCAAGAGGATGAGAATGGAGTCGAAAGACCCATTTATTATCTCAGTTGAGTTTTGAATGATGCAGAAACTAGATATAGCGAAGTTGAAAAATTGTGTCTATGTCTGTATTTCTCTTGTACAAAACTCAAGCAATATATAAAACCAGTTGATGTTTATGTTTCGTCTCATTTTGATGTTTTCAAATATATGCTGTCGAAACCGATCTTGCATAGTCGAATCGGCAAGTGGGCATTAGCATTAACTGAATACTCCTTGACCTTTATGCCTCTTAAGGCAGTAAAAGGACAAGTGGTTGCAGACTTCATAGTCGACCACTCAATTCAAGTCGAGGATATTAATTATGTGGAGATAGAACCTTGGAAAGTCTACTTCGATGGTTCCAGCCATAAAAATGGAACAGGAGTAGGAGTCTTGATTGTTTCTCCAGATAAAATTCCAACAACATTCAAGTACCAAATAGAAGGTTCTTGTTCGAACAATGAGGCTGAGTATGAAGCTCTAATTACTGGCCTTGAGATATTGTTGGAATTGGGGGCAACTCGAGTCGAAATAATGGGAGACTCAGAGTTAGTCATCAAGCAAGTCACAAAAGAATATAAATGCATAAGAGAGAATCTCATTATGTACTTTGTGATAGCAAATCGTTTATTGAAACAATTTGAAAGTGTCAATATTCGACACATACCCAGAGTCGAAAATCAAATAGCCAATGACTTGGCACAAATTGCATCTGGGTATAAGGTTTCAAAAACGAAACTACAAAGAGCAATCGAAGTTCGAGAGAAGATAAAAGCAACTTGTCTATCACCATCAGACTTGGAATCGACGAGGCTAGGATATGCTGATCACAGTAACTTCGAGATTTCGTTCATTGATAATTTGTCAGATCAAGATTGGAGGAAACCCATGGTGGACTATCTTCAAAATCCAGGAGCTCCGACAGAACGAAAAACAAAATACAGGGCGTTGAGTTTTGTACTCATGGGTAATGAGTTATTCAAGAAGACGCCTGAAGGGGTGTTGCTGAAATGTTTAAGTGAAGCTGAAGCATACATAGCCCTTTCGACTACGCATGATGGGGCATGTGGGGCTCACCAAGCAGGCCATAAGATGAAATGGTTGTTGTTTCGACAAGGACTATATTGGCCCACTATGCTGAAAGATTGTGTTGAGTTCGCCAAAGGTTGCCAAGAGTGTCAAGTTCATACAGGCATCCAACATGTACCAGCAAGCGAACTTCACTCGATAGTGAAGCCTTGGCCCTTTCGAGGATGGGCGTTGGATCTTATTAGAGAGATTCGACCAGCATCATCAAAGAGTCAGAAATACATATTGGTAGGCATTGATTATTTTACTAAGTGGATCGAAGCGATCCCTTTAGTCAATGTGGACCAAGAAAATGTCATTGAATTTATTCAAAAGAACATTATCTTTAGATATGGAATTCCTGAGACAATAACAACTGATCAAGGGTCAGTTTTCACCGGTCGAAAGATGCAAGAATTTGCTCAGGAAACAGGTTTCAAACTCCTAACATCCACGCCTTACTATGCACAGGCGAATGGTCAAGTCGAAGCAGCTAACAAAGTAGTGATTGGCTTGATAAAGAAACATGTTGGGAAGAAACCAAAGAATTGGCATAAGACGTTAGACCAGATTTTATGGGCTTGTCGAACGTCCCCAAAAGAAGCCACTGGTACAACGCCATATAGGCTAACTTTTGGCCATGATGCAGTGTTGCCAGCAGAAATTTGTCTTCAATCTGCAAGAGTTCAGAGGCATTATGATATTCCTTCTGAGGTTTATTGGAATATGATGTTAGATGAATTGGTGGATTTAGACGAAGAGAGATTACACGCTCTCGACTTACTCAGGCTTCAGAAGAAAAGAGTAGAAGACTCTTATAATAGAAAGGTAAAACCTAAGGTATTTTTGCCTGAAGATTTAGTTTGGAAGGTAATTCTTCCCATGGATCGACGGGATCGAAGCATGGGGAAATGGTCACCCAAATGGGAAGGACCCTTCAGAGTTATCCAAACTTTTTCTGGTGGAGCCTATGAGGTCGAAGAGATAAGTGGTGATAAAAGGCTCTTGAAAGTAAATGGTAAATATTTGAAAAAATATAAGCCTATACTTCAAGAGATAAAAATAAAATAATAAAAGAACAAACTAAATTAACCATTAAAAATGCCAAAATGGAAATTTTTATTAATTTCAGCCAAGATGGCAATTGTTGTCGAAAACGATTACAGAAGATGGTTACAAAAGAGAATCAATCAAAAGGTAAGAGAATTCTTGAGTCGAAGATACTTGGCATACTGCAGCTCCAACCTCTTTTTGCACCAAGAGTTTTCTTGCACTAGTTTGGCAATTTGAGCGTCGAGGCTTTGAGCCCTCTCAGCGAATTCCAGGCCTTGCTTGATCTCAGTCTGGCTCTCAGTGTCTGGGATGGTCGAAAGAATTTCCTCCTGGAGTACAGTGTTGGCGTTTATCTTCGCCTCTATCTCTGCAATTTGTGCTCGGAAGGAGACATTCTCTCGCTCAATAGCATCGACCCTTTCCTGTGCAGACGCTTTCTGTTTCGACAACTCGGCAATTCGAGAAGTCGAATCTGAGACAGCAGTCCACGCATATGAGCTTTTGCCATGCAGCACTTCGAGCTGACTGTTAAAACCTCGTTGGCGCCTGTAATCCGCTGAGACTTGATCAATCATAGAATGTAATTCCATGATTAAGTCTGAGATTTCTGGGGCTACAGCTTCGAAGTCAACAGCATTCAAAACCTCTTTTAAGCATGATGGAGCAGTGGGGTCCCCCTCTAAAGTCTTCATTAAATCTCTCTTGAAGAACTGGGCCTTAACCTTCGCCAACGCATCATCAAGAGGAGAAGTTTCAGTAGATTTCCCCGACAGGGTAGGAATTTCCTGACTAGTGTCAGAAGAACTCTTACTCTCGATGATTGCATTGAGGTAGCTGACAGGGTCAGTTTGTTTCAAGATTTCCAAGTCCTCTTTTGACCTGTGCTTTGAGGAGGTGACCCTTGCCACAGTATTATCTTGGGCTTGAGGCTGTTGAATGCTGAGTGCCTCGTTTGGTTGCTCTTCGACTTGGACTGAGGCGGTACTAGCGTCGACTTGTGGTTCTTCGTTAACATCACCTTGGGGTCCTTCGCCAGCGTCATTTTGTGGCTCTTCGCTAGCGTCACCCTGGTGTTCTTCGCCAGTACCACCTTGGTGCTCTTCGTCAACAGCATCTTGATTCTCTTCGCCATTGCCTTGGTCTCTTCCTTCAGGATTCTCTTCTGACGACAAGTCCACCACAGGAACCGTTTCTGGCTGTGTTTCCTCCACCATAGGTTCTTCTGTTGTCTTCTCCACTGTTTCAGCATTGGCCTCATTCTCAGTGTGGGCTTCGTCATTGCCCAAATCTTTTTCCTGAGGCCTGCTAAGGTCAGCAGATTCTAGAGTTTCTGAAGTCCTTGGTGGGGAACTTTCAGTAGTGTCCTGAAAAGGAGAAAGAAGACAAATCTTCAGATGTCGAAAGAGATACAATCGAATACTGGTATCTATGCCTAAAATAGATTACCTGTGGATTAACTTCAGCCCCAGGGCTGGAATTGTCACTTTCGACAGGCTTGGTAAGAAGAGCGTTCAGTTCCTCCTCAGTTGGCTCCTCGATGATCACTGCAGGTGGCCTAGGCTTTCTCACAGCGACCTTTATTCTGACGGTTCGACCTTCAGGGGCAGGAGTAGGAACAGAAGCGTCCTTCGTTAACTTTCGCCTCTTTAAGGGAGCAGGAGGGGAATCACTTTCGTCATCACTCCCCGATTCGACCACCAATGCTGCCCTTTTCTTGGGCGAAGGGGCCTAGAAAACCAATAGGAATTCGATTGAATAATTACATCGAAAATAAAAAATCGAAAGCCAGAAGAAAAATGAAGAAAATCTGGTTACCGATGCAGGAGGCCTCCTCGAAGAGCCTTCCCCCTGTTGGTTGCCTGTTGTCTTCGCCGGCGCTATAGTCTTCGCCGGCGGTGGAGGTTTTGTCGAAGGGACTCCTCCTTGGGGGCCTTCTGTAGCCTTCTTGGCTAGGGGCTTTCGAACAACTGAAAGCGAAAAGGAAAGTTAACAGGCTAACAGTCGAAGAGAAAGATAAAAAGTAATGTGAGAGCATGAACTTACATTTCTTTACTTTGTCCAACACAAGGACAAAAGACTTCTGCAACTCTGCCATGAAGTCCTTCTCGTCGAAGAAGTACTCAGCATAATAGCTTCTCCACCACTCCTCAAAGGATGGTGAGCAAAGGAAATTAAGCTGGTAGTCAAACAGCGAGAGGATTGTTCGACCAGCATATCTTCTGATATGCTTGATGGCAGCTTCTTCTGTATAATCGTTGCAGAAGTACAACATTGACTTCTCTCTTTGAAAAATAGGAGAAGGCAGGGTTTGGATGATACCAAACTGGCGAGATACCAGATTTGGTTGATAGGCAAGTAGACTCAAATGAGTCTTAGAACTCTTAAATCGAAGAGGCATGATCCTGGGTGTCAGGAACGCCTCCCAAAGTACAGTGTGCTCATCGACATTGGGACCACTCGACTCCTTTGGATGTGGCCTTGTGAACCATGCTGGCCCCACCCTCCGTTGAGCAAATGGAGCCATAGTTGAAACAAATTCCTTCCTTCGAGCAAACATCAGAACGAAGTTAGTGAAGGTTTGTTGAAACTCCAGCCCATCTTCCACAGGTGTCAGTAGAGCCAGCCTAATCCCTTCGATACGTCTATTAGCTATCGCTGGGGCTTGTTCATTTATCTGAATCTTCTTGGGTAAGAAAGATTCGAAAGTGGCGTTGAGCCACAGTTGAAGTAGCCAGAAAGGCCCAGCGAGTAGCAAACTGGCCCTATCTTCGATATGTTTCAAGAGAGTAACCCCATTGCTGATTGAGTCATAAAGACTGGCCAGAATTAGTTCTGCCAAACAGATGTTTTGGCGGTGATGCAGTTGGGTGGCAAGAGTGACCATCTTTTTGGTCACTTGTAGAGACTTCGAGCAAAACACAAAGCGAGTTAGCCATAAGGCTAGAAACGCTATGTGTTCGACATCCGACACTGTATCCGTCGACCTGTCGTGATAATGGTTGATAAAGGTGGTGTATGTTGGCTTGGTCTCAGAGAAGCCAATTTGGTCCTCCGACATCTCCTCCGGGTCGAAGTAATCTCCGGTTGGTCGAAGGCCAGTAATGGCCGCTACGTCGAAGAGTGTGGGGGTTAACATCCCACATGGAAGGTGAAAGGTGAAGTGAGAGTAATCCCAAAACAACAGCGAAGCTATAAGCATCTCTGGGGAGTAGTTTAAGCCTGTCTTCGACAGCATTACTAGGTCAAAGATTCCCATTTCCTTCCAGACTGGAGTTTGATGTTTCTCCAACTTTGTTAGCCAAGCAACATAGTCAGAGGTCAGATTAGGGAAAGACCTGAAGACCCTAACACTTCTGTTGAAGAAACGGAGGTCGATTTTCTCGCGTGTAGGGTCTTCGTTGTCTTCTGCGTCCTTCTTGGCGCGTGCTACTGGCTTGAGTTTCTCGACGATGGGGAAATAGCTCTTGATCTTCAGAGCTTCAGAGATGCTTGGGTTCATGGGGCCGGACATTGCGAAGATCTGGTTGGAGTATCCAACCGGGATCATCAAGTGACGCGAGTAAGCATCGCGAACGGAGATGTCAGAAGGTTCAGGAACCCTTCGTTTCCCTGTAGAGTTCACTACCGGAGCAGTAACAAAGACCTTGGGTTTAACAAGTTGTTCAGTTGGTGCGTTAGTCTTGGGGGCAGTAGAAGCAGAGGCCATTGTTGAGGAGAAAAAGGAAGAGTTTTTCTGCAAAGAGAGCAAGTTTGTACGAAAGCAAGGGAGTTTGAGGGCTAGTTTGCGTAAAAAGTCCCACAATGGGATATTCACTACTATTTATAGTAGTGGGAGAAATTCCCAATAACGAGGACATTAAATGTCATTTAATGCTGCAGGAATTAGTGGGACGCGTGGCAGCATCCTGTTGTTTTGGCCGTTTCTGCAGAAACAGAGAGACGCAGCGTGCGTCCTTGTTTTTGGGATTTGTCATAATGACAAATTCTGAAGTGACGTTTGGTACTGCACGCCGTACTGAAAGTGACGTCCTAGGATCAAATCAATGATGGTTTCTTGGGATTGCCAATAGTTGGTAAAAAAGCAACAAAAAGTGCACAAGTTAACTTGTGACTAAGCGTGGAAAAACAGGTGTCGAATGGCGTTTTCAAAGAATGCCTTTTTCTTTCAGAGTCGAAATAAGGCATTCTTGGGGGGCAATTTGTTGGCTCCTAAATTCGACACCTTTGTTTTGATTGATGGCAGCCATTAAAAGCTGAAAGATGCTTTCGACTGGCTAAGCCTGTCGAAGTGCCCGTCGAAAGATGGCAAATACTTAGAAGATTTCTTCCAAGGAAGAAGGCTGATTGCCTTCGACGTTGAAGGAGTTTTCGTCGAAGACGTTTCTTGATGAAAGTGTTCGATGGTCCAGAGTGGAGCAGTTTGAAATTCAAAGCTTTGGGGGGAAAACGGTTTCCAGCAGTTACTACGTGCAAACGTGCAAGGATCTGGAGCGTCGAGCATGGAGAACGTGCCAAGTGGCTTAATCTCGAAGCAGTGTAACTGCCCGACGGTTACTTGGAATGTTTTAGTATAAATAGGAGTAGACATGTAGTTTCTCGTGTGTGTTCACAAATAGATACATAGTCACTCATTTAGATTCAAGTACCCAGTGTGAGCGAAAGAATTGTTGAGAAATGTATGTGTGAAACACCAATTTTATCAATTAAATTCATTTACTTTTCCAGTATTTTACTTGCTTTTCTCCTTTAAATTCCTGTCGAACCTTTACTTTAAAGCCTTGTTTATTTTACCAAGCCTTTCCTTTATGCAATTTACTTGAAACATTTTACTTAAAGCCTTATCCACCTTAATCAAACTTCAAAATCAACCTATGTCCATAGGATCAATCTGATCGATCCTGCGAGTAACCAAATAAGTAACCATTTGGAGGATCAGCGGTTGTTTACCAAAACCCAAGGTAAACAGCTTGTCACTGAGTTTGTACTCGAATAGGAATAACAACCCGCTTATGGAATTGGAATTACGATAGTCGATGATAGGTAGGATCCGAATCAGCAGATTGACTTTTCAGTTTATTTTGATAGTCACTTACTTCGTGTTATAAATCGATCCTAAAACCAACCCCCATTCGATTTCTATTAGTTAATAATAAAATCAAGAATCCATGCGATACGACTCGAGCCATTGTCGCTATACTGCATTTTATAAAATACTCATTTTTGATCTGCCCGCGACAGCGGATCAATGTCATTCCCTCTATTTTTTACACATCCCCAAAATGGGGGAAATTTAAGTCTTAAATTTGCTTTTTCCAACCAAACTAGCTATGTTAATCGGATTGGTTTGTATTTTATCTACTTTCTTTTACTTATGCAATGCTATCAAATAGTTTTCTGTACAATTTGGTTCTAATCCAATGCTACTTTTTCAACTTTTGTACTTTCAAAAAATTCTCCAAAGATTGAATATTTGTCTTATTTTCTACCAAACTTTTCCTTCTTTCTCTCTCCCAATTGAGAGGATTTGCTCTGCTAAATCTCATCTCATTGTTCATCTTTTTCAAACATTTATCATATTTGGTTTTCACGATTTCCAGGTGATGATTTCTTCTTTTACTTGAAGATTGATGTAAATGTTCAAGTCATTCTTCATGTCCTTCTTAATCTCTGATGCTTCATCAATGTATTTATTAGGGTTTAGTTCTCAAAAGTATTCTTTCTTCCTCTGTGAAAAGGTATGAATGAAACTAAGTTTGCGGTATTTTCCTTCTTCGTTGTTATTAATCATATTTTTTAGTCTTTTTCTTCTCCGCTTTCGTCTTCTTCTTTGCAAACTTAATCATCTTCTTTGCAAGGTTTGTAGTGTCAGATATGTAATTTTATTCGCATTCTGTATTTATATTAAATGGTGTAAGTTCCTTAGTTTTAGTATTGACATTAATTTTTGTAAAACAAATAAGATAACAATATGTTAGATAGGAGATGTTAACTTGCTAACATGAACAAGTTGAGAAAGAAGTCTTATATTATGTTGACACCTGTTGAGTTGAACTGTTTCAACATCTGGAACAACATATCAGATAAGATTTCCTATGAAGGAGCATACGACATCGCGCATGAGCTAAAGTGGATAATTAAAGTTTGTTATGATTTAACTGATGCAGAATATTCTGGAAATATTATGCAATTCTATGTGGCGCTGAATTAAAGGTCAAGAAGAATCAAGTCAAAATATTGAAAAATATGTAGTTTTAAAATATGGAGATATTTTAGGAAACTAATGATTGAAGACCTTGTTTGTAGCAAAAGTTACTACTGATTGTAACAACGAATGTGTTGAACAACGAATGTGTTGTGTTTTGAAGGCCCAAATCCAATTGGGATATAAGTTATAAATAATAGTCTTTGTAACTTAAGAAAGGCACCAATCGTGTTTTGAAAAGATGTAATCATTAGAGCTAAGTCTTTAGTCACTCTCTAAGAGAGTTGGTGCAAGTGAACCACTCGAGTTGTGAGATGGTCAATGTGTTCTCACTCAGAAGCTGTGAAATAATGAGTTGAGTCTTGTTCTTGGAGGAAGCTTTTAAGCACAAGCACTATTCATAACTTTCATATTCTTAAGTCACCGTTCTTAAAATAGTTTACATATTCAGCTTGTGTAGAAACAATAATATTATAAACAAAACTTGTATTCAAACAGTTGTTTGATTTTCTTAAGGGACCAATTAGGTCTGTATCCTTAAGAAGTCTAGGGTTAGTGTGTCTTAGAAGTTTGATTTTTCTTAAGGGACCGATTAAGTTTGTATCCTTAAGAAGTCTAGGACTTGTGTGTCTTAGAGGTTGTTAGTCACTCGCGGGTAGCTTGTGCATTGTAATAATCAATTGGATTATTGGATTAAGTCCTCGATTGAGAGAGGCAAAATTGCCTTGACGAGTGGACTAGACTAACTTGATAGTTTTCAAGTAAACTAGTATAAACATACATTGTTCTTTACTTTTAGTTCTTAATTATTGTTATTATCAAGAGTGAAGAAAAAAAATTTAATTTAAGAGAAATATTTTTAAAAGAAAACTTTTGATTTAAAACTCAATTCAACCCCCTCTCCCTTTCTTGTGTTTTTCACACCTTTAATGTTGGTACAACATTGCATATGTAACGTTTCCATTTTTTGAAAATTTGTTTTGTAGTTTAGAAGATTTGGTTGTTATTCCTTGTAGACCAAACTGCACATTTAAATATCAATTACCTAACTAATATTGAGACATGCCTAATAACTCCCTAATATACCCTTCCTTCATAATTAAAATTTCACTACAAAATACCCTTAATTATAATTTGCTAATATACAAGCATTTACTAATAGATTCACCTAACTACCCATAATGCCCTTTCCTAAAAAAAAATTTGCACTACAAATTAGACATTATTGTAATTAACAAAATAACCCTTCACTTTATCAACTTCTCATTGGTCAGAATTAAAATATACTTTTCCCTCTTTCACCATTTCTTCCTTTCAATTTCTCTGTCTATATCATTTTAATTTTTTTTTTAGTGTTTATTGTAAATAGAGCTGGATCTATATTTGTTAGTGTTTATTGTAAAGGAAGCTGGATCTATATTTTTTAAACTCTTTGATTTCTTATTTATTGTAATGACTTTGTAGGATCTATATTTCCTGTAGAAAATTCTGATGGTTGTTATGCAGACTGGTTGAGGCATTTCTGCACCAATTCTTGCCAGTAGATGTGTCTAATGCGAGTGCATCAATGGCCTATCTTTAGTTTACCATTTAGATCTTCTAAGATTTTGTTTAGTTTGACATTTTAATCTTTTAAGCCTTTATTTAGTTTAACCAATAAATATTATGTTATATATTGTAAGTTACATATTGTAAACCAATAAATATTATGTTCACTGATATATCTAAACTTCAAATCCTTTTTTCAGATATCATTTCTTTAAGCTACTCATTTATCTTTTTGTGACACATTTTTTTAACTAATATGTTCTAACTCTAGCTAAGGAATGTGTATCATTTCTCACGTAATTTTCATTTCCATGTTATGTCAAAGACTTGGTAAGCATAAATTCCCTATCGTAATGTAGTTCTATAAACTATAAATATATAATAAATATAGTCCCAAAATGATTTTCAATATATGAAGTTAGTCTCTAAATTATTACATTATCTCTTAGGTGTACTATTACTCATTTGCAATGGTGAAAGTGTGATTGAAATACTTTATAAAATGATTCATAAGACAATTAGTTAAATCCCAACAAAATATACATATAAATACTATTTTTAATATGCATTGGAGTATAACTTTATTGTAAAAGATTTTTTTACCCGTGCAGACGTACGTGTAACACATAAGTATTGTAAGATCTCACGGGTATTATCCGTGCGGACGTACGTGTAACACATAAGTATTGTGAGATCTCATGGGTAGTCAGTATTAAAATATATATTTTATTTTTATCTATTTTGCACAATTTTTTTTAAGTGGGTGTTTAATATTTTTTTTTAACAATGATTGAGTCACAAAATTTCTATTATTTTCACGAATCACTATCATCAAAATATATATTTTATTTTAATTAATAATTATTTTTTATTTGAGATACGATTTTTTATAATTAAATAATATATATATATATATATATATATATATATATATATATATATATATATATATATATATATATATATATATATATATATATATATATATATATATATATATATATATATATATATATATATATATATATATATATATATATATATATATATATATATATATATATATATATATATATATATATATATATATATATATATATATATATATATATATATATATATATATATATATATATATATATATATATATATATATATATATATATATATATATATATATATATATATATATATATATATATATATATATATATATCATTTTTTTATGGGCCACTATCAACACAAAATCTTTTTTTAATCATATTTTTATTTTTAAATATTAATTTTTTTCTCCATCTCACAATTTTTTCTTTTTTTATATGATAATTTAATATAATCAAATTTATATGAATATTGTTTATTTCACAATGGGTCATTATCACCATAATACTTATTTTTTAAGCGATTAAGCCTTATCAAATTATTCAAGATAGAAATGAAGGCACCCGTGCAGACGTACGGATCTTCTACTAGTTTAAATAAAAATTGGCCAATCACCTTATGCTAATCATCCAAGTGGCACACATTTTCCATTTTTCCTATTGGATTTTGGATGACTACATGAAGTATCTGGTAGGTGTTTTTCTCCGCCATTTCAAATCATTCACTACACTTTTCAATACTTTTCTCTCTCATTCCCTCTCATTTATCATAACTCTCATCTTCATTCTCTCTCCAAAGGTTCCCACCATACCTCACTTCCCGTTTCAACTTCTTTCCACTCAGGTAACAATGGATTTTCCAATTTCATCCTCTTCCTTTTGTTGATTGTTTGTTCTGATGTTTCACATATTCTCTCTCGTCAGTTTCTTCTTCGTTGGAGCAAAAATCATCTGGTGCATTTGGCCTGTCCTAGCAGTAAGTTATTGATGCATCCGCAAGTGCACAGAAATATCGAAGTAATATAAAAGATTGTCGAACTCACAGAGACCAATGTCAACCTACTGTAATCTATTGTCTCTTTGTAAAGTTAAGTCTAATGAATGATTGGATTAGGGGAAACTAAGAACTAAAACTGAAATAAAATAAGATTAAGGAAATATATATGAAAAGTGAGACCGGAATGTGTATTCCGCGTACCTCTGGGACTCTGTAACTCGTTGGCTTATACTGATGTTAAAAATGTGTTTAGTAGAAAATATCAATTTAAAGACTGAACCTCACACTCTCATAATTTTGAATGAAGTCGCATTCCTTAACCATGAAATTTTTCTCTCGCTCGCCCATTTTAATTAAGGAATGGGTTTTGAAAACTGAACAAGTTCTAATTAATCCTAAAGCGCTCCCGCCGTGTTTAGGATTAATGCCTAGTTTCTACTATCCGGTTTGACCCCGACGCTCTCTTAGTGCCGACTCAAACCTTAGTTAATTTCCCACTCTGGTGGCAAAATCGTGTTAAGTAACCTCTCATTCTCGTGACAAAGCTATTTAAATTAAGTTTAAAAACAAAGACCGAAACTGAATTTACAATCAGATATTAAGCCAATTTATTACCGAGTCCCGTCGGGAATGACGGTCCTCACATACCGGACTCAAAATTATTTAGCTAGACATATTATTAAATGAAATTGAATTAAACATAACAATTTCAATTAAGAATGACATGGTAATTAAATTAACAATGATGAACGATAATAATAATAATAATAATAATAATAATAATAATAATAATAATAATAATAATAATAATAATAATAATAATAATAAAGCAATAAAAGGAAACTTGTAAAAGTTGGGAATAAATTGTGAGACTTGAAATAAAGATGAAATTGAAATAACTTCTATTAAAGCGGCAAGATTTGATCCAAGCATTACACAAATTGTAGGTCTAATACTAATGGTGTGGTAGTTCCCCAATGTGAGAAACTACCATTTTTACAAAGTGATTTTCTGCCTAAAACTACTAACAGTGCTTTTACGCACAAACTTGGATTCCTTCAAAAAGGAATGCTCGACCCTTTTTATAGTCAGAACTCATGCAAGTTACTATGTGATTCATGTGGAAAGTAGTGGAGATCATGGAGAAAGTGAAGAAGGTCGAGATATTGGGAAGTTGGAGACAATGGAGATAATGCAAATCATGATCGGAGAAGTTGAGGAAATCATGGGCTTCATTGTGGACGTGGAGAGAACTTCGTATTTAACACTGAAATTGGCCTGTGACGAGTGACATTCAATGTGTGTCGTAGGGCACATATATTTTCAACCTGTGACGATCGTAACATCATGTGTGCCGAGTGGCACACATACTTTCAAGGCGTGGTTATCGGAACTTCATGTGTGCCTAGGGGCACACATATTTTCATATTATGGTGACCGAAAGGAGGCTGTGACGACCGTCACAGTCCTCTGATGCATTTTCATCTATTTTATGCTACAGAGTCACACATTTTCTGTCATTTCTTCCTCTTTTCTTATGTGAGTCTTGTGAAATGTAAATACCTGAAATGAAATAGAAATACCGGCATAACAAGATAAAATGAATGAAAAATAATATAAAAGTGCATGTGAATCAAGTCGAATATACGATATAATTTCACATTATCAAATACCCCCACACTTAAACCATTGTTTGTCCTTAAGCAATCGACCAACACGGTAAAAGAAATGATTAAGCGTGATTTGAAACAAGGGCATAATACAACTCCTAATCATACGCGGCCGCTAGGCTAATGTTAGAATGATAGGTACTAAATGTTCAATACCAAGGACACCGTAACGACACAATGTTCAAAGACTCCATCTTTATGTAAACCAATTTGAATCATGCCGTTATAACTCAACCTATATCTCTCGTTTTTCTTTCACTCTTTTCATTCAAGCGCAGTCACATTAAGCCAGTTATCTGTACACGCACATAGTAGGGAAATCAGTTAGCGACTATGATCCTTTGTCTCGAGGTTCTGGTACATAAGTTTGGTAACCCCTTTTATTTAACCAATCACAATTACGGGGGATCGGACCGTAGTCCGCCCAACCAAGTTCAGCACCAGACACCTCTGAACCAATTGACAATGGGTTGTTTTATTATATTTTTGTAGGTTCCACAACTGTTGGATTAAGTGACCGGATGAGGGTCACCAAACTTAATAGGTGAATTCCCTATTTTAAATTTATTATGGTGTAATATGCTGGGAGAACTGACTTGGGTGTTTTGCATTTGATTGCAATTGTTGCAGATAGCAAGAGTCGCCACCGACTTTTCTTTTATCCAATAATGAAAGGGTGAAAAGAACAGGAAATACCTTTGAGATATTTTCTTGAGTTCGGGGGATAGGTTATGAAAAGGGAATACGTTAGCACCCTTTCCATCCATAATTATCTATGGGCTCTTAGTTGCTTGCTAGATCACTTTTGAAATTGTTTTGTTTGAAATATGCTTGTGGTGGATTTTGAAAGTATTTTTGAAAAGCGCCTTCGTTTAGGAAAACTTTGTAATGATTCTCGTCTCTATAAGAATGCATACAAAGTGTTGAACATTTGAAAATATTTCCATGTTTTTGAAAGTGTTTTGGTGTGTTTGAAAAGATGTTTGTTTTTGATGATGAATTGTGAGCAAGCAACTAAGAATGTTCTACCTACTCAAAAGTCTTTTTGTTCATTTCTCTCTTCCTTTGACATTGTTATCTTACCATTGATTGGTAAGTAACCTTAACTTTGGATGTAAAGGGACGGGCGTGGATTGTAACACCCTCTAAAACCCCGCATAAAATTTCGCAAATAATTAAAATCATATTTTCAGAGTACATGTATTGACGAGGATGTCACAATTCTCTTTTAATAAAAACAAGTTCCTGTCATGCATAACATAGAAGCAACTCATACATGTTTACACAACGGAATATTATATTTAATAAAACCAAAGTTATAATATTTTCAATCATCAGGGATTAACACCTGGAATATATCAACATCATATTATAATCAAATACTGAGGAAATAAACGAGTCTGACTAAAGCAGCTCGACAAACAAACGTTCCCGGAGTTACAACTATCAGAGCATGACCCGGACAATACTTAAACCGAAATAAACTAGAAACAGCAAGTCTTCGCCAATCATCTGAGCGAAGCTCCTCAATCTGAAATGTTCAACAATAAGGGTGAGCATCTCAATTATACCTTTGATTATACGTTCATAACAATCAATTCAGAAAAACCATAAGCATCACCCGAACAGTTAACATGTTTCATAGTTTACGAAACCTTTACAATTCATATAGTCATAATATATTACTTTTCATACTTATAATTAACATCAACATCATTAACAATTCAGCAACAATACATGCATACAATCAATTAGATACAACATTGGAAAATCATCCATTCATGTTATATTCAATATAATGCAACACACCCATGCATGTGGTACCATTTTACCGCCCCATTAAATCTCGGGTCACGGATAACTCACTGTTCCATTATATCGCGGACGCGGCTACCACCTCAACGTTCCATTAAATCGCGGACACGTATATTGGCCACCATGTTAATTCCACACAATGGGAATTAACAATTGCAACATGATATGTAAAGTATGTAACACTCAGCATACTATTAACATCAAGAAAACATATCATGCAACACCAACAATATCAATCATAACAGGATATGGATAGCATGTAATCACTCAGCATACTATTAAACATCAACCAATCATATCAAGTTATATCATAATTCATGCTTGATAACATCATCTAAAAGCATGACAATAACATCCACGTAGTGTTGGTATCATAACATACAAACATTATTCGATACAAGCATCAAACAACACTAGGGAATCAATAAGCAGCATATTCCAAACATATAAAACACTGCACATCAAAACAGAATCAATTCCGTATATAACAGCATGCACAGAAAACAGAATTCAGAAGCCAACACAGGAGGTCAACACGGGTGCCCGTGTGCAGCAACACGGCCTGTGTGGAAATGTGTCCAGAAACACATTATTTTTACCAATACAGAAGATCAACACGGGTGCCCGTGTGCAGCAACACGGCCCGTGTTGATGAGCGCGTACAAAATATTCCTGTACCTGCAGCATGCTCAGAACAGCAACCAAACACGAAAAATACCAGCCAAAACGTGCATTTCGGTACATAACAACATCAATTTTGCATAACTCAAAGCAACACATCAATTGGAAACACAATTCCCTTCTACGTTAGTCAATTTCCAATCTTAAGGACAACATTACTTCACTTAAGGTCTTATTTTTCAAATCATACACAACTCAGAACTTTCGTCTCAAAACATCCTATTTTATCAACAATTCTTTCATCAACAACAAGTTTTATAAAATTGACCTTAAGTTACATATTACCCGTCCTTTAGGGAAATCCTAACAACATTGAGGTTATCCCTAGAATTACCTAAGGGAAACTCTCGATCATACAAATACACTCCAAATCCACCATAGGAACCTAAAATCCCTAATTGATTCATAGAATTTGGGAACCTAAACCTTTTCTAACAAGGTTCAACCCTAAGGTTATTGATCCCTAAGAACATCTAAAAAAATTGGGGTTTCTCCCTACGATTATCCAAAATCAATCGTACCTAAACCCATAAGCAAAAGTAAATCGAGTAGTAGCCCCCCTTACCTTATCAAATTGCAGCTTTGAACTCTTGAGCGATTGTTCTTCGTTCTTCAGAGCTCCAATCCCAAATATCTCCAAATTCTGTTTTATCGTGAAAAAGTGAGAAATAACTTAAGTCCCAAAATATATATCCTTATTTCTTTTGCACCCCCACTCTTTACTAACGACATCCAAGCCCAATAACTTAAAAACCCAATATTTTCTTATTTCTTTTATTTTCTTCAAATATTCCAAAATAAATAATTCTTTTTATTTTATTAATTCTAATAAAATAAATTCCCAATTAAATAAATCAAATAATTAAAATTGGGGCGTTACAACTCTCCCCCACTAAAAGAGTTTTCGTCCTCGAAAACATACCTTAGACGAACAGTTCCGGATAAGCCTCTTTCATCTGGCTCTCCAGTTCCCAAGTGATATTTCCATCTGCTGGACCTCCCCAAGCAACCTTCACTGATGCTATCTCTTTACCCCTTAACTGTTTCACTTCCCGATCTTCTATCCTCATAGGCAATGTTTCTACTGTCAGGTTATCTCTCACCTGTACATCATCTATTTGGATTACATGAGATGGGTCTGGAATGTATCTCCTCAACTGAGAAACATGAAAAACATCGTGCAAATTCGCAAGTCTCGGAGGTAAAGCAATACGATAAGCAACTTCTCCAACTCTTTCTGTAATCTGAAACGGACCAATAAAACGCGAAGTCAACTTCTTAGATTTCAACGCTCGACCAATACCCGTCATCGGAGTAACTCTCATAAACACATGATCTCCAGCACTGAATTCTAAATTCTTTCTCCTCTTTTCATGATAACTCTTCTGACGACTCTGAGAAGCTCTCATCTTCTCTTGAATCAATTTGATCTTTTCAGTAGTCTGCTGAACAATCTCTGGCCCAATTACTGAACTCTCTCCAGATTCATACCAACACAAAGGCGTTCTACACCGTCTACCATACAATGCCTCAAACGGAGCCATACCAATACTCGAATGGTAACTATTGTTATAAGTAAATTCAATCAATGGCAAATAGCTATCCCAAGCTCCACCCTTCTCTAAAACACAAGCACGCAATAAATCTTCTAACGATTGAATCGTCCTCTCCGTCTGTCCATCAGTCTGAGGATGGTAAGCTGAACTCAACCTCAATTTAGTACCCAAAGCCTTCTGCAATCCTTCCCAAAATTTCGAAGTGAATCTCGGATCTCTATCTGACACAATACTAGAAGGAACTCCATGCAAACTCACTATTTTCTCAATATACAACTGTGCCAATCTCTCCATTGAGTAATCCATTCGCACCGGTATAAAATGAGCAGACTTAGTCAGTCTATCCACAACAACCCATATCGCTTCACAATTCTTAGGAGTCCTCGGCAACCCGGATACAAAATCCATAGAAATACTATCCCACTTCCATTCTGGAATAAACATCGGTTGCATAAATCTAGACGGCTTCTGATGCTCAATCTTCGATTTCTGACAGATTAAACATGCATACACAAATTCAGCTATTTCCTTCTTCATTCCCGGCCACCAAAACAATTTCTTCAAATCATGATACATTTTCGTGGCACCCGGATGAATACTCATCCCACTGCGATGTCCTTCCTCTAATATACTCTTCTTGATTTCTGCAACATCAGGAACACAAACTCTATCGCCAAATCTCATAACATCATTTTCATCAATTCTAAACTCACCACCTTGACCTTGGTTGATCAATGTCAATTTATCAACTAAATTAACATCAGATTTCTGCCCGATCCTGATCTCTTCTAGAATACCACTAGTAAGTTTCAACATACCCAAACGAACACACTTCGGAGTACTTTCACAAATTAAACTCAAATCTCGGAATTGTTCAATTAACTCCAATTCACGAACCATCATCATAGACATATGCAAGGATTTCCTGCTCAAAGCATCTGCAACCACATTTGCCTTACCAGGATGGTAATTCAAACCAAAATCATAATCTTTGAGAAATTCCAACCACCTTCTTTGCCTCATATTGAGCTCTTTCTGATCGAAAAGATACTTCAAACTCTTATGATCACTATACACTTCAAATCTCGAACCATACAGATAATGTCTCCACAATTTCAAGACAAACACAACTGCTGCTAACTCTAAGTCATGAGTAGGATAGTTCCTTTCATGAACCTTCAACTGTCTCGAAGCATACGCAACTACCTGTTGATTCTTCATTAGAACACCACCTAATCCCATCAGAGATGCATCACAATAAACCACAAAAGATTCCACGGGATTCGGCAAAATCAGAATAGGAGCACTAGTCAATCTCCGCTTCAATTCTTGGAAACCTTTCTCACAATCAGAATCCCAAATAAACGCTTGTCCTTTACGAGTCAACTTCGTCAACGGCAATGCTAACTTTGAGAATCCTTCGATAAACTTTCTGTAATAACCTGCAAGACCAATAAAACTTCTGATTTCAGAAACAGTCTTCGGCGCTTCCCACTGAGATAACGCTTCTACTTTTGTAGGATCCACTGCAATACCATCCTTAGAAATCACATGTCCAAGAAAACTAACTTCATTCAGCCAGAACTCACATTTGGACAACTTTGCATACAATTTCTTATCTTTCAACAACTCTAACACAATTCTGAGATGTTCCGCATGCTCTTCGTCATTCTTGGAATAAATCAGAATGTCATCAATAAAAACCACAACAAACTTATCCAGATACGGATGAAAAATCCTGTTCATGTACTCCATGAAAACACCAGGTGCATTAGTAACTCCGAACGGCATAACAGAATATTCATAATGCCCATACCTCGTTCGAAAAGCAGTCTTTTGAATATCTTCCGCTTTCACACGAATCTGATGATATCCAGATCTCAAGTCAATCTTACTGAATACACTGGCTCCAATTAGCTGATCCATTAAATCATCAATCCTCGGTAATGGATACTGATTCTTAATGGTTACCTTGTTCAATTGCCTGTAATCAACACACAGTCTCATAGAACCTTCTTTCTTCTTGACCAACAATACCGGAGCACCCCAAGGCGAAACACTTGGACGAATAAACTTCTTCTCCAGTAAATCTTCCAACTGACTCTTCAATTCAGCCAACTCAGATGCAGACATACGATATGGTGCCATCGACACCGGTCTCGTACCAGGAATCAAATCTATAGAAAATTCCACTTCTCTCTCAGGAGGTAACTCACCAACATCATCAGGAAAGACTTCTGGAAAATCACACACCACTGGCAATTCACCACTCCTGACCTTTCCTGTTGCATCTAACGAAGCAAGTAACATAAACACATTAGCACCGTCTTCCATTGCTTCTTGTACCTGCCTAGCAGTCATAGTCAAATTCTCGACACCAACTGCCTCTGGGAAAATCACCGTCTTAGCAAAACAGTTCAGATGAACCCGGTTGAATTCCAACCAGTTCATCCCAAGGATAATATCAATTTGTTCAAGCGGTAGGCACACTAAATCCATACCGAAACCTCTACCAAAAATCTCAATAGGACAATTCCTACATACTAGTGAAGTTGACACTGAACCCGATGCAGAAGTATCAATAACCATGCTACCTCACATATCAGATATGTCCAGTTTCAACCTCTCAGCACAATCCAAAGAAATGAAAGAATGAGTTGCACCAGTATCAATAATTGCAACTAAAGGTGTGCCATGAATAAAACACGTACCTTTAATCAATCGATCCTCTGGAGTAGTCTCAGATCCAGACAAAGCGAACACTTTTCCACCTGACTGATCCTTCTTAGGCTTAGGACACTGCGGACGAATGTGACCTTCTTCGCCACAATTGTAACAAGTAACAGACTTCCCTTTGCAATCAATAGACAAATGACCAGTCTTTCCACATTTATAGCACTTCTTCTCATCGCTCTTGCAATCTCGAATATGATGACCAAACTCACCACACCTGTAGCATCTGATAGGAGCCTTAGAATCTCCTCCACTAGGCCTTTTCCATCCACCTGATTTCTGGTTACCTCTATCATATGGCTTGCCACGGTCCATATGTTGCTTTCCTCTTTTATCAACAGCCCCACGAGAGTGAGACGACCTAGTCTTGGTAATATCTTTTTCCAAGATCCTGCTACAATCCACCAGATCAGAAAATCTACGAATACGCTGGTACCTGATTCCCTGCTTAATCTCATCTCGGAGACCATTCTCAAATTTGATACATTTAGAGAATTCTCCAGCCTCATCATTGTTGTAGTGTGCGTAATACTTTGCCAGCTCAGTGAACTTAGTAGCATACTCACTAACAGTCAGATTGCCCTGCTTAAGCTCCAAAAATTCAATTTCCTTCCTTCCCTGAACATCTTCGGGAAAGTACCTCCTCAGAAAAGCCCTTCTGAAGTTAGCCCAAGTCAGTGCCTCTCCATCCTGAACCATTTTAGTCCTTGTTGCAACCCACCAGTCATCGGCCTCTTCTGCCAACATATGCGTACCATATCTGACTTTCAGATCTTCAGCACAATCAATCACACGGAAAATCCTTTCGATTTCCTTCAGCCACTTCTGAGCACCTTCAGGGTCATGTGTACCTTTGAACAACGGAGGATTGTTCCTTTGGAAGTTCCCCAATTGCCTATCAGCACCAATCACGCCTCCATTTGGATTTCCAGCAAGTACACCAGCTAACATCCCCAAAGCCTCAGCGAGTGCAGCATCATTTCGTCCGTTACCTCTTCCAGCCATATTCCTGAGAATTAAAACATACTCCTCATCAGAATACAGTATCGACAGTGTTGCCTTACACTAGTCGCATACAAAAGGAATGACTGACTCAAGACTCTGGTCGCAACGACCGACTATGCTCTGATACCACTATTGTAACACCCTCTAAAACCCCGCATAAAATTTCGCAAATAATTAAAATCATATTTTCAGAGTACATGTATTAACGAGGATGTCACAATTCTCTTTTAATAAAAACAAGTTCCTGTCATGCATAACATAGAAGCAACTCATACATGTTTACACAGCGGAATATTATATTTAATAAAACCAAAGTTATAATATTTTCAATCATCAGGGATTAACACCTGGAATATATCAACATCATATTATAATCAAATACTTAGGAAATAAACGAGCCTGACTAAAGCAGCTCGACAAACAAACGTTCCCGGAGTTACAACTATCAGAGCATGACCCGGACAATACTTGAACCGAAATAAACTAGAAACAGCAAGTCTTCGCCAATCATCTGAGCGAAGCTCCTCAATCTGAAATGTTCAACAGTAAGGGTGAGCATCTCAATTATACCTTTGATTATACGTTCATAACAATCAATTCAGAAAAACCATAAGCATCACCCGAACAGTTAACATGTTTCATAGTTTACGAAACCTTTACAATTCATATAGTCATAATATATTACTTTTCATACTTATAATTAACATCAACATCATTAACAATTCAGCAACAATACATGCATACAATCAATTAAATACAACATTGGAAAATCATACATTCATGTTATATTCAATATAATGCAACACACTCATGCATGTGGTACCATTTTACTGCCCCATTAAATCTCGGGTCACGGATAACTCACCGTTCCATTATATCGCGGACGCGGCTACCACCTCAACGTTCCATTAAATCGCGGACACGTATATTGGCCACCATGTTAATTCCACACAATTGGAATTAACAATTGCAACATGATATGTAAAGTATGTAACACTCAGCATACTATTAACATCAAGAAAACATATCATGCAACACCAACAATATCAATCATAACAGGATATGGATAGCATGTAATCACTCAGCATACTATTAAACATCAACCAATCATATCAAGTTATATCATAATTCATGCTTGATAACATCATCTAAAAGCATGACAATAACATCCACGTAGTGTTGGTATCATAACATACAAACATTATTCGATACAAGCATCAAACAACACTAGGGAATCAATAAGCAACATATTCCAAACATATAAAACACTGCACATCAAAACAGAATCAATTCCGTATATAACAGCATGCACAGAAAACAGAATTCAGAAGCCAACACAGGAGGTCAACACGGGTGCCCGTGTGCAGCAACACGGCCTGTGTGGAAATGTGTCCAGAAACACATTATTTTTACCAATACAGAAGATCAACACGGGTGCCCGTGTGCAGCAACACGGCCCGTGTTGATGAGCGCGTACAAAATATTCCTGTACTTGCAGCATGCTCAGAACAGCAACCAAACACGAAAAATACCAGCCAAAACGTGCATTTCGGTACATAACAACATCAATTTTGCATAACTCAAAGCAACACATCAATTGGAAACATAATTCCCTTCTACGTTAGTCAATTTCCAATCTTAAGGACAACATTACTTCACTTAAGGTCTTATTTTTCAAATCATACACAACTCAGAATTTTCGTCTCAAAACATCCTATTTTATCAACAATTCTTTCATCAACAACAAGTTTTATAAAATTGACCTTAAGTTACATATTACCCGTCCTTTAGGGAAATCCTAACAACATTGAGGTTATCCCTAGAATTACCTAAGGGAAACTCTCGATCATACAAATACACTCCAAATCCACCATAGGAACCTAAAATCCCTAATTGATTCATAGAATTTGGGAACCTAAACCTTTTCTAACAAGGTTCAACCCTAAGGTTATTGATCCCTAAGAACATCTAAAAAAATTGGGGTTTCTCCCTACGATTATCCAAAATCAATCGTACCTAAACCCATAAGCAAAAGTAAATCGAGTAGTAGCCCCCCTTACCTTATCAAATTGCAGCTTTGAACTCTTGAGTGATTGTTCTTCGTTCTTCAGAGCTCCAATCCCAAATATCTCCAAATTCTGTTTTATCGTGAAAAAGTGAGAAATAACTTAAGTCCCAAAATATATATCCTTATTTCTTTTGCACCCCCACTCTTTACTAACGACATCCAAGCCCAATAACTTAAAAACCCAATATTTTCTTATTTCTTTTATTTTCTTCAAATATTCCAAAATAAATAATTCTTTTTATTTTATTAATTCTAATAAAATAAATTCCCAATTAAATAAATCAAATAATTAAAACTGGGGCGTTACATGGATCATCGTATAGTCATGAATAGAAATGTTGTGAAATATCATAGCATTTCTCTTGAGGGACTAAGATCATTTGTAAGGCAACATTCGAAGCCTCATCGAGGGACTATGATCTTGTGTTTTTGATTTTTTTTGCTAAGATGTCTCACATGCATATCATGACCATTTTTTAAGGCAACAAAGTGGAGTTAACCCTAGAGGTTCAAAGTGTGCAAGTGTATTGTATTTCATTCTTGGTTTAATCTTGAATTAGTGTTTTCTAAACATTGGTTTTATCTTGCCATACAAACCCTAATTACTAGCATTTATATGAAAGCGATAAATTGCAGAAATGAAATATCCTACGCTATTACATCATTTGGGGATGGGGATAGATTTACAAATGGGGATTGCAAGAAATTAAATCCTAATTATATATTACAACCATATTGAATTTGAATAAATAACGTACAAAAAATATAAATGAATATAATGTACAAGTAATGAAATGAATATAATGTACAAGAATTGAAATAGATAATACACAAGAATGTAAAGAAGCAATGTATAAGGTAATGAATGAAAAAGAAATGAATTATTTGGTTTAAGAAAATGTTTTTATTTTAACCTAATAAACTAAAAAATTAAATGATTTAATAAAAAACAAATTAACTTAATTTAGAAAAGAAAATATTTTTTAGTGTTTTTATGAAAACATTTTAATATTAACTAAAATAGCATAAAAATAAATTAGGGAAGAGAAATCCTAAATTCTAAGTTTGTTTTAAAAAGAAAATAAATAAACTTATGTCTAATTATTAAATTAATTAAGAAATTCTTTTTTTGTAATAAAATGTTTTTTTTAATGTTTTTGGTCTTGAAATAAAATAAATAGATATAGTAAAAATAAATAAATATTTTTTGGTATTTTTAGTTGGTAATAATAATAATAATAATAATAATAATAATAATAATAATAATAATAATAATAATAATAATAAAATAAAGAAAAGGAAAATAAAAATAGAATTATAAAATAAAGTCAGGAGGGGGTGTAAAATGATTTGAAGTGGTTTTGTAGTAAAAAGAAAAGAAGTGTTGTTTTGGGTCCAATGTGACTTTTGTAAACAGAAAACAAAATAAAAAGGTGATTGGGCGTGCGTGGTACTATGAGCAACATGGGGTGTGTTGTACCCCAAAATTTGCGCTCTCAATTTTCAAGTAATCTCTCACAAGATCTCCTTTGGTTCAAGACTGCACAAGGGTTGATCAGCTCAAGGCACCTCGTCAAGCACTGATGACTGAAAATTAGGATTTGAGTTTGCACAAGGACAAATGGACTATAAATTCCCAATGTGACTTTAATGGATCATTTTGGACCCTCAAGATTTCTCATGTCAAGTTTCAAGTCTTAGATCACATTTTTGCTCAGTCAATTGATCAGTTGACCTAAAATCGACTATATTAGGGAAAAAGTCAACCATGGTCAATTTACAGTCAAACTTCATAATGTTTGGTCCATATCAACATTATGAACTCATATATGTGATTTGATCAAGTTTGGATCACAATTCCTCAAGGAATTTGATCATATCATCAAAAGGGCAAAATTGTCAAAATTAGGGTTTTTACTGAGAAGATACAATTTCTGATTTTTGACGTAGAAAATGATTGATTGGTTTACATTATGATATCAAGGTCTCAAATTATCCATTTTGACCTAATGTCATAGCTCAAAACATCTCTCAAGATCAATTGGTTGACAGATGAATTTCAGTCAACTGCATATTGAAAAGTCAAACTTTGACTTTTTGGTCAAAATCAAGTATCAAAGATCACAATCCATCAAGATATGTCAAAATATTAAACTTGTTCATAAATAAATCAAAAGTTCAATATTTCATTTTGAAAAGTCAAAATTTCTAAACTTAGAAATTTTTCTAAGTGTTGGAAATTCACATTTTTTTCATAACTTTGAGCCAAATTTTCACCATGATGCAAGATGATTCAAATGAAACTTCCAACATGAAAGTTGTAGATCTCAATGAGATCTAAAACATTTTATAATACAACTTTTTCTAGAAATGCATGGATTTCAAGTTATGATTTTAAGAAGGCATGTTCATGAAACTTGGAAACTTAGTGAAATTTTGCCCTAGTTTAGGCAGGATTTTGACCTAACTTCATGGAAATTTTTCACATAGTTTCAAGATGAATATTCCAAAATTTCCAACATAGAGGTTGTAGAGGATGTTACAAGCTTTCCAAAATGTCCAAGAACTCATTGAGATCATGTTTGAGCAAGGAGAATCAAAGGCAAGAAGTTAGGGTTTCATTCTTGAATTACAAGTCATTTCTTGATGAACACATAATGCAATTTCAATTTTAGGCTGCATAATATTGCTTTGCAGGCCCTCTAACTTGTGTATATATCCATCGTTAATGGATTATACAAACTTTTGAGCTATAATCCAAGTGGTTTAAGCTTTATCCAATTCAAATTGCCATTTTTGGAAGAAAGTTAACAATGCCATTCTTGAAAAGCAAGCTTTATGCACAAAGTCAATTCTTGAGCCTCTAACTTGTCCCCTCTGATTACACTTCATCTACAAAGTCAGAAGCAAACTTTTTTAAATCATAACCACTCTACATTAGCAAGTACACAAGGTATTGAAACTTGGATTTCTCAAAAATCACATGTTGAGTTTAAACATTTGTTTTTGAATTCTGATCAACAAAAAGTCTCCAAACTTGTTGCTTATAAATAGAGGCACTATTTTTGAGCTAACACACGAGCATTAATACCCTGAAATACTCCCAAACTCCTTCAAGCCATAAATTGCCCAAAAAATCCATTGTTGCACAAGTTCTGACCTTGAACTTGCAACTCATATTTCCCTCATGCGTTTCTTGGATTTTCACTTCCTAAAGCTTCCTTACATCAAATAAAACTCATCCCTGTCCTTATTCCAGAACTGTAACACCATTTACCATAACCTCCATAACCAAAAATAGAGCATTTGACATTGACTTCTTCAAGCCATTCCATTCATCCATTGCTCAAGCTAATCATTGCATTAGTTTCCTGGGATCTTGAGGAAGCTATCCTGATCATCACAACTCCTTGAAAGAAGCTCAAACTCATTTCACGATTTCCAGTTTTGAGGTACATTTTCAGAACTTCTATCTTCTCATTTAGGCATTGTTAGGCTTGCATTTGTGAAGATAAAATGTAAACATCATTTCCCTGAAGTTGTACATGTCCATAGATTTCATTTATTTAGATTGAGCTAGGAGAATTTTAGGATTGAATCTATGAAAAGAATTAGGTCAAAATTTGGTACTTTTAGAAATTCTCATTCATCTTTGATTTATAGCTTATGATATTTATATGGTTGCATTCGTATGGAAAAATGGAATAAATTTCATGTTTATATTTTCCATTTTGGTTGAGAGATGAAGAATTTACAGGTTTTAAAAATCATGTTCAGTTTTGTGGCGCGACGAAGAAGAAGATACAGGCTCAGGACTTGTTTTAAAATATAATGTGTTGGTTTTGTTTTAATCAACGGATGTATCACCACCCCAGTGGTTAAAGCGTGCGCCTTTCACCTTTAGGACCTGGGTTCAAGCCCCAACGTCCGTTTTATTATTTTTCATATTTTCTGTTTCTTTTTTTTTGTTTGCAGCCAGGCGCCCGAGCCTCCACATTGGGCCTTCCCTTTTTTTTGCTTTCTTTAACCCCCTGCTTTACTTTTGCAACTGACCCAACTTTATTTTATTTATCTTATTCTTATTTATTTATTTTTCTTATTTTATTTTATTTCAGTTTTTTTTATTACTATTATTATTATTATTATTATTATTAAAAAATATAAAAATATTTTTTGCTTATTATTTACACTTATATATTTTATTTTCTTTATAAGATAAAAAAGATTAAAAACATTTTCTTAAACAAATTAATTTCCTTTTCTTAAATAATTAATTTTTAGACTTAAGTTTAATTGTTATTTTATTTTCTTTTTATTTAAAATTAATTTAAGACATAGATTTCTTTTAATTAATTAATCTTCATTTTATTTTTATTAAGTTAAAACCTTTCACAAAAAACCCTAAAAAACATTTTTAACTTAATTTCTTTCTTAATTAGTTTAAATTTAATTATGTTTACTTTTAACTAATCATTTTCTTAATTAGCTCAAGACTAAACCCTTTCATAAAAACCAAACAAAAATCATTTCTTTTCCATTTGTATTCTTGCATTTTATTTTCAATTTTTGTATAATATTCAATATGATTGTAATAGTTAATTAGGTTTCATTTTCTTGCAATCCCCATTTGTAAATTTGTATACCCCTCCCCTAATGTTGTAATAGCTTAGTAATTTTACTTTCCGCAATTTATCACTTTATATAAATACTAGTAATTAGGGTTTGTATGGAAAGATTAAAATCAACAAGTAGCAAACCCTACATCAAGATAAAACAATGCATGTAAATCCAACACACTTTCACACTTGCACCCTTAGGGTAATTCCACTTTGTTGCCTTACAAAAATGGCCATGTTATGCATGTGAGATGTCTTAGCAAAAAGAAATCAAAAATACAAGATCATAGTCCCTCGATGACGCTATCAATGTTGCCTTTCAAAATGATCTTAGTCCCTCAAAGAAAAATGCTAAGACATCTCACAACATTGCTATCATGGCTATACGATGACCCACACTCGTCCCTTTACATCCAAAGATAAGGCTTCTTATCAATAAATGGTAAGATAGCAATATCAAAGGAAAGGAAGAAATGAACTAAGACTTTTAAGCAGGTAGATTATTCCTAGTTGCTTGCTCATTTTCAAATCAAACACTCCTTGCTTATTTTCAAAACAAACACCAACACTTTCAAAACCTTTTCCAAACATGAAACATTTTCAAAAGATCAACACTTTGTATACGTTCTTACGAACGAGAACTATTATAAAGTTTGCCTAAACAAAAGCGCCTTTTCAAAATACTTTCAAAAACCATACAAAGCACATTTTCAAACAAAGCAAGTGATCTAGAAAGCAACTAAGAGCCCATAGGTAACTATGGATGAAAAGGGTGCTAACACCTTCCCTTTTTATAATCTATCCTCCGAAATCAAGGAATAATCTCAAAGGTCTTTCCTGTTCTTTTCAGCCTTTCCTTTTGGATAAAAGAAAAGTTGGTGGCACTCTTTCTAACCGTAACATTTGCGATAAAACGCAAAACACCCAAGTCAGTTCTCCCACCGTATCACAGAACTAGCGACTTTGCTGGGGAGAGAGCTCAAAAGTTGGGTTACCTTAGGGATAAATCACCTTTACTTTCTTTCATTGTTTGATTTGTTTGCTTTACGTTTTGGTTCCTTGTTTGGGCTTGTTTAAATTCTTTATCCTGATTTGGCATACCTTATAGGTAAGTAGCAATATGTTGTGGAAACTATGTGGGGTATACTGACATGGTCCAAGCAATAGCTACGTTAGTGTGACATATTTGTGGGTACCGGCCGCTGTGTGATATCATGAAACACTAACTGACTTTAGAACCTTTATTTGACCAACTTAGCCATTAGAACATAGTGAGATAACCGGCTTTGGTGAAGTCTGAAGTTGGTTGATACTCGATACTACACTCATTGAGGTTTAACTTTTCGAGATATTTTGGTCGTCGTGAAAGAGGCTTGCGCTGAAACAATTCCCGAGAAGACAGATCAGTGATATTGAGATCCCTTAGAACCCGATTACTATTTCTAGGACAGGTTTGAGCCAACTAAACTTCAAGAGGGTACTTACCTATGAGACTCCATGCAAGCCTAAACCTGAGGACTTGTTTGCCTTGTTTGTATATACTTACTTGTACATGACATCATAAACATCATAACATCATATTCATTCTAACCATTTCAAGGATTTTTGGGATTTATCTTTGTTCTGTTTTGTAGGACATGGCTTCTATCCGCGGGAATATTATCCAAGTCAATCTCGTAATAATTCCTCCTTAACTCAAAGAGTTAGCATCAAGGGTTCCTGAGAATTTTCCATTCACCGAAAGACATGGTCGCCTCCTAAACTTGGTTACCTCCAAGACTGATGAAGATATGATGAAGGTGCTTTTCCAATTATTTTATCCTCTACACCATTGCTTCACTTTTCCCGATTATTAACTTGTGCTAACTTTGGAAGAATTCTCTTAACTCTTGAGGATTCCCATTCTCAATCAAGTACCCTTCAACGGTATAGAAAGAGATCCAAAACCTGAGGAGATTTCCCAACCACTATACTTGCAACAATCTGATGTCACAACTAATTGGGAAACAAGGAGTGGTGTCAAAGGTTTCTTAGCCAAGTTTTTGTTTGAGAAAGCTCAAGATTGTTGGAACTCCTTGGACTTACAAGCTTTTGAAGAAATCTTGGCCCTTCTCATCTATGGGATGGTTTTGTTTCCAAACCCTAACCAACTCATAGATATAAATGCTGTCAAAATCTTCATGTCTCACAACCCAGTGCCTATTTTGTTGGGAGATATCCTACATTATTTTCACTCTCACACTATGAGGAAGAGAGGGATCCTCACGCGTTGCACTCCTCTTTTGGCAAGATGGTTTATTTCGCATCTTCCCCGGTCTGTATTGAAGAACGAGCATGTTTTGAGGTGGTCCCATAGGTTGATGTCGCTCAGACATTTAGATGTTCATTAGTGTTCTCGATCCTTGTAGAATGTTACTATTATCGACCATTGTGTAGAATTCCCTAATGTCCCTTTGCTTGGAATTAGAGGAGGCATCACTTACAACCCCTACTTAGCCTTACAACAGTTTGGTTATGCCCGAAGGGACGGTCCATATGAGATGCTCATACAAGGAGTGATATTTGACTACGAGAGTGACGATTAAAGCTACCGTTAGAGGTTCATACAAGCCTGTAGGATGGTGAGCAAAGTGGATAGCAAGACACTGGAACACAAGAATTCCATTCCCCTCGAGCCTTACCTTAGGTGGGTACGAGCTTGTGCCCAGAAACTTGTGATGCCTTTTCCCCCTATCTTACCAGTTATCATGGAACCTGTGGTTGAAGGAATTGTCCCGTACACCATCCTCCATCCCGACATGCATACCTCTCTTGAAGACTTGCAAAAAGGTTGGATTCAGCTAAAGGAAGAACGAGATGCTTTTGACGCTCAATTTTGTGCTAGCGAGAAGAGGGTCTTGGAGCTTACAAAACAACTACAAGAAGAGCAAAGTGTGAATGCCTACCTTACACCGAAGAGGATGCGTTCAGTCTTTTTATCTTAAAGAGTTATTTTGTAAGCCCAAGAGGCATGATGTAATATTTTTGAACTAATTAATGAAAATTGACATTTTTCATTTCTTTTGTCTATAAAAATTTAAATTTCATAAATCCTTGAAATCATTTGCATATACATCTTCCATGCATCATAACATGATAGGTTTTCACACAACAGGTTTCCTTATCTTTCTGCTATTTATTTCAGCAAGATGGATCTAGAGAAAACAAAGAAGGATATTCAGGCAGAAAACTCTCAATTCCAAGAGACTCTACTGGCCCGAGCCAAGGGGCAGCAAAATATGATGGCATTGCTGGCAGTTAAGAAGAAACCCAAGAAGAAAGCTCTACTCAACATGGGCAGAAGGTTCAAAGAGTTGGTTCGTCAGATTCCGGTAGTAGAAGACTCATCTGAGGAAGATGAGAATCAGATTGGTGAGGTTAAGAGTACCCAGGTGTTGGCTGGAGATTTTGATGATATTATTAGAAGCAAAGTAAATTGGACGTTTCGATTGAAATGAAACAAAACGTCATGTTTCGAAATGGTAGAAGCAGTGCTTCGAATGGGCATATCAAAGCTTGGAGCTTCGAGTGACAGTTATGAGAATATATCCAAAGAAGTCTCGAAATGATAACAAGGCTGTGTCTAAGAAATGCGTTCGAAGCGAAGAAATGCCAAAACATTTGAAATTCAAATGCAAGCGGGATGTTCGAAATTTGAAATATATGCGCTGGAGCATTCGAAGACGCGTGGAAGCAAGAGAGAGGCATTGCTCTGCATGTTCTGAACGTGGCAGAATCTTATAGCAAGACCGTTATGGTCGAAGTAGTATAAATATAAGTCTTAGCATTAGGATTTCGTGTGTCATATCTATTGTACAAAAAAAACTCAGTAAACATTCAAATTACCACATGGCTAGGGAAACGAATGCAAGAGAAATGTACGTATGATAACACCACATGTTTATGATTTTATGAAAACTCTTTATCATTTCCAGTAATTTCCTTTATCTTTATGTCAATACCATTTACAAGTTTTTGCATTTAAAATATTTTCATTCGAAGTCTTTTACTGATGCCTTACATTTAAATGTTTTCTTTCCATTTCAAATACTTTACATTTCAGAAACTGTTATATATTTCATGCCTTTATCTTCAAGTTTTTATCATTCGAACACCTTTTTTACTTAAAGTCATTTTACAGTTTTCTTGCATTTAAACGCTTTCTTCATATTTCGAATCTTTTACATTAACCGTTTTTACGCTTCGAAGTCATTTACTTGTCTTTTATGCAATTTTTACATGTCTTTACAATTGACCTTTATTCATGCAATTTAGTTTCGCGCACATTTATTTGATCACACCTTTAGATCCTTAATAGAGAAATCGAAATAAGTTAAACACCTACACAACATTCTGTTGTACCCCAAAATTTGCCCTCCCATATTCTTCAAGACTTGCAAAGAACATGATTCAAAATCTCCCCAAGGGTTGCACAGTTCAAGGGCCTCCTAACAGTCAAAAACTAGGGTTTTGGTTCTGACAAAGAAATGGAAGTTTCCAAGGGTCCAAACAAGTCCCACATGCCTATAAACATTGTCAAGCATCCTCATGTCAAGTTTCAAGACTCACAGCACAAAATTGCACAGTCAAAAACCCTAATTGCTCAACAGTCAACTGTAGGGGTAAAATGGTCATTTGACAGTAAAAAGTTCAAATTTTTGGTCAACATCTTATTTTGAAGCCAAAAACATCATTTGATCAATGCTTGATCATGATTCTCAATGCATGGCTCAAAAAGTCTCAAGATGCAAAAGTTGCCATATTTGGACAGTTGAAAAAGTCAACTGCAACTTGACCAAGGCATAACTTCCACATGGTTCATCAGAAAAATTCCATCCAAAGCTCATTTTGAAGAGAAAGAAATTTCCTACAACTCCTCTTCACACTTCAAGTCCAAGAGATGCTCTCACAAAAAGTTATCAATTTCAACATTATAGGTCATTTTCAAAAGTCAACAAAAAGGCACTTTAGGTCAAAGACCATAACTTGAGATTGGTAAATCAAAATGACATGGAACCAAAGGCATTGGTTAGAGGACGTCAAGTCCTTTCCAAAATGTCCAAGAAAATGATCAAAGATTAAAAATTGAGCATGATATGCCTTGTGGAAGTTGGGAAATTTTTGGAAATTTTGAAAAGTCAACTTTGCTTCAAATGCCTCAAAATTGCTAATGGGCCACAAATTCTTCCAAGAATCATCATCCAAAAGCTATGCACGACCCATTGACCCAAAGGGGAGTTATTTTCTTATTTTTAATTAATTAATTGAATATTTAATCTATTTAATTCATTTAATCAAAATTAATTACAAGAAAAATACTAAAATAAGGTTTTCAAATCTTTTTGTGCAGTATAATCTCTCATCAAGGCCTAAGGATTTCGTGCATGCCCAAAGAAGAAAGATTCCATGCAAATTGGCTAGGTTTCATGATAAAAAGATTGAAAAAGATTTCATTAAAAATCAAATATTTGATTCATCAAAACATTGATTTCTTGGCTTGAATTTTCACCCTAAAACATTCCCATACATAAACAGAATGCAACCCTAATGCCAAGAACCTGGAAGCTGCGCCTCAGACCATAGACACACTTTGCATTTTTGGTCAAAAAACTCAAAACTGTTTTCCTAGTTTCAGGGTGTTTCAAAGCAAAACAACTATTCCATTGCACTCCTGACACTTCCAGGAATCTTCTCCAATCAAATTCAGACCTCTGCACGCAAAGAACTGGTAGAACCATGTTGCATATTTCATGAAAATATTCATAATCGTATCTTGAATTCCATGCATTTTTCATGTGTTTTTTATGTTGATTTATACTAACGTGCATCTCCTGAAGCTAATGACATAACTTAATTGAGTTGTGAGGCCCTGTATCAAAAAACGCCATGGAAGATGCTTAGGGTTTCAGAGTTCTAATTTTGGGGCTTTGCACATAGGGTAAAATCAGACCTTCAAACCAACACCAATGGATTCGTGATATCCCAACGATGATAACTAACACCTCGCGCTCAATTTATGAGCAACCATACGCTAATCGCTATTTTTGAATGTTGAAGTTTGTGGGGGTTTAAAACCCCCGCTATCCTTTCTCTTTTTTTTCCAGGTCAAAACGAAGAAGTGGAGAAGAAGATGAGTTGTAAGCGTGTGATTGGCTTATTTGAAATTCAGCGCGTTTTTTATTTGATTCCAGTATAATGTTTATTTGTTACATATATTAATTCCATCCTATTATACTAACGAATACGCGTGCACAACTCAGTTGGTGGAAAGTGGTGTTGGCAAGCCTTGGGACCTGGGTTCGAATCCCAGGTCCCCCCTATTTCTCTATGTTTTTCATATTTCCATGTTCAGATGATTAACGTGTCCAGAATTCTACCATGCACCCAACGCTGGAGCTTGCCACGCGCCCCATAAGATCAATCCAATGGTCAGAAGCTGCAGACCACCATGTGCATAGGTCAACGCCTTCATACACAAGCCAGGAAAGTCCACGTGGGCTAGCGTTTAATGGGCCAAACTGCTGGCAATTTACCTCCAAAAGGGCCAACAAACCCCCCATGTTTGCATTTTTCTCTCTTTTTATTTTTTCTCTTATTTATTTTAATTACATCATTTGTTTTATTTTAATTCTTTAAATTAATTTTTCTTTAATATAAAAATACCAAAAAATCAGAAAGTCAAAAAAATAAAAATATATTTTATTATTTAATTCACTAATGTTTTTATTTTGTAAATAAATGTAATAATTAATTTAGTTCTAATTCTAGGTTTTAATTTTAATATTTTTTGTAATAAACTAAAAAAGGTAGAAATTAGGGTTTTAAGCTTTTATTCTTTTTTTCCTTTTTCACCATATTTAATAATTAATTATTTTTTGTAAATAAATTTGCCATTAAATAATTAGGTTAAAACTAGGTTAAACTTAAACATTTTTTTAATAAATTAAAAACAATTTAGAATTAGGGTTAATTAACTTTTTTAATTCCAATTTAATTTTCTCATTAAACTCCATAAATACAAAAACTCCAAAAAAATTCTTTCTTTTTATTTAAACTTAATTAATTTATTAATTTCAATTCAATTTCTTTAAAAGGGTCCAACACTCTCGCTTTCAATTATAATTCCGTTTCGCGCGCTTATTTTGTTTCTTTTTTTTTTATAAATTTCATGTAATTACTCCAAAGCCTTGTAATAGATTAATTAGGGTATTTATTTTCCGCATTTTTATTTTATTTCAAATCGGGTCTTGGATTAATTTGGCGATGTAAACCCGCGCCTTTGTAATAGTGTAGGACTTTTAATTCCGCATCTTTTAAACTGTTAATAACTTGCATGAAAGAATGAATGCCAAAAATAAAAATAAAGCGTAGATCACAAATGCATGAACAAGATAAACATAATCGAAAACGACACACAAATCACACACCACCCCTAGGGTACGTCTCACTGTTGCCTTGCCCCTCGAAAGGTGGTCGTCGAGTAGAGGATGTTTTAGTAAGTCCTCATGTCCATGAACATGGCATGAGGGTACCTTCTAAGGTGTCTTCCTATTGCTCCGGTGATCACCATGTCCCGAACCCTCGAATTAACCCGAATACCTCCAACGGTGGTGCTACCTACCTCTCAATGGTGGGATGGCACTACTTTAAGGACATTTACACAGACTAATTCCTTAGGGTAGGTAGATGACTCGTAGATACTTGCTATAATTCAAAACAAATCAAAAACTTCTTTTCACACCGACACTTTGCAAAAAGCTTTCAAAAACAACTTTTCAAACACTCTTGAGGACTGATACAAGAGTCGAACTGAAATTTTCCAAGAAACTTTTTCAAACCCACTCTGAAAAGCAAACAAACATTTTTGAAAATACAATGAGCAAGTATCTAAGAGACCATGGATAACCATGGATAGAAAGGGTGCTAACACCTTCCCTTTCTATAAATCTACCTCCCGAACCGAGAAACTATCTCATAAGGAATTTTGCTGTGCTTTTGTCCTGTCCATGTTGGAGAAAATAAAGACGGTGGCGACTCTTGCTTACTGCGACATTTCGCGAACCAGCGTTAAACAGTCAGTTCCAGATCCACCGATCACAGAACTGGCGACTCTGCTGGGGAAACTTTATAAAGTGAGGTGTACCTTAGGATAGTTTATAACTGTGTTTTCAATTGTATTGACTTGTTTGCTTTAAATTGTGGGTTGCATGGGAGTTACATAGATCCTAACCCGGATCTGGGGATACCCTGTTTAGGTAGCATAAGCTGTGAGGGACATGTCCGGCGTAGACCGACACGGGTGAAGCAGTGGCTACGTTGGTGTGGCACCTTGGTCTGTACCGATATCCCTTGTGTCGCAACGAGGAGAATATGGGTCTTCCAAGGAGTCGTTAAACACCAACAGACCTTAGAACCTTAAATGACACAACTTGGCCATTAGAACAGTAGAAGTATGCTACGCCCATTGAGGCTAAACTCTCGTGATGGTTCTGGCCGCAAGAAAAGATTGTGATGCTGGAGTTATGACCGATTGAGGGTAGTCAATGATATTGGGATCCTCTAAGAACCCGGTTACTTTTGATAGGAGAGGTATGAACCAACAAACTGAAAGAGGGTAATACCTAGACCTCATGCTGGCCTAAACTTTAAGGGCTTGTCTTGTGTGACTTGTGTGCCTTATCATGTTTGCCTTTGTAAATATTTGTGGTGTGCTTTATCATAACATCATAACATCATGAGCATTGCATGCATCCCGCATAAGGACTGACCATTTCAAAGACAAGAGGGTTTCACCTTTGCTCTGTTTTGTAGGACATCATGATGCCTGTGCGAAGGAATACTATCCAGTTCAACTTTGTTCACCCATCTGAGTTACTTGAAGAATTGGTTAGCAGAATTCCAAACACCACTTCCTTCATTCAGAGGCATGGTTCTCTTCTCAGTTTAGTCACTGCAAAGCGGGATCAACAGTTGATGAGTGTCCTGACCCAGTTCTATGACCCTCTGTACCAGTGCTTCACCTTTCAAGACTTCCAGCTGGTCCCTACCCTGGAAGAGTTCTCTGATTTGCTTGGTATCCCTATCTTGGATCAGACTCCCTTTACTGGTTGAGAAAAGACCCTCAGGCTTGAGGAGGTTGCTGCAGCTCTTCCTTTGACCCATCAAGAAGTAATGGACAACTGGGTGACTAGAAGCGGAGTTAAGGGTTTCTTGGCCAAGTTTCTAGTTGGTAAAGCTAACAGTTTCTGGAATGACTTGGACTTTAGGGCATATGAAGACATCCTGGCTCTCTTAATCTATGGGCTAGTCTTGTTTCCTAATCCTGACAACTTCATCAATGTCACTGCCATAAGGATCTTTATGTCTCAGAACCCTGTGCCCACTCTCTTGGGTGACATCCTGCAACAACTTTATGCTCGTACTGCCTGAAGACGAGGAACCCTATGGTGTTGTATACCTTTGTTGGTGAGGTGGTTTATTTCGCACCTCCCTAAGTTCGTACTGAAGAACCAGGAAGGAAGAGGCTGGGCTCATAGGTTAATGTCTCTCACTGATAAGGACATCATTTGGACTTTCAGAGGTTTGGATGAGATAGCTGTCATTGATCGTTACGGAGAATACCCTAATGTTCCTTTGATTGGTACCCAAGGAGGAATCTCTTACAATCCATGTCTAGCGCTCCGTCAGTTTGGAAGGGCCTCATGAGATGTTGGTGCCTCACATCAGTTTTGAGTTTCAAGTGGATAGTGACGAGCTGCGTCGTAGGTTCATCAAGGCTTGGGACAGAGTTCATAAAGCTGATCCACAAGAGTTGGGGCCAAAGACTTCTCTACCTATGGAAGCCTACTACAAATGGGTTCGCATCCGTGCTCAGAAGTTAGGTATGCCATATGAAGCTGTCAGACCCGTCATTCTTGAGTATCCTGACAAAGGTGGGGCTCCTCCAACTGTTCTCCCTCCTCAGATACCTACTGATTATGAGACATTAAAGAGGTCTTGGTCGCAACTGCGAGAAGAATGGGATTCGTATCGGGAAAAGTTCAACGAGCAGGAATTGAAGATCCAGAAGCTGACAAAGCAGTTGGAGAATGAGCTAGCTCTGAATGACTACATCCGTACTGAGAAGAGGAGACCCTGGGATCAATAAGGAGCTCTGGATGTCCTTTTACAGTTTTATTTCCCTTTTCAGTATTTCCCTTTTATGTAACGCCTAAGGGCAATCTGTTGAACAATTTAAGTTTCAAAGTTGAATCTAATGAAGTGTGTTCCCTTTTGTTTACAAAGTTGATTCCCGATTGTCTTTGAAAACATAAATCATACGCATTCCATTCATCATGTGCATATCAGGTTTTCTTCTTTTCAGGTTGCTTATTATTCTTCGCTGTTTATTTCAGCATCATGAACCCTGACTCATCATCAACCGAGATGTCTATCAAGGCCCTTCAGGCGCATAACGCGCAATTTCAGGAGCTGATCATGGGTTTGGCTCAAGGCCAAGAAGAGCTGAAGGCTTTACTCCTGAAGAAGGAGAAGAAGAAGAAGAAGAGAACTGTTCTTTTCAACTCGGGCCGAAGGTTTGGCAACACTCTGCAGAATGAAGAAGCTGGTTCTTCTGTAGGTAAAGGTAGTCCCCAGGGGGGAAAGGCTTCAAGTCCAGTAGTCTCTGACAACGAGACTGACTTTAATGAGGAACAGTATTCTCCCGCTGAAGACCGGTATAAGCAGTTGGAGGACAGACTGAATGCAATGGAGATCCAACAAGTGCCTGGGCTGGATTTCGGAGACTTGGGTTTGTCTACTGGTGTGATTATTCCTCACAAGTTTAAGGCACCATCTTTCACCAAGTATGACGGGGCGTCTTGTCCCAAGCTACACCTCAGATCTTATGTGCGGAAGATTCAATCGTACTCAGTGGACAGGAACTTGTGGATCCACTTCTTCCAGGAGAGTCTTTCAGGGACTCATCTCGAATGGTTCTATCAGCTGGATGGGACCAAGGTTCGTAACTGGGAGGAGTTGGCTACTGCTTTTTATAAGCAGTATCAATATAATGTCGACCTTCCCCCTACACGTACCCAACTCCAGGGTATGTCGCTAGGATCAAGCGAAGGTTTTAAAGAGTATGCACAGAAGTGGAGGGATCTGGCTGGCAGGGTGCAGCCTCCGTTAACTGACCGTGAGCTGGTGGATATGTTCTTGGGGACCCTATCTGGGCCATTTTTCAATCATCTTATCGGTAACTCGTCTGCAGGGTTTACTGATCTTATTCTAACTGGAGAGAGAATAGAGGCTGGAATGAAGTCCGGTAAAATTCAGAAGGGTGCATCGTCAAGTTCTGAGAAGAAGCCCTTTAAGAAGGAGGCCAGTGCTGTGTATGGGCCTAGGAGACATGATAAACCTGAACGCCGCCAATCTGTCAACGCGGTAATGATTGCTAAGCATGCTGCCGCTCCTCGGCAAACCAATCCACCCAGGGCTGAAAGACCCAGAAGAGAATTCACCCGGTTGAGTATGACCTTATCACAAATCTTGCCACAGTTGCTATCCACCAATTTGGTGACTGTTAGAGAGGCCCCAAAGGTTGTAAACACTGCTTCTCCCAAGTACAATCCAAATGCCCGCTGTGCTTATCACTCCGATAGCCCGGGGCATTCCACTGATGACTGCTGGGCCTTAAGGAATAAGGTGCAAGACCTTATTGACGCAAAGGAGATACAATTTGAAGCGCCTGAGAGGCCAAATGTGGTGACTGCTCCTATGCCCCAGCATGGAGTGAATGCCGTTGATGATGATGTGTATGCCGTTTCTGTGAACGATGTAGCTACTCCTCTGATGACTGTTAAGAGGAACCTACTGCTGGCCGGTTTATTTCCGGGTTATAGTGAAGGTTGTCTTTTCTGTGCTGTTTCCCTTTCTGGTTGTCCTTTGCTGAAGTTGGGCATCCAAAGCCTGATGGACAGCAAAGAGATTATGTTCAAGAAGACTGATGTTCAGTTTGTTCCGGTGGAAGAAGTTTCTGTTGTTACAATCTTTAATAATCCGATCAAGGCTCTCTCGAGGAAGCCGATTAAAATCATGACTGTCGCACCCGTTGTTATTACTGTTCCGGGGCCTCTCCCCTATGAATCTGATAAGGCTGTCCCATGGCACTATGGGGCAGATGTGTATGTACATGGAATAAAATAAGAGTTCAACACTGGTACCAACATCAGCAATATCACTGGTCCGGCCAAAGTAACCCGCAGTGGCAGGCTCTTCTCGCCTGACATTGCGCCACCAGCTATTCGAAGACCCCTCACTATAACACCTGCAAGTGTACCTGTTCCCGTTTCTGATCAAGTTGCTCCCCCTGCTGTCGAGTCATATAATGCTTGGGGCAAAGGGATTGAAGATGAGCCTGCCCGGATGGAGGAACCAAAATCTGTGAATGCTGAGGCCTCCCAACAAGAGATGGAGGAAATTCTGAAAATAATCAAGAAGAGTGACTTTAATGTTGTTGAGCAGCTGGGGCATACACCCTCCAAAATCTCTATGCTCTCCTTGCTGCTGTGCTCAGAGGCCCATGCTAAGGCCTTGATTTCATTTCTCAAGACGGCTCACGTACCACAGGAGACATCTGCAGTCCAGTTTACTGATTGCGTAGCCAATTTGACAACCGACAATGGTTTGGGTTTCTCGGACGCTGACCTTACTGCTAAGGGAAAGGACCAAAATGACGCCCTGCATGTCTCTATTGAATGTAGGGGCACTACTCTTGCGCACGTGTTGGTGGACACCGGTTCTTCCCTGAATGTGCTACCCAAAAAGGCCTTAGACCGGTTGGATTGTGAGGGCCTGGAATTAAAACCTAGCAACATCATTGTCAGAGCCTTTGACGGTTCTAAGAGGATGGTCCATGGAGAGGTTGACATTCCTATTCGTGTGGGTTCTCAAGTATTCGACTCTACTTTCTATGTGATGGATATCCGTCTGTCGTATTCTTGTCTACTGGGTCGACCTTGGATCCACAAAGCTGGGGCAGTGACCTCTACCCTACACCAGAAGCTCAAGTATCCCGTCAGAGGGAAGATTGTCACTGTGCAGGGAGAGGAGGAGTACATGGTGAGCCATTTGAATTCCTTCAGGTATATTGAGATGGACGGGGAATTTATTGAAACCCCCTTTCAGCATTTTGAAGAGGTACCTCCAACGTTGGCAGCGGCAGAAACAGTGGTTGAAGAGGATGTTCCTTTGAAGATGGCTTCCTTGAAGGACGCCCGGGCTGTAATCAAGAAAGGTGAATGTGCTAACTGGGGCAGGATCCCTGATTTCACACCGAAAACTGACAAGTTTGGACTGGGTTTTACTGCAGAGGGTCAGAAGGCTGTGCGCAAGGCAAAAACCAGAAGACCTCCTGTGCTCATTACCAACCCAGGAGTGAATGCTATTGGGGATGAAGATGAGGTGGAAGAAGCTGAGTTCGATAGCTGGATCTACCCGACGACTGATGGTGGATTGACCAATTGGATTGCTAAAGATCATACTCCTGTTACTTTTGTTACGCAGTAATAAACTCCTTTGTTTTGTTATTTGTAATAAACAATTAAAACTCTATGGCCCGGTGTCTTACCCGGGGCACCGTGGCTTCATTTGTGAGGGTATATTAATTGTCATTTCATATATCATGAATAAAGACCTTGGACGTTTTCTCGCATTTCAAATCTTATGCTCCTTTTCTTTCTTTCCTTTCTTTATATTGCAAAACAGCTGTATTTACACACACTCACTCATACAGGTTTCAATCCACTCTGGATCTCACTGGTAACGACTCTGCTACTACCAGTTATGACTTCGAAAATCCGATCAACTTAGCCGAAGACGAAGGTGAAGATGATTGCGAAGTGCCTGGCGAGCTTGCAAGACTGTTACTCCAGGAAGAGAGGGCAATTCAACCACACGAAGAGCCGGTGGAAACAATAAATCTGGGTACTGATACAGAAAGGAAGGAAGTCAATATTGGTGCCAACCTAGAGCTCAGCGTGAAGCAACAGTTGACTCAGATACTACATGATTACATGGAGATCTTTGCCTGGTCCTACAAAGACATGCCCGGGTTGGATACCGACATTGTGGTCCATCACTTGCCTACCAAGCAAGACTGCCCTCCGGTTAAGCAAAAGGTCCGCCGTATGCGTCCAGAGATGTCTGAGAAGATCAAAGTCGAGGTTATGAAACAGTTTGATGCCAGTTTCCTTGCAGTGACTTCTTACCCTCAGTGGGTTGCTAATGTGGTGCCAGTACCAAAGAAAGATGGAAAGGTCAGAATGTGTGTTGACTACAGGGATCTGAACAGGGCCAGCCCCAAGGATGACTTCCCCTACCTCACATTGATGTCTTTATTGATAATACGGCTCAGCACAAAGTGTTCTCTTTCATGGATGGTTTCTCAGGTTATAATCAGATCAAGATGGCTCCTGAAGACATGGAAAAGACTACCTTTGTTACTCAGTGGGGCACCTTCTGCTACAAGGTCATGCCATTCGGGTTGAAGAACGCTGGGGCAACCTACCAACGTGCCATGGTTGCTTTATTTCATGACATGATCCATCATGAGATAGAAGTGTATGTTGACAACATGATCGCAAGGTCCCAAACTGAGGAAGAACACCTTGATCATCTGCAGAAATTGTTTGACCGTCTGAAGTTGTACAAGCTGAGGTTGAACCCGAACAAGTGCACCTTCGAGGTTAGATCCGGAAAATTGCTAGGCTTCGTTGTAAGTGATAAAGGTATTCAAGTGGACCCTGCCAAGGTTAAAGCCATTCAAGAGATGCCAGTTCCTAAGACAGAGAAAGAGGTCAGAGGCTTTTTAGGACGTCTGAATTACATCGCCCGGTTTATCTCACACCTAACTGCTACTTGTGAACCAATCTTCAAGCTGCTGAAGAAAGATCAGGTAGTACGTTGGAATGATGAATGTCAGGCTGCTTTTGACAGAATCAAGGAGTATCTCCAAGAACCACCCATCCTTATGCCACCGGTTGAAGGGAGACCTCTGATACTATACCTGACAGTACTCGACAACTCAATGGGGTGTGTGCTGGGGCAGCATGACGAGTCTGGCCGAAAAGAGCATGCCATTTATTACCTTAGCAAAAAGTTTACCGACTGTGAGACCCGATACTCACTGCTTGAGAAAACTTGATGCGCTTTGGTATGGGCTGCTCGCCGGCTGAGACAGTATATGCTGACTCACACTACCTTGTTGATCTCAAAGATGGATCCTATAAAGTACATATTTGAAAAGCCTGCTCTATCTGGGAGAATAGCAAGATGGCAGATGATCTTGACAGAATACGATATCCAGTACACGACCCAGAAAGCCATCAAGGGAAGTGTATTGGCAGACCACTTGGCACATCAGGCAGTAGACGACTATCAGTCAATGAATTTTGAATTTCCTGACGAAAGCATCATGATAGTGACTGATTGTGAAGTACCTGGACCGGATGAAGGACCTGAGGAAGGATCCCGATGGTCTATGCACTTTGACGGAGCCTCCAACGCTTTGGGTAACGGTATCGACGCTATAATCATATCCCCTCAAGGCACTCATACTCCACTCACTGCCCGGCTATGTTTCAACTGCACCAACAACATGGCGGAGTATGAGGCATGCATCATGGGTCTCCAAGCTGCGATCGACCTAAGGATCAAGTTTCTGAGTGTCTTCGGAGATTCCGCTCTCGTGATCAACCAGATCAAAGGAGAGTGGGATATGAAACATCCGAATCTTATTCCTTACAGAGAATGTGTGTTGACCCTGATCCCCCACTTCACAGAGATAACTTTTGAACATTTCCCAAGAGAGGAGAATCAGTTAGCGGACGCGTTAGCTACGATGTCTTCTATGTTCAAAGTCAAATGGGACAATGAGGCTCCCCGGATCATTATCTGGAAACTGGACGAACCGGCATACTGTTGTGATCTCGAGACTGAATTGGTGACCGAGAAGCCTTGGTACCATGAGGTGAAGAGATACCTGGAAGCTCAGGAATACCCTGAAGGTGCATCTGTCAATGATAAGAAGTTCCTGAGAAGGTTCGCAGCAAAGTTCTTCCTTAGCAACGGCATCCTGTACAAGCAAAATCATGATTCGACCTTACTGCGTTGTGTGGATAAGACAGAAGCAGAAAGGATCATGGAAGAGCTACATGAAGGGACCTTCAGAACACATTCCAGTGGACACACTATGGCAAAGAAGATCCTTCGGGCAGGGTATTTCTGGTCCACAATGGAAGCCGACTGTTACCAACACTCTCGGACATGCCATAAATGCCAGATATATGCAGACAAGGTGCATGTTCCTCCAGTTCCTCTGAATGTCTTGACAGCACCTTGGCCTTTTGCAATGTGGGGCATAGATATGATCAGTGAGATTAAACCTACGACATCCAATGGGCACCGCTTCATCCTGGTGGCAATCGATTACTTCACGAAGTGGGTTGAAGCAGCTTCCTACGCCACAGTAACCAAGAACGTTGTGGCATAGTTCATTCGGCATAATCTAATCTGTCGATACGGTGTCCCTGAAAGAATCATTACAGACAACGGTACCAATCTCAATAACAAGATGATCACTGAGCTCTGCGAGCAGTTTAAGATACAACACCACAACTCTTCTCCTTATCGGCCGAAGATGAATGGGGCTGTAGAAGCAGCGAATAAGAACATTAAGAAAATCGTGCAGAAGATGACAGTGACTTATAAAGATTGGCACGAGATGTTACCGTTCGCTCTACATGGGTACCGTACCTCAGCCAGGACGTCAACCGGGGCAACTCCTTTCTCCTTGGTCTATGGCATGGAGGCAGTCTTACCGATCGAAGTGCAGATACCCTCTCTCCGAATAATGAAGGATGCAGATCTGAGTTAAGATGATTGGATCCAGACACGACTTGATCAGCTAAACCTTATTGATGAAAAAAGACTTGCTGCTATCTGTCATGGTCAGACGTATCAAAAGCGGATGATCAGGGCATTTAACAAAAAGGTCAGACCACAAGAATATCAAGTTGGGGATCTGGTATTCAAGCGCATCATCCTTCCTCAGAGTGATCCAAGGGGCAAATAGACCCCTACGTACGATGGGCCATTTGTGGTTAAACATGTGTTCTCAGGAGGAGCCATGATTCTAACCAACATGGATGGTGACGACCTTCCTCACCCCGCCAATGCAGACATAGTAAAAAGATACTACGCATAAAAAAGGACCCGCTAGGTTGACATACCTAGGCAAAAATTAGGGCTTCCCGGCGAACCAAAAGGGTTCGGGCAAAATGAAGGGATGAAATGAAAAAGATCTGTACACCCGGCAAGTCGAAAACCTGAAAAGGCTGCTTGGGCAAAAATGGGTATCCCGGTGGACTGAAAACCCGAAAGGGCGCTCCAGGCAAAAGTTAGGGATAAAGCGTAATACTATGTCTCATTGGATCACTTTGCATCCAGAATCCGGTATCTACATCAAGTTCAGACGGCATTGATCAATCAGCTTCATCTTCGGTTAGGTCATCAAGTGATGAGACGCTCGAAGATATAAGGGCGATAGCAGAGTTGGAACCCAGTGGGATCATTCATTTCACACAGCTGTTTTATTCTCCTTTGTACAAATTGTATAAACTCTTTTGTTCGGCGGCGTTCTCTTACTAGGACGTCAGCCTCTTGTACATAAAACGCCTATTTTACAAGCAATTCAAAAATCAATATAAATCACTTTTCAGTTAAAATTACCAATTGTTTTTCCTTTGCTGTTTTGTTTTGCGAAGAACGTCCAAGGTTCAATTTGTGATATATGCATTTGACACTAATTGCTAAACTCATAAATATTTGCATACGAAACAAAGGATCAATTACAGGTAACAGTAGAAACAGGGGCAATAAAGAGTTGTCTAAGCAATCTAATTGTTCTGTCCTCCAAGGTATCAAGGTGGGTTTGGCTGAAGAACATAACCAGTACATCTTAATTCCCCAGAGAGTGAGTCAGCAAGTCAATGCACTCTCCCCAAGCAAAGCTATTATCAGCCTTAAGGAAGTTGGGTACCCCCGCAGACCTCAACATTCCCCAGCACGATATACAGATATTCTTAAACAAGCATCCCCGGCAGTCTTGACCTAAAGATTGTTCCCCGGCGGTATATCAACATTCAATGGAGTCACTTCCCCGATACAGTTCAAAACTTCCCCAGGAGAGTCCAATCCAGTTTCCCCAGGAAAGTTGGAATCTATCTCCCCAAGCAGTAAGCTTATCCCCAGTAGATTCTGGAAGCTTATCCCTCACAGAGCACGAACGCGTCTCCCGGCTGTATTCAAAGGTTATTTCCCTACCAGGATATAACTGGGTTATCCTCAGCCAAAAGCCACGGAAAGATCGTCCTCGGCGAAGTCTTCTTATCCTCAGCGAAGTCTATTAACACTTCCAACGTAACAACGGTATCCCCAGCGGAGTTACCATCCATATCTCAGCAAAACACCTCTCTCTCCCACAGAGTATTGCTCCCCAGCAAGATTGTTAGAGTACTTTTCTCCCCGCAGAGTAATCCATTCGTCAAGTTTATTCCCCAACGGAGTTATCTTCTCCTACCGGTTCATTCTTGCAACTATCATCCCCAGCAGAAGCAAAGATCTATTCTCCAACATCAGCCCAGGATGTGACTTCCCGGCGCCCGTCAAGGATTTACTTTCCTAGACAAAAACATATGTTCATAAACGTCACATTTCCATACATTATAGCATGCATATACGCATCATATCTTACAAATCTCATTTATGTTGAGAACATCATCGCTTGATTCATATCATGCATTGCATATGACTGACTCCTACCTTTCAGGAAAGATCCAGTTAAGTTCTCAGCTATATTTCAAAACTTTAGCCTGGTTCAGTTAAATCGACCCTAAGATTTTCCTGATTCTTATCCAGTCAAAGGCCTTCTCTGGTTCAGTCAGATCGACCCTAAGATCTCCCTGATTCTTATCCAGTTGAAGATATTCCAAGACCTTTCCTGGTTCAGTTAAATCGACCCTAAGATTTTCCTGATTCTTATCCAGTCAAAGGCCTTCTCTGGTTCAGTCAGATCGACCCTAAGATCTCCCTAATTCTTATCCCAGTAGAAGACATCCAAGATTCTCTCAGCGTTACTGTTGAGGTTGAAGTCGCCCCAGATTCTCTCAGCGTTACTGTTGAGGTTGAAGTCGCCTATGATTCTCTTAGCGTTACTGTTGAGGTTGAAGTCGCCCAAGATTCTCTCAGCGTTACTGTTGAGGTTGAAGTCGCCTATGATTCTCTCAGCGTTCCTGTTGAGGTAGTAATCATCCAAGGTTCTCTTAGCGTTCCTGTTGAGGTAGTAATCGTCCAAGGTTCTCTCACCGTCCCGTTGAGGTAGTAACCATCCCTGGTTCATTCATAACCTTTTGAAGCTCCAGACCCAGTCCCTGTAACCAGTCAGGGTACATCTACACAAAGAGTTTGAAGACTAGCTCCTGTAACAGGCCAGGTAATCATTTTCTTTTCAGGTATGCAAGTTCTCGCTAGGGAATCTCTTACGCGATCGACACCCAGATGGAATCTATCAGCCCATCCACCTTCCATCACCTCCCAACATGGCATCTATAAGCCCATCATCCTATCCATCAATCTCCAAATGGCATCTATAAGCCCATTCCCACCATCACACTACTATGTGAGCGCAAATTTCTAGGCACTCTAGTGTTCAATCATCTTCCACCTTCGGATTACGAAAGGCACGCCAGCCAATCTGCATCCTCAGGTTTAAGAAGATTGAACAGGGGCAACTGTTGTACCCCAAAATTTGCCCTCCCATATTCTTCAAGACTTGCAAAGAACATGCTTCAAAATCTCCCCAAGGGTTGCACAGTTCAAGGGCCTCCTAACAGTCAAAAACTAGGGTTTTGGTTCTGACAAAGAAATTGAAGTTTCCAAGGGTCCAAACAAGTCCCACATGCCTATAAACATTGTCAAGCATCCTCATGTCAAGTTTCAAGACTCACAGCACAAAATTGCACAGTCAAAAACCCTAATTGCTCAACAGTCAACTATAGGGGTAAAATGGTCATTTGACAGTCAAAAGTTCAAATTTTTGGTCAACATATTATTTTGAAGCCACAAACATCATTTGATCGATGCTTGATCATGATTCTCAATGCATGGCTCAAAAAGTCTCAAGATGCAAAAGTTGCCATATTTGGACAGTTGAAAAAGTCAACTGCAACTTGACCAAGGCATAACTTCCACATGGTTCATCAGAAAAATTCCATCCAAAGCTCATTTTGAAGAGAAAGACATTTACTACAACTCCTCTTCGCACTTCAAGTCCAAGAGATGCTCTCATAAAAAGTTATCAATTTCAACATTATAGGTCATTTTCAAAAGTCAACAAAAAGGCACTTTAAGTCAAAGACCATAACTTGAGATTGGTAAATCAAAATGACATGGGACCAAAGGCATGGGTTATAGGACTTCAAGGCCTTTCCAAAATGTCCAAGAACATGATCAAAGCTTAAAAATTGAGCAAGATATGCCTTGTGGAAGTTGGGAAATTTTTGGAAATTTTGAAAAGTCAACTTTGCTTCAAATGCCTCAAAATTGCTAATGGGCCACAAATTCTTCCAAGAATCATCATCCAAAAGCTATGGACGACCAATTGACCCAAAGGGGAGTTATTTTCTTATTTTTAATTAATTAATTGAATATTTAATCTATTTAATTCATTTAATCAAAATTAATTACAAGAAAAATACTAAAATAAGGTTTTCAAATCTTTTTGTGCAGTATAATCTCTCATCAAGGCCTAAGGATTTCGTGCATGCCCAAAGAAGAAAGATTCCATGCAAATTGGCTAGGTTTCATGATGAAAAGATTGAAAAAGATTTCATTAAAAATCAAATATTTGATTCATCAAAACATTGATTTCTTGGCTTGAATTTTCACCCTAAAACATTCCCATACATAAACAGAATGCAACCCTAATGCCAAGAACCTGGAAGCTGCGCCTCAGACCATAGACACACTTTTCATTTTTGGTCAAAAAACTCAAAACTGTTTTCCTAGTTTCAGGGTGTTTCAAAGCAAAACAACTATTCCATTGCACTCCTGACACTTCCAGGAATCTTCTCCAATCAAATTCAGACCTCTGCACGCAAAGAACTGGTAGAACCATGTTGCATATTTCATGAAAATATTCATAATCGTATCTTGAATTCCATGCATTTTTCATGTGTTTTTGATGTTGATTTATACTAACGTGCATCTCCTGAAGCTAATGACATAACTTAATTGAGTTGTGAGGCCCTGTATCAAAAAACGCCATGGAAGATGCTTAGGGTTTCAGAGTTCTAATTTTGGGGCTTTGCACATAGGGTAAAATCAGACCTTCAAACCAACACCAATGGATTCGTGATATCCCAACGATGATAACTCACACCTCGTGCTCAATTTATGAGCAACCATACGCTAATCGCCAATTTTTGAATGTTGAAGTTTGTGGGGGTTTAAAACCCCCGCTATCCTTTCTCTTTTTTTTCAGGTCAAAATGAAGAAGTGGAGAAGAAGATGAGTTGTAAGCGTGTGATTGGCTTATTTGAAATTCAGCGCGTTTTTTATTTGATTCCAGCATAATGTTTATTTGTTACATATATTAATTCCATCCTATTATACTAACGAATACGCGTGCACAGCTCAGTTGGTGGAAAGTGGTGTTGGCAAGCCTTGGGACCTGGGTTCGAATCCCAGGTCCCCCTATTTCTCTATGTTTTTCATATTTCCATGTTCAGGTGATTAACGTGTCCAGAATTCTACCATGCACCCAGCGCTGGAGCTTGCCACGCGCCCCATAAGATCAATCCAGTGGTCAGAAGCTGCAGACCACCATGTGCATAGGTCAACGCCTTCATACACAAGCCAGGAAAGTCCACGCGGGCTAGCGTTTAATGGGCCAAACTGCTGGCAATTTACCTCCAAAAGGGCCAACAAACCCCCCAATGTTTGCATTTTTCTCTCTTTTTATTTTTTCTCTTATTTATTTTAATTACATCATTTGTTTTATTTTAATTCTTTAAATTAATTTTTCTTTAATATAAAAATACCAAAAAATCAGAAAGTCAAAAAAATAAAAATATATTTTATTATTTAATTCACTAATGTTTTTATTTTGTAAATAAATGTAATAATTAATTTAGTTCTAATTCTAGGTTTTAATTTTAATATTTTTTGTAATAAACTAAAAAAGGTAGAAATTAGGGTTTTAAGCTTTTATTCTTTTTTTCCTTTTTCACCATATTTAATAATTAATTATTTTTTGTAAATAAATTTGCCATTAAATAATTAGGTTAAAACTAGGTTAAACTTAAACATTTTTTTAATAAATTAAAAACAATTTAGAATTAGGGTTAATTAACTTTTTTAATTCCAATTTAATTTTCTCATTAAACTCCATAAATACAAAAACTCCAAAAAAATTCTTTCTTTTTATTTAAACTTAATTAATTTATTAATTTCAATTCAATTTCTTTAAAAGGGTCCAACGCCCTCGCTTTCAATTATAATTCCGTTTCGCGCGCTTATTTTGTTTCTTTTTTTTTTATAAATTTCATGTAATTACTCCAAAGCCTTGTAATAGATTAATTAGGGTATTTATTTTCCGCATTTTTATTTTATTTCAAATCGGGTCTTGGATTAATTTGGTGATGTAAACCCGCGCCTTTGTAATAGCGTAGGACTTTTAATTCCGCATCTTTTAAACTGTTAATAACTTGCATGAAAGAATGAATGCCAAAAATAAAAACAAAGCGTAGATCACAAATGCATGAACAAGATAAACATAATCGAAAACGACACACAAATCACACACCACCCCTAGGGTACGTCTCACTGTTGCCTTGCCCCTCGAAAGGTGGTCGTCGAGTAGAGGATGTTTTAGTAAGTCCTCATGTCCATGAACATGGCATGAGGGTAGCTTCTAAGGTGTCTTCCTATTGCTCCGGTGATCACCATGTCCCGAACCCTCGAATTAACCCGAATACCTCCAACGGTGGTGCTACCTACCTCTCAATGGTGGGATGGCACTACTTTAAGGACATTTACACAGACTAATTCCTTAGGGTAGGTAGATGACTCGTAGATACTTGCTCTAATTCAAAACAAATCAAAAACTTCTTTTCACACCGACACTTTGCAAAAAGCTTTCAAAAACAACTTTTCAAATACTCTTGAGGACTGATACAAGAGTCGAACTGAAATTTTCCAAGAAACTTTTTCAAACCCACTCTGAAAAGCAAACAAACATTTTTGAAAACACAATGAGCAAGTATCTAAGAGCCCATGGATAACCATGGATAGAAAGGGTTCTAACACCTTCCCTTTCTATAAATCTACCTCCCGAACCGAGAAACTATCTCATAAGGAATTTTGCTGTGCTTTTGTCCTGTCCATGTTGGAGAAAATAAAGACGGTGGCGAATCTTGCTTACCGCGACATTTTGCGAACCAGCGTTAAACAGTCAGTTCCAGATCCACCGATCACACATTCTAAATATCAACCATGAATACCTGTTTGATCATGAGAGTTACCCTAATTACCAACACGTCCTAGGATCAATCTAGTCGATCCTGCGAGTTACCAGAGAAATTGAATAACAGTCAGTAAGTTTATTCGATAGTTTGGAGGACTAGCGGTTGTTTACCAGAAATCACTGTAAACAAATTGGCACACCCGGTGGGACACATCGTTGGACATTACGGAATTTAGAACAGAAATAAAGATTGTTGAGACGTAACCATTATAAAAATACCTTCTGAGTGATAAGTTTGCTGTTTTATGAACCTAAGAAGTGGTAAAATAACCAACATCAACCAACCCTTATCCAGAAGAAAACGTTTGAACAAGATGTCTAATTCTGACAATCAACAAGGGGAATAAAATGCCCCACATACAACAGGCACTAATGTGTCCGCTTCGATGGGAACGTCTAATGTGATCCCTTCGAATACACAATCTGTTGCATCTTCTACCAGTAATATAGCCACTAATTGATTAAGTGGCATATCAACTAATAGTTCGATCTTAGGAAATACTGGAACCATTGGTTATCCTGGGGGATTCGTTCCACCATCAGGGACACAAACCCATTTCGCCACCCCACTAACTAGACCACCCAGTTTCGATGGTAATAGAACCAGAAATTCCTCTTATGGAATGCCAACATCTTTTATGGCAGGTTTACACAATTCCACATCGAATTCATCACCACAATTAGGGTCTGGGTCTGGCGCGAATCAGTTTATGACAAATAACCAAGGGTCAGTGGGTTATAGCGCAATGCCTATTTTAACCACAGAAAACCAGTTGGCTTTTAGGCAATTGATGGATGACAGTAACCATAATATGATAGGGGTGTTAGCACAAACTATGCAGGAAATATTTGCCCCAATAGTACAAAATGTGACTAAAAAACAAAGAAAACGCAGATAACATGAGTCGAATAGCAGATTTCTTTGCTCCCCCAGAGAGGCGTAGGCAGAATCAGGCGGGAGTTCGAGCAAACATACCTATTATGGAACAAGTTGCTAACGACCCAACCTATAGACCACCTAGAGAAGAAGTTAACTTGGGGGCAAGGGCACAAAGGCTAGAAGCCCCAATGATCCCAGGCCCACAAAGAGAAATTATGGAACCAGGGGCAAGGGTCGAAAGGCTGGAAGCCCCAGAGTTTCGAGAAGAACAACCTAGGGGGGTTGTCATGGTGGGTCGAAATCAAGATGCTGATGCAGTCGTTCATAGAGTTCGAAACGATAACATCTTGGCAGAAAACAATTTAACCACCATGATAGAGAGAGTCATGGCCCAGAATGGCCTCAACACAGGAATTAGAAGGCCAAATTATGCTTCCCCTATATTAGATTACATAATGCATACTAATTTACCAAGGGGATATAAAGTCCCTAAGTTTACAAAGTTCGCTGGGGATACCAATGAGTCAACATTCGAACATATAGCCAGATATCTAACCGAAGCGGGAGATATAGCCAATAATGAAGACCTCAGGATCAAATATTTCCCAAGTTCCCTGACTAAAAACGCCTTCACATGGTTCACCACTTTGCCTCCTGGGTCCATTGATACTTGGGCTCTTTTGGAGAGATTATTCCATGAACAGTTTTACATGGGACAGTCAAAAATAAGCTTGAAGGAATTAGCCAGTGTCAAGAGAAAGTTCACTGAACCCATAGATGATTATCTGAATAGATTCAGGCTTTTGAAATCCAGATGTTACACAGTGGTGCCTGAACATGAGTTAGTCGAAATGGCCGCTGGTGGCTTGGATTACTCTATTCGAAAGAAACTAGACACTCAATATTTGAGGGACATGGCTCAGTTAGCCGACAGGTCGAAAGGCTAAAAGCCGAAAAGGCCAGAGTCTTTAAAAATAAAAAGAAGGAAAGGATCTCCTATGTTGGAACTGAGGAAGCAGAAGAGTATCCTGAATTCGAATTCGAAGAGGTCGAAATCAACCTCGCTGAATTAAAACAGGCACCACCTTACTCCTGCAAATTATTAGTTCCCACAAAAGGGAAAGAGATTGTTGAAAATGAGAAAAGTGACAAATTCCCAAAGAAGGTTTATACCTTCGATGTCACTAAATTTGACGAGATTTTTGATTTACTTGTCAAAGATGGCCAACTCATTGTGCCATCAAATGTAAAAATACCTCCTTTAGATCAAAGAAAGAAAAGAGGATTTTGCAAATATCATAGTTTCCTAGGCCACAAAACCTCACAGTGTTTTCTTTTCAGGGACCTAACTCAGAATGCAATTAAAGATGGCAGACTGAAGTTTGCTGATAAAGCAAAAATGAAAGTGGACGAAGATCCCTTGGACGTCGCAGACACCAATTACTCTGAGCTTGCATGCATTGGAGAGATTAACATGGTGGAAGCTGACCAAAGTGATGCCCCAATAGGAGAGAAAGGTACTGAAAACGAAAGCTGGGTGATAGTCGAAGTCGATAAGGAGGTCACTGAAGACGTCCAGAAGCAACCAGAGTCTTCGATTGAAGCAGCACCTTTAGCTGTTGCAAAAGAAATCCAAGCTACTGAAGGCCAGGAAAATCAAAACCAAGAGTTGACACAGGTCACTGAAGGCCTGAGGCTGGAATTGGAGAAAGTCCAAATCACGAAGCCAACTTCCCCTCAGAAAGAAATATGGGACACTTTAGGGGAACCCAGTGGAAAATTTGACTATTTGGTCAAATATTCTGCCCCAGAGAGTTCGAAGGTCCACATTGAAGATATAAAACCCACAGGATGGGGAGATGATGAAGCTAAAGGGGAGGATGTTGAGGTAAACATGGTGGATATGGAGAGACCTCGCTCTGAGATGGAGGAGGTAGAAAGATACTTAGAAAAAGAGAAGTATAAAATGGAGGATAATCATGCTGGAGATACTAGTCTCAAGGATTACCTCATGACGTGCCACAAGGGAGATACATGAATGATACTATGCCCTAGGTGCAGCATCCTCTGCAATCAGAGAATTGCTGTGAACTTCGAAAGGGTACAGAGGGCTCGAACTGGCAACAATTGGCGCCAGGATAACCAGCTATTCAGGTGTTATCCTAAGGCTGGAGAAAGTTTGCTGGAATTTGTGTTTCGCTGCTACAAAGGGGAAACCAAGTGCTTGATATGCCCAAGGTGTTCTGCTGTGTATGATCAAAGCATGGCCAGAGCCTTCGAAACAATTCCCTTCGCCCCTTGCTGGAACCATCAAGAAACTGTTCAGATGGGCCCACGTTTCGATAGCAAATACAAACAACGGAGGCCTGATAGTCCTCATCCCAAGGGTGCTCGAAGAGTGACGTTCAAACTCCCTGCTGAAGTGCCAACCGACAGATGGCTGCAAGTCAGAAATGACAAAGGCAAAGACAGATGGAGAAACACCGAACGAAATGCACGCCATGCTATGACATACAGAAGGCAATTCAACATAGAAAAGAGGGAAGAGGTAAGATTAGAGAAATACAAAGGAAGGAACCCCATGTCGAGATCCCAGTGGCGAAGGCAACAGAGGATTCGAAAGGCTGAAAGGGAAGCTGTGGCAAATAAAGGGGCAACTTCAACAAATAACCAAGGTGAATCTAGCACCAACAAACCCACACCAAAAAATCAAACTGAAGACAAACCCCCAGTTAATAGGAGGCTTTTCTCTGAAGTACAACTAGATGAACCAAAGGAATACACTCCAGGCCCAGAAGAAGACGAAGATATGATAACAGATAACTTCGAATCAGAGGGGGAGTCTTCATTCAACCTAAACTGCAACGTGGTATCTGTGCTTCCCTGTGAATTTTGACAGGAAACTGAAATTGATGAATATGAGGAAGAAGATACCATAGACTTGATGAAGCATAGGCCTGTGTGCTACTATGTGATGGACAATGGGGCTATCGAGGAGCAAAATGCGTTCTTTGAACGTCCAGAACCAGCTATGAAGAACCATCTTAAGCCACTATTTATTCGGGCAAAAGTTGGTGCCCATGGCGTGTGTTGTACCCCAAAATTTGCCCTCCCATATTCTTCAAAATTTGCCAAATCAAAGCCTCAAAATCTCCCCAAAGGTTGCACAATTCAAGGGCCTCCTAAACAGTCAAAATTAGGGTTTTGGTTCTGACAAAGAAAATGAAGTTTCCAAGGGTCCAATCAAGTCCCACATGCCTACAAAATATGGTCAAGTATCCTCATACCAAGTTTCAAGACTTTCAGCACAAAATTGCACAGTCAAAAACCCTAATTGCACTACAGTCAACTGTAGGGACAAAATGGTCATTTGGCAGTCAAAAGTTCAAATTTTTGGTCAACATCTCATTTTGAAGCCACAAACATCATTTGATCAATGCTTGATCATGATTCTCAAAGCTTGGCTCAAAAATCATCAAGATGCAAAAGTTTCCATATTTGGACAGTTGAAAAAGTCAACTGTAAATTGACCAGGGCATAACTTCCACATGGATTATCAGAAAAATTCCATCCAAAGCTCATTTTGAAGAGAAAGACATTTCCTACAACTCCTCTTCACACTTCAAGTCCAAGAAATGCTCTCACAAAAAGTTATCAATTTCAACATTATAGGTCATTTTCAAAAGTCAACAAAAAGGGACTTTAAGTCAAATGCCATAACTTGAGATTGGTAAATCAAAATGACATGGGACCAAAGGAATTGGTTAGAGGACTCAAAGAGCTTTCCAAAATGTCCAAGAACATGAGCAAAGCTTAAAAATTGAGCAAGTTATGCCTTGTGGAAGTTGGGAAAGTTTTGGATATTTTGAAAAGTCAACATTGATTCAAATGACCTAAAATTGCTAATGGGCCTCTTTTTCTTCCACAATTCATCATCCAAGACATGTGCACGACCATTTGGCCCAAAGGGAAGTTTTTTATCATTTTTATTTATTTATTTGGATTTTTTATTATCAATAATTCATTTAATTAAATAAAATACATGAAAAATACCAAACTTAATGTTTTGAATCTTTTTGTACATAGGATAGGATCAATATTTCGTGTACAATCAAATATGGAAGGAATTATGGTGATTGGATATGATTGAAGCCAAAATAGCATGAAAAAGATTTGGAAAATCATGGCATAAAAATCAAATATTGAATCCTTCAATTCATGGATTTTTTGATCAAATTCTTTGACCTAATCCTTCCATACATAAGTACAAAGCAAACCCTCGTGCCCAAGGACTCAAAGCTGCGCAGAAGAGCCATAAGAAAACTTGCATTTTTCAAGAAAAACTCCAATACTGAAAACAGGGATACAAAGCATTTGAAGGAAAAATAATCAGTCCATTGCCTTCCTAAGACATCAGGGAAACCTCCTGGATAATTATCCAACCCTCTAACGCCTTGAATCGGTATACAGAGATCACACTTTTTCATATTTTTCTTATAATCGTATTTCAAATTCCCAGCATTCTCATTGCATTTTATTCATGGATTTGTACTAATGAGACCTTTCTGAAGCTAACAATGTGGTTTGATTGAAGTTTTGGGCATCATACGCGAATCTACCATTGTTGTTTTTTAGGGTTCTTCAACTTTCAAATTAGGGTTTTTTGAATACAGTAAAATTGGAACGTCACAATGCCATAAACGAAACCAGCGTGCTTGGACGAAAAGAATAGGACCCTCGCGCCTAATTTATATGGCCGGACGGCCTATTCGCTATTTCATAAAATTGCATGTTTTGGGGGGGTTCAAAACCCCCGCTAACCACTTTCTATTTTCAGGGAATAAACAAGCCAAGGAAGAAGAAGGGTACGTGGCCAGTATTGATTGGAATATTCAAATTCTCGCGCGAAAAAGAAGCATTAACGTTTGTTTATTTTATTATGTTTATTGATTGCATAATGTACAAAGAAGTAAAGCAGCTCCACTGGCAGGCATAAGCATTGGTAAACCACAAGACCTGGGTTCGAGCCCCAGGTCCCTCACCCTTTCCATGATTTTTTTTCTATTAACGCTTCTATGCAGTTTCAACATTAAGGAGCACCATGCGTCCACAAAATCAAGCCATCCACGTGCCTACTGGAAAGGATCAAAGGGTCATAACTGAAAGATCATGGTAAACCTCAGTCAACGCCCATACATGCTAATAGGAAAGTCAATCAGGCCAGAACGTATTGGGCCTAAAATTACTGGACTTCACCTCATATTTGGGGACAGCACCCCCCAGAGTTTGTTTCTTTTACTCTTTTTATATTTTTCTTTTCTTTATTTTAATTAACTTTTTTTAATTCTTTATAATTAATTATTTTCACAATAATATAAAAAACACAAAAATCAGAAAGGACAAAATTAAAATATATTTATTTAATTAATATTTTTTGTAAATAAAATTCATTAATTAACTTAGTTTTTAATTTAGGACTTAATCTTAACATTTTTCAATAAACTTAAAATTTGGTAGAATTAGGGTTTGTAATAATTTTTATCCTTTTTTCTTTTCTTTCATAATAATTAATTATTAAAATATTATTTATTTTTATAAATTAAAATTGCATGTAAATAATTAGGTTACTTTAGGTTTAATTTTAATACTTTCTTAATAAATTAAAAAACAATTAGAATTAGGGTTAGTATTTGAATTTCAATTAATCTTTTTCATTAAAATCATAAAATACAAAAATACCAAAAATAATTTCTTTTTCTTTAATTTAATTAATTTGCTAATAATTTAATTTCATTAAAAAGGGTCCAACGCCCTCGTTTCTAATTTTAATTTAATTCGCGTATTTATTTCTTTTTCTTTTAATATTTATGTACCTCTCCCAAAGCCGTGTAAATTTAATCTTTCGCACTTTACTTTCTTTATTTTCTGTCAAATCGGGTCCTGGAAAATTTGGCGATGTGGACCCGCGCCTTTTGTAATAGTTTAGAACTTTACATTTCGCGCAATTTTTTAACTGTTAAATAAATGCATGCAAGAATGAATGACAATAAATAAAACAAACGCGTAGCTCACTCATAACATGACAAGATAAAATAAATGAACATGACACACAAATCACACACCACCCCTAGGGTACGCCTCACTGTTGCCTTGCCTTTCGAAAGGTGATCGTCGAGTAGAGGATGTCTTAGTAAGTCCTCATGATCCAGGAACCTGGCATGAGGGTAGCTTCTAAGGTATCTTCCCATTGCTCTGGTGATCACCATGTCCCGAACCTCGAATTGACCCGAACACCTCCAACGGTGGTGCTACCTATCTCTCAATGGTGGGATGGCACTACTTTAAAGGACATTTACACAGACAAATTCCTTAGGGTAGGTAGAAGACTCTAGATACTTGCTCTAATTTCAAAACAAATTCAAAAATACTTTTCACACCGACACCTTTTCAAAAAGCTTTCGAAAGCAATTTTTCAAACACTCTTGAGGACCGATACAAGAGTCGAACTGAAATTTTCAAAGAGACTTTTTAAAACCCACAACTGAAAAGCAAACAAACCATTTTTGAAAACACAAGTGAGCAACTATCTAAGAGCCCATGGATAACCATGGATAGAAAGGGTGCTAAAACCTTCCCTTTCTATAACCTACCTCCCGAACCGAGAGCAATCTCTATAAGGAATTTTTCTGTGCTTTTGTCCTTTCCATTTGGAGAAAATAAAAGACGGTAGCGACTCTTGCTTACCGCGACATTCCGCGAACCAGCGTTAAACAGTCAGTTCCAGATCCACCGATCACAACGTGAATAAGGTTTTAGTAGATGGGGGTGCTGCAGTCAATTTGATACTCCACTTCATGCTGAAAAGGTTAGAAATACGCGAAGGAGACATCAAGCCCCACAATATGGTTCTATCCAATTATGAAGGGAAAGTGGGTAAAACACTGGGAGTGGTTCAGTTGGACTTGACAATAGGCTCAAGCTGTAGGCCCACCATGTTCATGGTGATCAAAGCCAAGGCCAACTACAACTTGTTGTTGGGAAGGGAGTGGATCCATGGCGTAGGGGCAGTTCCTTCGTCAATGCACCAGCGATTAGTTCTATGGAGAGAAGATGGGATCGTGGAAAACATTGAAGCAGACCAGAGTTACTTCATGTCAACAGTCAATTTAGTTGACAAGAGGGATTATGACAAACATTTGGCAAAGATTGCTCCGTGTGTCCCAAATGATGAAATCAACGAAACCAGAAACGCCCACTACTATATGACCCTTCGCCATGATGGCCTATACTGGGATATAAGAATAATCAGTGAAGACGAGGGAGTCGAAAGTACTATACAAAGATGGCCAGCAGGCTGGGACTTCGACAACCTTATCCATGACTGAGTCCTCCTTTTTTGAAAGGATTTCGGCCTATATGGCTGAGAACGAATCAAAGGCGGCCTTAGAGGCTGAAATAAATAAATTAGCTGTGAAGATGAACGAAATAAGTGGGGATGGCTCGAAATGCTCACCCTTTAAAGAACTTGAGATAGATCAAAGGCTGGACGCCATCTATGATAAAGAACCCTTAGGCTTCGAAAGGGACCCCATAGACTCAGGTGCCAAAATGTTGGCACAGGATCCACTCGAAGAAGTGAACTTAGGGGATGAAAACACGAAAAGAATAACCTACATAAGTGCAAAACTTAGCCCAGGCCTCAAGTAGGAAGTGATCGAAGTCCTCAAGAAAAACAAAGATTGCTTCGCATGGGATTATGACGAAATTCCTGGTTTAAAGAGGGAGTTAGTCGAACACAGACTGCCAATCAAAGATGGTAAGAAGCCCATCAAACAAACTCCTAGAAGATTCGCACCAGCGGTTCTCACAAAGATTAAAGCTGAGATCGAAAGGTTGCTGCGTTGCAGATTCATCAGAACCACAAGGTATGTCGAATGGTTAGCAAATATAGTACCTGTTATTAAGAAAAATGGTTCTTTAAGAATTTGCATAGATTTTAGGGATTTAAACACTGCAACCCCTAAGGATGAGTACTCCATGCCTGTGGCAGAAATGCTAGTAGACTCTGCTGCAGGGTTCGAATACTTGAGTATGTTAGATGGATACTCTGGGTATAATCAGATTTTTATTGCTGAAGAAGATGTTGCCAAGACAGCATTTCGTTGCCCAGGAGCCTTAGGCACTTACGAATGGGTGGTGATGCCTTTTGGTTTAAAGAACGCTGGGGCAACTTATCAAAGGGCAATGAATTCGATTTTTCATGATTTCATTGAGACCTTTATGCAGGTGTATATTGATGATATAGTCATCAAATCTATATCTGCAGAAACACATTTGCATCATTTGAGCCAATCATTCGAACGAATGAGAAAACATGGCTTAAAGATGAATCCCCTTAAATGTGCATTTTTTGTGCAGGCTAGAGATTTCCTTAGTTTTGTGGTTCACAAGAAAGGGATTGAGATCAACCAGAACCAAAACCAAAGCCATAATGGAGACGAAAGCACCTACGTCAAAAAGGGAGCTGCAATCTCTGCTAGGGAAGATTAACTTCCTCAGAAGGTTCATTTCGAATCTGAGTGGAAGAACCCAAGCTTTCTCTCCGTTGCTTCGTCTAAAGCAAGGACAAGCCTTCGAATGGAACGAAGCCCATCAGGAGGCATTTGACAGGATAAAAAGATACCTCTCTCAGCCTCCTATCTTGTCTCCACCTTCATGGGGGAAGCCCATGAGACTGTACATATCTGCCTCTGAAGTTAGTATAGGTAATATGTTAGCACAAGAAGATAGCAATGGTATCGAAAGAGCCATATACTATTTAAGTAGAGTATTGAATGATGCAGAGACCAGATATAGCAATTTAGAAAAGCTATGTCTCTGTTTGTATTTTTCTTGTATGAAACTCAAGTATTATATAAAGCCTGTTGATGTTTATGTTTCATCTCATTTCGATGTCATTAAACACATGCTTTCAAAACCAATAATGCATAGCAGAGTTGGTAAATGGGCTTTAGCCTTAACAGAATATTCTTTGACTTTCATGCCTTTAAAATCTGTGAAAGGCCAAGTGATTTCTGATTTCATTGTGGACCATTCATTGGTTGAGCAGACTGTCATGAGTTACGTCGAAATGCAACCATGGAAATTATACTTTGATGGTTCAACCCACAGGAATGGAAGTGGTGTTGGAGTCCTTCTAATTTCTCCTGAAGGAATTCCAACAAAATTCAAGTATAAATTAGATGGTCCTCGTTGCTCGAACAACGAAGCTGAGTATGAAGCGCTCATTGTTGGACTTGAAGCTTTGTTGGAATTGGGGGCAACGAGAGTCGAAATTAAAGGAGACTCAGAATTAGTGGTCAAGCAAATAATAAAGGAGTATAAATGCATAAAGGAAAACCTGATGATATATTTCGTCATAGTCAACAGGCTACTTAGGAAATTTGAATACATGGATATTCAACATATACCAAGAATAGAGAACCAAGAAGCAAATGACTTAGCACAATTGGCTTCAGGTTATAAAGTTTCTGCCAGAAACTTTGAAGATTTAGTTGAATTAAGGGGTAGAGTTATGGCTACTAGATTCACACCATCAGACCTAGAAAGTATGAAATTGGGTTATGCTGAGAAACAAGGATTCGAAATATTAGCCATAAACAATTTATCAGATGCAGATTGGCGAAGTCCACTGGTGAGTTATTTAACAAACCCAACTCTGAATGTTGATAGGAAGATAAAATATAGAGCATTGTCATACGTCCTCATGGGAAACGAATTGTTCAAAAAGACCCAAGAGGGCGTATTATTGAAGTGCCTAGGAGAAAGTGAGGCATACTTAACATTGTCAGAAGTCCACAATGGGGCATGTGGGGCACATCAAGCAGGTCATAAAATGAAATGGCTGTTATTTCGATATGGCATGTATTGGCTTAGCATGCTCAAAGATTGTATAGACTTTGCTAAAGGATGTGAGGAATGTCAGAAACATGCAGGGATTCAACATGCCCCTGCAAGTGAGTTGCATTCAATCATCAAACCATGGCCATTTAGAGGATGGGCATTGGATTAAATAGGAGAAATAAATCCCACTTCGTCTAAAGGACAGAAATATATCTTGGTAGGAATAGATTATTTTACCAAGTGGATCGAAGCCATACCATTAATAGTTGCTGATCAAGAGGCTATTATTGAGTTTATACATAAACACATTATCTATAGGTTCGGATTGCCAGAGAGCATAACCACAGACTAAGGCTCTGTGTTTACTGGTAGAAAGATGCAAGAATTTTCCCAAGAAATGGGGTTTAGATTACTAACATCAACGCCATATTATGCTCAAGCAAATGGTCAAGTCGAAGCAGCCAATAAAGTGATAATAGGATTAATTAAGAAACATATTGGTAAAAAACCAAGGAACTGGCACAAAACTTTGGACCAAATACTATGGGCCTGTAGAACATCTCCTAAGGAAGCTACTAACACTACGCCTTTCCAACTCACATTTGGTCATGATGCAGTGCTGCCAGTAGAAATTCATCTACAATCAGTTCAAATTCAAAGACAAAACGAAATTCCAGCTGCACTATATTGGGAGATGATGATGAATGAATTAGTTGAGTTGGACGAAGTTAGATTACATGCATTGGAAATCTTGATGAGACAAAAAGAAAGAGTGGTCAGGACATATAATAAAAGGGTGAAAAGAAAAGCATTCATTATTAATGACTTAGTCTGGAAAGTCATATTGCCCATGGACAAGAAAAATAAAACATTAGGTAAATGGTCACCTCATTGGGAAGGGCCTTTTCGAATACTAAAGGTATTTTCAAACAATGCATATGAAATCGAAGAGCTGATGGATGATAAACGTATCCTAAAGGTTAATGGGAAGTATTTAAAGAAATATAAGCCACGTCTGCAGGAGATTCGAATAGTAACAACGTAATCAAAATATCATAAAAATGCCAAAATGGCAATATGGGATGCCAAAATGGCGTTGTTCGAATATTACATATAAAAAACCAAATGTTAATCAAATGAACACTGTGATTTAGAAATAGGAATTATTCTTCAATCTGTTGAAGGTACTTCGAAAAGAATCAAGTCTCTGTTGGGCAAAACGCCTGGCTCCCTCCAAGGTTGCCACTTCTCCCTTGAGTTGTTCTGCAGTTTCCATTTCTGCAAGCCCCTGGTTGAGAAGCTCTTCGAATTGGTTACCAGCAGTGTTGGTTTCGTAGGTTAATTGTTGTTCTCTAGCCTCTTTAACCTTCTGTTGAAGTTCCTGAATTTGCCTTTCCCAGAGAAGGATGGACTCAGCTCGAGCCTCATAATCAGTTTTTGCTTGCTTTAGATGCATGGCTTGATCCTCAGCTTTTTGAGAGAGTTTCGAAGCTTGTTCATAAGCAGCATTCATTGCAGTGCGTTTTTCTTGAACCTTTCTGGCAGCAAATTCATCTTAGAGAAGGTACCCAGTCACGTTGTCCAGCAAAGATTGAAGATCGAACAAGATAGTACTAACTGGCAAGGAGCAGGTAGCAAGGTTGACTTTTGTAAGCAACTCCTTCATAGTGTAGCAAGCAGTGCTATCCTGTTTGAGCACTTCGAATATATCCACATCAAGAATTGTTCTCCTGATCCTATTAAGAAGTATAATTCTTTCATCTGTGGGCAGAGGATGGCTAGTCGAACTTGTGCCAGCCCTAGCAGGTGGAATATCCCTTTGAGCCAGCTTCGCCTTCATGTACCCAATAGGGTCATTTCGTCTCAGGAGTGCAAGCTCCTCTTCAGTCATTCGAGACAAAGACGGTTGAGGGAGTTCCACACGCAGGGGAGTCACGTCCATTTCGACTTCCATGGGTTTATTGGTTGTGTCACCATCCCCTTCATTCGTTTCGTGCTCATTACCTTCTTCATCGTCATCCAAATCCACCACTTCGATGTCCTCGTTTTCGCTGCTATTTGCATTGGACTCTGTCCCAGCAGTCGAACCATCGTTGGCATCCTCCTCCTCAGACCCTTCTTCTGCAGATTCTTCGTTTCTTTGACCAGAATCAGCTTTATCTCCTTCAGCGTGAGTGTCATTTGGGTCCTCTTGAAGGGTTTCAAGAGGGGACATTTGGAGAGAAGTTCTTTGTAAAGCCTCTGCAGATTCATGAAGTGTTGCTTCATTTGTCTCTTTTAGAGGAGGAGAAGTACTCTGATCATCTTGCTACTCAGAAGCCCCCATCCAGAACCGCCATATTGGAGGAACCTTTGTTCTGTACAAGGTTGCTGGAGTCTCCTTGAGGAGAGGAGTTGATCAGAGCAGCAACTTTTGATGGTGAAGTCGAAGTGGTAAAAGCTGGATTAAAATATCCTGCAAGAAGCCAAAGAATATTAAAAGCATGCACCAAGGTAATGAGAAATTATTTTTTCAAAGGTTTAAAGTTCAATTTACCTGTGGACTCTCGGAAGAGAGGTTGCTAGCTATGCGTTCCAACATTACGTTGGAGGTCGAAGATGGAATTTTGGATTTAGGTGAGGGAGCAGAATCCCTGGAATCGAGTCCAGAGACACTAGTTGGTACAGCACTTTTGGGAATTCCCTTCTTCTGCTTCTTCTTCGAAGCAGCTGGTAAATTCCCTCCAGCCTTGGGGTCTTCCCCAGTAGTGTTTGATTTTCGCTTTTTTGGAGTGGTAGGCGGAAGTTTGTTGGTCTGAAAAGATTTAAAACAAAGAGTTAGATGCAAATCATGAAACATTAGTGAATTCGAAACATCAAGGCTAGGTGATTACCTGTGGAGTTGGAGCACTGGATATTACTGGTGTCGTTGTTGTTGTTGTTGCAGCAATTGTTGTTGGTTCGGATGGACTCACATTGTCAATGGTTTCGATAGAGGCTTGAGAGGCGCTCCCTTCTTTCGACTTTGAAGCAGCAGTCTTTATCCTGATGGCTGAAAATCGAAACAATTAAGGCAAAAGTTAAAGATATAGAAAATGAGAAACGTTTGGGATTTTCCCAAGCATTCGCACCGGTGCCTTGATCAGATTTAATCGACATGGCAGAAAGGTCATAGCGAAGATGTCCTGGGAAATCGTGGAGCCAGTGTCGAGCCCATGTCACAGTCTCAGATGGCTTTGGTTTCTTTTTTGAAGATGTTTGAACATTTCTTTGCAAGTGAACCACCAAGGGTATGGAGGAAACCAAGCCAGAGCCAGTTCTGAGGTAGGTAATCTAGGAAATTTAGGTGGATGCATTTCGAATGCCAACCTATACCTATCCTCATGTGACAACCCTGAAGGAAGTTTTAACTTAGAAACTTTTTCTTTGAATTTTTCCTTCAAGGTCTCAGCCGCTTGATGCACCGTGGATTCCAAGTGTGTGGGATCATAAGTAGTTTCGAAATAATTTTGAAAAGCTTTAATCTCTTTGGCATGAGTAAACATACCTTTCTTGGATGGTACCTGCACATCGAATGCATCAGTTAGTTTCTGCTGAATAGTAAGAGTATCGAACATATAAGTCTGATAGAACTTTGTCCACCATTCTAGAAACCCCTTTGCTGTAAGGTGTGTAGGTTCGAAAGTTATTAGCTCAAACTGGGCGAAGCCTTGGTATTGTTCCTGCTGTAGTTTGGCTTCTCGTGCCTTGAAGGTTCGCCCAGATGTGATGGCACTTTCCGTTTGAAATAGGGGTTCAGGAATTAGTTGGCATAAGCCAAACTGTCTCGAAACAAAGTTGGGCTGATAAGCGAAAAGGAAAATCTGATTCTTGGCAGGAGTTATTCTTGAAGAGATTAGTCTGGGTAGCAAAAAGGCTCTCCATACATCTTGAATCTCTTTGCCTTTGACAGCTTCTGAGAGAGCCATGGTGAACCATGAAGGTCCATGAGCCCTTGAAGCAAAAGGCGCCATGGTCTCTTCGAACTTATGCCTCTTGGAGAATATCATGATGTATTTTGAGAATAGGACTTTGAAGTCATCCTTATCATCGTTTGGGGTTAGTCTTCGCAGCCTAGTGCCTTCGACGATTCTATCCGTTATTTCAGGGTCTTGTTCATCAATGGTGTTGGCAGTTGACAATGAAGGTTCGAACATGGCATTTAGCCATAACTGAAGTAACCAGAAAGGGCCAGCTAGCAGGATATTCTTGGAGGTGTGAGATTTTAGACTCGAAACAGCTGACCTTAAGCTTTCATAAAGATCAACTAGTAGCAATTCGCTTAAGCACACCCTCCGATTCTCGTGCAAATCTCTAGCTAGAGGAATAAACCTACTGGCTACCTGTAGGGATCTGCTGTAAAAGACATATCTTGACAGCCATAAGGTAAGGAAAGCAATGTGTTCTACATCCGACACACTGTCTCCTTCAGTATGATAGTGGCTGATAAACTTTGAAAAGCTTGCTAGTTTGACTTCGAAGTCGATAATACTCGAATGCTCTTCGTTGTCAGGGATATATGTTTCTCCTATTGGTGATAGCCCAATAGTGGCCGCTATGTCAAAAAAGGTAGGGGTAATCATTCCACCAGGAAGATGGAAAGTATTATAAGTATTGTCCCAGAAATATAGGTACGCGAATAACAATGGGTGGCTATAAGGAAAACCTGGCTTCGACAGCTTAATCAAGTTGTAGATACCTAATTCTTCCCATTGTGAGATTTCTTAGCTTCTACCTTATTGAACCAGTTATGATAAGCAGTGTCGGAGGTGGGGCAAGACCGAAACGGTTTGAAGTTACTCTTTACATAGTCTAGTATGAAAGGGTCTTTAGGAGGAACAATTGGATTTTCCACGGTGTTTGAACCAGAAGACTCTATTGCCTTAGGGGCATCCATTTTATTGAACAGAGGTTTGAAATTATAGCAAACTGGGAAAATTTTTCTGGTATCTTTTAAAATTTCAAAAATTGTAAGAGGGCCCATTAAAGCTAACCTCTTACCAGCAACGGTAGTAGGAATAAGTACCTGGGATGCATAAAGCATTTCTTTCTCTTTTGAGATCATCTGGGGAACAAGAACATATTGAACTTGGTAGGTGACAACCTTGCTTTCCATTGTAGTTCCTGCGGTCTTTCCTTTCTTTTTGGAAACCTTTTTTAGTTGAGATGAAGTAGAAGAAGACATTGTTGGAAGAATGTTGAAAGCTTAGGGTTTCGGTGAGAAAAGAAGGAGAAAAGATTCAGAATGTGGGAAGAAAAGAAAAGACTAAGTTGATGGGTTTTTATAATGTGGAAGTTTAAGCATCCACTGAGTAAGATTGTGATACGTGGTAATCGTGGTTTGGTTTGATGAAGAGGTGGCGTAAAGTTAACATTGGTAAAAGGCGTGATTAAAAACAATCATTGTTTTGTAACTGCACCATACTGTGAAATGGTTCAAGGCGGTTAAGGAATCTGAAAAGCGTTGTGATTGACGTGACTGGAGTCATATGCAATAAATGTTACGATGATTCGAAGGTCGCATCAAAATCTTGTGTATATGTTTAAAATAAGTATTTCTCAAAGGAATCGAAATACATATTTTAAAGGGGCATTTTGTTGGCTGGAGATTTTGATGATATTATTAGAAGCAAAGTAAATTGGACGTTTCGATTGAAATGAAACAAAACTTCATGTTTCGAAATGGTAGAAGCAGTGCTTCGAATGGGCATATCAAAGCTTGGAGCTTCGAGTGACAATTATGAGAATATATCCAAAGAAGTCTCGAAATGATAACAAGGTTGTGTCTAAGAAATGCGTTCGAAGCGAAGAAATGCCAAAACATTTGAAATTCAAATGCAAGCGGGATGTTCAAAATTTGAAATATATGCGCTGGAGCATTCGAAGACGCGTGGAAGCAAGAGAGAGGCATTGCTCTGCATGTTCTGAATGTGGCAGAATCTTATAGCAAGACCGTTATGGCCGAAGTAGTATAAATAGAAGTCTTAGCATTAGGATTTCGTGTGTCATATCTATTGTACAAAAAAAACTCAGTAAACATTCAAATTACCACATGGCTAGGGAAACGAATGCAAGAGAAATGTACGTATGATAACACCACTTGTTTATGATTTAATGAAAACTCTTTATCATTTCCAGTACTTTCCTTTATATTTATGTCAATACCATTTACAAGTTTTTGCATTTAAAATATTTTCATTCGAAGTCTTTTACTGATGCCTTACATTTAAATGTTTTCTTTCCATTTCAAATACTTTACATTTCAGAAACTGTTATACATTTCATGCCTTTATCTTCAAGTTTTTATCATTCGAACACCTTTTTTACTTAAAGTCATTTTACAGTTTTCTTGCATTTAAACGCTTTCTTCATATTTCGAATCTTTTACATTAACCGTTTTTACGCTTCGAAGTCATTTACTTGTCTTTTATGAAATTTTTATATGTCTTTACAATTGACCTTTTTTCATGCAATTTAGTTTCGCGCACATTTATTTGATCACACCTTTAGATCCTTAATAGAGAAATCGAAATAAGTTAAACACCTACACAACATTCTAAATACCAACCATGAATACTGTTCGATCATGAGAGTTACCCTAATTACCAACACGTCCTAGGATCAATCTAGTCGATCCTGCGAGTTACCAGAGAAATTGAATAACAGTCAGTAAGTTTATTCGATAGTTTGGAGGACTAGCGGTTGTTTACCAGAAATCACTATAAACACAAGGTTGACTATGTTAATGATCAAGCGTCTGATGATGATTATTTTAACAAGCAGTATCCACCCGCCAATGTCAAATACAAGTAGTTAGAATACAGATTGAAAGCCATCGAGATCCAAGCCGTACCTGGTTTAGATTTTGATGATTTTGGTTTGATCTCTGGGGTTGTTATTCCCCATAAATTCAAAATACCAGTGTTTGCAAAGTACGACGGAGTTTCTTGTCCAAAACTTCACCTGGAATCTTATGTGCGCAAGCCATAGCCGCACACCGTTGATAAGAAACTCTGGGTTCACTTTTTTCAAGAGAGCTTGGCCGGAACACAATTAGAATGGTTCTACTATTTGGATGGTTCCCGCATCAATACTTGGGAGGATTTAGCTACCTCCTTCTACCATCAGTACCAGTATAACACCGACTTGGCGCCAACAAGAGTTCAGTTGCAAGATATGACGATGGGGAAGAATGAAGGATTTAAAGAATATGCACAAAAGTGGAGAGACCTCGATAGTAGGATTCAACCACCTCTGACTGATATGGAGCATATTGATATGTTTATGGGCACTTTATCTGGTCCATTCTTTAATCTATTGGTTGGTTGTTCTTCTTTTGGCTTCACCGAATTAATCTTAACCGGTGAAAGAGTTGAAAGCAACATCAAAAGTGGAAAGATTCCCATGGCATCTGCCTCCACTTCCAATATTGTCAAGAAAAATTTTGCTGCAGAGAAGGAGATCAATATTGTGTACGGGGCAAGGGCCCGTACAAAGAAGAATGATCATCCGTATATTAACGCTATCCGAATCTCCAATCCAACTCCTACTCCAAGACCATCTTCTAATCATCAACATTTTGAAACTCCGGGACGAAAATTTACGAGGATATGAATGTCACTATCTGAAGCCTTACAACATTTTCTAAAGGCTAATTTGGTGACATTGTGTGATCCTCCTGCCAACCTAGATACCTCTTCACCAAAGTATAACCCGAACGCCAAATGTGCTTACTACTCAAGCAGCCCCGGGCATGAGACTGACCAATGCTGGGCCTTGAAGAATAAGATTCAAGACTTGATCGATAACAAGACTGTTGAATTTGATCCTCCTCCAACTCCGAATGTGACCACCGCACCTATGCCAAAACATGACAAGGGTGTCAATGAAGTTAACGTTGTAGGTGATTCTAATGAAGAAGCTGCATTTGAAGATTGGGTGTATCCCACTACAACAGAGCTAAATAATTGGCATGCAAAGGACTTCGTGCCCATCTCCTTCCTTGATGAGTAATCTACTTGTTATTGCTTTTCTTTCAATTCAAAAACATTTTGTCTGTAATATTTAACATTGACTTTTAAGCCATGTGCCTGGCCCGGGGAACTTTGGTCCATTTGTCAAGGGTTTTATTTATGTTCATCTAATCATATGATCATTCAATACAAATCATTGGACTCTTTTGCATTCAAATCTTTGTGTTCGTTATCTTTTTTTTTCTTACATTTTTCAAAATAGCCATGTATCTTACATGCGCACACACACACACACACACACACACACACACACACACACACACACTCTTGCAGGTCCTCATCCACTCTAGATCTTGTTGCCAATGACTCTATTATTGCCGACTATGACTTCTAATTTCCAATTAACCAAGCTGAAGACGAAGGCAAGGAAGATTGTGATATACCGGGAGAACTAGCCAAACTTCTATTACAAGAGGAAAAAGCTATTCAGCCGCACAAAGAGTCAATTGAAGTCATTAATCTGGGTGCCGAGACAAACAAGAAGGAAATCAAGATCGACACTAACTTGGAAAGAAGTGTCAAGGTCAGGTTGGTTTAGATGTTGCATGATTAAATGGAAATATTTGCTTGGTCTTATGAAGATATTCCAGGGTTGGATACCGACATCATAGTTCATCGTCTGCCAACAAAGGAAGCCTGTCCTCCTGTCAAACAAAAGGTTTGTCGCATGAGGCCTGACATGTCTGAAAAGATAAAAGCTGAAGTGATGAAACAATTTGATGCAGGGTTCCTAGTTGTGACATCCTATCCCCAATTGGTTGCAAGTGTGGTGCCAGTGCCAAACAAAGACGGAAAGGTTCGCATGTGCATAGACTATATGGGTCTGAATAGGGCAAGCCCCAAGGATGACTTCCCTCTACCATACATTGACGTCTTGGTCGATAATACTGCTCAACATAAAGTCTTCTCTTTCATGGATGGCTTCTCCGGCTATAATCAGGTAAGAATGGCTCCCGAAGACATGGAAAAGACTAATTTTTTTACCAAATGGGGCACCTTTTTGTACAAGGTCATGCCGTTCGGATTGAAAAATGCAGGGGAAACATATCAAAGGGATATGGTAGCTTTGTTTCATGATATGATTCATCATGAAATAGAGGTATATGTGATGATATGGTTGCCAGATCACAAACTGAAGAGGAACATCTCGATCACCTGTGCAAGTTATTCGAGAGGTTGAAAAAGTACAAGTTGAGGTTAAACCCTAACAAGTGCACATTTGGAGTATGATCTGGAAAGCTTCTAGGTTTTGCTGTCAGCAATAAAGGCATTGAAGTTGATCCTGCCAAGGTAAAAGCCATCCAAGAAATGCCAGTCCCTCACTCTGAGAAAGAAGTTAGAGGATTCTTGGGTTGTCTCGATTACATCGCCCGCTTCATATCTCACTTGATTGCTACTTATGAGACAATCTTCAAACTCTTGAAGAAAGATCAGGTAGTCAGATGGAATGATAAATGCCAAGATGCCTTCGACAAAATCAAAGAATATCTACAAGAACCTCCTATTCTCATTCCTCCAGTTGAAGGAAGACCCTTGATCATGTACTTGACAGTACTAGAGAATTCTATGGGGTGTGTTTTGGGTCAACACGACGAGTCTGTCCGAAAAGAGCATGCTATTTATCACCTGAGCAAAAAGTTTAACGACAGTGAAACCAGATATTCACTGCTCGAGAAAACTTGATGCGCTCTGGCATGGGTTGCTCGTCGGCTAAGACATTATATGTTGACTCATACCACTTTGTTGATTTCTAAGATGGACCCAATCAAGTACATCTTCGAGAAACCTGCTCTTTCTGGACGGATAGCTAGGTGGAAAATGATCTTAACTGAGTATGACATTCAATACACCATGCAAAAGGCCATCAAAGGAAGTGTGCTAGCAGATCATTTGGCCCACCAAGCCGTTGATGATTATCATTCTATGAACTTTGACTTCTCGGATGTGAACATCATGTTGGTGACCAACTGTGAGAAACCTCGACCGTATGACGGACCTGAACAAGGATCCCGATGGAATATAGTCTTCGATGGGGCTTACAACACCTTGGGTAACGGAATTGGTGCTATGATCATCTCTCTCGAAGGTTGCCACACTCCTTTCACTGCCAGACTATGTTTCGATTGCACGAACTATATGGCTGAGTATGAAGCGTGCATTTTGGGTCTGAAAGCTGCCATTAACTTGAGGATCAAGCATTTGAATGTGTTTGGGGATTCCGCTTTAGTTATTAGCCAAGTAAAAGGAGATTGGGACACTAAACACCCTAATCTCATCCCTTACGAGGAACTTGTGTTGTCGCTAATTCCTTACTTCGAAGAGATCACCTTTGAGCATTTCCCTAGGGAAGAAAATCAGTTGATGGCGCTTTGGCAACCATGTCTTCAATGTTCAAGGTCAGATGGGACAACTAAGCCCCTATGATTACCATTGAGAGATTCGACGAACCTGCACACTGCTGTGAGCTTGACACTAACATAGAAAAGCCATGGTACCATGAGGTGATGAGATATCTTGAAGCACAAGAATACCCTGAGGGGGCATCCATCAATGACAGAAAGTTCTTACGAAGATTTTCAGCCAAATTCTTCCTAAGCAACATAATATTGTACAAGCGCAACCATGACTCTACTCTACTCCGATGTGTGGACAAGAAGGAGGTAGAGGAAATTATGGAAGACATGCACGATGGTCTCTTTGAAACTCACTCAAGCAGACATACAATGGCCAAGAAAATCCTAAGATCTCGTTACTATTGGTCAACAATGGAGACTGATTGCCATCAACACTTTAGGACTTGTCACAAATGCCAAATCTATGCTGACAAGGTCCATGTGCCTCATATCCCTCTGAGCGTCATGACCGCTCAGTGGCCATTTCCAATGTGGGGCATTGTCATTATTGGAGAAATAAAGCCCACTGCTTCCAATGGACACCGCTTCATTCTGGTCTCTATTAATCATTTCACCAAATGGGTTGAAGCCTCTTTGTTTGCCTCAGTCACCAAGAATATGGTAGCCATATTCATCAAACATAACCTCATCTACCGTTATGGTATCCCCCGAAAGGATCATCACTGACAATGGGACTAACCTCAACAATGCTATGATTACTGACCTTGGCACTCAGTTCAAGATTAAGCATCACAATTCTTCTCCATATATACCTAAAATGAATGGCGCAGTCAAAGTAGCCAACAAAAACATTAAGAAGATTGTGCAGAAGATGGTAGTAACCTATAAGGATTGGCATGAGATGTTACCGTTTGCTCTACATGGCTACCGAACATCCGCTAGAACATCAACTGGGGAAACTCCCTTTTTCTTAGTCTATGGCATGGAAGCTATTTTTCCTGTGGAAGTTCAGATTCCCTCACTAAGGATTATGAATGAAGAAGGCATAAGCAAAGACGAGTGGGTTTAGACAAGATTGGATCAGTTGAACTTGATCGACGATAAGCGAATGGTTGTTGTTTGTCATGGTCAGACATACCAAAAACGTATGATCAAGGCTTTCAACAAAAAGATTAAGCCTCGATTATATCAAGCTGGTGACTTGGTGATAAAGTGCATCATTATGCCACAAGACGACCCCAGAGGCAAATGGACTCCCACATATGAAGGGCCATTTGTTGTCAAGAGAGTGTTCTCTGGAGGTGCCATGATGCTGACTACCATGGATGGTGAAGACTTCCCACATCCTATCAACGTGGACATAGTTAAAAAATACTATGCATAAAAGACCCGCTAGGTTGACACACCTAGGCAAAATAAGGGCATCTCGGCAAACCAAAAGGTTTGGGAAAAAGTTAGGGATATATGAAAAAGATTGTACACCTGACAAGTTGAAAACCCAAAAGGGTGACTTGGGCAAAAATGGGTATCCTGGTGGGCTGAAAACCCGAAAGGGCGGTCCAGGCAAAAGTTAAGGATTGAAAGTGTATGACTATGTCCCGTGGAATCCCCACAGTCAACTTTATCACCAAGGTCCGAGTTCAAACGGTCCAAGATAAATCTGTTGTACCAAAAAATTTTCTCTCTCATTTATCCAATATTTTCTCACAAAGATCTCTCTTGGTTCAAGACTGCACTAGGGTTGATCAACTCAAGACACCTCCTTAAGCATTGATGACCAAAATTAGGGTTTGAGATTGCACAAGGATAATTGAACTTTCAATGCTTCATGTGTCTTTCATGGGTCATTTTGGACCCCCAAGATTACTCATGTCAAGTTTCAAGCCTTGGATCACACTTTTGTTCAATCAAATGAGCAGTTGACCTAAAAATCAGTTGTATTGGGGAAAAAGTCAATTGTGGCCAATTTACAGTCAAAATTCATAATTTTTGATCCATAGAAACATTATAAACTGATATATATCATTTGATCAAGTTTGGACCACAATTCCTCAAGAAATTTGATCAAATCATCAAAAGGGCAAAATGGTTAAAATTAGGGTTTTGACTGAGGAAAGACAATTTCTGATTGTTGACCTAGCAAATGGTTAAGTGGTTTGAGGCATGATCTCAAGAGTTCAATTGCATAATTTTTACCTAATGGCATGACCCAAAACATTGCTCAAGATCAATTGGATTGATAATGAATTTTCAGTCAACTGATCAAAAGTCAACTGTACACTGAAAAGTCAAACTTTGACTTTTTGGTCAAAATCAAATGTCAAAGATCACAATTCATCAAAACATGTCAAAATATGAAACTTACTCATCAAGAAATCAAAAAGTCAAGATTTCATTTTAAAAAGTCAAAGTTTTCTAATTCAAATTTTTCCAAGTGTTTAAAACTTCATTTTTTCCCACAACTTTGAGCAAATTTTTCACCATGATGCAAGATGATTCAGAAGAAACTTTCAACATGAAAGTTGTAAATCTCCATGATATCTACAACATTTCTTTACGCAACTTCTTCTAAAAGTCCTTGGATCTCAAGTTATTAATTCATGAAGTCATAGTCTTGAAACTAAACACCTAGTGAAATTTTGACCTAGTTTAGGCAGAATTTTGACCTAACTTCATGGCACTTTTTCATATAGTTCCAAGGATAATTTTCAAAAGTGATTCAAATAGGGGTTGTAGATCACATTACAAGCTTTCCAAAATGTCCAAGAACTCCTTGAGATCATTCATTAGCAGGGAGAGTCAAAGAGAGGAAGTTAGGGTTTTCAAACTTGAATTACAAGTCATTTTTGATGAACACATGAACCAAATCCATGCTAGGCTGCATAATATTTACATTTCAGGCCTCAAACTTGTTTGTAACTCCATAATTAAATGTTTACACAACTGTTAGAGCTTTGATCCAAGCAATTGAGCTATTATCCAAGTTGCATTTCCATTAATGGCACAAAGTTAACATTGTCATTCTTGTAAAGCAAGTTTTTTGCACAAAGTCCATTCTCGAGCCTCCAACTTGTTTTCCTTGATTACACTCCATCCACAAAGTCAGAGGTATTGTGTTTAAAGTGGTTAACAACTCTATGAACCAAGTACAAGGCATGGAAACTTGAATTTCTCAAAAGATCACATGTTATGCATAAACTTGTGATTTTGAATTCTAATCAACAATAAGTCTCCAAACTTGTTGCTTATAAATAGAGTCACTATTTGTGAGCTAGGACACGAGCTTAAGCATCCTGAAACACTCCCAAACTCCCTCTATCCAAAAATTGCACAAAAAACTCCATTGATACACAGTTCTAACCTTAAACTTGTATCTCTCATTTCCCTCGTGCGTTTCCCCTAAAATTCATTCCTAAAGCTCCCTTACATCAAATATAGTCCATCCATGTCCTTGGTTTGGAACTATAACTCCATCTTCATCACCCTCCATAACCAAAAATAGAAGTATGCAACTTGACTTCTCCAAACAATTCTAGCCATCCATTGCTCAAGCAAACCATTGCATTAGCTTCTTGGGAACTTGAGGAAGCTAACCTGATCATTGCAACACCTTGAATCAAGCTCATTTGCATTTCACGATTTCCAGTTTTGAGGTATTTTTCTTAAACTTCTATCTTCATATTTAGGTATTGTTAGGCTTGCATTTGTGAAGATAAAATATAGACATCATTGCCCTGAAACTATATATGTCCATAGATTTAATTTATTTTGATTGAGCTAGGAGAATTTCGAGTTTGAACTTTCTGAAATATTTAGGTCAGAATTTGGTACTTTTAGAAATTCTCATTCATCTTTTATTTATAGCTTATGATATTTATATGGTTGGATTCGTGTGAAGAAATGGAGCAATTTTCATGTTTATATTTTTGTAAATGGTTGAGAAATGAGCAAGTTATAGATCCTTTGGCTGGAGGTTGAAGATGAAGTACAGTCAGGGCAGGTTTTATGTTATGTATTTATCATTTCATACAAGTTAACAAATGTATCACCATCCTAGTGGTTAAAGCGCGCGCCTGTCACTATGAGGTCCTGGGTTCAAGCCCCAGCGTGACCTTTTTTCCTTTTTTTTTTATTTTTTTTGACATTTTTTTTGTGTTTTTTGCAGCACCTGGGCCATCCTTTAGGCCTGACTTTTTTTTCCTTACAATACCCCCTGTTTCACTTATCAACCTCCCTAACTTTATTTTATTTTATTTTATTTTTTAAATTTTAAACTTTTTTTTATCTTTTATTTATTATTATTATTAATACTATTATTGTTATTATTATTATTATTATCATTATTATTATTATTATTATTATTATTTTCATTAATCATAAAAAATCCAAAAATATTTTATTTATTATTTACACTCATTTATTTATTTATTTATTTTAATAAAATTAAAAGGACTAAAAAAAATTTTCCTTTTAACAAATTAATTTCTCTTTTAAATAATTAAATATTTAGACTTAGGTTTAATATTTATTTTATAAATTAAAATTAATTTAGAATTTTGGTTTCTTTTAATTATTTAATTTTCATTTTTATTATTATTTAACTTAAAACCCCTAAAAATCTTTTTAATTTAATTTCTTTTCTCAATTAGTTTAAGTTAATTTTATTTTAATTTTAACTAATCATTTTTCTTAATTAGGTTTAGGTTAAACCCTTTTTATGAAAACCAAACAAAAATCATCTCTTTTTTTTTATATTCTTGTATTTATATATTACTATTTATTCAATTATTTATACATATTCAATATGGTTGTAATAGATAATTAGGTTTAATTTTCTTGCAAAATCCCCATCTGTAATTTGTACACCCCCTCCGTAAAGTATTGTAATAGCGTAGTAATTTTAATTTCCGCAATTTATCGCTTTATATACAAAATGCTAGTAATTTGGGTTTTGTATGGAAATACTAAAACCAATCAATAGAAAACCCTAATCAAAGACAAAAGCAATGCATGTAAATCAATACACTCGCACACAAACACCCCTAGGGTAAATCCACTTTGTTGCCTTACAAAAATGGCCATATTACGCATGTGAGGTATCTTAGCAAAGACAAGTAAAATACAAGATCATAGTCCCTCGATGACGCTATCATAGTTGCCCTTTCAAAATGATCTTAGTCCCTAAAGAAATGCTAAGATACCTTGCAACATTGCTAATCATGGTTATACGATAACCCCCGCCCATCCCATTTACATCTAAAGATAGGGTTACTTACCAAATCAATGGTAAGATAACAATGTCAAAGGAAAGTGGAAATGAACATGAAATACTTTTGAGTAGGTAGAAAGTTCCTAGTTACTTGCTCAATTTCAAAACATAACATCCTTGCTATTTTCAAAAACAAACACCTACACTTTCAAAACACCTTTCAAACTTGAAAACATTTTCAAAAGATCAACACCTTTGTATACATTCTTACGAACAAGAATCATTACAAAGCTTGCCTAAACAATGGTCTCTTTTCAAAAATACTTTCAAAATCCACAAAAAGCATATTTTCTAATAAAAGTAAGTGATCTAGCAAGTAACTAAGAGCCCATGGAAAACCATGGATAAAAAGGGTGCTGATACCTTCCCTTTTTATAACCTATCCCCCGAACTCAAGAAAAAATCTCAAAGGTCTTTCCTGTGCTTTTTTACATTTCCTTTTGGATAAAATAAAAGTCGGTGGCAACTCTTGCTAACCGCAACATTGGGATCAAATTCAAAACACCCAAGTTAGTTCCTCCACCGTATCACACAATCCAATCAACTTCTGTCAACGGCAAGGGACATTCGAAGACATTTGGGCAATAGTAGAGTTGGAGTGCAATGAGATCATTTCCACATGGCTGTTTGTGTTTTGTTATCCTTTTGACGATTTCCTCTTACTAGGATCTCCGTCTCTTTGTACAAGAACGCCTATTCATGGGAAAAATATCAATACAAACATACTTTGAAGTGAAAACTTTCTGTCTTTGTTTTGAATGCAAACTTGTCCAATGACTAAAATTGAAAGAACATATACATATGAACATAATTAAAAATATTTGGCACATGTGTCCTGCTAAGCAACAACAAGCACCTCTTTAATGTGTATAGAATATCCCTACAGAGTTATTTCATTAGCATTATCCCAACAAAGACGGTTACAAAAAACCATTCCTCAACAAAGTTACCCACAAAGTCTCTTTGCATAAATTGATCTCCAACCAGAGTCTCAATCTCTTGGCAACTCTCTCCCCAGCTAAGTTGATCCTACAAGAAAAAGCCTTGTTGATCTCTTTCTCAAAGAACTCACCTCGTCACCAGTTCATCAAGTATTCATCCATAGAGTTTATTTCCCCAACAGGGTTTATTTCCCCAACAAACAACGAGTAGCATGACTCCCCAGCCGAGTTCAAATTTTCCCAGTATAGTCTATCTTCCCCAGTTGAGCCTGTTATCCCCAACTGAGGCTATCCTTCCCAAGCTGAGTATATCCTTCCCAAGCTGAGTATATCCCCCCAAGCCGAGTCTGTCTTTCCTAACTGAATCCACACTCTCCAACTTGAGTTTACCTTTCAGACTATTGCAAATCATAGGGCCATAATCCCTAATCCCCAGCAAAGTCATCAACAAAACCTTTACTACCTCCAAAAAGTTACTATGAAGACTGGATCTGGCTAGATATTAGTATAACCTTCAAACTACTATGAAGCCTGGAACTGACCAGATAGTAGTTAACTTCTCAAGTCACTATAGAGCCTGGACCCGACCAGATAATAGTGTAATCTTTTAACTAACTATAAAAAACTGAACACGACCAAATAATAGTTAACCTTTCAAATACTATAAAACCCTGACCCGACCAGATAATAGTTTAACTCTTCAAAGATATAGAAGAACCTAGACTCAACTAGACCAGGATTTAACTTCTTTTCCCCAGTAGAGTTTGCCTCTACCCCACAAGTTACTATGAATCCTGGATCCGACCAGATATCATTTTTCAACTCCACCTTTTCAAGGAAGTTATTGTAAAGCTTAGATCTGACCAGATATCAATTCCCCTCAAAAGTTTATTGTGAAACCTGGAATCCGACCAGATAACAACAAAGTTCCCCAAGCAAGTTACTGTAAATCCTGGACCCGACCAGATATCAGTTTAACTCCGTCTTTTCAGACAAGTTTATTGTGAAGCCTGGACCTGGCCAGATAGAAATTAACTTCATCTACCTCAAAATTTGTAAAGCATGGATCCGACCAGATATCAGTTCAACTTCATCTATTCAAGTAAGCTATTGTGAATCCTGGAGTCCGACTAGATAACAACTAGCTACAATACCAATAAAACACTATGAAGCTTGGACCCGGCGAGATAATAGTATAAATTTTCAAAACTATGAAGCCTAGACCCGACCAGATAGTAGTTACCACTTCAAGTTACTATGAAACCTAGACCCGACCAGATATCAGTTCAACTTCATCCATTCTAGCAAGTTACTGCAAAGCTTGGAATCCAACCAGATAACAGTTAACTTCCTTATCCCCAACAAGTTGTTGTGAAGCCTGGATCCGACCAGATAACAAATTAATTTTAAGAAATTTTCTACAAAGCCAGGAATCCGACCAGATAACAGTTAATTTCCTTATCCTCGGCAAGTTGTTATGAAGCCTGGATCTGACCAGATAACAATTCAATTTCAAGAAATTTTCTACGAAGCCTGGAATCCGACCAGATAATAGTTAATTTATTCTTCCCCGATGAGTTAACGTGAAGCCTGGATCCGACCAGATATCAGTTGACTTCCTGATTCTCAGCAAGTTGTGAAGCCTGGACCTGACCAGATAACAACTAACATGAAAGAGATATTCCCTAGCAGAAGCATCCTTTCAACAAAATTTGAAGATATGTATACTCTTCATCCCCAATAAAGATCCGGGATTCAACTTCCCAGGAACTCCTCAGCAGTAGTCAGGGATTTATATTCTTGGACAAACATACATCTCATATTCATACATCATAGCATATACATACAAAATGAATTCTAGCATAATACCACATCTTGTGAACATCATGCATACATCTGCATTTAACTAACCTTTTTTCCACAAGTAAAACATTAAGTTTTAGTATGAATCGACCAAAGATTTGTGCTGATACTTCTTCCAATATTTATCATCATCCTTCCAAATGGAATCTATAAGCCCATTCCCAATCCATCTTCGAGTGCAAATTTCTGGGCACTCTAGTTTTCAATCATCTTCCACCTTCAAGTCACGAATGGCGGATCCGCCAATCTAACTCTTCAGGTTTAAGAAGATTGAACAGGGGAAGCTGTTGTACCCCAAAATTTTCCCTATCATTTCTCAAGTAATCTCTCACAAGATCTCCTTTGGTTCAAGACTGCACAAGGGTTGATCAACTCAAGACACCTCCTTAAACACTAATGACTGAAAATTAGAGTTTGAGTTTGCACAAGGACAAATGGACTTTTAATTTCCCATGTGACTTTCATGGATCATTTTGGACCCTCAAGATTTCTCATGTCAAGTTTAAAGTCTTGGATCACATTTTTGCTCAGTCAATTGATCAGTTGACTTAAAATCAATTATATTGGGGAAAAAGTCAACTGTGGTCAATTTACAGTCAAACTTCATAATTTTTGGTCCATATAAACATTATGAACTCATATATGTCATTTGATCAAGTTTGGATCATAATTCCTCAAGGAATTTGATCAGATCATCAAAAGGTAAAAATGGTCAAAATTAGGGTTTTGATTGAGAAGATGCAATTTTTGATTTTTTACCTAGAAATTAATTGATTGGTTTAAGTAATGATCTCAAGGTCTCAACTTCTCAACTTTTACCTAATGTCAAGGCTCAAAACATATCTCAAGATTAATTGGTTGACAGATGAATTTCAGTCAACTGATGAAGAGTCAACTGCACACTGAAAAGTCAAACTTTGACTTTTTGGTCAAAATCAAGTATCAAAGATCACAATTCATCAAGACATGTCAAAATATGAAACTTGTTCATCAAGAAATCAAAAAGTCAAGATTTCATTTTGAAAAGTCAAAATTTCTAAACTTAGAAATTTTTCTAAGTGTTGGAAATTCACATTTTTTCATAACTTTGAGCCAAATTTTCACCATGATGCAAGACGATTAAAAGGAAACTTCCAACATTAAAGTTGTAGATCTCAATGAGATCTAAAACATTGTAGAACACAACTTATTCAAGAAATTCATGGATTTCAAGTTATGATTTTAAGAAGGCATGTTCATGAAACTTCGAAACTTAGTGAAATTTTGCCCTAGTTTAGGCAGGATTTCGACCTAACTTCATGGAAATTTTTCACATAGTTCCAAGATGAATCTTCAAAAATGTGCAACATAGAGGTTTTAGAGGATGTTACAAGCTTTCCAAAATGTCTAATAACTCATTGAGATCATGTTTGAGCAAGGAGAATCGAAGGCAAGAAGTTAGGGTTTCATTCTTGAATTACAAGTCATTTCTTGATGAACACATAATGCAATTTCAATGTTAGGTTGTATAATCTTGTTTTGAAGGCCCTATAACTTGTGTATCTATCCATCATTAATGGATTACACAAACATTTGAGTTATAATCCAAGTGGTTTAAGCTTTATCCAATTCAAATTGTCATTTTTGGACGAAAGTTAACAATGCCATTCTTGAAAAGCAAGCTTTATGCACAAAGTCAATTCTTAAGCCTCTAACTTATTCCCTCTAATCACACTCCATCTACAAGTCAGAAGAAAACTTGTTTAAAGCATAACCACTCTACATTAGCAAGTACACAAGGTATTGAAACTTGGATTTCTCAAAAATCACATGTTGAGTTTAAACATTTGTTTTTGAATTCTTATCAACAACAAGTCTCCAAACTTGTTGCTTATAAATAGAGGCACTATTTGTGAGCTAATACACGAGCATTAACACCCTGAAACACTCCCAAACTCCCTCAAGCCAGAAATTGCCCAAAAACTCCATTGTTGCACAGGTTCTGACCTTGAACTTGCAACTCATATTTCCCTCGTGCGTTTTTTGGCTTTTCACTTCCTAAAGCATCCTTACATCAAATAAAACTCATCCCCATCCTTATTCCAGAACTGTAACACCATTTACCATAACCTTCATAACCAAAAATAAAGCATTGCATATTGACTTCTCCAAGCCATTCCAACCATCCATTGCTCAAGCCAATCATTGCATTACCTTCCTGGGAACTTGAGGAAGCTAACCTGATCATCACAACTCCTTAAAAGCAGCTCAAACTCATTTCACGATTTCCAGTTTTGAGGTACATTTTCAGAACTTCTATCTTCTCATTTAGGCATTGTTAGGCTTGCATTTGTGAAGATAAAATGTAGGCATCATTACCCTGAAGCTATACATGTCCAAAGATTTCATTTATTTAGATTGAGCTAGGAGAATTTTAGGATTGAATCTCTGAAAATAATTAGGTCAGAATTTGGTACTTTTAGAAATTCTCATTCATCTTTGATTTATAGCTTATGATATTTATATGGTTGGATTCGTATGGAAAAATGGAATAACTTTCATGTTTACATTTTCCATTTTGGTTGAGAGATGAAGAAGTTAGAGGTTTTAAAAATCATGTTCGGTTTTGTGGCGCGAGCAAGAAGAAGATACAAGCTAAGGACTTGTTTTAAAATATAATGCATTGGTTTTATTTTAATCAACGGATGTATCACCACCCCAGTGGTTAAAGCGCGCGTCTTTGACCTTTAGGACCTGGGTTCGAGCCCCAGCGTCCGTTTTGTTATTTTTCATATTTTCTGTTTCTTTTTTGTTTGCAGCCAGGCGCCTGGGCCTCCATATTGGGCCTTCCCTTTTTTTTGCTTTATTTTTGCACCTGGCCCAACTTTATTTTATTTATCTCATTTTTATTTATTTCTTTTTCTTATTTTATTTTATTTCAGTTTTTTTATTACTATTATTATTATTATTATTATTATTAAAAAATTTAAAAATATTTTTTGCTTATTATTTACACTTATACATTTTATTTTATTTATAAGACAAAAAAGATAAAAAAAACATTTTCTTAAACAAATTAATTTCCTTTTCTTAAATAATTAATTTTTAGACTTAGGTTAAATTGTTATTTTATTTTATTTTTATTTAAAATTAATTCAAGATTTAGGTTTCTTTTAATTAATTAATCTCCATTTTATTTTCATTAAGTTAAAACATTTCACAAAAAACCCTAAAAAACATTTTTAACTTAATTTCTTTCTTAATTAGTTTAAATTTAATTTTGTTTATTTTTAACTAGTCGTTTTCTTAATTAGGTCAAGACTAAACCCTTTCATAAAAACTAAACAAAAATCATTTCTTTTCCATTTATATTCTTGCATTTTTTTTGTAATTGTTGTATAATATTCAATATGGTTGTAATAGTTAATTAGGTTTAATTTTCTTGCAATCCCCATTTGTAAATTTGTATACCCCCCTAATGATGTAATAGCTTAGTAATTTTACTTTTCGCAATTTATCGCTTTATATAAATGCTAGTAATTAGGGTTTGTATGGAAAGATTAAAATCAACAAGTAGCAAACCCTAAATCAAGACAAAACAATGCATGTAAATCCAACACACTTGCACACTTGCACCCTTAGGGTAATTCTACTTTGTTTCCTTACAAAAATGGCAATGTTATGCATGTGGGATGTCTTAGAAAAAAGCAATCAAAAATACAAGATCATAGTCCCTCGATGACGCTATCAATGTTGCCTTTCAAAATAATCTTAGTCCCTCAAAGAAAAATGCTAAGACATCTCACAACATTGCTATCATGGCTATACGATGACCCAAGCCCGTCCCTTTACATCCAAAGATAAGGCTTCTTACCAATCAATGGTAAGATAGAAATATCAAAGGAATGGAGGAAATGAACTAAGACTTTTGAGTAGGTAGATTGTTCCTAGTTGCTTGCTCATTTTCAAATCAAACATTCCTTGCTTATTTTCAAAACAAACACCAACACTTTCAAAACCTTTTCCAAACATGAAACATTTTCAAAAGATCAACACTTTGTGTACGTTCTTACGAACAGGAACTATTACAAAGTTTGCCTAAATGAAGGCACCTTTTCAAAATACTTTCAAAAACCACACAAAGCACATTTTCAAACAAAGCAAGTGATCTAGCAAGCAACTAAGAGGCCATAGGTAACTATGGAAGAAAAGGGTGCTAACACCTTCCCTTTTCATAATCTACCCCCCGAACTTAAGAAATAATCTCAAAGGTCTTTCCTGTTCTTTTCAGCCTTTCCTTTTGGATAAAATTAAAGTCGGTGGTGACTCCTGCTAACTGCAACATTCGCGATAAAATGAAAAACACCCAAGTCAGTTCTCCCACCGTATCACAGGGTGCGTGTATGAGTGAATAGAGTTAGGCATGTGTTGTCATTTTGAGGAAGACCCAGAAGAGTTGGTGGTGGATAGCAAAGGAAGGGGGCGTGCGTGAGAAAAAAAGGTTGGGCTTGGAAGCTCAGTTCAATTATGGACCCATTAGTAAATCAAACAAAATAATAAAAAATTAAAAAAACCAAACAAAACAAGAAAATGTTATCAGAAAGTGAGAAACAAACTTCAATCTTCCTTTCGCTCTCTCTTTTCCTTCTTTGTCCCGAGGCTTGCTGAAAATCACGCTAGCGGCAGTGGACGACGGTCTTCACAGAGGAGATTGCTCCGATCGTGAATTTTCTTATGTCATTCGCTTCATTTCTTCTTGCGGGTTTCTAATCTGTGGTCGGTTTTTGCAGATTTTGCTTGTTTTTGCGTAGATCGGAAATGGGGTGAACAGAAACCCTAAGGGCTCTGATTTGGATTTGGATGCTGTTTTTTGGGTGAGATCTCTCCTTTTTATTTCTCTTACACATTTCTGAAGGGTATTGGTTTTTACGAAAAAGATGTGAAACGGTTATTAGGGTTTGCGGGTAACACGACTCTGTTTATATATTTTTTACTGTTTTGTTTAGGTTTCAGCTTCTGTATTTTTGAACCATGAATCCTGTATATTTTTGTGGACTTACTAAAAAAATGGTTTTTTTAGGGGAGGACGACATTGTTGTTTCTTGTTGTTTCAGATTCTGTATTTTTTGTTTCAGAGAGTTTTGTTTTATATTTGAGTATGAATAGAAGTTTGGAAAAAAAGGGTTTTGTTGGCTTTGCGGTTTCTTTGTATATATGTATATTTTTATATTTCTCTTTGGATGGAAAAAATAATGGAAATGGTTTGCTATCAATAGAACTTTTGTTGATTCTGTTTTGACTCTGTATATTGTTTTTGTTGGACCGAAAAAATCCTCCCTTTGAAAATAATATTGCTGTCTCTTTATACTATGGTTGGCATTTGCTCATTTTCTGCTTGTGAGTTTCAAATAGACTTGATGGTTCAACTTTGTACTTGTTTCTTCTTGTTGGCTGGTTGCTTGTTGCTTTTACTGATTTTGTGACTTTGCTTTTGCTTTATTGTACTGCTTGCTTATTGCTGGCTGCTGGATTCTGCACTTGTTGTACTTTTGCTGGTTTTCTCTTTTCTAGTTTTCTATACTCTATGCTTGTTGTACATTTTCTTGTGGGATTTGTGATTTTTTGAGTTCTTCTTCTCTTTATTATGAACCAAGCAAAATATTGTTTTGAGATTTGTAGTAAAGTACCCCAGGCCTATGAATTTTTATTTACAGTTCTGAACAATCATAACTATGAGGCCTCTTTATTTGTTGCGCGAGAACATGATAAATCTCTTTGAAATCTGATTTGATTCTTCTTATCTTTTATGAACCAAATACATTTGTGATTTGAAATAGAACTACTCCTAGCCAATTATGTAATTTTTACTTCTGTATGAGGCTTTTCTTTTGGGCTTGAAATCTGATTTTAATCCTGTTGGGCTGAATTGAAGGAATTGTCTTTTTGCATTTTTCTTCCATTGTGAACCAAACCAAACTTTGTGGTTTGCAATAGAAATTATCCCATGATAGAAACTTAATGTTTGAGGCTTTAACATACAAAGAACCTATTTTATGATTCTTAAAACCACCCTAATGATGAGTTTAACTATTTTTTCAGTTCTTTTCTTATTTCCATGTTTGAGTTGCTAACAAAAAATCTCCTTTGTTTCATGTATAATCAATGAGGAATGGGTGAAGATGTCAAAGCGTTATAGAGGTGGTGAAGTCGTGGCTAAGGACTTGGAGAATTCGAAGAAAAATAGATTTTAGGACTTTAGGAATTTAATCACTCTTTTTGTAAGATACATGTGAACTTGAATTTTTGTAATCATTTGAATTTGAACTTTGAAACTTGTAACAATTTTTAGGATTTATCTTAAACAATTTATGGTTTTGATTTGAGAATGGTAAGACAAAATTGTAGAAGTTGTTTGATTTAAATGAAAAAATTTTAAAAGAAAGAATGATATGGGCTTTGATCCCTTGAATTTAGAATTGCGAACTCTAGAACTTTGAATGGATTGTGAACATGAGATAGTGCACTTGAAATGGTGTAATGAATGCCACAAACTATAAATTCCAAGAAACTTTATGCAATGAATCTTAGCATTGTTTGTTCTTGAATTAACGTGCTTGAATCCTACACAAATTACATATCTTAAGTTCCTTGAATTTTTTTTGGTGTCCAAAACATGTATCTCAAGAAAAATCTCCTAACCAAAGCACATAGAAGAATATATTCCACATAAACCATATTTGATCAATGACTCTTAACCTCAACAGAATCCATTAACCCAACTATTCTCACGTTTGAAAAACAAATTCAACAGATGAAAACTTGACAAGACCTTAATCCATAGCTCAATCATTAAGGATATCCTTAAGAATAAAGATAAACTTAAAGGATAGAGAAATCCTGACACGGAACACTAAACAAACTCATATTGATGAATCAAAAAGCTCGTTCGCCACAGATGAGAGACCTAATCCATTTAGCGCCATAAACCAAAGTTAATAAGGAACTAGCCGATCCAAACTTGAGTCAAAATTATAGCCATTGACAGCCATAGAAACCCTAATTTCTGACCAATGACGTCCCAAACTTGAAACCCTAATTCCATGAGGGAGAAACCCTTGAGCAAAGATGAAAAAAGGATAAAGCTTCATGACTCTTGATCACAACAGGTGTCACACACTCAAAAGTCAAAACCCTAGTATAAAACCAGTGGACAGGAGAAACTTTGGGCATTTTGCTAACTCAAACCCTTGACGAATTAATTGACATGTTTGGAGGTTTGAAAAGCTTTGAACATCTTGAAAACCCTAGAAGAGAATTTTTAAAGGAAAGCGAGGGCAAATTTTAGGGTACAGCAACTGCCCCTGTTTAAATTTCTTAAACCTGAAAAGCGAGAATGGCATGTCGCCGCTCGTAGCTTGAATGTGGAAGATGATTGAACACTAGAGTGCCCAAAAGTTTGCACTCACCAATGTTGTTGGTTGACTGCATCGGGAATGGGCTTAACAAAAGCCATTTGGAAAATAATGAAATTTTTTTCGGAGATGGGCTTACAAATCCCATCCAAAGGTGATAGAGAATTGTCGAAGATGGGCTTATAGATGCCATCCAAAATGATAGGGAGTCGTTGGAGATGGGATTATAGATGCCACCCAAAGTGACTGTAGGTAGAGATTGGAAGGAATATCAGAATAAATCTTTGATCGACTTATACTGAAACAACAAATGTCTTGAGTAATTTTTTACCAGATAGCGAATCCGTATAAATCTTTGGATCGATTTAACTGGAATGAAATTAGGATAAATCAATGGCTGATTTAAATTGAAACAACAGATGTCTTGAAGGAAGTGTTTGTCATGTAGATAGTCGTCCCGTCTTGTTTCGGGAGTTGATCTACAATCAATTTGTTGGTAAACTCATCCTGTTTCGAGAGTCCATACCATTGGTGATAAAGATAGTCGCCCCATCCTGTTTCGAGAGTTAATCTTCAATCTGCTCATGTAGATAGTTGTCTTGTCTTGTTTCAGGTGTTAATCTACAATTGGTTGTCCACAGATAGTTGTTCTGTCTTGTTTCAGGTATTAATTCGGAACCTGCTTTTTGTTGGTCGTAGAGATAGTTGCCCCGACTTGCTTCGGAAATTAATGTATGACCTATATGGGAAATGTTGATAATATTTTCTTGTCTTTAACTAGAAGAAGTAAATCTAACTAGAAGAGGTCTTTGATTCACCTGTCTTTAATTTGGAAGAAATAAATCTAACTAGAAGAGATCTTTGTTCGCCTGTCTTTAATCTGGAAGAAATAAATCTAACCAGAAGAGGTCTTCATTCGCCTGTCTTTAATATAGAAGAAATAAATCTAACTAGAAGAGGTCTTGATTGATGATTGAATTTTACCCTGCAAGGAGAAAGGATTACTTGCATGCAGATGTATGCATGATGTTCTCAAAATAAATGAGACCGTATTGTATGCATTTTTCATGTATGTAATGTGATGTATGAATGTGGAATGTTATCGAAGTGTATCTTTGACAAATGTTGAGGAGCTTCGGGAAGTCAAATCCTGGATTGTTGTTGGAGATGAAGAATATACATATCTTCATACTTTGTTAAAAATGCTTCCGCTGGGGATTCCTGCTTTGTTGAGGAGAACCCCACTTGGGAATATTGACTTTGTTTGAGAATACTCTATTGGAGAGTGTTAATTTCTGCCTGGGGAAAGATTTTAGGATTTCTAGTCGTCCATTGCTATAGTGGGGAATTATCTCTTGAAAGTTAGCTGTTATCTGGTCGGATTCCAGGTTTCACACCAACTTGTTGGGGATAAGGAAGTTAACTGTTATCTGGTCAGATTCCATGCTTTACAGCAACTTACTAGGGATAGTGGCAAACTCTACCAGGGAAGAGGAGTTTTGCTAGTGATTTTGTAGGAATTAAATTACTATCTGGTCGGGTCCAGGCTTCAGCAATTTTGAACTTGAGGTTAACTGGTATCTGGTCGGCTCTAGGTTTCAGTAACTTGAACTACTAACTGGTTGGGTCCAGGCTTTAGCAATTGAAGAAGTCAAACAATTATCTGGTCGGGTCCAGGATTTAGCTTGAGATTAACCGTTATCGGATCGGGTCCAGGTTTCAGCAATTAAAGAAGTCAAACTATTATCTGGTCGGGTCCAGGCTTTAGTAACTTAAAATTGAGATTAACTGTTATCTGGTCGGGTCTCGGTTTCAGAAACTCAAATTGTTATCTGGTCTGGTCCAGGTTTCAGCCATTGGAGAAGTTAAACTATTATCTGGTCGGGTCTAGGCTTTAGTAACTTAAAATTGAGATTAATTGTTATCTGGTCGGGTCCAGGTTTCAGAAACTTAAATTGTTATCTGGTTGGGTCCAGGTTTCAGCAATTGAAGAAGTTAAACTATCATCTGGTCGGGTCCAGACTTTAGTAACTTAAAATTGAGATTAATTGTTATATGGTTGGGTCCAGGTTTTAGAAACTTAAACTGTTATCTGGTCGGATCCAAGTTTCAGTAATTGAAGAAGTCAAACTATTATCTGGTCGGGTCCAGGCTTTAGTAACTTAAAACTGAGATTAATTGTTATCTGGTCGAGTCCAGGTTTCAGCAATGATTTGAGGAAGTTAAACTGCTATCTGGTCGGTTCAAGCTTTTAGAAACTCAAATTGTTATCTGGTGGGGTCTAGGTTTCAACAATCATTTGAGGAAGTCAAACTATTATCTGGCCGGGTCCAAGCTTTAGTAGCTTAAAATTAAGATTAACTGTTATCTAGTCGGGTCCAGGTTTCAGAAACTCAAATTGTTATTTGGTCGGGTCCAGGTTTCAGCAATGAATTGAGGAAGTTAAACTGATATCTGGTCGGGTCCAACCTTCAGAAACTTACAACTGATATTAACTATTATCTGGTCGGTTCCAGGTTTCAGAAACTCAAACTGTTATCTGGTTGGGTCCAGGTTTCAACAATGATTTGAGGAAGTTAAACTTCTATCTGGCCGGGTCCAGGTTTCAATAATGATTTGAGGAAGTTAAACTTCTATCTAGTTGGGTCCAAGATTCGTAGTAACTTGCTTGGATAGGGAAGAAGTTGAACTAGTATCTGGTCAGGTACAAGCTTCGTAGTAAGGAGTCAACTGTTATCTGGTCGGATTCTAGGTTTTGCAGTAACTTTTGGTGATAATAACGACTCCGTTGAGGATGGTAATGACTTAACCGGAGGTTAAGGGGTCTCGTCTTGTTGATTTGTAGTAGTCTGAGAGGCAAACTCAAACTAGGGAGTTTGTAGTTTTGTTGGGGGAAATAAACCCTGTTGAAGAGAATATTCAACGATCTGCATGAGAGGTATTCTCTAGGAAGGAACTCCATAAGACTTCTTCTTTTGGACCAACTTAGTTTGGGAGAGAGTTTTACGGAGATTGAAACTCTGGCTGAGGATTTCATGAATCCAAATTTGTGGGGATAATGTGATTGATGTAACTCTTGTGGGGACATCCATGAAATTTATGAGATAACGGGACATAGTCGTACGCTTTAATCCCTAACTTTTTCCTGGACTTCCCTCCTGGGTTTTCAGCCCATTAGGATACCCATTTTTGCCCAAGCCGCCCTTTCAGGTTTTCGACTTGCCGGGTGTACAATCTTTTGCATATATCCCTAATTTTTGCCCGAACCTTTTGGTTCGCCGAGATGCCCTTGTTTTTGCCTAGATATGTCAACCTAGTGGGTCACTTTTCATGCGTAGTATTTTCTGACTATGTCCGTGTTCATAGGGTGTGGAGAATTGTCACTGTCTGTGGTAGTAAGTGTTGTAGAAATGCCAGAAATTAATTGTTCAATCACATGTGATCTTTCATATGTGGGAGCCTGTTTGCCTCTAGAGTCAGTCTGGTGCACTTGATGTTTGAAGTTTTGATCAAATTTCTGATAGTCTTGAACTTCCTAGGTATCTTTTCTAAGACTGTCATGGAAAGATCTGAAGACATGATACTGACACCATCTAACACTACTGGCACAGACAAGCAATTTGGTGGTACTGAAGATCTTTTGATCAAGTCTCTAAGAACTGTCATGGAAGGGTCCAAAGACATGATACTGACACCATCCGATACTACTGGCACATACAAGAAATTTGGTGGTATCAATGATCTTTTGATCAAGTCACTAAGAACTGTCATGGAAGGATCCGAAGACATGATACTGACACCATCTAATACTACTGGCGCAGACAAGCAATTTGGTGGTACCAATGATCTTTGGTCAAGTCTCAGAATCTTCTAAGAACTGTCATGGGAGGATCCAAAGAAATGATACTGACACCATCTAATACTACTGGCACAGACAAGCAATTTAGTGGTACCGGAAGTCTTCATAGTTGATTTTGTTCAAGGCCATGATCAATGTAACATTGCCTCTTGAGTGTTTTGGATGGAGATTTTCCCCTGGTTATTCAACATTTCTTTAAAAGATTCTTTGAACATCGACTTGACTGCCCCAAATGTGTTGGACAGTGATCATGTCGTGTCCCTTGATTATGAGAGGTTTGTTACTGGAAGCGTCTTTCCATTTAAAGTGAATATGTTTATTGAGATAGTTATCATTCACTGGATATCCGTCGCGCGAATTTCTCTGTTGTCAAATAATTATTCGTATGCAAATAGTGGTATTTAAACAATGCAAAGTTTATGTCTGTCTTGAGAAAATTTTTTTGAAAACTGAACTTTTAAAGAGCAACAAAAATTTGTAAGAATATGAATTCAAACTCGGGATTTATAGTAAACCTTACAGGAGTCAGGATACCTTTTGTAACAGTATGCTTTCGAACTAACCTATACTTCAATTAGGACTTTTAATGGGTTGTAACGTGGCCTGGTTCATGGTTCAAGAAACAAAGGATAAGGCTTAAAGTTTATTTGTACACAACCCGTTCTCCATGATGTTCTCCAACCGTATACTCAATTAATTGTGCGCTTGGATTCCGTTTGAGTCTGGAATGATATCTTAGTGATGGTTAAGTTTAGTTGAGGAGGCAATCATTTTTGCAATATTTTTTCTGTTGTTGAGGATTTGTAGCGACCTTTTTTTTTATTATCTCTAATTTTTCCTGACAGTTTTTGTTTTGCGATTACAGTCAGTGGGATGCCCCAGTTTTCTTAAGTCTCCTTCATAGGTTTTGACTTTGCGGGCTTTTCTTTTGAGAGATAATGACTGCCTATCTTATGGGGGCCCATCACCATCTTTTGATTCAGAAGGATATTTTTATTGTGAAGTGACAACTTGCGAATGAATGCACATTTGGATCAACTGAGAAACTAACCTGCCCCAGGTTATGATTAAAGGTTTCAGTTTGTATGGAAAAGAAAACTCCTACTTCTTTGGCTCAAAGGGGTTGACTAGGGATCATCTTCCTTATAACTCCACTGTTTTGGGATTTGAAACAACGCCTGTACATCATTAGCAAAGTCTGTCCAAAAGCATATTGTATGAGATCATGGTATTGTTTTCGTCATCCTCCCTGTAGAGGCTTATAGCTTGTAATCCAGAGTTGAATATCATACAAAAAGGAGTAAAAGTATAATTTCAGCTTAGTGAAAACGAATGGATTAATTCAAGACAAACCTATGTAATACATTAATGAGAATAACCAAATTTTGACATAAGGGCAAATGTTTAAACAAACAAAGAAATTACAACTGGAAATTCGAATGGAAAAATTTTTTCCGGCCTAAACTTTGCCACTTCAGATAGTGTGTCTTTGAGGGATAACAAAAACTCCAGTTGACCATCTTGTGTAAATTCCAAAACTCCTTTGTCGATCAGGTCTTGAATCTTATTCTTCAATATCCAACAACTATCAGTATCATGCCCTAGAATGTTGGAGTGGTATGCGCCCCTTTCATTGTATTTGTAGTTGGGAGCAAAAGTGTTAGGTCTATGAGGAGCCTCCCTTAATATAACCAGCTTGGCTTCCAACATATCATGCAATGCTTGGAACAAGGGCATATTGATCTCAGTAAATTGTCTTTTGGGTGTATCTTGCTTACGCGGGCCACCCTGTCGTGGTTGGTGAGGTCATTGTTGGACTCGTGATGTAGCAGCCATTTTGGAAGGTGTCCTCTCGACCAAACCAACTTATTATTGTATCAGAGACTGGTTAATAACTTGATCCCCATCTTTTGCAATTTGTTTCATACGGCTGCATCCGTATTGATGAAGCTTGTTGACGAGAACTTTCAACTCTTCCTGTCCTCGAGCTAAGTTTTAGATAAGAGCCATCTTTCCCAACATCTGGATTCTCATTGTTGCTATCTCAGGTTGTAACTGCTTCAACTGGCCATCCTTGTCGTCTTTAGAATTCTTCTCGGTCATGCTCTCAATGAGGAGTGCTTTCACTTCTTCTTTCCCCTTGGATAGATTCATGAACAAATCTTGAAACTGATCATTTTGGGTCTGAAGATCTTGGACAGTTTGTTCGAGAGCCATTTTTTACTGAAATAAACAACAAGTGGATAAGAAAACCTGTATGGGGAAAACATGTCATGATATGATGCATGATATGTGGATGCAATGTTTTCAAGGATATTGCGGGGTAAACACAAGAAAATGTTAGAAGTAGGATTTTGATCACAAATTTGATTGAAGAACTTTGTATCGTTGGATTTTCTTCCACGAGAATCAAGCTCACCATGTCAAGTAGGTCATAGCCCTTGACTCAAGTTATCATGCTTTGGTCTTTGACGACATTTGGTTAGAGGAAAATAAATCTTCTTTCCCTTTGATGGATGTCTGATTCAATATAACCCTGCATCATAAACCCTTGAGATCCTTGAAATGGTTATTGAAAATGCTATGGTATGATGTCATGATGTTATGTACAAGTAATCATACACGAACAAAGCAAACAAGTCGTTACGTATAAATAATCATATACAAACAAAGCAAACAAGTCCTTAGGTTTAGGCTTGCATGGAGTTTATAGATAAGTACCCTCTTGAAGTTTAGTTGGTTCAACCTGTCCTAGAAAGTAACCGGGTTCTAGGGGATCTCAATATCATTGATCTCTCTTCATCTGGCAGTGTTTCAGCACAAGCCTCTTTATTGGCGACCAAAATATCCCGAAAGTCCGATCTCAATGAGTGTAGCATCGAGTATCAACCAACTTTGGACTGCACCAAAGCCGGCTATCTCACTGCTTCCTAATGGCCAAGTTGTTCAATTAAAGGTTCTAAGGTTCATTTGTGTTTCATGACATCACTCAGCGGCCCCGTATTCTCCTTAATTTGCCATAAGGGATACCGGTACCCACAAATATGTCACACTAACATAACTATTGTTTCAACCATATTGGTCTATGTCGTACAGTCTCCATAATTTTTTCTATTTACTTAATGGTATTCCTAGATTCGGGTAGAGGATCAATACAAGCCCAAACAAGAACCCATACATGTAAAGCAAACAAGTCAAATAATGAAAGCAATAAATATGATGTAGCTCTAAGGTAACTCCGCAATTAAAATTAATGTTCCCCAGCAGAGTCGCCAGTTCTGTAATACGGTGGGAGAACTGACTTGGGTGTTTTACATTTGATCGCAATTATTGCAGATAGCAAGAGTCGCCACCAACTTTTCTTTTATCCAATAAGGAAAGGGTGAAAAGAACATGAAAGACCTTTGAAATATTTTCTTGTGTTCGGGGGGTAGGTTATGAAAAGGGAAGGTGTTAGCACCCTTTTCATCCATAGTTATCTATGGGTTCTTAGTTGCTTTCTAGATCACTTTTGAAATTGCTTTGTTTGAAATGTGTTTGTGGTGGGTTTTGAAAGTATTTTTGAAAAGCGCCTTCGTTTAGGAAAACTTTGTAATGATTCTCGTCTCTATAAGAATGCATACAAAGTGTTGGACTTTTGAAAATATTTTCATGTTTTTGAAAGTGTTTGGTGTGTTTGAAAAGATGTTTATTTTTGAAGATGGATTATGAGCAAGCAACTAAGAACGTTCTACCTACTCAAAAGTCTTTTTGTTCATTTCTCTCTTTCTTTGACATTCCTATCTTACCATTAATTGGTAAGTAGCCTTATCTTTAGATGTAAAGGGACAGACATGGGTCATCGTATAGTCATGAATAGAAATATTGTGAAATATCTTAGCATTTCTCTTGAGGGACTAAGATCATTGTGTTTTTGATTGTTTTTGAAGCATCATCGAGGGACTATGATCTTGTGTTTTTTATTGTTTTTGCTAAGATGTCTCACATGCATATCATGACCATTTTTTGAGGCAACAAAGTGCAGTTAACCCTAGAGGTGCAAAGTGTGCAAGTGTATTATATTTCATGCTTGGTTTAATCTTGAATTAGGGTTTTCTAAACATTGGTTTTATCTTGCCATACAAACCCTAATTACTAGCATTTATATGAAAGCAATAAATTGCGGAAATGAAATATCCTACGCTATTACATCATTTAGGGATGGGGGATAAGTTTACAAATGGGGATTGCAAGAAATTAAATCCTAATTATCTATTACAACCATATTGAATTTGAATAAATAATATACAAAAAATATAAATGAATATAATGTACAAGTAATGATATGAATATAATGTACAAGAATTGAAATAGATAATATACAAGAATGTAAAGAAACAATGTATAAGGTAATGAATGAAAAAGAAATGAATTATTTGTTTTAAGAAAAGGTTTTTATTTTAACCTAATAAACTAAAAAAAGAAAATGATTTAATAAAAAATAAATTAACTTAATTTAGAAAAAAAAATATTTTTTAGTGTTTTTATGAAAACATTTTAATATTAACTAAAATAGAATAAAAATAAATTAGGTGAAGAGAAACCCTAAATTCTAAGTTAGTTTAAAAAAGAAAATAAATAAACCTAGGTCTAATTATTAAATTAGTTAATAAAAAAGAAATAAATCTGTAATAAAATGTTTGTTTCTAATGTTTTTAATAAAATAAATAGATATAGTATAAATAAATAAATATTTTTTGGTATTTTTAGTTGGTAAAAATAATAATAATAATAATAATAATAATATTAATAATAATAATAAAATAAAGAAAAGGAAAATAAAAATATAATTATAAAATAAAGTCAGGAGGGGGTGGAAAATGATTTGAAGTGGTTTTGTAGTAAAAAGAAAAGAAGTGTTGTTTTGAGTCCAAGGTGATTTTTGTAAACAGAAAATAAAATAAAAAGGTGATTGAGCCTGTGTGGTACTATGAGCAACAGGGGGGTGTGTGTATGAGTGAATAGAGTTAGGCCTTTGTTGTCATTTTGATGAAGACCCAGAAGAGTTGGTGGTGGATAGTAAAGGAAAGGGGCGTGCGTGAGAAAAAAGGTTAAGCTTGGAAGCTCAGTTCAGTTATGGGTCCATTAGTAAATCAAACAAAATAATAAATAAAAAATAAAAAAACCAAACAAAACAAGAATATGTTATCAGAAAGTGAGAAACAAACTTCAATCTTCCTTTCGCTCTCTGCCTTCTCCGTCCCAAGGCGATTGCTCTGATTGTAAATTTTCTTATGTCATTCGCTTCGTTTCTTCTTGCTCGTTTCTAAGTTGTGGTCGGTTTTTGTAGATTTTTCTTATTTTTGCGTAGATCGGAAAGGGGGGTGAACAGAAACCCTAAGGGCTCCGATTTGGATTTGGATGCTATTTTTTGAGTGTGATCTCTCCTTTTTCTTTCTCTTACAAATTTATGAAGAGTATTGGTTTTTACGAAAATGATGTGAAACTGTTGTTAGGGTTTGCGGGTAACACGAATCTGTTTGTATATTTTTGACTATTTTGTTTGGGTTTTGGCTTCTGTATTTTTGAACCTTGTATCTTGTATATTTTTTTGGACTTACTGAAAAAATTGTTTTTTTAGGGGAGGACGACGTTGTTGTTTGTTGTTGTTTAAGATTTTGTATTTTTTGTTTCAGAGAGTTTTATTGTATATTTGAGTATGAACAGAAGTTTGGAAAAAGAGGGTTTTGTTGGCTTTGCGGTTTCTTTGTATATATGTATATTTTGTATATTTCTCTTTGGCTTGAAAAAATAATGGAAAGGGTTTGCTATCAACAAAACTCTTGATGATTCTGTTTTGACTCTGTATATTGTTTTTGTTGGACCGAAAAAATCCTCCCTTTGAAAACAATATTGCTGCCTCTTTATACTATGGTTGGCCTTTGCTCATTTTCTGTGATAGATTGTTGCTGACTTTGTGACTTTCAACTAGACTTGATGGTTCAACTTTGTACTTATTTCTTGTTGATGGATGGTTGCTTGTTGCTTTTACTGATTTTGTGACTTTGTTTTTGCTTTATTGTACTGGTTGCTTATTGCTGGCTGTTGGATTTTGCATTTGTTGTGCTTTTGTTGGTTTTCTCTTTTATATTTTTCTGTACTCTATGCTTGTTGTATAGTTGCTTGTTGGATTTGTGATTTTTTCTGAGTTCTTCTTCTCTTTACTGTAAACCAAGAAAAATATTGTTTTGAGATTTGTAGTAAAGTTCCCTAGGCCTATGTGTTGGACCCCAAAATTTGCCCTCCACTATTCTCCAAGAAAATGCCAAGTCAAGCTTCAAAGTTCCCCAAGGGTTGCACAGTGCAAAGGTCTCCTGAACAGTCAAAACTAGGGTTTTGATTCTGATCAAGAAAATGAAGTTTTCAAGGGCCCAATCAAGTCTCATATGCCTACAAATATGGTCAAGTATCCTCATATCAAGTTTCAAGACATTCAGCACAAAAATTGCACAGTCAAAAACCCTAATTGCACTACAGTCAACTGTAGGGGCAAAATGGTCATTTGACAGTCAAAAGTTCAAATTTTTGGTCAACATATCATTTTGAAGCCACAAACATCATTTGATCAATGCTTGATCATGATTCTCAAAGTTTGGCTCATAAATCATCAAGATGCAAAAGTTTCCTTATTTGGACAGTTGAAAAAGTCAATTGTAAATTGACCAGGGCATAACTTTCACATGGATTATCAGAAAAATTCCATCCAAAGCTCATTTTGAAGAGAAAGACATTTCCTACAACTCATCTTCATACTTCAAGTCCAAGAAATGCTCTCACAAAAAAGTTATCAATTTCAACATTATAGGTCATTTTCAAAAGTCAACAAAAAGGGACTTTAAGTCAAAGGCCATAACTTGAGATTGGTAAATCAAAATGACATGGGACAAAAGACATTGGTTAGAGGACTCAAAGACCTTTCCAAAATGTCCAAGAACATGAGGAAAGCTTAAAAATTGAGCAAGTTATGCCTTGTGGAAGTTGGGAAATTTTTGGATATTTTGAAAAGTCAACATTGATTCAAATGACCTAAAAATGCTAATGGGCCCATTTTTCTTCCATAATTTATCATCCATGGCATATGCACGACCACTTGGCCCAAAGGGAAGTATTTCTTCATTTTTATTTATTTATTTGAATTTTTATTTATATTAATTCATTTAAATCAAATTAAATGCATGAAAAATATTTAACCTAAAGTTTTAAATCTTTTTGTGCATGTTTCACCCTCAAGATTTCGTGCATGTACCAATATGGAAAGATTTGGACTGATTGGCATGATTTGAACAAAAAGCACATGGAAAATATTTGGAAAATAAAGCTTGAAAATCAAATCTTCAAAACCATGATTGCAAGAGATTTTGAGCAAGTTTCTTGACCTAATGCATTCAGTACATAAGCCTAAAGGAAAACCTAATGCTGGGGGCAATTGAAGTTGCACAGAAGAGCATTATAAAACTTGAAAAATTGGCAAAGAAACTCAAATCTGAAAACACCTTTGCAAGGCGATTCAAGTCTCAAAAACTATTCCATTAGCTTCCTCAAGCATCACTGAACGATTTCCAATCAATATCATTCCTCAAAGCTTAAAGAATTGGTATATTGAATCGGACCTGTGCATGAAAAATTTCAGAGTCGTGCATCTCAATCCATACATTCTTTGAGAATTTTAAAGTTTGATTCATGTTAATTACTTTGTTCTGAAGCTAACCCAATGTTTTGATTGAATTATTATGCATTGTGTACGATTTCACCATGGTTAATTTCTAGGGTTCACAGGATTCCAAATTGGGGCTTTTCACCCAAGGAAAAATTGAGACTTATGACCACCATCATTCAAATCAGCGCGCCTGGACGATCTTGAACCCACCCTCGCGCTCAATTTATGAGCGTCAGAGGGCCATTCGCTATTTTCTCGTATCTTACCTATGGCAACGTTTACAAAACCGTTGCTAGTTTGTCATATGTTTCAGGAAAATAAAACACGCGAAGAAGATGAATTCGTGGCAAGATCTGGTTGGTCTGTTTGAAAATTCGCGCGCAGACCCACTAACATTGTTGTTTTCTTTTATAATATTTGTTGGTTGTTTATTAATCAGAACGTGCAATTGGCTCAGCTGGCAGGCAGAATTAGTGGTAAAGCACATGACCTGGGTTCGAGCCCCAGGTCTTCACCTATGTCCATATTATTTTTCTATAAATCTTCCTATGCAGCGCCAATGTTGAATACCATGGTACACCTTCAGAACCAAGCGTACACGCGTCCCGGAGCACCAAATCAAAGGCATAGATTGGAGGAATACCCTAAACCCTAGTCAAAGGTGCCACATGGTGTCTGGAAAAGTCAGCGGACCTGAAGGTTATTGGGCTCAGATTTCTTGGGCCATACCTCCACTTTGGGGACTACCACCCCCTAGGTTTGCATATTTTTCACTTTCTTTACTTTTTTTTATTATTTATTTAACTCTATTTCTTTTAATTATTATTTGTTTAAATTAATTACTTATTTTCATAAATATAAAAATGCATAAAAATCAGAAAAGATAAAAAATATAATAAACATTTTATTTTAATACTTTTTGTAAATAAATGCAAATAATTATTTAGCTTTAAATTAGGGTTTAAGTTAATGTTTTCATAATAAAAATCTAAAATAGGCATAGAATTAGGTTTAATGAATTTTTCATCCTTTTCATTTTTTTTCTTTTAAATAATTAAATATTTATTTTATTTATTTTTATAATCAAATTTGCATGTAAAAATTAGATTTAATTTAGGTTAAAAATTTCAATATTTCTTAATAAATTAAAAAATAACTAGAATTAGTATTTGCATCTTATTTTGATTTTAATTAATTCTCCCCTTTCATATTAAATCTTAAAAAACATAAAATACCAAAAAAAAAACAAATCCCTTCTTTCTTTTTAATTAATCAGTTCCTTATTAATTTTAATTTTGCAAAAGGGTCCAACGCCCTCGTTTCGATTTAATTTTTAATTTGCATATTATTTTATTTCGCTTAATATCCATGTATCTCTCCCGAAGCCATGTATTTAATCACTCGCACTTTTAATTTCTTTATTTTTCTGTCAAATCGGGTCCTGGTTAATTTTGGCGATGTGGACCCGCGCCTTTTGTAATAGCTTTAGATCTTTACTTTCCCGCAAATATTTTAACTGTTAACAAATGGCATGAAAGAATGTATGGACCAAAAATAAAAACAACGCGTAGAACACCAATAACATGACAAGATAAATGCAAATGAAAACGACACACGAATCGCACACACCACCCCTAGGGTACGCCTCACTGTTGCCTTGCCTCGAAAGGTGATCGTCGAGTAGAGGATGTCTTAGTAAGTCCTCATGATCCGGGAACCTGGCATGAGGGTAGCTTCTAAGGTGTCTTCCCATTGCTCTGGTGATCACCATGTCCCGAACCTCGAATTGACCTGAACACCTCCAACGGTGGTGCTACCTACCTCTCAATGGTGGGATGGCACTACTTTAAAGGACATCTACACAGACGAATTCCTTAGGGTAGGTAGACGACTCTAGATACTTGCTCTAATTTCAAAAACAAATCAAAAATACTTTTCACACGAACACATTTTCAAAAAGCTTTCGAAAACAATTTTTCAAACACTCTTGAGGACCGATACAAGAGTCGAACTGGAATTTTCAAAGAAACTTTTTAAAACCCACATTGAAATGCAAACAAACCATTTTTGAAAACACAATGAGCAAGTATCTAAGAGCCCATGGATAACCATGGATAGAAAGGGTGCTAACACCTTCCCTTTCTATAACCTACCTCCCGAACCGAGAGCAATCTCTTTAAGGAATTTTTCTGTGCTTTTGTCCTTTCCATTTGGAGAAAATAAAAGACGGTGGCGACTCTTGCTTCCGCGACATTTAGCGAACCAGCGTTAAACAGTCAGTTCCAGATCCACCGATCACGGAACTGGCGACTCTGCTGGGGACATTCTTAAAGTGAGGTGTACCTTAGGGCTAGGTCATAACTGTGTTTTCAATTGTTTTCCTTGCTTTCTTTATTATTGTGGGTTGCTTGGGAGTTCTATAGATCCTAACCCGGATCTGGGGGATACCTTCTTAGAAAGTAGCAACAAGACTGTGAGGGAACTGTGCGGGGTATACCGACATGGTTGAAACAGTCTGCTACGTTGATGTGGCACTTTGGTGTGTATCGGTAACCCTTGAGTTCAGTCAAGGAGAGTACGGGGCCTCCGCGTGGTGTCATGAAGCGTCAACAGACCTTAGGAACCTTAATTGAACTATCTTGGCCTCTTTAGGGTAGTGAGATAACTGACTTTGGTGCAGTCCGAGGTTGATTGATACTCGGTACTACACTCAATTGAGGGTTGCTTTCCTGGAATATTTCGGTCGCCAGTTCAGTGGCTAAATCGAAACGATGAACAATGAAAGCAATCCCGTGATATTGGGACCCTTAGAACCCGGTTACTTCTAATAGGACAGGTTGAGCCCACCAACTGAAAGAGGGTAATACCCAGACCCCATGCTGGCCTAAACTCTAAGGGCTTCTCTTGTGTGACTTGTGTGCCTTCGTACTTGCCTACTTGCATGCTTGTTAACTGACACATGAACTACTTGCAGGTCTTGTTTTAGTCCTTAATTGGGACTCATGACAGGGTTTACTAAGTTTCTTGCAGGTTTTGGTTTGCAGTCCTTAAGTGGGACTCATAACAGGGTTATTCACATTACCCCATGCATCATGACATCATACCATTGCATACATCCTAACCCATTTCAAGGATCTCAAGGGCTTGTGATGCAGGTCATGGTGAATCAACTATCCCAGAAAGGGGCAAAGAGGATTTATTTTCCTCTAGCCAAGGTTGTCAGAGGCTATGACCCACTGGATATGGTGAGCCTTTGACCCTGGAAGAAGGACTCTCAACAACATGAAGTACCTTCAATCAAGTTACCAGTTCTCCACTCTAACAAGTTTCTCTGTTTACCCCGCGAGGTCCTTGAAATCATTGCATGCATATCATACATATCATTGCATAACAGGTACCCTTTCTTTGCAGGTCACTTACCCTTCTTCGCTGTTCATTTCAGTCGTCTCGTCATGAATCCTGAATCCTCAACCGAGCACACTATCAAGGCCCTCCAGGCTCAGAACGCCCAGTTCCAAGGGCTGATCATGAATTTGACCCTGGGGCAACAAGATCTGAAGGCTCTGCTCTTGAAGAAGGAAAAGAAGAAGAAGAGGACTGTTTTGTTCAGCCCTAGACGCAGATCTGGGAACACCCTGCAGGATCAAGCTGAGAGGACAACTCCATCTGTGGGGAAAGGCAGTCATCAAGAGGAAAGGGTTCCCAGTCCAGTGGTCTCCGACAGTGAGACAGATTTCAACGACGAACAGTACCCTCCGGCCGAGGATAAGTACAAACGGTTGGAAGACCGGCTAAGTGCTATGGAGATACAAAAAGTGCCTGGCCTGGACTTCGAGGATCTAGGTCTGTCTTCTGGGGTAGTAATCCCGCACAAGTTTAAGGCACCTGCCTTTGCTAAATACGACGGGGCATCCTGTCCTAAATTGCATCTCAGGGCTTACACAAGGAGGATCCAGCCCTATACAGCTGACAAAAACTTATGGATCCATTTCTTCCAAGAGAGTCTTTTAGGGACTCATCTCGAGTGGTTCTATCAATTGAATGGAGCCAACATCCATACCTGGGAAGACCTAGCCACTGCTTTCTACAAGCATTACCAATACAATGCCGACCTTGCTCCTACACGTACCCAACTCCAGGGTATGTCGCTGGGGTCAAGTAAAGGTTTCAAGGAATACGTGCAGAGATGGAGAGACCTTGCTGGAAGGGTGCAGCCTCCATTAACTGACCGGGAACTCGTTGATATGTTCTTGGGGACCCTATCCGGGCCATTATTCAATCATCTCATTGGTAATTCATCTGCAGGATTTACCGACCTCATCCTGACTGGCGAAAGAATTGAAGCTGGTATCAAGAGTGGGAAAATCCAAGAGGCCACACCTTCTGACACCCACAAGAAGCCTTACACGGGAAAGAAAGAATCTAATGCTGCATACAGCCAAAAGAGTCGTCATGACCAGCATGCAGGGGCAGTCATGATCTCTGGTTCTGCACCACGCCGCCAACCACAAAAGGGAAATCAGCGAAGGCCGGACGAGCCTAAAAGACAATTCACCAACATTAACATGCCATGGTCACAAGCATTGCAGCACATGTTGAAGATGAACCTGATTGCAGTAATCAACCCTCCTGCAAACCCCAAGACCTCCTCTCCAAGCTACAACCCAGAAGCAAGGTGTGCTTATCATTCTGATAGCCCGGGGCACGATACTGAGGATTGTTGGGCGCTGAAATACAAGATCCAGAATATGATCGATGCTAAAGAGATTGAATTTGAACCTGCTGAGACCCCCAACGTGATCACTGCTCCCTTGCCAAAACATGGCTAGGCTTGAGAGATTTTTGTTCATTTGAATTCAAGTTGTATCTTTCTGTTCTTATTCAAACAAACAATTATTATGTTAAACTTTTTTATTTCATGAATGCATTACACATGTCTGTCTTGAATTAATTATGTTTACTGTACTTAAAACTGCTTTCATATTTTGTGATGATCAACTCTCGACTGAAAATTCTAAACCTCTTGAGGGAGGATGACGAAAACGATACCGCAATCATTACAGTATGCTTTTGAACAGACCTAGCTGATGAGGTACAGGCATTGTTTCAATTCCTAAACACTGGAGTTATAAGGATGATAATCCCTCGTCAACCCCTCTGAGCCAAAGAAGTAGAAGTTTATTTTCGAAAATCAAAACCCTTAATCATGACCTGGGGCAGGGTAGTTCTCTCAGTTGATCCAAGTGCATAACGAATGGCACCAAAAAGTCCTTACAAAACAAAAGACAGTGATGGTTCCCTATAATCGTCAAGACAGGCAGTCATCATCTTTCAAAATAAGAACCCAATAAGTCAAAACCTACGAAGGGGACTTACGAAACTGGGGCATCCCGTTGACTGTAATTCCAAAAAGGAAACAGTTCAGGCAAAAAAGAAAGGGATAACAAAAATCAAGAAAGAGGTCTTACAAACCCTCAACAAAAAAGGAATGACTGCCTACTCAAAATAAATCATCAACATCCGAATCATCACCGGAAAATCAGAGCAAAGACTCAAACAAGGTCTAACGCATGATCAACTGAGTTTAGGTTTGGAGAACATCACGAAGAGCGGGTGGGTACAAATAATTTGAGCCGTTATCCTTTGTTTCTTAAACCGTGAACCAGGCCACGTTACAACCCTTAAAAGTCCTAGCTGAAGCATGGGTTAGTTCGAAAGCATACTGTTACGAAGGTATCCTGACTCCTGAAGGTTTGCTGTAAAATCTTGAGTTGACACCGCACTGTATTACAAAAAATACATTTTCAAAAATTTCAAGACAGACATAAACTTTGCATTCTTAAGATAACATTGCTTGCATATGATTATTTGTCTGAACAGCAAAGAACTTTGCGCAACGAGTATCCGATGAACGAAGATCTTCTCAACAAAAGAGTCCCTCTAGTGGAAGGAGCACTTTCAATCAAGGGGCATGGCATGATCAAAGACTATCATCTGGGGCAGTCCAGTCATAACCTGGAGAATCACTCAAGATGTCCAACAACAGGGGCAACTCCCTACATTCTGAGAGCATGGACATAGTCGAAAAAAATACTACGCAAAATCAAAGACCCGCTAGGTTGACACACCTAGGCAAAAATAAGGGCTTCCCGGCGAACCAAAAGGGTTCGGGCAAAAATAAGGGATGAAACGAAAAAATATGTACACCCGGCAAGTCGAAAACCTGAAAAGGCGGCTTGGGCAAAAATGGGTATCCCGGTGGACTGAAAACCCGAAAGGGCGGTCCAGGCAAAAATTAGGGATTTAAGCGTACGACTATGTTCTGGTATCTCATCACTTGTCTACCCGAAGATTTGTCAATCACCCACACAGGTATCCTCTTCCCTCATCTCCAAAACAGGGGCAATAATGAGTTATCCAGGCGATCTAATTGCTCTGTCAACCAAAGCACAAAGGAAAGATCAACATAAGGATGATTACAATCTACCTTTACAAATTCCAGATCGTGGGTTAACATCCGAAACCAAACAGGACAATCATCCACTTAATCAAAATCATGCAACTCTACACCGGTCCCTTCTCAATTTTCAGAAGAAGTTTTACACGAACTTATCCCACAAGTAACCTTACCCCGGTTCATCCAGAAGTTTTACACAAACTTATCCAAGTAACCTAACCCCGGTTCCTCCAGAAGTCTTACATGGACCTATCTCAAGATGACCTAACCCCGGTTCATCAAGAAGTTTTTACACAAACTTATCCAAGTAACCTAACCCCGGTTCCTCCAGAAGTCTTACATGGACCTATCTCAAGATGACCTAACCCCGGTTCATCAAGAAGTTTTTACACAAACTTATCCAAGTAACCTAACCCCGGTTCCTCTAGAAATCTTACATGGATTTATCACAAATAACCCTACCCCGGTTTATCAAGAAGTTTTTACACAAACTTATCCAAGTAACCTAACCCCGGTTCCTCCAGAAGTCTTACATGGACCTATCTCAAGATGACCTAACCCCGGTTCATCAAGAAGTTTTTACACAAACTTATCCAAGTAACCTAACCCCGGTTCCTCCAGAAGTCTTACATGGACCTATCTCAAGATGACCTAACCCCGGTTCATCAAGAAGTTTTACACAAACTTATCCTGCCGTAACCTAACCCCGGTTCCTCCAAGAGTCTCACATGGACCTGTCTCAAGATGACCTTACCTCGGTTCGTCAAGAAGTTTTACACGAACTTATCCTGCGGCAACCTAACCCTGGTTCCCCCCAGAAGTCTTACATGGATTTATCTCAAGATAACCTCACCCCGGTTCATCAAGAAGTTTTACATGAACTTACCTCACCAAGCAACCCTACATCGGTTCCCTCTCTTCAAGATGCAGTTTTACATGGACTCGTCACCCAGAAACCCTACCTAGGTTCTCCCTTTCCAAGAACGAAGTTTTACACGAACTCATCAAAGTAATCCTACACAGGTTCCTTCTCCATTTCAGATGCGGTTTTACATGAGCTCATCAGCAGGCAATCCTACATAGGTTCCCTCTTTCAACTTACAAAATTGCAGTCCAAAATTTCCCCAGGAGAGTCCAATCTAATTCCCCAGGAAAATTGGAGTCCGTCTCCCCAAGCAGTAAGCTTATCCCCAGTAAATTCTGGAAGCCTATCCTCGCAAAGCACGAACGCGTCGTCCGGCTCTATTCAAAGAGTTATTCCCTTAACAGGATATAACTGGGTTATCCTCAGCCAAAAGCCATGGAAAGAGCGTCCTCGACGAAATTCTCTTATCCCCAGCGAAGTCTAGTAATACTTCCAACACAACAAGGATATCCCCAGCAAGTCATTCTCAACATTCAGCAAAGCATCTCTATCCCCACAGAGTATCACGCCCCAGCATGGTCGCTAAAGTATTTTTCTCCCCGCAGAATCTTCCATTTGCCAAGTTTATTCCTCAACGGAGTCATCTTCTCCTACCGGTATTCTAGCAGTTATCATCCCCAGCGGAAGCAAAGATCTAATTTTTCAACATCAGCCCAGGATACGACTTCCCGGCACCCGTCAAGGATCTATTTCCCTAGACGAAAACATACATACATAAACATCACATACATCATTATAGCATGCATAGACGCATCATATCTTACAAATCTCATTTATGTTGAGAACATCATTGCTTGATCCATGACATGCATTGTATATGACTGACCTCTACCTTTCAGGAAAGATGCAGTTAAGTTCTCAAATCATCTTTTAAGACCTAGACCGGTTCAGTTAATCAACTCCAAAGATTTCTTATCCAGTCCCAGGCCTTCTCTAGTCCAGCTAAATCGACTCCCAACAGATTTTTCTGATAAAGGCTCAGTAGAAGTTATCCCAGGTTATAATTTCCTATTGGTTCTCTCTCCGACGGTGCATGAGATTTCCATTTTAGGGTTTTCTTTAAGATTATAATTTCCTATGGTTCCCTCTCCGACGGTGAGTGAGGTGATAATTCCTTTCAGATTATAATTCCCTATGGTTCCCTCTCCGACGGTGAGTGAGGTGATAATTCCTTTCCAGATGGTTCCCTCTCCGACGGTGAGTGAGGTGATAATTTCTTTTCAGATGGTTCCCTCTCCGACGGTGAGTGAGGTGATAATTTCTTTTCAAATGGTTCCCTCTCCGACGGTGAGTGAGGTGATAATTCCTTTTCAGATGGTTCCCTCTCCGACGGTGAGTGAGGTGATAATTCCTTTTCAGATTATAATTTCCTATGGTTCTCTCCCCGACGGTGCGTGAGATGTAATTCCCTTTCAGATTATAATTGCCTTTGGTTCTCTTCCCGATCCTGTGAAGAGGGTAATTCCCACTAAGATTTTTCTCAACGAGCGTTGTTGAAGTTAAAGTCACCCAAGGTTCTCTCAGCGTTCATGCTAAGGTAGTAACCATCCCTGGTTCATTCATCATCTTGTAAAGCTCCAGATCCAGCTCCCGTAACCAGTCAGGACATATCTATGCCAAGCATCTGAAATCAACTCCTGCAACGTGTCAGGTACTCATGTTTCTTTTGCAGGTATGCAGGTTCTCGCTAAGGAATCTCTTACGCGATCAACATCCAGATGGCATCTATAAGCCCATCATCCTATTCATCAACCTCTAAATGGCATCTATAAGCCCATTCCCATCACCACACGGCTACTATATGAGCGCAAATTTCTGGGCACTCTAGTGTTCAATCATCTTCCACCTTCGGATTACGAAAGGCGCGTCAGCCAATCTGCATCCTCAGGTCTAAGAAGATTGAACATGGGCAACTGTTGGACCCCAAAATTTGCCCTCCCATATTCTCCAAGAAAATGCCAAGTCAAGCTTCAAAGTTCCCCAAGGGTTGCACAGTGCAAAGGTCTCCTGAACAGTCAAACTAGGGTTTTGATTCTGATCAAGAAAAGGAAGTTTTCAAGGGCCCAATCAAGTCTCATATGCCTACAAATATGGTCAAGTATCCTCATATCAAGTTTCAAGACATTCAGCACAAAAATTGCACAGTCAAAAACCCTAATTGCACTACAGTCAACTGTAGGGGCAAAATGGTCATTTGACAGTCAAAAGTTCAAATTTTTGGTCAACATATCATTTTGAAGCCACAAACATCATTTGATCAATGCTTGATCATGATTCTCAAAGTTTGGCTCAGAAATCATCAAGATGCAAAAGTTTCCTTATTTGGACAGCTGAAAAAGTCAACTGTAAATTGACCAGGGCATAACTTTCACATGGATTATCATAAAAATTCCATCCAAAGCTCATTTTGAAGAGAAAGACATTTCCTACAACTCATCTTCATACTTCAAGTCCAAGAAATGCTCTCACAAAAAAGTTATCAATTTCAACATTATAGGTCATTTTCAAAAGTCAACAAAAAGGGACTTTAAGTCAAAGGCCATAACTTGAGATTGGTAAATCAAAATGACATGGGACCAAAGACATTGGTTAGAGGACTCAAAGACCTTTCCAAAATGTCCAAGAACATGAGGAAAGCTTAAAAATTGAGCAAGTTATGCCTTGTGGAAGTTGGGAAATTTTTGGATATTTTTAAAAGTCAACATTGATTCAAATGACCTAAAAATGCTAATGGGCCCATTTTTCTTCCATAATTCATCATCCATGGCATATGCACGACCACTTGGCCCAAAGGGAAGTATTTCTTCATTTTTATTTATTTATTTGAATTTTTATTTATATTAATTCATTTAAATCAAATTAAATGCATGAAAAATATTTAACCTAAAGTTTTAAATCTTTTTGTGCATGTTTCACCCTCAGGATTTCGTGCATGTACCAATATGGAAAGATTTGGACTGATTGGCATGATTTGAACAAAAAGCACATGGAAAATATTTGGAAAATAAAGCTTCAAAATCAAATCTTCAAAACCATGATTGCAAGAGATTTTGAGCAAGTTTCTTGACCTAATGCATTCAGTACATAAGCCTAAAGGAAAACCTAATGCTGGGGGCAATTGAAGCTGCGCAGAAGAGCATTATCAAACTTGAAAAATTGGCAAAGAAACTCAAATCTGAAAACACCTTTGCAAGGCGATTCAAGTCTCAAAAACTATTCCATTAGCTTCCTCAAGCATCACTGAACGATTTCCAATCAATATCATTCCTCAAAGCTTAAAGAATTGGTATATTGAACCGGACCTGTGCATGAAAAATTTCAGAGTCGTGCATCTCAATCCATGCATTCTTTGAGAATTTTAAAGTTTGATTCATGTTAATTACTTTGTTCTGAAGCTAACCCAATGTTTTGATTGAATTATTATGCATTGTGTACGATTTCACCATGGTTAATTTCTAGGGTTCACAGGATTCCAAATTGGGGCTTTTCACCCAAGGAAAAATTGAGACTTATGACCACCATCATTCAAATCAGCGCGCTTGGACGATCTTGAACCCACCCTCGCGCTCAATTTATGAGCGTCAGAGGGCCATTCGCTATTTTCTCGTATCTTACCTATGGCAACGTTTACAAAACCGTTGCTAGTTTGTCATATGTTTCAGGAAAATAAAACACGCGAAGAAGATGAATTCGTGGCAAGATCTGGTTGGTCTGTTTGAAAATTCGCGCGCAGACCCACTAACATTGTTGTTTTCTTTTATAATATTTGTTGGTTGTTTATTAATCAGAACGTGCAATTGGCTCAGCTGGAAGGCAGAATTGGTGGTAAAGCACATGACCTGGGTTCGAGCCCCAGGTCTTCACCTATGTCCATATTATTTTTCTATAAATCTTCCTATGCAGCGCCAATGTTGAATACCATGGTACACCTTCAGAACCTAGCGTACACGCGTCCCGGAGCACCAAATCAAAGGCATAGATTGGAGGAATACCCTAAACCCTAGTCAAAGGTGCCACATGGTGTCTGGAAAAGTCAGCGGACCTGAAGGTTATTGGGCTCAGATTTCTTGGGCCATACCTCCACTTTGGGGACTACCACCCCCTAGGTTTGCATATTTTTCACTTTCTTTACTTTTTTTATTATTTATTTAACTCTATTTCTTTTAATTATTATTTGTTTAAATTAATTACTTATTTTCATAAATATAAAAATGCATAAAAATCAGAAAAGATAAAAAATATAATAAACATTTTATTTTAATACTTTTTGTAAATAAATGCAAATAATTATTTAGCTTTAAATTAGGGTTTAAGTTAATATTTTCATAATAAAAATCTAAAATAGGCATAGAATTAGGTTTAATGAATTTTTCATCCTTTTCATTTTTTTTCTTTTAAATAATTAAATATTTATTTTATTTATTTTTATAATCAAATTTGCATGTAAAAATTAGGTTTAATTTAGGTTAAAAATTTCAATATTTCTTAATAAATTAAAAAATAACTAGAATTAGGATTTGCATCTTATTTTGATTTTAATTAATTCTCCCCTTTCATATTAAATCTTAAAAAACATAAAATACCAAAAAAAACAAATCCCTTCTTTCTTTTTAATTAATCAGTTCCTTATTAATTTTAATTTTGCAAAAGGGTCCAACGCCCTCGTTTCGATTTAATTTTTAATTTGCATATTATTTTATTTCGCTTAATATCCATGTATCTCTCCCGAAGCCATGTATTTAATCACTCGCACTTTTAATTTCTTTATTTTTCTGTCAAATCGGGTCCTGGTTAATTTTGGCGATGTGGACCCGCGCCTTTTGTAATAGCTTTAGATCTTTACTTTCCCGCAAATATTTTAACTGTTAACAAATGGCATGAAAGAATGTATGGACCAAAAATAAAAACAACGCGTAGAACACCAATAACATGACAAGATAAATGCAAATGAAAACGACACACGAATCGCACACACCACCCCTAGGGTACGCCTCACTGTTGCCTTGCCTCGAAAGGTGATCGTCGAGTAGAGGATGTCTTAGTAAGTCCTCATGATCCGGGAACCTGGCATGAGGGTAGCTTCTAAGGTGTCTTCCCATTTCTCTGGTGATCACCATGTCCCGAACCTCGAATTGACCTGAACACCTCCAACGGTGGTGCTACCTACCTCTCAATGGTGGGATGGCACTACTTTAAAGGACATCTACACAGACGAATTCCTTAGGGTAGGTAGACGACTCTAGATACTTGCTCTAATTTCAAAAACAAATCAAAAATACTTTTCACACCAACACATTTTCAAAAAGCTTTCGAAAACAATTTTTCAAACACTCTTGAGGACCGATACAAGAGTCGAACTGGAATTTTCAAAGAAGCTTTTTAAAACCCACATTGAAAAGAAAACAAACCATTTTTGAAAACACAATGAGCAAGTATCTAAGAGCCCATGGATAACCATGGATAGAAAGGGTGCTAACACCTTCCCTTTCTATAACCTACCTCCCGAACCGAGAGCAATCTCTTTAAGGAATTTTTCTGTGCTTTTGTCCTTTCCATTTGGAGAAAATAAAAGACGGTGGCGACTCTTGCTTCCGCGACATTTCGCGAACCAGCGTTAAACAGTCAGTTCCAGATCCACCGATCACACTATGACTTTTCATTTACTGTTCTAAACTATCACAACTATGAGGCCTCTTTTTTGTTGCGTGAGAACATGATGAATCTCTTTAAAATCTGATTTGATTCTTCTTATATTTTGTGAACCAAATACATTTGTGATTTTCAATAGAACAACTCCTAGCCAATGATGTAATTCTGACTTCTGTATGAGGCTTTTCTTTTGGGTTTGGAATCTAATTTGAATCCTGTTGGGATGAATTGAAGGAATTTTGTCCTTTTGCATTTTTCTACCACTGTGAACCAAACCAAACTTTGTGTTTTGCAATAGAAATTATCCCATGATAGAAACTTAATGTTTGAGGCTTTAACATACAAGAACCCTATTTTCTGATTCTTAAAACCACCCTAATGATGAGTTTAACTATTTTTTCAATTCTTTGCTTATTTCCATGTTTGAGTTGCTAACAAAAAATCTCCTTTATTTGATGTATAATCAATGAGGAATGGGCGAAGATGTCAAAGAGTTGGAGAGGTGTTAAAGCCGTGGCTAAGGACTTGGAAAATTAGAAGAAAAATAGATTTTAAGAATTTAGGAATTTAATCACTCTTTTTGTAAGATACATGTGAACTTGAATTTTTGTAATCATTTGAATTTGAACTTTGAAACTTGTAACAATTTGTGGGATGTATTTTGAACAATGTATGGTTTTGATTTGAGAATGGTAAGACAAAATTGTAGAAGTTGTTTGATTAAAATGAAAAAAATTGAAAAGAAAGAATGATATGGGCTTTGATCCCTTGAATTTAGAATTACGAACTCTAGAACTTTGAATGGATTGCGAACATGAGATAGTGAACTTGAAATGGTGTAATAATTGCCGCAAACTATGAACTCCGTGAAACTTTATGCAATGAATCTTAACATTATTTGTTCTTGAATTAACGAGCTTGAATCCTACACAAATTACATATCTTAAGTTCCTTGAATTATTTTTGGTGTCCAAAACATGTATCTCAAGAAAAATCTCATAACCAAAGCACATAGAAGAATATATTCCACATAAATCATATTTGATCAATGACTCTTAACCTCAACAGAATCCATGAACCCAACTCTTCTCACGTTTGAAAAACCAATTCAACAGATGAAAACTTGACAAGACCTTAATCCATATCTCAATCCGTAAGGATATCCTTAAGAATAAAGAAAAACTTAAAGGATAGAGAAATCCAGACAAAAAACACTAAAAAAACTCTTTTTGATGAATCAACAAGCTCGTTCGCCACAAATGAGAGACCTGATCCATTTAACGTCATAAACCAAAGTTAATAAGGAACTAGCCGATCCAAACATGAGTCAAAATAAGAGCCATTGTCGGCCATAGAAACCCTAATTTCTGACAAATGACGTCCCAAACTCGAAACCCTAATTCCATGAGGGAGAAACCCTTGAGCAAAGATGAAAAGAGGATAAATCTTCATGACTCTTTATCACAACAGGTGTCACACACTCAAAAGTCAAAACCCTAGTACAAAACCAGTGGACAGGAGAAACTTTGAGCATTTTGCAAACTCGAACCCTTGACGAATTAATTGACATGTTTGGAGGTTTGAAAAGCTTTTAACATCTTGAAAACCCTAGAAGAGAATTTTTAAAGGAAAGGGAGGGAAAATTTTGGGGTACAACATATGGCAACTAAATTTTTTGAATTTTTAGGATCAGTCACTTATATTCATTGACTTCATACGTAGTTTGTGCTTAAGATGGTGCCGACTGCTAATATAAATTACTTAAGATCTAAATGAAAACTTGAGCCTAAGGTTTTGGCATAATGGGTACCCAAATTGATGTCACATAATGAGGGGGTTTAGGGTGTCATAACAGTATCAATATTATCTAAAATTTACCAAGTCTCTCTAACACAACCTAAAGTATGACAACCTATATACTTTCAGAGTGTGTGTGCCATGCATCAATAAGATAATTATTGTTGGAGGTCAAAATTTTAAAAATTCAGGGAAGTTTAGTAACAATTGAAAAATAGGCATACAGACTTGACATCACATGCAATGACTCGACCAAATATTAGAAATAGATAAAATCTTAAAGACATGAAATAAACTAGAAAACAATAAATCAAAATAAGAAGCGATAAATGGAAAGCGGTAAAGTTCCTCCCGCACACTTAAACCAAACATTGTCCGTAATGTTTCAGTAAATAGTGGGAAAAGGAATAAGAACCTGATTAATGCTCACCTCGATAGTTTCCTACATGAAACTGATAGGTGTCAAGCTATTGATATCCTTATTTTATGCAAACTAAAAAAAAAAGCAAAAATATTAAATTAAAAACCCATGGGTTGCCTCCCACGCAACGCTTCTTTTAACATCGGAAGCTCGATGATTCAGGAGTGTCAGCACTCATGGTGATTCTCTCGAGAATGACTCCTCAATCGAATTGTTAATCGTATTTGGTTTCCATGGCCACTTATCAAGCTATATCACATATCCCTCACCTTTTCATTTCTTTCTTATGTGGGGTGGTTCATTCTTTTGGACTTGTGGTGGTGGTTCAGGGTCTATCCTGAGTATCAGCTTTTCAAGTTTGGGTTTTGTTATTTCACCCGCCATCTCGAATGTTAACCTTTCCTTCTTAATGCTAATGATTTCCCTAGTTTCATGGTCCTCAAATTTTCTCTTTTTATGAGGGACCTCAAACAAAGGTGCATTGGTGTGGATATTCTCCATATTTTTTATTGGATTGGGCATCTACATTAGTGTAATATGGTGGGAGAACTGACTTTAGGTTTTGCGTTTTATCGCAAATGTTGTGGATAGCAAGATTCGCCACCGACTTTTCTTTTATCCAATTAAGGAAAGGGTGAAAAGAACAGGAAAGACCTTTGAGAATTTTCTTGAGTTCGGGGGGTAGGTTATGAAAAGGGAAAGTGTTAGCACCCTTTTCATCTGTAGTTTATCTACGCACTCTTAATTGCTAGCTCACTTTTGAAATTATTTGTGTATGTTTGAAAATATTTTGAAAATTCCTAAGTGCGGCAATTTTGTAATGATTCTTGTATCATTGAGAATGTATACAAGATGTTTGTTTTGAAAATATTTTAGAAGAAGGTGAGGTTTTGTGAAAGTGTGTTGAAGATGCCAATGTAAGGCAATTTTCCTTATAATAACCCTTGTATCACTCCTCAAGAGTGTTTATAAAGCGCTTTGAAAATTGTTGTTTTGAAAGTGTGAGGTGTGAATATTGTTTTAGTTTATGAGCATCTGATTATGAGCTATCTACCTACTCAAAAAAGTCTTTGTTCTTTTCCTCTTCCTTTAGATAATTCTAGCCTACGATTAGTTAGTAGGAAGCCTCGTCATTGGACGTGAGGGACAAGCGCGGGTCATCGTACAGTTATAGAAGTCAACTTGTAGAATGCTTTAGCAATTTTCATAAGGGACTAAGATCGTTTACCGAAGGCAACATCTAAGGGTCATCGAGGGACTATGATCTTTTAACCGAGGGTCTTTTCTAAAACATCCCACGTTCGAGGGACATGGCTGTTTTATCCAAGGCAACAAGTGAGGTTTACCCTAGAGGCGCATGCGTGCAAAGTGTGCTTGATTCAATTATTTGTCTTGGATTATGGTTTTGCTATGATTTATTTTAATCTTTCCATACAAACCATAATTACTAACAGAAATAAGGAAAATGATAAATCCCAGAAATTAAATGTCCTACACTATTACAACGCTTCGGGAATGGGGAGGGGTAAAAATTTGAGAATGGGGAGGAAAGTAATAAATCCTAATTATCTATTACATACCATTTACATAAATGATAATGCAAAATAATAAAATACGCAAAAATGTAAAGTAGAGAATAAGGAAGAAGAAATTGTTTTGGTGATTTTTGATAGAAAAAGGGTTTGATGATTGACCTAACTATTTAATTGTTTCTTTATTAAAAAGGAAGTTAATTAATTAATAAAAAAACCTAAAAAAATCTATGTTAATTTTAATTAATTAAAACCTAAGAATCCATATTGAATTAACTTAAATAAAACCTAACAATCAATGTTGAATTAACTTAATTAATTTAAAAGGGAAATTAAATTAAAAAAACCTAAGTCTAATTCTTTTTGTGAATTTTTCTTAGAATAAAAATATATTTGTTTTGTATTTTTATTAAATGAAATAAATAAATAAGAGTGAGAAAGAAAATATAAAGAAATAAAATATTGGGCCTGGTGTTGTAAAAAGAAATTAGGGGGTGAAAAGGAAAAAAGATGTTACGCCCAAAACAATTTGTTTGAATCAGGAAAATAAAAAAGGAATGGGCTTGTGGTGTGACATAAAAAAGGGGGTATGGAAAGGAATGTACAAGGCCCAAAAAAAGAAGGTTCAGGAGCCTATTGTGGTTCAATGTGGAATGTTCCTTGAAGTGTACCATGGGGAAGTAATGTCGGGCGCTCGATAATGGTCTTGTGATGATCAGAGGGTGATGGAGAGACGTACATCATGCGCTTGTTGAGCTTGCTTGTATTGAATCAGAAACAAGAAAATATGAAACAAATTAAAAGGGTACCACTGGGGCTCGAACCCAGATCCCTATAGTCATACACGCGCTTCCTTTACCACTGGGGTGGCTGTTTCATCAGTTCATAAAACAACAACTATTAAATATATTACAAATTCATTTCTAAATGTAACTTCATCTTCTTCCTCGCGCCATTAGCCATGAACATATTTTTGAAATTTGTAAAATGCTCATTTCTCAACCAAATCAGAAAATGTAAACATCAAACTTGCTTGAAATTTAACCACGAGTCCAACCATATAAATTTCGAAAGCTATAGATCAATGGTTAGGACGAATTTTGTTTGGTACCAAATTGAAACCTAATTTTTCATAAACTTCAGTTCTAAAATTCTCATCACACAGATAATATAAATGAAAAGTAAGGACATGGTTAGCTTCATAGACATTATATCTACATTTTATCTTTTGAAATTGTAGGCAAATGATGTATGAATAAGAAAATCACACTTTAGAAAACTTACCTTTGTGATACGGTGGGAGAACTGACTTGGGTGTTTTGCGTTTGATCGCAAATGTTGCAGTTAGCAAGAGTCGCCACCAACTTTTCTTTTATCCAAAAGGAAAGGTGAAAAAGCACAGGAAAGACCTTTGAGATTATTTCTTGAGTTCGGGGTAGATTATGAAAAGGGAAGGTATTAGCACCATTTTCATCCATGGTTTTCCATGGGCTCTGAGTTACTTGCTAGATCACTTGCTTTTTGTTTGAAGATTATTCTTGGTGTGATTTTTGAAATTATTTTGTAAAGAGGCATTGTTTAGGCAATCTTTGTAATGATTCTCGTTCGTAAGAATGTATACAAAGATGTTGATCTTTTGAAAATGTTTTCAAGTTTTGTAAGATGTTTTGAAAGTGTAAGTGTTTGTTTGGAAAATAGCAAGGATGTTTTGTTTGAAATTGAGCAAGTAATTAGGAGCATTCTCCCTACTCAAAAGTATTTCTCGTTCATTTTCTTTTCCTTTGATATTGTTATCTTACCATTGATTTGGTAAGTAACCCTATCTTTGGATGTAAACGGAACAAGCTTGGGTTATCGTATAACCATGATTAGTAATGTTGCAAGGTATCTTAGCATTTTTTTCTTTAGGGACTAAGATCATTTTTAAAGGCAACTTAGATGGTGTCATCGAGGGACTATGATCTTGTTTTTGCTAAGATACCTTACATGTGTAATATGGCCATTTATAAGGCAACCAAGTGGATTTACCCTAGGGGTGTTTGTGTGCAAGTGTATTGGTTTACATGCTTGATTTGTCTTGATTAGGGTTTCAAATTGATTGGTTTTAGTATTTCCATACAAACCCTAATTACTAGCAATATATGAAAGTAATAAAAAGTGCGGAAAATAAATATCCTATGCTATTACAATCATTAGGGGGGTGGGGTGTACAGACTTACAAATGGGGATTGCAAGTAAAATTAAGTCCTAAGTTACTATTACAACCATATTGAATGGATAAGAATGTACAAGAAATGTAAAATGAACTTGTTTTGTTTAAGAAAAGAGATAAGTTTTGTTTAAGAAAATATTTTTGATCTTTTTGTTTTAAGAAATAAAATAAAGCATGTAAAATGTAAAATGTTTTTGGTGTTTTTGATTAGTTAAAATAGAAGTGATAGCAAAAAATAGTAAGGAAAAAAATAAAATAGAATCAGCGCATTGCTGGATTAAAAGAGATCAGAAGTTCTGACTCTGGCGTGCTGCAAAAACAGAAATCATATTAGTAAAAATAGGTAAAGTCAAAAGTTCTGGGTCCACTGGGAACAAAGAAGATTTCAAAAGTTCTGATGCCACTAGCAGAGCTTAGTCTCCCTCTCCATGTTAGTCAGAACATCTGCAGCTTAGTCATTTCTCAACAAAATAGAAGATACGCATACCACAGTTATGGAAGGTTTCATAATGTTTCAGAAACAAGAGATATCAGAACTATAAATTAGAAGCAAGCATGAATTTGCTAATCCTAATTTCCTTAAGAAGTTCTGAACTAATTTACTCCCTACTTAGGCATACAAATACGTGAAACCTCAGAATACGTACAACATCAGAATCATGATGTCTACATTATATTTTTGAACATGCAAATCTGATAATGCCTAAGTAATATGATGAGAGTCATTAGAAGCTTACCTTGCAGCTGGAAAATACTCTGTGAGCTGGAGTCTGGTTCTGAACTCTGGTGATGTTCTGAACAGCTTCTTCATGTACTCAGCAGGCTAGAAGCTTTCAACTTGGTCAATGAATGATTAGAAAATTTCTGGAACAACCAAGGGGGAAAAGTTCTGACTTCCTTGAGGTGAATATGGATGGAGAATGTGTTATAATCTGAACACAGAAGTTAGGATGGTTCCTAAATGTATATCAGAAACTGTATGGATGGTTTTGGTCAAGAAATACTTGAGGAAAAAAAAGGAGTTTGAATGCAAGAACCAAAAGTTAACAAGTTTTTGTATTTTGTATTTGCAGTTTTGGACTCTTGGAATTTTAGCAGGGGTTCAAGGCTTTTTCTTTCTCAAATTCTCGACCCCCTTTTACAGTTTCTAATGAAGTCCAATTTATAGGCAAAAGGTTTAGTCGCTTGGAGAGGTCAAGGGGTACCACCCTCATATGCTATGCGTTGACTTATTCTTGAAGTAGGTTCAAATATGTATGGTGGTTAGTAGCTTTAGCAGCGCCTAAGCCGGATTTGTAAGCAGGAATTAAGGAAAGGCAACCTCAAAAGCAAAGCAACGCATGGGCCCAACACACTCTTGTACACAAGTTTTCTTTTCCAAGATACTAATGGTACTTATATGCCACACGTGGGGAAATCCTTTGGATAGAGACCCAAAAGTGGTTGTGAGCATTAAATGATTATGAGATTTATCAAACTGGAAATCCTGCAATGTAAGATTCTGCATCATTGCTTAATTCTGAATCCGAAGTTCAGCTTTAGCGTAACTTAGAGTAGACACCTAACTTCTGATCTTTGTATCTCCTTGCTCCAGCATATTCTGAAGGAGTTCTCAGACTTTCCAGGAAGCTTGTAGCATGCTTTGTAGATCTTCTTTGAATTACTCTTGCAAACTCTGGTTGAACCTACACGAACACTGGACCAAAAGTTGTAACCAAATTCTGACTTGAAAATGCTCAGAGTTTGCTGAGTGCCTAAGCTACGAAGACGTGCCTTTGAAGATGTATAACTTGAAATCCCAGCATTTCTAGGAGAAATTCTGTTCTACAATGTTTTAGATCTCATTGAGATCTATAACTCTTGTGTTAGAAGCTTTTCCAGAATCAGCTTGCATCATGATGATAATCTGATCAGAAGTTCTGATCATGTCATATTTCTTAAACACTTAGAAAAATTCTAAGTATTTAGAAATTTGACTTTTCCAAAGTAATTTTGACTTTTGAATATCTTAATGAAACAAACCTCACATTCCAAGATGTCTTGATGAAATATGATTCTTGAAACTTGATTTTGATCCAAAAGTCAAGGTTTGACTTTTCAGTATGCAAATGACCATTTTGCCCTTGTGAATGATTTTCTTGAAAACTTTGTAATTCAAGACTTGAAATTGGATAGGAACAAACCTGAGGGTCCAGGGTGATCCTTTGATAAATGATAGGGAAAATTTTGGGTACAACAGCTGCCCCTGTTCAATCTACTTAAGCCTGAAGAGTTAGATTGGCGAGCTTTGCCATTCGTGACTCGAAGGTGGAAGATGATTGGACACTAGAGTGCCCAGAAATTTGCACTCGGTGATGTGATGGTAGAGGGAGTGGGCTTAAAGATGTCATTTAGAGATATGATAGAAAGTTGTTGGAGATGGGCTTGTAGATGCCATCTAGAAATGATTGATGAATCGTAAGCTGAGACTGAATGAGTATCAGAATGGAATCTGCGTCTGGAGCGTATATGTACTTTATCTGAAAGTTGAATCCGAATGAGTATCAGAATGGCATCCGTGTCTAAAGCATATCTAAACTGTATCTGAAAGTTGTTCTAAATGAGTATCAGAATGGCATCCGTGTCTGGAGTGTATCTGAACAGTATCTGAAAGTTGAATCTGAATGAGTATCAAGATGGCATCCGTATATGGAGCGTATCTGAACTGTATCTGAAAGCTGAATCTGAATGAGTATCAGGATGGAATCTGTATCTGGAGCATATCTGAACTGTATCTGAAAGCTCAGCAGAATGATGAAGGAATCTTGGACGATTACTACCTCAGCAGGATGATGAAGGAATCTTGGACGGTTACTACCTCAGCAAAATGATGAAGGAATCTTGGACGATTACTACCTCAGCAGGATGATGAAGGAATCTTGGACGATTACTACCTCAGCAAGATGATGAAGGAATCTTGGACGATTACTACCTCAGTAGGATGATAAAGGAATCTTGGACGATTACTACCTCAGCTGGATGATGAAGGAATCTTAGACGATTACTACCTCAGCAGGATGATGAAGGAATCTTGGGCGATTACTACTCCAAAAGATGATGACCTTTATCTGTTGATGGATCTTTCCTGAAAAGGTAAAGAGTTAATTATATGCAATGTCATGATGTATGTATTGTGTAATGATGTTCTCAAAATAAATGAGATTTGTGTTATATGTATTTTGTATGCATATGCTATGAATGTTGTTGAAATGTAATTTTGTCTTGGAGAATAAATCCTTGACAAGTGCTGGGGAGTCATTAAATCTCGGACTGTTGTTGAAAAAGTGAACTAATATCTTGTCGAATTCCAAGCTTCGCAGCACCTTATACTGTTATCTGGTCGAAATCCAGGCTTCATAGTGTTTTTTGAGAAGGGAACTACTATCTGGTCGAAATCCAGGCTTCTGAGCACCTTATACTGTTATTTGGTCGAAATCCAGGCTTCACAGTGTTTTTTGAGAAGGGAACTACTATCTGGTTGAAATCTAGGCTTCGCAACACCTTATATTGTTATCTGGTCGAAATCCAGGCTTCATAGTGTTTTTCTGGGGATTGTAGAGTATTCTATTCGGGAAGACGAGTTGCGGTCCTCTGACTTGTAGTGGTCGAAGAGGCCACCTCAAGCTGGGGAATCCTGGCATTTGTTGGGGAAATAAACCCTGTTGCTCAGTCTGTTGGAGAGGCGGCGACTTCACTGGCAGAAATCCTCGAGGATTCTTGAAGACGACTCAGTTGGGAAGAGTTTTTTAGAGGTTGAAAATCTGGACGGGGAATCTTCCTATGAGAAGGATTTTGGGGAGATTTGTTACCGCCCCTAGTAACGAGTGTTTGTGGCACTGCTAGGAAATGTTTGACTTTACGTAACCTTTTTTCGGGATTGGCGTTCAATGCCCCAAGTAAAGGAGATGGAGACCCGCCCCTGGTTATTCTTCACTTCATGAGAGATTTCTTGGAATCTTGACTGGGATGTCCTAGGTGTGCTTGGATAGTGACATGTCATGCCTCCTTGTTGATAGGAGATTTGTCATTGGAAGTGTCATCCCACTTGAAGTGATTGAGAGAGCTTTCGTTCACTGGATATTCATTGTGTGAATTTCTCCGCTTTCAAACAAATAGCCATATGCAAACAGTGATATTCAAGTAATGCAAAGTTTATGTTTGTCTTGAACTTTTTGAAAATGCGTTTTAGCAAGTAAAGAAATTTCGTAAGAAAAATTCAACTCAGGATTTAGAGTAAATCTCTACAGGAGTCAGGATACCTTTTGTAACAGTATGCTTTCGAACTAACCCATGCTTAAATTAGGACTTTTGAAGGGTTGTAACATGGCTTGGTTCACGGTTTAAGAAACAAAGGATAAAGGCTCAAAATGTATTTGTACCCACCCGCTCTTCGTGATGTTCTTCAGTCCTAAACTCAGTTAATTGTGCGTTTGAACTCTAATTGAGTCTGGAATAACGTTTTGGTGATGGTTCAGACAAGTTAAGTTTGTTGGAAGGCAGTCATTTTTGCAACATTTTTTCATGTTGTTGAGGATTTGTAATGACCTCTTTCTTTTGATTTGTTATCCCTAATTTTTCCTGACTGTTCTTGTTTTGAGATTACAGTCAGCAGGATGCCCCAGTTTTTTTCTAAAGTCTCCTTTGTAGGTTTTTGACTTAGTGGGCTTTACTTTTTTGAGAGATAATGATTGCCTATGTGATAGGGAACCATCACCGTATTTTAATTCCAGAGGAATGTTTTTGGTGTCATTCATTGTATTACGAGATGAGAGTTTGCGGCTAAACGCGCGTTTGAATCAACTGAGAGACTACCCTACCCCAAGTTTTGATTAAAGGTTTCAATTTGTGCAAAAAAAGAAAACTTCTACGTCTTTGGCTCGAAGGGGTTGACTAAGGATTATCTTCCTTATAACTCCAGTGTTTATGATTTGAAAGAACGCCTGTACATCGTCAGCAAGGTCTGTCCAAAAGCATACTGCATGAGATTATGACATTATTTTCGTCATCCTCCCTCTAAAGGCTTGTAACTTTTAGCAAGAGTTGAATATCATAAAGAGAGTAAAAAGGATAGTTTAAATATAGTGAAAACAAATGGATGAATCCAAGACAAACATACGCAATGCATTAATGGAACAAAGTTTGACATTAATAGATATTTGTTTGAACAATAAAAGAGATTACAAATGAAAATTTAAATGAACAGGAAATTTCCTCGCCCAGATCGTTGCTTCATGTGCATGTCCTTGAGAGGTGATATAAGAGTTCCAATTGATTGTCTTGTGTAAACTCCAACACTCCTTCGTCAATTAGGTCTTGAATCATGTTCTTCAAAGCCCAATAATTGTTCGTGTCGTGCCCGGGACCGTCGTAATGGTAAGCACACCTCTCTTTGGGACGGTAACTAGGAGCAGTAGTGTTAGGATTCCTGGGAGGAACCTTTAATGTAATTAGATCTGTCTTCAATAGGTATTTTAGCACCTGAGCTAGCGACATGCCAATCCTGGTAAATTGTCTCTTAGGTGCGACCTCCTTGCGCTGATTCTATCGTTGTTGTTGGACTTGAGACGTGGTAGCCATTTGGGATAGTCTACCCTCCACTAAACCAGATTCATGTTGCATGGGAGGTTGAGCAGTGACTTGATTTCCAATCCTGGTTGTTTGCTCCATACGGTTGCAACCGTCTTGACGAAGTTGATTGACAAGAACTTTCAACTCTTCTTGTCCTTGGGCCAGATTTTGGATAAGAGTTATGATACGGTGGCAGAACCGACTGTTTGATGCTGGTTTGCAATAAATTCCTCTTAACTGTCATTAAAGGAGTAGAAATTTCTTCCACGTAAGTCACAAATAAATCATCATCCACAACATTTACTCCATGACCATGTTTGGGCATGGGAGCAGTTATGACGTTGGGCTTCTCCGGAGCATCAAACTCAATCTCTTTGGCTTCGATCAAGTCTTGCACCTTATTCTTCAAGGCCCAAAAATTGTTTGTATCATGACCTGGACTTTCGGAGTGATAGGCGCAACGGGCATTCGGGTTATAGTGGGGAGATATGGTGTTGGGGTTCTTCGGGGCTTCCCTAAGAGTTACCAGATTGGTTTTCAATAATTGTGGTAGAATTTGAGACAAGGTCATATTAAGCCGAGTGTACTGCCTCTGTGGTCTTTCCACCCTTTATTGATTGTTTTATTGTGGAGCAATTGTGGGTCTTGATATCACTACTGCATTTTCTGCTTGACGACGTTCAGGTCTGCTTTGGCTCCTCGGGCCGTAGACTGCACTAGCTTCTTTTTTACCGGTGAAAGGCTTCTTTACTGCACTTGAGGAAGTATCCTTCTGTATCTTACCACTTCGGATACCAGCTTCTACTCTCTCTCCAGTCAAGATCAACTCAGTAAACCTAGATGATGAACTGCTGATCAGATGATTGAAAAATGGACCAGATAACGTCCCTAGAAACATGTCAACCAACTCCCTATCAGATAAAGGGGGTTGGACTCTTCCAGCCAAGTCTCTCCACTTTTGGGCATAGTCCTTAAAACCTTCACTTGCACCCATAGACATACCCTGGAGCTGAGTATGAGTGGGAGTAAGGTCGGCGTTATACTGATATTGCCTGTAAAAGGCAGCAGCAAGGTCTTCCCAGTTTTGGACACTGGCTCCTTGCAACTGATAAAACCATTCAAGCTGAGTCCCTGACAGACTATCTTGAAAGAAATGTACCCATAAATTTTTATCAGTAGTGTGGGGTTGGATTTTCTCGATGTACGAGCGGAGATGGAGTTTTGGACAGGATACTCCATCGTACTTGGCAAAAAACAAAGCTTTGAACTTATGAGGGATCACCACTTCCGATACCAATACCAGCTCTCCTAAATCCAAACCAGGGATCTTCTGAATCTCCATAGCACTTAGACGGTCTTTTAACTACTTGTACCTATCCTCAGCAGGAGGATATTGTTCATCATCGTAATCTGTATCATTTTCAGAAACTGCTGGACTATGGTCCTTTGTCCTTTCTTAGTTCTCCTCGTCCTTGGATGAGGATGTCAGATCAGCTGATTGTCTTATCCTTTCTCCGAATCTTCTACCCACGTTCAGAATGCCAACCTTCTTCTTCTTCATTTCTTTCAGAATCAGAGTCTTCAAATCCTCTTGCCCTTTAGCCAAGCTTAAGAACATCTGCTGGAATTGGGCGTTTTGTGTCTGGAGATCTTTGATGCCTTGATCGGAAGACATAACTGCTGAAATAAACAACGAAGAAGATGAGAAACCTGTAACGGTACCTGTAATTATGTGCATGATAATGGGATGTGTATGTAATGATTTCAAAGACTTTGAGAGATTTAAATTTGCAAACCAAAAATAAAACAAACTTTATTAGATTAACTCGTAAAAAGTTCAACAATGCCTTTGAGGCGTTACAAAGAAATAAATGGAAAACAAATCTAAACTAGAAAAAGAAAAATCAAAAATCCCATGGACGCTTCCTCTTTGTGCTGACATAGTCGTTGATCACTCGTTCTTCCTCGATTTGCCTGGTGAGCTTCAAGATCTTTCTTTCTTGCTCATGGTACTTCTCCCGGTAAGTGTCCCTCTCCTCTTTTAGCTGAATCCAGGATCTCTACAATGCCCCAGGATCAGTGGGCATGTAAGGATAAAGAACTGTGTAAGGAACGCCCTCTTCATTGGTGGGCTCCACAATCACTGGCAATACTGCTTCATAGGGCATCCCAAGCTTCTGGGCACGAGCTCAAACCCACTGGAGATAAGGCTGCATAGGGAGATAAGTCTTTGGTCCCAATTCTTGGGAGTCAGCTCTATTCACCATACCCCAAGCTCGTATAAACATCTGGCGGTGCTCGTCAACGTCTTCCTTGTAGTCAAATGCAGTATCCTCAAGAAGTAACTCATAAGGACCATCTATCCGAGCATGACCGAATTGTCACAGAGCTATACAAGGATTGTAGGTTATACCCCCTCTGATTCCAAGCAACAGGACATTAGGGTATCCCCCACAATAATCAATGACAGTAGTGTCTTCCATAACCCGGGAGCTTCAAAGAATGTCTGTATGGGCAAGTGACATTATCCTGTAAGACCATCCCAAACCTTCTTCATTCTTCAACACAGACTTGGGGAGGTGAGAAATAAACCACCTTGACAGCAGCGGCATGCAACACATGAGAGTCCCTCTTCTTCGCACAGTATGAGTGTAAAGGGCATGCAAGATATCACCCAGTAGAGTAGGCATAAGATTGCGAGAAAGGAATATCTTAACTACGTTCACATCCATAAAGGAATCCAGATTCGAGAAAATAACCAAACCATAGATAAGGAGATCCAAGATATCTTCAAAAGCCTGAAAATCCAAGTTATCCCAGAAAAGATGATCCTGATCCATCAGAAACTTGGCTAAGAAACCTTCGACCCCACTTTGTGTTTCCCAGTTGGATACTACATCAGCCTGTTTCAGATGCAGAGCTAAGGCAATATGTTTTGGTCTAGGAGTATCTTCCATAACTGTGAAGGGCACCTGCTCAAGGATGGATATGCCTAATAAGTGAGAGAACTCTTCCAAAGTGGGAACCAGCTGATAATCTGGAAAGGTAAAACAATGATGCACAAGATCGAAGAACTGGAAAAGCACACCCATCATCTGCTCATTAAACTTTGAGGTGACCAGGCTAAGAAGATGACCATGTCTCTTAATGAACATGGAAGTCCCATAAACTCTTGAGGCCAACTCTTTAAGTTGAGCAGGTATTTGCACAAAGTTAACTCGGATGGTATTTCTGCGTACCGAAGCCATAATCTGCAAAACAGAACAAAGATAAATTCCCTCGGTCTTTGAAATGGTCAGTATAATGAAGTATGCATGCCATGTTATGATGCATGATGTCATGATAAAACAAACAACAGGTATAGCAGGTAACAGGCATGGCAAAGGAAAACAAGTCACACAAAAGCCCTTAAGTTTAAGGCTTGCATGGGTCTAAGGTATTACCCTCTTGAAGTTCAGTTGGTTTCAACCTGTCCTAGTAAAAGTAATTGGGTTCTAGAGGTTCTCAATATCACTAACCATCCTCCATCGGTCATGGTTTAAGCTCACGCAATCTTTTCTTGCAACCGGAACTATCTCGAGAGTATGGTCTCAATGAGTGTAGCATCGAGTATCAACCAGTTCTCAGCTTTACACCGAGGTCGGCTATCTCACTACTTTCTAATGTCCAAGTTGGTCTTTTAAGGGTTCTAAGGTCAGTTGATTCTTAACGACACACATAGCGGCCCCGTATTCTCCTCGTTTCTCCATAAGGGATACCGATACCAACTAATGTGCCACATCAACGTAGCTACTGCTTCAATCGTATCGGTCAAATCCGTATAGTTCCCTCACAGTTTATTGCTACTTACCTAAAAGGTGTCCCCAGATCCGGGGTAGGATCTATAGTAACTCCCAAACAAAACCCTTAAAAGTAAAGCAACCAAAACAAACAAGAGAAGCAATTATGATGAACTAATCCTAAGCAGAGTCGCCAGTTCTGTGATACGGTGGCAGAACTGACTATTTGATGCTGGTTTGCATTTTTTGTTCGCAAAATGTCGTGGTAAGCAAGATTCACCACCGACTTTTATTTTATCCAACAAGGAAAAGGAAAAAGAACAGAAAAAACCTTTTTCGAGAATGTTTCTGAGTACGGGGGGTAGATTATAGAAAGGGAAGGTGTTAACACCCTTTCTATCCATGGTTTTCCATGGGCTCTTAGGTACTTGCTCATCTTTTTAAATTGCTTGTGTGTGTTTGTTTTGAAAAATTTTGTTTTACTTCGTTTTAACCCTTGTATCAGTCCTCAAGAGTGTTACGAAGTTGTTTTTGAAAACTCTGTTTGAAAAGTGTTTGGTGTGAAAAGTTTGATTTTGAGCAAGTACCTACTAGCATCTACCTACTCGAAAAAAGATTGTTTCTATTCTTGTTTCCTTTAGACAACGCTGACCTACTATTGAGAAATAGGAAGCATCGTCGTTGGAATTGTAAGGGTCAATTCGTGAGGGACGTACAATCACTAAAGCAATGTTAGGACGTCTTAGTAATAACCCTAATGTCTTAAGATCATATTCGAGGCAACATTTCTGAGGCAACATTTCTGAACGGGACATTTGATCTTTGTTTAGACAGGAGGGAAACCACTAAGACACCCTATACTTAATGATCGTCTACCGAAGGCAACCGAAGTGAGAGTATACCCTAGGAGTGCGCATGTGCGAGTTGATTTGTTTTCAGTTATTATCTTTTCACATTAGGATTTTCTAGCCATTTTAAATTATCATGCAATCTTGTCATACAATCCTATTAACATACATCTAACAGTTAATATTTGCGGGAATTAGAATGCGAGAAATAAAACCTATGCTATTACAAGGCTTCGGGGTAGGGATTAATTACATAGCCAAAAAAACCCGTAAAACGATAAAAGAAAATCCCAGATTAAACTATTACATACTGTAAGCAGTTACATTAATATTGCAAAAATAATAATAAATGCGCGCGGTGAATCGAAAACGAGAGATTTATGGTTTTGACCCCGGCTAAGCCTAATTGCAATTTTAAAGGAAAATCATTTTTTTGTGTTGTTTTTTATTATTTTGAGAAAATGAGGTTTAATTGAATAAATAAAAAACCTAATTACTAATTAATTTAGACTTAAGAAAAATAATTAAATTAACCTATTTTTATATTTTTTGTATTTTGAGAAAGAAATAAAAATTAAATTAAGCTAACCCTAATTTTCTAATTGATTTTAAATATAAAAAAAAAAGTAGAATTAACCTAAGTTAAATTAAACTAATATTAAATTTAATTTGATAAAAAAACCTAACTCTAAATTTTGTGAAAATTGATTTTATGATTTTTTATGAAAAAGAAATTAATTTTGTTAAAAAAACAATTAAACTAATTAAATAAATAAATGAAATAAATAAAAAGAAAAAAGGAATGAGCCTGGTATCTTAGCAGAAAAGGGGGGTGCCTTTTGCAAATTCAAGCCCAATAGCTCTGGCCCTGTTTGACTTTTTTCAATCCTATGCACATGCTTGACTGGGGCGTATTGTGGACCTCCAGGGGATGGCCTTGGATCTGGAGTGTTGATGGATAGAATGGTTGGATACTGAGGACGTATGGTGGAATTGTGGGACACTAGCACACCTGATCATGCAAAGTAAAACAATATAAAGCAAATGTTGGGACCTGGGGGTCGAACCCATGCCCTTAAGCGTTCTCACACTGCATGCTGACCAAATGAGCTGGCTTGGTTATTTGTACAAATAATAACAAGCAATTATTATATGATAAAACCAAAATATAAATTCTTAAAACGCGCACAGATTCAAACTGCCCATTCACAGCATGCCACGCCATTGTCTCCTTCATTGCCTCTATCGTTTTAGACAAAAACCTTTACCTACGGACACTGGGCGTAGGTACAACCCTGTTCTTCTCCAAAATTCCGTGCAAGCATGATAAATCACAACCGATGGTACCAATCAACTCGTTGCAACCTCACGAGCATCATGGTACCATTATTAATGGCCAATTTTTCCTGTATGCAAAACCCCTAAAAACGAAATAGGAACCCTAGCCATGGCAGCTTCGTGTTCAGTCAGCAAAAATACAATTAATCATGACCATTAGCTTACAAACAACTCAAGGATTAACAATATGCTAATAAATCATGTTAAAGATGCCAGAATGATTGTATTCGATTTCAAGAAAATATGGAAACCGTGTGAAACTTACAGCGTGATTCTGAGTATGAGGAAGCTTGTTAATGGTTGCAATACGATCCAGGGATATCCAGCAAACAATTGAGATGGTTAGAATGGCTTGAGAAGGCCTGAAACCTGGAAATTGATTTACAACTTTTCTTGAATTTTTGCAACTTTGTTTTCTTTTTTGCACGCCTCCAGCCTCTTGTTTTAGGTCTGCAATTGTCCCTTATGTATCCAAGAGTGAATTAGGGTTACAATTCAGTATCAAATCTCCCTCCATTATGATTATTGATTCATGATTTGATCATTGTACAAAATCTTTCCAAATCAAGCAAAATGCAATATTTTTGTATCCATATGAGTCTTGCACGATTTGATCTCACTTCCAACTGTATAGTAAACCTAAACATGCACAAAATCTCAAGATTTAATTAGCTTTTGATATTTTTACTATTTTATATAGATTTTATTTGATTTAATTGAAATAAAATCAAAATAAATAACAAAAATAAAATAATGACAAGTGGAAGGGCTCATGGGCCGTGGGTCACATTACAAACTCAGTGCAAACATAAAAAGTTGGGCCCAGTTGGCAAAAAATGCAATTTTGGACACTTTTAACTTTTGGCAATTTTGCAAAAAGGGTCAACTTTGACAATGCACAACTCTTTCAATTTTGACCCTAGAGAGTTGTTCTTGGACTTTTTAAAAATCTTAAGATGTCCTGTAAGCAACCCTTTTGGTCTCATATCAATTGAGTCTTCCATGTTCATGTATGAAGCTTTGACCCAAAAGGTGTTTTTGTTGATTTTTCAAAATGACCTATAATGTCCAAATTCATATCTTCTTGTGAGTGCATATTTTGAACTTGGGAGCTGAAGATGAATTGTAGGGAATTACATCCTCTTCAAAATGAGATTTGGATGTGGCATTTTTGATAAAGTATGAGAAAGTTATGCTTGGTCAAAGTTGAGTTGACTTTTCCTCCAAAACCCTAATTTAGCAACTTTTGGGTTTTGATGAATTGTGAGAAATCCTTGAGGAATCATGATCAACCCTTGATCAAATTATGAATAATACTTAAAAATGAGAATGTTGACCAAAAATCTCGTAGTTTGACTTTATGTGGGCCACAATTGACTTTTGCCCTAGCACAATCGATTTTCAGGCCTTTGAGCAATTGACTGAGCAAATTTCCTCTGCAAGGCTTGAAACTTGACATGGATGATCTTGAGAACATATTAGGACAATGGTGAGCATTTGGGGTCCTTTGGACTCACACATCTTGATGCAAAATGAAACCCTAATTTGGGGTAGATTGCCTTAGGAGAGAGCTTGTCTGATCAACTCTTAGACTTCCTTGAGCAAATTGAATACCTCACTTGAAATGTATTGAGAATATGAGAGAGAAAATTTTAGGGTACAACAAGAGCCAATTGGCTCACTAGTTGTCCCATCATTTGGACCTTCATTATGGCTATTTCAGTTCGTAGCCTTTCCAACTGGTCATCTTTGTCGTCCCCAGGTTTCCCGTGATCATGCCCATGGTGAGGAGAACTTTCACCTCTTCTTGTCCCTTGGACAGATTCAATAACATCTCATGAAGTTGGGTGTTTTGAGCCTGGATGTCTTTCACCGTTTGTTCCATACCCATCTTACTGAAATAAACAGTAGGAAGATAAGGAGACCTGTATTGGAGAAACCGGTCATGATATGATGTATGATATGTGGATACATGTTTTCAAGGATCTCGCAGGGTAAATGTTAGTTACAGTTTTAATTGGAGAACTTTGTATCGGTGGATTTTTTTCCACGAGAATTAAGCTCACCATGCCAAGTGGGTTGTAGCCCTTGACTCAAGTTGTTGTGCTTTGATCTTTGACATTGTTTGGTTAGAGGAAAATAAATCCTCTTCCCCCTTGATAAACGTCTGGTTCAATGTAACCATGCATCAAAGGCCCTCGAGATCCTTGAAATGCTTATTGAAAATGTTATGGTATGATGTTATGATGTTATGTATAAGGATGCAAAGTAAGCAAGTTTATATACAAATAAATATATACACACAAAGCAGACAAATCCTTAGGTTTAGGCTTGCATGGAGTTTGTAGGTAAGTACCCTCTTGAAGTTTAGTTAGCTTAAACCCGTCCTAGAAAGTAAACGGGTTCTAAGGGATCTCAATATCACTGGCTTGTTTCCTTGGTCATTGTTTCAGCACAAGCCTCTTTAATGGTGTTCGAAATATCCCAAGAAACCAAACCTCAATGAGTGTAGTATCGAGTATCTACCAACTTTGGATTGCACCAAAGCCGGTCATCTCACTACATCCTAAAGGCCAAGTTGGTCAAGTAAAGGTTCTAGAAGTTCATTAGTGCTTTATGACATCACTCAGCGGCCCCGTGGAGGAAGATTAAAATAAGTTCAAAAAAATTACTTTTAAATCAAAACAACCCACAAAGGTAATCCTAAAGAGACCACATGTAAACCACCTTTTGTTGACGATCCTCACATCCCAACACTAATAAATTAGCCGGTCATGTTTAATAAAACATAAATAATTTTAAGTGCGAAAGTAAACATAAGAAGGAGAGAAGTAAATGCAAGGTAAATAAGACAGGAATGTAAAGGCAAGATAAATAAAGCGTAAATGTGGAATGAATTAAAGACCTGCTCTAAACCGGAGACTTGAATCTGGTACAAACTTGATATAAACTTGACTTGAAAGTAAAATGGCAGCAAGACTAAATCTCCTATCTACTATGATCTAACTCGATGATAACCATGGTGCGATAATCCATCGATGCGATGAATTATCTCTTTTACGGAGTAAGTTCATGCCTAATGTTGCAACTAAGAGTGGATGATCCAAATGAGACAATCTAAGGCCTATTTATAGGAAACAAAAACCTCGGGAAGTACAAAACTACCCTTCCTCCACCAATAGAGTTGGTTTCAACCTCCTGGAAAAAACAAAGGGTGGCAGGCGCCATATAGGGATTGCGGGAGCCATCTTCTAATCGTGGGGTAGTGGGTTGGATTTTGTAACTTCCAATAAGTGTTTCGCCGTTTTCAAAGATGGCGGCCACCATGTAGGGGATGTCTGGAGCAATATTTGGTTGGAGGATGCCAAGAGTCCATTTTCCATGATTTAGATCTTCGTGTTAGTTTTCTAACACTTCGAACAGGGTGTTATTCGGACTTACGGATCAAAAGTTATGGCCAAAATCGTCGGACAACACCACAAGAGAAAAATAACATTTTTTATTGCACTAAGACTGCAATCGACTATAATCCTATCATGTGAGTTTTCCCTTATCTTTCTTGGACTTTTCCTTCTCTTTTCTCATCTTTGGCTTTCTCCATAGCGAACACCATCTTGAACACCTTGTGTGCAAATTGCTCCATTTCTTCCGTTTTTCGCATGTTTTACTTTGTTTTTTTGTGGAAGACTCTCAAACTGCTAAATAAATGAAAACAAGCAAAACACCAGCATAATAGGGAAAATGTAAACTAAAATGACGGTAAACACATACACAAATCGAGTCAAATAAATGGTGTAATTTCGTGATATCAATGTGGCCAAAAATAGAATAAATTTGGCTTTAAAGGATGAAGACACTTTAAATATGGCGCCTGAAGCCATTATGGTGGAGAAGCTTGGAGAACCACGCCAAACAACAACTTCGGAAAGCCAGAGGCTTGACTACATATATGAGGAAGATCCTTTGGGGTTTGAGAAAGACCCAAGAGATAATATACTAAAGATGCAAGCACAAGATCCATTGGAGGAAGTCGACCTTGGTGATGGCACGACCTAGCGAATTACATACATCAGCACCAAGGTCGACAGCAAGATGAAGACTCAAGTGGTCGAACTGCTTAAATAATTTAAAGATTGCTTTGCATGAGATTACAATGAAATTCCTGGTTTGAGCAGGGAGATTGTGGAAATCAGACTACTTATAAATCCAGGCAAACGACCAGTCAAACAAATGTCAAGGAAGTTTGCATCAGAAGTGTTGTCCAAAATAAAAATAGAAAATCAAACGTTTGGAAAGGAAGTGGAAAAATTATGGTTACATGGAAAGCACGTGTCAAGCAAATGGCGATTGATTGAGGAAGTTATTGAGTTGGAGGCCACGTTTATCCTAAGAAGTTGAAGCTAAAAAGTAAGGAAGTGTCTGTTTGTTCGCAGATGCGACGTTTGAGGGAAAAGTCATGATTACGATGACGTAAGTCCGCACTAAGAAAGAAGGACTAAAATGTCCATTTTCTACAGTTTTAATCGAAAAGGGAATTTTGGGGGGAAATTTGTTGGCTGAGATTTTCGACAAGGACTAAAATCCAACCAAGAGAAAAGAATCCAAGAAGGCTATTTGTAAAGGTGAAATCATCTAAGTCGAGTACAACTGTAGTCGACCAGAAGAGACCCCTTAAGTAGTTAATTGGGCCTGAAAACGTCAAACAGTCCAAAGAGTCCAGATCAAGCGAGCGAAGCACTTTGGAGGGAAAAATGAGTTTGAGTGGAGAACATGGTTTCGTGGAGAGAAGTTGCAAAATACGCATGGCGTACAAAGAAACGAAGCTCTCCAGAAAGAAGTTAGTATATGTATATTATAAATAAAGTACTTAATGCATATTGTTAGAGGTTCAAACTTTCACATTCCTATACGGTAGTCACCCAAAGTACCCAAATGAACGAGTGAAATGAGTCAAGCTAGGGCAATGTATGTTTGAATCAACTTATTTTCAACTATTTTGATGTTATGTGATTTAAGTTTACAGTTTAAAGCACTTTTCATTTTATTTTACAAGTTTTGCTTTATTGTTTAAAAATTCGTTTGGCATCAGTCGAACGAATCCTTTTTAAAAACACTTTGTGAAAATACTTGAAAATTGAAGCACTATACTGAGATTTCCTGATCCATCTCGCAAGTAAACTTTTGTTAAGAGACCAATATTATTTACCGAAACTAGAAGTAAACACACTTATTTCAATATTGTTAATACTTATGTCATTCTCCTTTATTTTTTTCTTAGGTATAACATATTTTCTTAGATATAACAGAGAAATTGAAGTTGAGCATGAAAACTTAATTGGAAATTTTGTCTCATGGGACAAGGAGTGCATACCAATTGTTGATATGTCTGCTCATGATTTACGCCAAATAATGAAGCAGGTCTAATCTATAAACTCATTTCAATCTTAATTTTTTTTACAACGTTTGCGTTATAAGTTACAATTAATTTCATCACTACCTTTTCTTATTGTGCCTTCACCATGCAGAAAAAGCTACTAACAACTGAAATCAGTACTTAGTTTTATTTTAGTTTTACCTACCGCATATAAGTGATCAATGATTGTTTGCAGTCCTTAGTTTAACTTACTGCATATTTATTTCGATTGTATGATACGAAGTTTTCCTACCAAAGCTAAGAACTAGGATTTTCTATACTAAAGAAGGAAGAACATTAAATTGACTAAATAAAATAAAGAAAGATAAAATAACTTTTTCATTTGATTGATTGATTCCTAATGTGTCATAGACACTACATATATAGAACTCTCAAGGCCCAAACTCTATTAAAGGTTCAATTCAACAACATTTAAAGATAACAACTAACATAATTATATTACTACTTAAAATATCTAATTGCACCTCCTATTATTTACTTAGTGCATATTTATTTTGGCTGTACTTACTGCATTTATATAATCAATAATTTAGATGATAAATGATTTATGCTCTTTAATGATGCCCAACCTTGGTTTAATGATGCAGTACAACCTGATATCGTTCCTACATATATTTTTGGTCAAGATGATATAACTCTATAACTATATTTGATAGCAGCCTAATACTTTTCATGTCCACATGCTAAAGACTATATCAAATGAACATACCATGTTTGACAATGCCTTATGAAATATACGCAATATATCATCAATAATTTGTTTTAGTACAACCTGATATCGTTCCTACATATATTTATCTCAAATTAATTGTCATTTGTAGTTTATATGAGAGACAATAAATTGCACGATTTAAGTTGATGGTGAAGATTTCCGGTAAGCTGACAATGGTGGTGTCATGCAACGACAATTTAAGCTTTTGTTCATACATTTTAAAGTGAGGTTTCATTTTTCGTTAGTTTTTCCATAGCAGTTGATCGTTTTTAGTGACATAAGTGATCGCATAGTTTTGCATACTTTTACTGGTGATTAAGGAAAATTCCATAAAATAATACGGAACACAATCAGTTACATCCACTCAAAAAAGACATATGTAGTTAAGTCTTAAATAGTGTAATATAATTTATAAGTAGGTGATTTACTATATATTTATTTTTAAATATTTACTATTATTATTGATTTTATAATAATAATTATATATTAGACAATCAAACTTTATCGAATAATTTAAGATAGGAATGAATTTACCCGTGCGGACGCACGAGTCTTCTACTAGTTTGATTTACTGAAGATTTAACTCAAGACAAATATCTGAAGATTTAGTTATCAAAATAAAATGTCAAAACATTATTGAGAACATATCTATCTGCACTAGAAGATTGAATTTGATTTGATTTAAAGAATATTTGTTTGGCCAAATTTAATATCCAAGCCCAGACACTTTTGTGGCTATATGAAGAAGCATTCTAAACCTAAAGAAGATACGAAGCTGCACATGAGAGTATAGACTTTAGGGTTTCGTCTTTTTTACTCTTTATTGTTCATTGTGAGTCACTCTTATATCTTGTTGATACATGGGTTGGACTCTTTAGTTGAGTTGTAACTTATGAACCACTCAAAAGCTGTGAAGCAGTAGTGTATTCTGTTTAACTGGAAGTGTATCTTCTATTTTGATTGTTTTGGTTGTAATTGTCACCGATTTGTGATTGAGGGAAAGTGAAAGGGGTCTCATATCTAGGAGTTCCTAAGTAGAAATTGCGTGGTGAAGGAACCTGCAGAAAATCATCAAGAGAAAATCAATGAAGTCGCCATCGAGTATTTATTTATCCCACGGGAAGGGAAAGAAAAATCATCGAAGAAAAACCGGAGAAGGGAGAAGTCACGATCTTACGACCGAGAGATTGGGTACAGGAGTCGATTATGCAAGGGGAAGGTATTAGCACCTCTCACATCTGTTGTACTCCACGGGGTCCACTCTTGTTATTCTAATCTAAAGGGTGTGTTCTATCTAAACGCTAATCAAGCTAAAGGGAAATGCATGTATGCAAAGTGTATATACAAAGAAAATTATTTTATTAATCGTGCTTGTCGCAGTTGCGAACCTTTGTTCCTACGTATCCTCTTCATGCAATGAGAGATCAAGACACTCGTAATTCATCTAAATTTTTTTGATGTGTTGTATTTTTTATGAACAATGCCAATTTTGCATTCTACCGCAACTCAACTTTTGGAGACTCACGCATTGTAGTAGAAAGAAATTAACATGTTCTTATATGAAAAACATTTTCAAAGAAAAGAGGCCCAAAGGCAAAAAAGTTTGGATTGGTTAATGTTTTTTATATTGAGAAAATATTTAAGTATGGTTAGAGAATTTTATGAATTTTTCAAAGAAAAAAGAGTTTTAGTTTTTGTTATGCAAAAAAGGGAAGAGAAAAAGTCTAAAGGGGACTAACCTATTTTTATCCCTAGTGTTATCATACAATGATGGTCCTAAAATTGAGGATTGAAAGGGAAATCTCTGCCTATGTTAGTATGCATGGATTACAATCCTAATACCTAACTTGCATCAGAAACAAAACAAGTGAAACCTAAGGGAACATACAAAGGTTACAACTTAATGAAAAGCACAAGCACAAGGTGAGAACAAACAATGACAAGACAAAGCCAAATCAAACATCGAGTGCGAGCTAATAACAAACAAAAGAGTCCAATGGATCTCAAAGTGGGAGTAAGGAATACTTTCCACTTGATTTGCTCGAGCACCGACATCGAGTAACAACTCGGAGCATCAACATTGAGCAACGTGATCTAACATCGTTAAAACAAATGACAAAGCATGGGGGTTAAATACGAACCCTCCTCCCCTTTATTTGACTCAATGGACTAGAATAGAAACGGTTCAAAGCATCAACGCATGGTGCGAGCTAGGAACGACACATATTAGAATGTGTAGGGGCCGATTGCGAGCTCTCCTCCACTTTATTGACTCGATAACAAGCACAATGTAAAAGGAAAGGGAAGTTGCCTACTTTGAGGACTTTTAGCAAAAATGCCTCTTTTGAGGTCTTTAAACAAACAAAATGAAATTTCTCCTTTTGGAGTCTTTTGCAAACAAAAACATCGCCTCATTTCGAGGACTTTAACATAACAAACATCACCTCACTTGAGGAATTTAAACAGATTGTCCACCTAAAGTAGGGACTCCCAGTCATGTATCTCTATTCCTATTTCTCATGTCAAGGAAAGCGGTAAAGGATGCAGAAATATAAACCAGAATCAGTACAATACCAAACGAATAAGAGTTCGTAGAAAGAAAGCAAAAGCATAATAACTCCCAAAAACTTCGAGCAAGCTATCATCATCAACATAATAGTTAGAATATGCGTCGAAGCATCAATAAAGCACTATGAGCATACATGTCAGACACGTTCGCAATGAATAAAACGCCTACTCAAAATTCATATCCAGACAAAAAAACACAAACAATGCATATTTCTCATAACATGAGAATCAAAGTAAATCACATCGGAAGCGAATCCACAAATACACAAATAAAGTGGCATAACATGCTTTAATTGAATAACAAGGAAACAAAATTGGAGTTATGCATTCTCATCACAATTAAATTTGGAATTAAATCACGAAGAAATGATATGCAAACATGCATTATAACGTAAAAATGAAACTACAGGCATCAGCTTATCACATACGCGAGTGCATGAAAAGCCGGAATAAAAATGACTGAAAATGATACTGATAGCCACCAAACTTACCAACAAACTCAAATAAACTATAACCATGAATTAAATCACCTCGCAAGTGTCGCTTACCATTCCCGGGCAACATTGCCGTCATTACAAGAACCACACGAAATAACGACCCAAAATCGACAAAACTTGACATAAATATTATCCAGGTACCAAGATAAGCTTCTTTGAGCATTAACCATCAATGAAATAATGTCTTATGCTCAACTTACCGAAACCGGGCAGCATTGCACCATTACACAAAATCAACCGAAAAAATCGTGTCGAAAACGATAAAACTCAACTTCAACGGTCCATAAACGCACAATTCTGTATCAATAAACATCAAACAACTTTCGAAAAGCGATTTACAAGGTGTTTGCATTTTTTGGATAGTGATGCCTACATGAACCGGAATCAGATAAAAAATGAGTTTAAAAGTTATAAACTAATACAAAAAAGTTTACCGGTTCATGTGTCTCCGCATAGGAATTTCAAACGCTTTGTAATGATCAAATCCACATTCAAACCATGATTTCAAACCACAAGTAACATAATTCAAGAGTTAATGTAATTTATCGGATTTGAGGTTTTTATGTCGAAAAAATTGAATTCATCAGCAAATCGAATAAAAAATTGCATTAACTCAAGAAAACACAATTAATTCTCATAAAAACTCAAATAATCAACAGTTTGATCCAAAATAGGTATTCAAAAACAACATTAATTTACCGATTAAATTCAAGGTCTAACCAATTGAAACATTATTCACCAATTCCACATCTCAACATCAACAATTTATTCAAGATCCGAAGAAATTCAAACTCAAGAGCAAAACAATTAATATGAAATCCACCGATTAAATCTCATAAAACAATTATATCAAGTAGTTGAATCAAGAGATGTTACTGAATGATGACCAGAAATTGAATCGGAGAAGAAGAAGTAATGCTCGTTGGAGAGAGAGAGAGAGAGAGAGAGAAGACTGATCAAAATCACACGTAGGAGGGTGTATACGCGGAAGCGTGGCAAATGCTGGGAGAGGAGTGGCGATCGATGGACTAGGGGGTGGTAGGCGCCAGATCTTGTGGTGGAAGACGTCGGTGGCTTGGGTGGCAGGAGAGAAAGAGAGAGTGTGGAAAATTGAGAGGATCGAGATTTTTGTTGATTTCTCCTTTTGTGTTCTTGAGATTTTTTTGAGTGAAAGTTGAGAGAATTGGTTTTGATCTTAGAGAGAATTTGGGAATTTTTGTGAGATGTTTGTGATAATGAGTGGTTGTGTTTGAAAATTTGAAATTTGAAATATATAGTTTGACTCCAAAACTTGAATTTTCAACTTATTTCGTGCACATTGCGAGATCAAACCCCAAGCTCATAATAATCAGTGCAACATCTCGACGCGCGACTTGAAACACATATGTTGATGAAGAAATTTGTGACGCGACACTGAAAGAATTGTCTCGATACGATAAAAATTGAGTAAGTTATGATTTTCAAACGGCGAGAAACAGTGGACTTATTTCACCATATTGAAAATTTCAGCTTATTTCTATGCGCACTTTCAGATGCGAGCCATAAACCGAAGTCTTCGAAGCACAATCTGAACTCGAGCCCCGGAGCAAAGTTGAAGCTTACAAAATTTATGATCTCACGGTTCAAGAATCGTCTCGATATGATAAAAATAGAGAGAGTTACGATTTTTACAATATCGAGAAACAATATGGTAGAAAATAGTTTTAGCATGCAATTTTCTCTAGTAATCCGTATTTTCGGAAACCCTCTGCAAAGAATTAACTTCTGACTCGAACATACGAATCTAAGATAAAATCAAGACAGATACTTTCCCAAAGAACCATTTGAAAACATTGAGTCGGGCGAAAGTTATGAATTTTTGAATATCTGGAAAACAACGGTTCAACACCCTATCTTCATTGTTATTGCATTGTATAACTTCTGAGTACTCACGAAATCAAAGAACTTCTTCAATAAATTAGATTTCGAGTCGAACACGAATATTGAAGGAAATATCAAGACGATTCAAATGCACACAGAGGCCCTTAAAGATGATCTTCCAATCAGAAGTTACGAATTTTTAAGCATCCAAAAACCGGTGTAACGGTAAATCCACTATATAACGCATTTTAAGCATTTTGCGCTTTAGAAAATCCTCCTCACAAAATTAGCCTTTGAGATGAATAGATGAAATAAAGAAGTCCTCAAGACGGTTATAAAGACTTAAGAATCATTCCCAAACCATTTTCTAACCTCAAGTTATGAATTTTTGGGCTAGAAACGCACAATACTGAATTTCTGTCTGCACTGTCTCAGATCAATAGAAACACTTGACTTTTTGCACAATTCAGAGCGCATTGGAACACATGAGAGCTCGATATGATGATGAGTTGATTAATACTTGATTGGATAGATTGTAACACGTGCGACATATATTTGAATCTCGAAAACCCTGAGTTTCTGCTTTGCTACTGTCTGATAGAACCTTTGAGCTTGAGATGGAGAAATTCTAATTCGCATTGTTCACACTTGCAAAAATTTGACATTACTTGCTGAAGAAGGTATGAAAATAAACACACGAACCTATATCGAAGAGTCTTGAGAACCATGCAACCGAACTCACCTTAACCGTGCGGAATGCAGCTTAAAGACAATATGATCCCGATGCACTGTGATGCTATGAGATGACAAAAAATATAAGAGGAAAAAATTGGGGTATAACAACTGATCTTATTTAAGTGTCTTCTATCCGAAGATACAAAGGTTAAAATCTTCATTTTGACGTGATTGAAGATACTTAAATACAAAACAAACCCTATTTTTGGCTCTAAGATGCCATGTGATGCTTATGATTATGAATGTAAAATATAAACTTTATGCAGGTGAACAAGACACACTGGGGAAGCGAAAATAAAAACAACAAACTAAAAAAAGAGTTCAACCGGGAAAATATATCTCTGGGAAACAACACGACTCTGGGGATAGAAATTTGAATCTATTGGAGACAAATCAACTCCGCTGGGGAAAAGAGGATTCAACTCTATTGGGGTAAAGCCCAAAGAGGAGACAAAGGTAACATCAACTTAAAAAATAAGGAAAATAAAGGGGACACATTGATTAAAGAAATACAATAAACTACCAACTCACCAAGAATATAGAAAAAAGAGAGCAATGTCAATTCACAGGGTAATAGTAAACTACCAACTCAGGGTTGAAGGTAGAAAAAGTAAGATAATATCGACTCAGGGATGATGGTAAACATCAATACTTATGACTGGGAAAAAGTGATTGACATTAGTACTTATGATTGGGAACAAATGATTGACATCAATACTTATGAATGAGAACAAATGATTGACATCAATGCTTATGACTAGGAACAAAAGATTGACATCAGTACTTATGATTGGGAAAAATTATTGATATCAATACTTATGATTGGGAAAAAATGGTTGACATCAATGCTTGTGACTGGAAACAAAGGATTGACATCAGTACTTATGACTGGGAACAAATGATTGACATCAGTACTTATAATTGGGAACAAGTGGTTGACATCAGTGCTTATGACTGGGAACAAATGGTTGAAATCAGTACTCATGACTGGGAATAAATGATTGACATAAATACCTATGACTAGGAACAAATGGTTGACATCAGTGCTTATGACTGAGAACAAAGGTTTGACATCAGTACTTATGACTGGGAATAAATGATTAACATCAGTGCTTACGACTGGGAACAAAAGACTGACATCAGTACTTATGACTGGGAAAAATTGATTGACATCAGTACTTATAACTGGGAACAAAAGGGTTGACATCAGTGCTTATGACTGGGAACAAAGATTGGAATCACTACATATAACAAGGAACAAATGATTGACATTAGTGCTTATGACTGAGAACCAAAGATTGACATCAGTACTTATGACTGGGAAAAAGTGATTGACATAAGTACTTATGACTGGGAACAAAAGGGTTGACATCAGTGTTTATGATTGGGAACAACTCAACTCTATTAGGGTAAAGTCCTATGAGGAGAAAGAGGTAAATACTGACTAACGAATGACTGTGAACTACCAACTCAAGGATGAAGGTAGAAAAAAATAAAACAATACCGACTGTTGTACCCCAAAATTTACCCTCTCATTTTATCAACATTTCTCATCACAAGGCTCTTGGAACTCAAGATCAAGCTAGGGTTTGCTCTGCTCAAGACATCTCCTTGCACTGTTGACCTAAATTAGGGTTTGAGTTTGCACAAGGATTTTTGGATCTTCAATGCCCAAAGTGACTTTCATACTTCATGTTGGACTCATAAGTTTTTCCATACCAAGTTTCAAGCCTTGAATCAAATTTTTGCCCAGTCAATTGGACAGTTGACCTAGAAATCAATTGTATTGGGGAAAAAGTCAACTGTGACCAATTTACAGTCAAACCTCATGAATTTTGACCCACATTAACATTATGAACTCATATGAACCATTTGATCAAGTTTTGATCACAATTCCACAAGAAATTTGATCAGATCACCAAAAGGGCAAAATGGTCATTTTTTGGGTTTTAACTGTACAAAGGCAGTTTTTGACTGTTTGACCTAGCCAATGGAAATTTAAGCTTAACCATGGAACCAAGGACTCAATGAAATCATCTTGACCTATTCAACAAGTTCAAAAGATCTCACATGCATGGGATTGATAGATGAATTTTTCAGTCAACTGATCAAAATTTGACTGTACACTGAAAAGTCAAACTTTGACTTTTTGGTCAAAATTAAGTGCCAAGGGTCATTTTTCATCAAGATGTGTCAAATTATGAAACTTGTTCATCAAGAAACCCAAAATTGCAAATTAGGGTTTGAAATTGAAAATTTTCATAACTTAGAATTTTCTAAGTTATGAAATTTTCTTAATTTTTCCTAACTTTGGCCCACATTTTCACCAAGATGCAAATGGATTCAAACAAAGCTTACAACATGAAAGTTGTATTCCTACACAAATTCTACAACTTTGATTCAAAAAGTTTTCTCAAAAGAAGCATAGATCTCAAGTTATGATTTTTGGAACAAGGGTCCCTAAAACTTTTAACTTAGAGAAATTTTACCCTAGTTTAGGCAGGATTTTGACCCATCTTCTTGGCCATTTTTCACCTAGTTCCACTTGGATTCTCAAGTTTCATTTCAAATATTGATTATAGAGCATGTTGCAAGCTTTCCAAATTGTCTAAGAACTCCTCAAACACATTTGTGGTTAGGGAGAATCGAATGCTTGAAGTTAGCAAAAACTCACTTTGTATCCATGGCAAATTCATGTTCACTCAAGTGGCATTTTCAAACCAGCATGCTTTGTACTAGTTTGCAGGCCTATAAACCATTTTAAACTCCTTAATTGAATGCAAATCCACTGAGCTAATGCATTATCTTGGCCATTTGGGCATTGTACACAAAACTAAGCCTTAATTAGAAAAAGGTACATTTCCATTTTGAAAAAGGTTTGCTTTATGTCAAAACATGATCTTTGAAGCATGGGGCCAAGATCTGAGAAGCCAAATCAAATCCACAAATTGCAAGTATCAAGAGGATTGTATCCAGCATGTTATATGGCTTGTACAGGCCTGTGATACCAACTTACACATTCTTGATTCACAAAGAAGAAAACTTGCAAAATCCTCCCAACTCAAAAACCAGCCATTGTTAGCTTACACAAACATTACAAACAACTTTCACACAACCCTTTGAGCAAGAAACACGAGGCTTTGAGCCTCAAAACCTCCCATAGCCAGAAATCACTCTCTTTTAGCAAAACAGGGCAGGTGCTGCAACTTGAGTGCCATAGCTCATTTGACTCGTGCGTTTTTCCCCTTTTTGCTTCAAACACATTCCATTCAACTCACTCAAGTTATCCCAAACCTCCATTGCCAACTGTAACTCCATTTACAGTGTTCACCATTTTCATTTCAAGCTTGTGCAGCATGAGTTCTAGAGGCTGATTCAGGGACATTTAAGGCAAGCTAGCTATTGGAAAAGATTAAGTGAAGTTCAGGCAAGCTACCAGACACCTCAAAACTTGTTGAGAAGCTCTGCATTGTCTTACTCGAACCCAACTGAAACAGGTTTTTCATCACTTTATATCTCTCTATTTAGGAACATTTAGCCTTAGGTTTGTGAATAAGAAATGTAATATTCAATGTCACGAAGCTGTACATATGCTCAGTTTTCATTTATATTAAGTGTGCTAGGAGAATTTCATCCATGAACATGCTGAAAAAGTTAGGCCAGATTTTGGGGCCAGAGAAATTCTCTCTGGTCTTTGAGAGTTAGGATTAATGCTTTATATGGTTAGAATCGTATTAAAATTCTCTACAAGTTTGATGTTGTGAGTTTTGGCAAAAGATCACGTTTCCAGGATGTTCAAGTTTGTACAACAGGCGCGCGTTTTTTTGTCTGGAGGAAGAAGATGAAGTTGGCTTGGGCTGGGCCTGACCAATTTTGCTTCTAACACCCTTTTTTTCAGTATCACACCCCCTGGCCCAATTTCTTATATTTTTGAATTTTTAAATTTTTGTTTTCTTTTCTGACTTTGTTACTTTATTTCCAAACATAAAAAATGTTTAAAAATATTTTCATAATTTTTTACATTTATTTGGCATTTTATTTTGATTTTTTCTAACAATTAAAGGCATTTAAATACTTTTATAATTTATTTAAAACTTTAAAATAATGTAAATGATACTTTTACTTTTATTTCTTATTTTTAGTCACACTGAAAATATTATTTAAAATATAATTTATTTTTGTACATATTTTATTTTATATTATACATATTTATATATATATATATATATATATATATATATATATATATATATATATATATATATATATATATATATATATATATATATATATATATATATATATATATATATATATATATATATATATATATATATATATATATATATATATATATATATATATATATATATATATATATATATATATATATATATTTATATATATATATTTATATATATATATATATTTATATATATATATATATATATATATATATACTTTTATTTTATTAAATACTTAGAATAAAAAATACAAAAATATTACATTTTTATTTTATTATTATTTATACTAAAAAACACTTTTTTTCAATATATTTTATTTTTGTACATATTAATATATTTCTTGTATATAAATAATATATAATATTTATTTTCTTAAAGAAATTAGGGCTTCATCCCTTAAACAATAAAATAAATCTTTTATTTATTTCTTTACACTTTTTACATTAAAAATACTTTTACATACATAAACAAATGAAAATTCTTTTTTTGCATAATACATTTTATTTGATATTTATTTATCTTGTTTATTTAAATATTGTACATTTAAATATTTATGCATTTGAGATTCAATTTGGATGTAATAGTAAATTAGGGTTTATATTTCTTGTCAAATACCCCGCATTCAAATTTGTACCCCCATCCCCATAATCATGTTGTAATAGCTTAGAACCTTAAATTCTCGCACTTTACGCTTTTAAATATGCCATGATTAGAGAATTAGGGTTTGTATGCAAAATCAAAATCAACAAATAGTTTGACCTAATCAAAGACAAAAATGCATGAAAATGAAACACAATGCACACTTGCACCCCTAGGGTTATAATCCACTTGTTGCCTTCAAAAATGGGCCATGGTATGCATGTTGGGTACTTTGGCAAAACAAAAACAAAACAAAACAAAAGATCATAGTCCCTCGATGACGCTATCTTGGTTTCCTAAACAAAAATGATCAAGTCCCTCAAGAAAATTGCCAAAAATACTTAACACAATTGCTATCATGGTCTATACGATGACCCGTGTCTGTCCCGTTTAACATCCTAACACAAGGTTGTTCACCAAATACAATGGTGAAACAACACTGTTAAAAGGGTTGAAAACATAAGAAAGATCTTTGAGTAAAATAGGGTAGATAGCTCTTAGTTACTTAATCAAAGCTTGCAAAAACATCCTTGCTATTTTCAAATATACTTCACAAACACAATTTTAAAACATTTCAAAACAAGACTTTCAAACATTGAAACCTTTTCAAAAGACAAAAACACCTTTGTATACATTCAAACAAGAATCATTGCAAAGGTTGCCACGATGATGGCCTCTTTTCAAAACATCTTTCAAAACCACACACAAAGCACCATTTCAAACAATTGAAAAGCACCATTCAAACAATTGAAAAGCAAAGCAAGTGATCTAAACAAGTAACTAAGAGCCCATGGATAACCATGGATGAAAAGGGTGCTTGCAACTTCCCTTTTCATAATCTACTCCCTGAACCCAAGAAAACATCTCAAAGGTCTTTCCTGTGCTTTTTGACCTTTCCTTAGGATAAAATAAAAAGTCGGTGGCGACTCTTGCTAAACTGAAACATTTGCGAACACAAACGCAAAACCTCAAGTCAGTTCTCCCACCGTATCACAGAACTGGCGACTCTGTTGGGGATATACTTTAAAAGTGGAGTAACCTTAGTGTGATCGGTGGAAATAGAACTGACTGTTTTGGAAATGCTGGTTCGCGAAATGTCGCGGTAAGCAAGAGTCGCCACCGTCTTTTATTTTCTCCAACAAGGAAAGGACAAAAGCACAGCAAAATTCCTTTTCGAGATATTTCTCGGGTTCGGGAGGTAGATTATAGAAAGGGAAGGTGTTAGCACCCTTTCTATCCGTGGTTATCCACGGGCTCTTAGGTACTTGCTCACTATGTTTTCAAAAATGTTTGCTTTTCTTGTGTTTGTGGGTTTTGAAAAAGTTTAGTTTGAAAACTTCTAGGTAACTCTTGTATCAGTCCTCAAGAGTGTATGAAGTATTTGTTTGAAAACTTTGTGAAAGTGTAGGTGCGAAAAGTTGTTTTTATTTTTTGAAAGAGCAAGTACCCAGGAGAAATCTACCTACTCTAAAGAAATTAAGTTGTGTAAATGTCCTTTAGACAGTACTATCCTACTATTGAGAAGTAGGTAGCACCGTCGTCGGAGTTATTCGGGTCAATTCGATTATAGGGACATATGTGGTCACCAAAGCAATAGTAGGACGCCTTAGCGGTAACCCTAATGTCCTAGATCCTTTTTATCCGAGGCAACCGTTTCGAGGCAACCGGATCTTTAGACAAGAGGGCGACCTCTAAAACACCCTATACTCAATGACCACGTTGAGGCAACCAAGTGAGGCGTACCCTAGAAGTGGCATGTGCGAGTGTGTCAGGTTTCAATTATGTTATCTTTGCACAAGTATTATGGTGAGCTACAAGTTGGTTTTATTTTTCAGGCAAGTCTTGCATGCATAATTAACAGTTAATAATTGTGCGGAAAGTAAATTGCGGAAAGTAAATCTACGCTATTACAAGGCGTCGGGTATTTACATCACCAAAAACATAACCCTTGAAAAGTAAATGCGAGAAATTAAAAGAAAGCGATAAAAGTCCTAATTACGCTATTACATTCTCGGAACAATTACATAAATATGATCAAAATATTATATGCGCGAAAAGAAATTAAATCGGAGAAGTCCTTAGGGTTTTGACCCTTTTTGAGAAAAGAATAAGATTTGGTCCTTTTGCAATTAATTAATATTAAACCTAATTCTAATTAATTAAATAATTAAAAGGAAAAAGTATTTTTTAGTTTTTTAATGTCTTAATGAAAATAAAAATAAAAGAAATAAAGTCACAAGTTATTAAAAACCCTAAGTCTAATTTATTTTATTTATTATGAAAAAAGTCAAAATTAAACCTAATTAAACTAAATTAATTTGTGTTAGTATTTATTTACAAAAAATAATTAATAGTGAAATTAATAAATGATAAAAATAAATAATATTTTAGGTTTCTGAATTTATTATGAAAAATGATTAATTTGTGAGTTAATTAACTAATAATAATAATAATTAATAAAATAATTAAATAGAAATTAAAATAGAAAAGAAAAAGAATAAAGAAACCAGGGGGTGATGGGCCAGCTTTGGGGGTGAAGAAGCAATTTCTCAGGCCCATTAACAATCAAGCCCTTCTGACTTTTGAGATAATCCATGGCATAGTTGACTGGGAACATGGTGGTCTACCCATCCTGACCATTGGATTAATGGTTGTGGCCACTTGGCATGCTGAGGCGTGAGGGACATGATGTTCATCCTTTGGAAGCCTGCATAGGATCTTGTTAAGAAAAATAAGAAACAATTATTTTGGGGGACCTGGAACTCGAACCCAGGTCCCAATGATTACCAGCCAACTCACTAGCCATTACACCATTACGCTGCATTTGTTATTATGATAAGAAGCAATTATAATATATAATAATTAATTCACATGCTGCCGAAACGAAAACACGCGCGCCCCATTTGAATGCTCCAATAGCATATCAACGCGTCATCATCTTCCCCAATTGTTCCTGCAAAATACAAACAGATAGTGGGGGTTTTTAACCCCCACAAAACATGACGAGGAATAATAGCGATTAGCCCTACAGGCTACAAAAATATTTCGCGATGGTGGCTTTTGATCCGTCTTGTCTCAACGATTTCAACCATAGGCATTAGAGGTGCTAATTTTTCCTGGGCTGTAAAGCCCCAAATTCAAAGCTTGGAAACCCTAGAAAACGTTAATGGTGTCTTTGGATTCTGGGTGTTTTAATCCAATTAACCTATGCCAAAAGCTTCGTACAGTTCCTATTAACACAAAACAATCAACAAAATATGTCAAATGCACATGAATAATGAGATGCGATTATGAAAAAAATGTTCAAACTGTGAAACGGTTCTTGGGTATTTCTTGAGCTTTAGCACTTGGTTTGGATTGCAATATGTCTCTGGGAATCCCTGCAATAGATTAGAATTAATAAGAAGCTTTGAATTGTGCTAGAATATGGAAATCAGTTTTGACTTTTTCCTTGAATTTTTTCAATGTGGTTAGGGCTTTCTTGCAGCAAATTCTCGTCCATGGCATTAGGTTTAGCTTGTGTATATATAGTAGAAGAGAATTAGGTTAAATCTTGCACAAAAAATCCATTGCATGATGGTTTGAATATTTGATTTGCAATCACATCTTTTTGGATCTTTTTGATTGAAGGAACTTGCCAAACTTGGAGATTTTTGTCCCTTTGATTTGCACACGAATTTTCCAGCTTGATTAGGTCATTCTTGCTTCAAAAAAAGATTGAAAAACCATATCTTTGAATTTCCTACAATTTAAATTAATTAAATGAATTAAAATCAATTAAAAATCCAATTAATTAATAAAAATAAGAAAATAAATTCAAATAGGCTTGATGGGTCGTGCATAGGCCCTGGATAAAGTTTCAAGAAGAAATTTGAGGCCCATTAGCAAAAACAAAGTGTTTTGAGCAAAGTTGACTTTTACAAATTCACAAAAATTTCCCAATTTCTCCAATGCATATCTTGCTCAATTTTGATCATATGGACATGTTCTTGGACATTTTGGAAAGGTCTTGAAGTCCTCTAACCAATGCCTTTGGTCCCATGTCATTTGGATTTACCAATCTCAAGTTATGGTCTTTGACTTAAAGTGCATTTTTGTTGACTTTTGAAATTGACCTATAATGTAGAAATTGATAACTTTTTATGAGAGCATTTCTTGGACTTGGAGTGTGAAGATGAGTTGTAGGAAATGTCACCCCCTTAAAAATGAGCATTGGATGGGATTTTTCTGATGAACCATGAAAAAGTTATGCCTTGGTCAAGATACAGTTGACTTTTCTGCTGTCCAAAAATAGTAACTTTTGCACCTTGATGATTTTTGAGCCATGCTTGTGGTATCATGATCAAGACTTGATCAAATGATGATTGTGAGTTCAAAATAAGATGTTGACCAAAAATTTTGACTTTTGACTGCAAAATGACCATTTTGCCCCTACAGTTGACTGTAGAGCAAACAGGGCTTTTGACTGTGCAAATTGGCATTGTGAGTCTTGCAACTTGACATGTAGATGCTTGAGGATATGTGTAGGCCTATGAGACTTGATTGAGCCATTTCAAACCTCAAATTCTTTGAGATAACCAAAACCCTAATTTTGACTGGCTTAGGAGGCATTTGGACTGTGTAATCCTTGAGTAGACTTGAGCAATTTGAAGATGACTCTTGACAAACCTTGAGAGATATGGGAGGGAAAATTTTGGGGTACAACACTTAGGGTTTAGATCACCTTTTTGCATGCTTATCTTGATTTCTTTGATTGCTTTACATTTTGTTCTCTTGTTTGGGTTTAAATCCTCCACCCGGATTTTTGGGAAACATTCATAGGTAAATAGCAATACATTGTGGAAACTGTGTGGGGTATACCGACATGGTTGAAGCAATAGCTATATTAGTGCGACATGTTTGTGAGTACCAGTAGCCTTTGAGTCAACCAAAGAGAATACGGGGCCGATGAGTGATGTCATGAAGCACTAATGAACTCTTAGAACCTTACTTGACCATCTTGGCCTTTTTTAGGGGTAGTGAGATGACCGGCTTAGGTGCAGTCCGAAGTTGGTAGATACTCGATACTACACTCATTGAGGGTTGTTTTCTTGGAATATTTTGGTCGCCAGTTAAGTGGCTAAACCAAAACAATGAACATAAAAAATAATCCAGTGATATTGAGCTCCTTAGAACCCGGTTACTATTTATAGGATAGGGTGAGCCAACTAACTTCAAGAGGGTACTTACATATGAAACCTCATGCAAGCCTGAAACTATGAATTTGTGTGACTTGTTTGTACATGTGCTTGTGCATACATCATGAACATCATAAAGCATCATATGTGTGGTGCAGTGGGAGAGAACTGACTGTTTTTGGAATGCTGGTTCGCGTTTTGCGTTTGTTTTCGCAAAATGTCGCGGTAAGCAAGAGTCGCCACCGTCTTTTATTTTATCCAATAAGGAAAGGAAAAAAGCACAGAAAAATTCCTTTTTCGAGATGTTTCTCGGGTCCGGGGGGTAGATTATAGAAAGGGAAGGTGTTAGCACCCTTTCTATCCGTGGTTATCCACGGGCTCTTAGGTACTTGCTCAAAGTTTTTTCAAAATTTGCTTTTCTTTGTGTTTGTGGGTTTGAAGAAGTTTTTGTTTGAAAGGTGTAAGTGCAAAAAGTGTTTTGGAAAGAGCAAGTACTTAAGAACCATCTACCTACTCGAAAAAGGAATCAATCTGTGCTAATGTCCTTTAGACAGTGCTATCCCACTATTGATGAGTAGGTAGCACCGTCATTGGAGTTTTAAGGGTCAATTCGATTAAGGGACGTGCGGTCACTAAAGCAATGTTAGGACGCCTTAACGATAACCCTAATATCTTAGATCATTTTTCTGAGGCAACCGTTTCGAGGCAACTATGATCTTTAGACAAGAGGGCGACCTCTAAAACTTCCTATACTCAATGACCGCGTACGAAGGCAACCAAGTGAGGTGTACCCTAAGAGTGCGCATGTGAGAGTGTGTTGTTTTCAGTTAATTTTGTCTTTGTACATGTCAATGGTTATCTATGTTGATTTTAGGTTAAACATTCGATCTTGTCGTGCATTCCCTATTATCAAACATCTAACAGTTTATAAGTTGCGGAAATTAAATTGTGGAAATTAAACTAACTATTACAAGGCGTCAGGTATTTACATCGCCAAAAGAAACCCTTGAAATTAAAATGCGGAAAATAAATAAAGCGGTAAAAATAGTAAAGTCCTAATTATCTATTACATTCCGGAAACATATATAATATTGAATAAAATGGATCGCGTGCGGGAAATTAAATCGGGCGTAAGTTTAGGGTTTTGACCCTTTGATTAAAGAAAGGATTTTTTGGTTATTTTTTGAATTAAGAAAGAAATTAAACTAAATTAATTATTAAATTAATAAACAAATTAATTAATTAATAAAGAATGATATTTTTGGATTTTTGATATTTAAAGAAATAAAAAATAATTTGATCAATGTTAATAAAACCTAATTATCTAAGTTGATTTTAATTATTGCAAAAAAGATATCAAAGTTATTCCTAATTAAAACTAAATTAATTAAATTAATATTTATAACAAAAATAAAATACTGAAAATTAATTTAATAAACAAAATATTTTTTGTTTTTTTAATTTTATTAAGAAAAAGTTTTAATTGGTTAGTTAATAATTAAAATAATAACAATAAAATTAAAAGAAATAATAAAAGAAAAGAGAAAAAGGTTAGGGTTTGGGCCTGATTATGGGGTGAGAATGGCAATTTTGTGGCCCATTAACATGCAGGCCTGGCTGACTTTTGGAATCCAGTGTGACACTTTGACTAGGGTGAATGGTGGACATCACATCTGGACCACCAGATCTGGCCTGGGGCCATCTGGCAAGCATTTGAGTGAGGTTGTATGGTAGGCCACGCGCTTGGGTTCACACTGAATAACCTGTAGAAAAATAAGAACAAATGCATGGGGGACCTGGGATTCAAACCCAGATCCTATTGATCATTGGACAACGTCTCTACCACTCAACCAACTCGCTTTAGTTGTTAGTGTATTGGAAACTAATAATAATAAACAAAAAAAAACAAATTAATGGATCAGAAAAAAATAAAGCGCGCTATATTTGAACCATCCACTAAGAGGGGGACACGTCTTCGTCTTCTTCGTTTAACCCTGAACATTTACCTGCGGATTTATATCCGCAGCTAAATTCGCAGGACATTCCAAAAATTGATTCTAGGCCATGAAAACTAAATCCAAGACCATGGTCATGCTCGTCTTCCTCCACTGGTCATGCCTATGTCCATCAATGGCACTGATTTTGCCTGAAAAAGAAATGCCCAAAAACAACAAAACACGAACCCTAGATTCGGCTATGGGGTTACAAGCCAGATAAATGCAATTGGCTAATGCATAATGCTTCTAAATTGAACGATAATCATGAATATGCAAAGATTTTGTAAGAAAAGTGAAAGAACAAGGATATACGAATTCAAACGAAAAGAAATTTTTTGAGACACTTACAGAGCCTTTATGCGCGTATGGAGACTGGTTTTGGGTTGGTTTTGCTTCAGTGATTGTCCAGCAATGGATTAGTGTTGAGTTTTGCTCCTGAATTTGCCTCTAAGCTCGATTTCAGTTTTGCATTTTTCCACCTTTTTTCAAGTTTGGTTCTTGATGATTCTGCAGCCTCTAGGTCCTGATCTCGTGTGCTTTGGCTTGTATAAGTAATGTGCAATGCATTAGGTCAACAAATGTGGGCTGAATCCTTGTACATCAATGCTTTGAGATTGGATTTGATCCTCCATTGAAAACTTGCTTAATTTGCCAAAAATCCAATCTTTTTGCACATGGAATGATTGATACGAATTTGATCATGACATTGATGATGATTAGGTCCTAAAAATAGAAAAAGATCTCATGTAATCAAGTTTTGTGATTTTATTTGATTTAAATTGATTTAAAATGGAATAATTCAATAAAAAATCAACTAAAAATAGAAAAATTGATAAATAAACACAAGGCTGAATCTAGGACACGTGTGTAGTGTGACAAGATCAAATCAAGTGAAAAAGAATGGGCCCATTTGACAAAATTTGAAGTTTTGGGGATAGTTGACTTTTGGCAATTTTGCAAAAATGCCCAACTTTAACAATGCATAACTTCTTCAATTTTGAACTTTTGGAAGTGTTCTTGGACTTTTTAGAAAGCTTGAGATGTCCTCTAACCAACACTTTTGGTATCATCTCATTTTGATATTCCATTCTCAAGTTATAAGCTTTGGCAAAAAAGGTGTTTATGTTAACTTTCAAAAATGACCTATAATGTCCAAATTTGTAACTTCTTGTGAGTGCATTTATTGATCTTGGGGTGTGCAGATGGATTATAGGAAATTGCATCCTCTTCAAAATGAGCTTTGGATGGGTCATTTCTCATAAAGTATGAGAAAGTTATGCTTGGTCAAAGTTGAGTTGACTTTTCCTACAAAACCCTAATTTAATAACTTTTGAGTCTTGATGAATTTTGAGCAATCCTTGATGAATCATGATCAACCCTTGATCAAATGATGAAATATCCTTCAAAATGAGAATGTTGACAAAAAATATTGAGGTTTGACTGTATTTGGGTCACAGTTGACTTTTGCCCTAGCATAGTCGATTTTTGGACCCTTTGAGCAATTGATTAAGCAAACTTCCTCTACAAGGCTTGAAATTTGACATGGATGATCTTGAGAGAATATTAAGAAATTGGGGAGAACTTGAAGTCATTTGTATGCAAGGACCTTTATGCAACACAAAACCCTAATTTGGGATTGACTACCTTAGGAGATAGCTTGCCTGTCCAACTCTTGAGCAATCTTGAGCCACTTGGAGATTTTTCTTGCCATGTTTTGAGAAATTTGAGAGGGAAAATTTTGGGGTACAACAATATGCATCCACTAACCATTTCAAGGGTTTGGATCTTCATCTTTGTTCTTGTTTTGTAGGTCATGGAATCTCTTCGCAGGAAAACCATTCAAGTCAACCTTGTGAGAATCCCTCCTCAACTCAAGGAGCTTACTTCCAAGATTCCAGAGAATTCTCTCTTCAATGAAAGACATGGTAGACTTCTCAACTTGGTCAACTCCAACATTGAAGAAGACATGGTGAAAGTTCTCTTCCAGTTCTTTGACCCCCTACACCATTGCTTTACATTTCCTGATTACCAACTAGTGCCTACTTTGGAGGAATTTTCTCAACTCCTGAGGATTCCTATTCTCCATCAACTACCCTACAACGGTACGGAAAGAGAACCAAAGCCTGAAGATGTTGCTCAAGCCTTACAATTGCAACCATCTGATATCAAAGGTTATTGGGAAACCAGAAGTGGTGTCAAGGGTTTCTTGGCAAAGTTTCTGTTTGAGAAGGCACAAGACTGCTGGAATTCTCTAGATCTACAAGCTTTTGAAGAGATTGTGGCACTCCTCATCTATGAGTTGGTCTTGTTCCCAAACCCTGATCAGCTTATAGATGTGAATGTTGTCAAGATTTTCATATCTCGAAATCCTGTGCCTACATTGCTTGGGGACATCCTACACTCATTTTACACACGAACAATGAGGAAAAGGGGTGTTCTCATGTGTTGTACTCCTCTTCTAGCAAGGTGGTTTATTTCTCACCTTCCCCAATCATTTTTGAAGAATGAGCAGGGTTTAAGGTGGTCACAACGATTGATGACCCTCACACATTCTGATGTTCATTGGTGTTCTCGGTCCAGAGAAAATGTCATCATCATTGATCGTTGTGGAGAGTTCCCTAATGTCCCACTACTTGGCATTAGGGGAGGCATTACCTACAACCCCTATTTAGCTCTAAGGCAGTTCAGATATGCCCGGAGAGATGGTCCTCATGATATGTTGATTCCTGACTTGGTTTTTGACTTCGACAGTGACGCTCAAGGACTTCGACAAAGGTTTATCAGAGCATGGAGGATGCCCAACAAAGTGGATAGTAAGACACTGGGGCACAAGAATTCCATCCCTCTTGAGCCTTATCTCAAGTGGGTACGAACCCGCGCCCAGAATCTTATGATGACATACCCTCACATTCTCCCCGTGATCAAAGAGCCTGTTATGGAAGGAGAGGTTCCATACACCCTCCTACATCCAGACATGCCAACATAATTAGAAGAATTACAAAAGAGTTGGATCCAACTCAAAGAAGAACGGAATACTTTTGAAGCCAGCTTCTATGCCAGTGAGAAGAAGGTTTTGGAGCTTACTCACCGACTTCATGAAGTGGAAACTCTCAACACTTACATTGCGCCAAAGAGGATGCGCAATGTCTTTTTACATTAAGAATTTTGTAATATTTTTGCCCATGGGGAATTTATGTACTAACAAATTTCTTCTTAATATGACGTGTGTTCTTTTTGTTTACAACAAATTTGAATTTATGAATACTTGAATGCATTACATGAATAACATATCATTGATCATATGCATAAACAGATCTTCACACCAGGTTTCCTTATCTCTCTGCTGTTTATTTCAGCAAGATGGATTTGGAGCAGACGGTTAAGGATCTGCAAGCACAGAATTCGCAATTCCAGCAACTCCTCATGACCTTAGCAAAGGGTCAAGAGGACTTAAAAGCACTGTTGGAGAAAGAGAAGGAACCAGAAAGAAAGAAAAAGAAAAGAGTTGGGGTAGCCACTATGGGAACAAGGTTTGAAAACCAGGCTAGAAGGATTCTCGAGTTCCCCTCAACGTCTGATGAAGGGGCTGGTAAAGGTAAAGGAGCTGCAATACCCTCCAAATCTGAGGCTGAAGAAGAAGAGGAGGAAGAGGATGAAGATTACTCTGAACAACAATATCCCCCTGCGGATGATAAATATAAGAATCTTAAGGATCGGTTGGCAGCCATGGAGTTGCAAAGGGTACCTGGTCTAGATTTTGAAGAACTAGGGTTGGTCGCTGGGATCGTCATTCCTCCCAAGTTCAAAGTTCCTACATTTTCTAAGTATCACAGTCTGTCCTGTCCAAAGATGCATCTGAGGTCCTACGTCAGAAAGATCCAACCCCACTCATCTGATAAGGATCTTTGGGTCCATTTTTTCCAAGATAGTTTGTCAGGCACACAATTGGACTGGTTTTATCAACTTGAGAGGCCGAATGTTCATAACTGGGAAGATTTAGCTGCTGCTTTCTACCGACAATACCAATACAATGCAGATTTAGCACCTACTCGTACTCAGCTACAGAGTATGGGTATGGCCTCTAATGGGGGATTTAAGGAGTATGCCCAGAAGTGGCGGGATTTGGCTGGAAGGGTGCAGCCACCATTATTGGATAGAGAGCTGGTTGACATGTTTTTAGGGACTCTGTCAGGTCCATTCTTCAATCATTTAATCGTGAGTTCGTCTGCAGGATTCACCGAATTAATTCTGACCGGTGAAAGGGTCAAGGCTGGCATTAAAAGTGGTAAAATTCAGAAGGATGCCTCCGCTTCCACTGCCATTAATAAAACCTTCCCAGCTAAAAAAGAAGCTTCTGCTGTTTATTCCTAGAAAAATCAAGGAAGAACGGAGCGTCGACCAACGGTGGGGGATGTGATGATCCAAAACTCTTCAACCGATCAACCTCGCAGCAATTAACCAAGAGCTAATCAGCAAAGGGTAGAAAGGCCACAACGGCAATTCACCCGAATCAACATGACACCGGCTCAAGTACTCCCTCATCTGTTAAAGCTGAATCTCACCAACTTGAAAGAAGCGCCGAAGAACCCCAATACCTCTTCCCCTTATTATCACTCCAATGCAAAATGTGCGTACCACTCTAACAGTGTAGGACATGATACCGACAACTGTTGGGCTCTAAAAAACAAGATCCAAGACCTGATAGACGCCAAGGAGGTAGAATTCGATGCGCCCGAAAAGCCGAATGTCATTTCTGCCCCAATTCCCAAGCACAGTCATAATGTCCATGCCGTTATGGAAGATCTTCATGTTACCAATGTTGCTGACCTTTTGACTCTGTTACCAGTGATTAAAGAGAATTTGAATAGAGCCGGAATATTCCCAGGCTGTGGAAAAGACTGTTACTTTTGTTTAAACTTGCAAGCTGACTGCCCACTGTTGAAATCAGGCATCCAACGCCTAATGGATACCCAAGAGATCCTCTTTCAAAAGACTCCTGTTGATACTATCACCCATGTTACTCATGCTACCTTTGATACTCCAACAAATGACTTTTCTATAATAACCATCTTCGACGATCTTTCCAAGACCTGCAAAAGGCCTGTTAAGATCACGCCTGATCCTAAGTTTGTGCCGTTGAAAATCACCATGTCGGGGCTTGTCCCGTATAAATCTAACAAGACGATACCATGGAACTACGGAGGAGAAATCTTCTACCATGGTGTCAAACAGATTGAATCAGTCCAAGAGAATTCCGATGATGAAACCCCCGATATAGGGAATATTGCGGGAACGAGCAAGATAACTCGCAGCGGAAGGATTTTCTCTCCGGAGATTACTCCTCCACGAGCAGTCTTCGGACCCTCGAGAGTCTCTGTACCTGTTAAGCCATCTGTGCAAAACCCTGTAATTGAAGAATTGGATACTCCTGAAGTTATACCCTCTGATGTTACTGCCAAGGGTAAGGGGATACTAGAAGCGCCTGTCAGGACGAAGGCTCAGACTATGGTAATCCTCGAAACCACCCAGAAAGAGATGGAATAAATCTTAAAGATAATCAAAAAGAGCGACTACGATGTCATGGAGCAGCTAGGGAAGACCCCTTCCAAGATCTCCATGTTGGCTCTCATACTCTTCTCTGAGGCTCATGTTAAGGCCTTAATCAAATTCCTAAAGACGGCACACGTGCCTCAAGAAACTTCAGCTGACCAGTTTCAAGAGTGCGTGGCTAGCCTTACTGCTGATAATGGTCTTGGTTTTTCTGACGCTGATTTGACTCCTAAGGGAAGAAAACACAACGACGCGCTGCATGTCTCAGTAGAGTGCAGGGGAACCACACTTGCCCATGTCTTGGTGGATACCGGTTCATCTTTGAATGTACTACCGAAAAAGGCGTTGGACCGATTGGACTGCGAGGGTTTAACCCTAAAACCCAGTAACATAGTTGTTAGAGCCTTTGACGGTTCTAAGAGGATGGTTCATGGAGAAGTGGACATTCCAATCAAGGTGGACACAAAAATTTTCAAATCTAACTTTTATGTGATGGACATCCGTCCTTCGTATTCTTGCTTGTTGGGAAGGCCGTGGATCCACAATGCTGGGGCAGTCACTTCCTCTTTGCACCAAATGCTAAAGTATCCAGTTCAGGGAAAGATCATAACGGTCCACAGTGAGGAAGAGTACATGATAAGTCACCTCAACTCCTTCCTCTATGTGGAGTTGGATGGCGAGTTCATAGAAACGCCTTTCCAACATTTTGAAGAGTTTTCTCCTGAGGTTGCAGTTGCAAAGACAATGACTGATATGCCTATCATTTCCAAGCCTGTGTCTAGGATGGCATCCCTCAAAGATGCGGAGGCTGTAATCAAAGAAGGAAGGAGTACAGTGTGGGGGCATCTGCCTGATTTTCCTCACAAAACGGACAAGTTCGGACTTGGTTTTACTGCTGCTGGCCAGAAAGCTGTGCGTCGCCCTCGGGCTGGAGGACCACCCGTAAAAATCACTCACCATGGAATTAATGCCTTAGAAGATGTTGATGAAGAAGACAAATTTGAAGATTGGATATTTCCGACCGTCGAAGGAGGATTAAGCAACGGGGAAGCGAAAGACTTCGTTCCCATCACTTTCATCAACCAATAATTTATCTTTGAACAATTTCCTATTTTGGTCTATAATAATAAAACAATTCGTACACTATTTTCACCTTATGCCTTACCCGGGGCATATAGGTCCATTTGTAAGGGCTTGATTTCTTCATTATCATATGCCATTTTAAGTGAATCATTGGACGTTTTCATTTATAAACTGTTGTGTTCATTTTCTTTCCTTTTACAATTTGTTTTGTTTAAGGATGGCTATCCCTTACACACACCCACACTCACAAAATGCAGGTACCCATCCATTCTGGATTCCATGGTTGACTATTCTGCTTTAGCCTTCGGTGACTCTGAAGACTTGGTCAATCATGCCGAGTACGAAGGTGGTGAAGACTGTGAAGTGCCTGGAGAGTTAGCCAGACTTTTGCAACAAGAGGAAAGGGCTATTCTGCCCCATGAAGAGTTGCTAGAGACCATCAACTTGGGAACAGAGGAAGACAAGAAAGAGGTAAAAGTGGGTGCCGACCTGGAACCAAGTGTCAAGGAGCGCTTAATGCAGTTGCTGAATGAATATGTCGAGATCTTCGCCTGGTCCTATGAAGACATGCCGGGACTAGATACAGATATCATGGTTCACCGTCTCCCTACAAGAGAAGCCTGTCCATCGATCAAACAAAAGGTCCTCCGAATGAGGCCCGACATGTCTGAAAAGATCAAAGCTGAGGTGATGAAGCAATTTAATGCTGGCTTTCTGGCTATTACTTCCTATCCACAATGGGTTGCTAACATTGTGCCCGTGTCTAAGAAGGATGGCAAAGTCAGAATGTGTGTGGACTATAGGGACCTAAACAAGGCTAGCCCTAAGGATGATTTTCCCCTACCACACATTGACATCTTGGTTGACAACACAGCTCAACACAAGGTATTTTCCTTCATGGATGGATTCTCGGGATACAACCAGATCAAAATGGCCCCCGAAGACATGGAGAAGACTACTTTTGTTACGCAGTGGGGTACCTTCTGCTACAAAGTGATGCCATTCGGACTGAAGAATGTCGGGGCAACCTATCAACGCGCCATGGTAGCTTTATTTCATGACATGATACATCATGAGATTGAAGTCTACGTAGATGACATGATAGCTCGTTCACAGACAGAAGAAGAACACCTTGATCATCTGCAAAAGTTGTTTGTCAGATTGAAGGAGTATAAGCTCAGACTGAACCCAGGCAAGTGCACTTTTGGACTCAGGTCTGGTAAACTTTTGGGATTTATCGTTAGTAACAAGGGCATTGTGGTTGATCCTGCTAAAGTCAAAGCTATACAAGAAATGCCTTCCCCCCGCACTGAAAAGGAGGTTAGAGGTTTCTTGGGACGCTTAAACTATATCGCAAGGTTCATCTCTCACCTAACATCTACCTGTGAGCCAATCTTCAAGCTGTTGAAGAAAGATCAGGTGGTTGAATGGAACAATGATTGTCAAGTTGCTTTTGATAAGATCAAGGAGTATTTGCTGGAACCTCCTATCTTGATGCCACCCGTCGAAAGAAGGCCGTTAATCATGTACTTGACTGTTTTGGATAACTCAATGGGGTGCGTACTGGGCCAACATGACGAGTCTGGCCGAAAAGAGCATGCCATTTATTACCTTAGCAAAAAGTTTACCGACTGTGAGACTCGTTACTCACTGCTCAAGAAAACTTGCTGCGCTTTGGTATGGGTTGCTCGCCGGCTAAGGAAGTACATGTTGACTCATACCACTTTGCTGATTTCCAAGATGGATCCGATCAAGTATATCTTCGAGAAGCCTTCTTTATCTGGAAGAATCGGTAGATGGCAAATGATCCTGACAGAGTATGATATCCAATACACAACCCAAAAAGCTATAAAGGGGAGTGTACTAGCTGACCATCTAGCTCATCAAGCCGTCGAAGATTACCAATCTATGAGATTCGACTTCCCTGACGAGGACATCATGACATTGGACTACATTAAAGGTAACGGACCGTATGAAGGACCTAAACAAGGATCCCGATGGACCCTGTACTTTGATAGTGCTTCAAATGCACTTGGCAAAGGTATCGGTGGGGTACTTATTTCTCTGGAAGGTTGCCATACACCTTTCACTGCCCGACTTTGCTTCAGCTGTACCAACAACATGGCTGAATATGAAGCTTGTATCTTTGGTCTCAAGGCTGTTATTGACTTGGGAATTAAATCTTTGGTCGTATTTGGGGACTTGGCTTTGGTTATCAGTCAAATCAAAGGAGAGTGGGACACTAAACATTCTAATCTTATCCCATACAAAGAACATGTCTTAACATTGTTGCCTCATTTCGAGCAGATTACTTTTGAGCACTTTCCGCAAGAAGAAAATCAGCCAGCAGATGCTCTGGCTACAATGTCTTCCATGTTTAAACTTAATTGGGATAATTAGGCTCCCTAGATCACCATCGAGCGAATGGACGAACCTGCGCACTGTCATGAGATTAATACCGAAGAAGTAGTGGAACAACCCTGGTTTCATGAAATCAAAAGGTATCTCCAGACTCGAGTATACCCCAAAGGAGCTTCAGTCAATGACAAAAAGTCCTTAAGGATATTTGCTGCCAAGTTCTTCCTGAGCAATGGTATTCTTTATAAGCGCAACCATGATTGTGTTCTACTTCGTTGTGTGGACAAGGTTAAAGCAGAGTTGATCATGACCGAAATACATAGTGGCACCTTTGGCACCCACTTGAGCGGACATACGATGGCTAAGAAGATTCTAAGGGCAGGCTACTACTGGTCTACCATGGAAGCTGACTGTCATCAATACGCTCGCACTTGTCACAAATGCCAAGTCTATGCTGACAAGGTACATATTCCTCATGTTCCTCTCAACGTTCTAACAGCTCCTTGGCCATTCGCAATGTGGGGCATCGACATGATTGGAGAGATCAAGCCTACGACATCCAATGGACATCGCTTCATCTTGGTCGCTATTGATTACTTCACTAAGTGGGTCGAAGCAGCTTCCTACGCCTCTGTTACAAAGAATGTGGTTGCTTGCTTCATCAAGCAGAATCTCATATACCGGTATGGTATCCCCGATAGGATTATCACGGACAACAGTACAAATTTGAACAACAATGTGATCACCGCTCTGTGCGAGCAGTTCAAGATTCAACATCACAATTCATCTCCCTATCGGCCAAAGATGAACGGTGTTGTTGAAGCCACGAACAAAAATATCAAGAAGATCATTCAAAAGATGACAGTCACCTACAAGGACTGGCATGAGATGTTACCGTTTGCTCTGCATGGATATCGTACCACGACACGTATTTCAACAGGGCAACCCCTTTTTCTTTGGTATACGGCATGGAAGATGTTTTACCTATGGAAGTTCAGATTCCTTCCTTAAGGATCATGAAAGATACTGGTTTGAGTGAAGACGATTGGATTCAGACCCGGCTCGATCAACTTAATTTGATTGACGAGAAGCGACTTACTGTTGTTTTCCATGGTCAGACGTATCAAAAACGGATGATCAAGGCTTTCAACAAGAAAGTCAGACGTCAGGTATATCAAGTCGGAGATCTAGTAATCAAGCGGATCATCTTGCCGCAAAGTGATCCCAGGGGCAAGTGGACTCCTACTTACGAAGGACCATTTGTGATCAAGAATATCTTTTCTAGTGGGGCAATGATTCTGACCACCATGGAAGGTGACGACCTGCCGCACCCTGCGAACGTAGACATAGTCAAAAGATACTACGCATAAAACGACCCGACAAGTCGAAAACCCAAAAGGGTGGATTGGGCAAAAATGGGCATCCCGGTGAATCAAAAACCCGAAAGGGCGATTCAGGCAAAAATTAGGGATAAATAAAAAAATTTGTACACCCGGCAAGTTGAAAACCTGAAAGGGCGACTTGGGCAAAAAAGGGTTTCCCGGTGGACTGAAAACCCGAAAGGGCGGTCCAGGAAAAAGTTAGGGAATTAAAGCGTATGATTATGTCTCGTCGGATCACTTTAAGGACAATCTCTTCACCAATAAGTTCCAAGCTTCTGATCAATCCAATCATCGGAGGACGAAGCAACGAATGGACAAGACACTCAGAGTTGTGAAGGCTATAGCAAAATGGAAACCCCATGGAATTGTTACACATAGCCATCTTTCTTTTGTATAAAATTTTTCTCAATTTTACGACAACATTCTCTTACTAGGATGTCTGTCTCCTTTGTACAAAAAATACTTACAAAAGTTAATACAAAAATACTTCAAAGTGCAGAAATTCGCTTGCCTTTCTTTTCTTTTTACACTTATGTTCTATTTGAAAACGTCCAATGATTCGTTAAATGAGCATATGCATTTGAATATAATCACTGCTTACAAATAAAACGAAATGAGAAAGAATAATTACTGGTAGGTCGAAAGTATAGGAAAACGTCTTTAGGCTATTCCAGAAGAAATCCCCTGCAGTATGTCATTCAGATATTTAACAAAGCTAAAACCTTGGAATACATATCCCCAGTGGAGTTAAGTTTCAAGATTCCCATCAGAATTAAGTCTCCAAACTCCCGATCCCCAATGGAGCCCGAGAACCCTAAAATACATATCCCCAGCGGGAACCATTCAGTTTTCCCCAACTTCCTCAGCAGGTTATCTTAAAAGTCTGAGAATTAATCAGATAACAGTTAACTCTTTGTCTTATCCCCAACCAGGAATCCCCAGTAGATTGGCATACAACCCAAGCTCCTGATTTCCCAAGCAGAATAAACACTCTCCCCACATAGTTATTTCCCAACAGAACGAAGATTCTAGTTCCTGTTTCTCCATTTGAAGCCTCCCAAGTTTTAATTCCCCAGTAGAGATCGTCGTATTTTTCCTTATTTCCCCAGGAAAGTCATGAAGAATTCTCACATCCCCACAGAAGTTGTCAAAGTTTTGATAATCCCCACGAGTCACCAAGGATTTTCAATCCCCAGCAATCCTCTCAACATTCCTCATCTTCAACAATCAAAGATTTTTTTGGAATCCTCAGCATCGGTCAAGGATTTATTTTCCCCAGCAGCCGTCAAAGATTTCATTATCTCCAGTTATCAAGGATTTATTTCCCTCAGCAAGACAGCTAATCAGCTTACATGCACATCCATTACATTCATATATATCATAAACATTGATGGAACATATTTTATTTCATCATACATATCATGCAACATAACTTTGTGCTTTAGCTAACATTTTATCCTTTTCAGGATAAGATTAAAAAGCTATCGTTAACAATTATTCAGAGATTTCAGATACAGTATGGATACACCCCAGACACGGCAGTCATTCTATTACTCATTCAGAATTTCAAGTCAAGATACAATATGGATACACCCCAGACACGGCAGTCATTCTACTACTCATTCAGACTTCAGCAATCAGATACAGACTAGATACGCTCCAAACACGGAAGCCATTCTATTTCTCATTCAGATTCAACTATCAACTTCAAGTTCAGATACACTCCAGACACGGAAGTCATTCTGTCATTTATCCAGGATCCTAGTTAAAGTACGGATACACTCCAGACACGAAAGTCATTCTGCTACTCATGCAGATCTCAACTTCAGATACAGTCCAGATACGCTCCAGACACGGTTGCCACTCTGTCACTCATTCAGAATTTATCCCCAACATATAGATGCTCCATACACGGATGTTTCTCTGTTATCCATTCAGAATACAGATACACTCCAGACACGGAAATCATTCTGATATTCATTCAAGAATCAAATACAGTTACAGCTCGGATACGCTCTAGACACGGACGTCATTCCCTTGCTCATACAAACCCGATCTCCAGATACAACTTAGACACGTTCCAAATACGGATACCATTCTGATGATTCATTCTACTGATTTTCAACAAACAAATTTTGGATGGTGTTGTACCCCAAAATTTGCTCTCCCATATTCTTCAAGAATTGCAAAGAGCAAGCTTCAAAATTTCCCCAAGGGTTGCACAGTTCAAGGGCCTCCTAAGCAGTCAAAAAACTAGGGTTTTGGTTCTGACAAAGAAAATGAAGTTTCCAAGGGTCCAATCAAGTCCCACATGCCTACAAACATGGTCAAGTATCCTCATGTCAAGTTTCAAGACTTACAGCACAAAATTGCACAGTCAAAAACCCTAATTGCACTACAGTCAACTGTAGGGGTAAAATGGTCATTTGACAGTCAAAAGTTCAAATTTTTGGTCAACATCTCATTTTGAAGCCACAAACATCATTTGATCAATGCTTGATCATGATTCTCAAAGCTTGGCTCAAAAATCATCAAGATGCAAAAGTTTCCATATTTGGACAGTTGAAAAAGTCAACTGTAAATTGACCAGGGCATAACTTCCACATGGATTATCAGAAAAGTTCCATCCAAAGCTCATTTTGAAGAGAATGACATTTCCTACAACTCCTCTTCATACTTCAAGTCCAAGAAATGCTCTCACAAAAAGTTATTAATTTCAACATTATAGGTCATTTTCAAAAGTCAACAAAAAGGGACTTTAAGTCAAAGACCATAACTTGAGATTGGTAAATCAAAATGACATGGGACAAAAGACATTGGTTAGAGGACTCAAAGACCTTTCCAAAATGTCCAAGAACATGAGCAAAGCTTAAAAATTGAGCAAGTTATGCCTTGTGGAAGTTGGGAAATGTTTGGATATTTTGAAAAGTCAACATTGCTTCAAAAGTCTTAAAATTGCTAATGGGCCTCTTTTTCTTCCACAATTCATCATCCAAGGCATGTGCACGACCATTTGGCCCAAAGGTAAGTTTTTCATCATTTTTATTTATTTATTTGGATTTTTAATTATTAATAATTCATTTAATTAAAATAAATAGGTGAAAAATATTAAACCTAATGTTTTAAATCTTTTTGTGCAAGACAATGACTCAGGATTCACTAAAGATTTCGTGCCTATCAAAAGTGGAAAGAATTGGTGCAAATTGTGATGGTTCTTCATGAAGAAATATTTGAAAAGATCCTTAAGAATCAAATCTTGAAAATCATGAATGCAAAGGTTTTTTGTTTGGTTTCTTTGACCTAAATCACTCACACATATATACATATGCTAACCCTACTCCTCAGACCCTCCCAGCTGCGCCATACACAAAGAACAAAACTTGAATTTTTTTGCCAAAAATTGAAAACTTAAAACAAGGTTCCAGCACGATTCAGAGCAAGAGACCAATTGCAAAAGCTTCCTCGTGCATTACTGAAGCTAACTGAATAATTTTCCAACCCTTACACGCCCAGAATTGGTATAGGGAGTTCAAACTGTTTTCAATTATATGCATAATCGTGTTTTAATATTTAAGCATTTTCATGGCATTTCGTTTATGGATTCACACTAATTAACTGATTCTGAAGCTAACCACATGGCTTGATTGAGTTTTTATATACTATACACGAATCTACCATTGTTGTCTTTTAGGGTTTTCAAAGCTTTGAATTGGGGTTTCCCAGTTAAAGAAAAATTAGAACCCCACAGTACCATGACTGGATTCAGCGTGCTTGGACGATTTGGACACACCCCTCGCGCCTAATTTATGTGACTCCAGGAGCTAATCGTTATTTTCAAAAATGGTGTATTTGGGGACGGTTCAAAACCGTTGCTAATGATTTTTTGTTTCAGGAAAAAAACAAAGCCAAGGAAGAAGAAGGGTATGTGGCCAAGACTGGTTGGTTCATTCAAAACTTCGCGCGAAAAAGTCACTAACGCGTTGTTTTATTTTATAATAATTGTTTGTTATTTAATATACAAAGGAGTCAAGTGGAGCAGTTGGCAAGGCACGTTACTGGTAATCTCTAGGACCTGGGTTCGAGCCCCAGGTCCCCACCCCTTTCCATATTATTTTTCCATTAACGCTTCTGTGCAATTTCAGTACTAGGGAACACCATACATCCATAATCTCAAGCTTGCCACGCGTATAGAAAGATCAGTCCAAAGGCGCTGATTGGGAGAACACCCTGGGCAGGAGTCAACGCCTATGCATGCTAGCAGAAAAGTCAATCAGGCCAAAGGCTTAATGGGCCTGATTACTGGACTTCACCTCCCATTTGGGGACAGACCCCCCCTAGGTTTGCAATCTTTTATATTTTTTTCATTTTTTATTTATTTCAATTATTGTTTTTAATTAATTCCTTTAATTTAATATTTTCATGAAAAACATTAAAAACAATATAAAATCAGAAAAGAGACAAAAAATAAATATTTTTATTTAATGTTTTTTTTTGTAAATAAACATCATTAATTGATTTTAGTTTTTTTTAATTTAGGTTTAAATCTTAATATTTTTCTAATAAACTTAAAATTGGTAGAATTAGGGTTTTAATTAATTTTTATCCTTTTTCTTTTCTTTTCACTAATAATTAAATATTATTTATTTTTATAAATCAAATTGCATGTAAATAATTAATTTTATTTTAGGTTTAATTTTAATGTGTTTTTCTTAATAAATAAAAATTAGAATTAGGGTTAATTAGTTAATTTCATTTAATTCTCATTAAAAAACCATAAATACGAAAACCTCAAAAATAATTTCTCCTTTTATTTTAATTTTAATTAATTTGTAAATAATAATTTAATTTCATTAAAAAGGGTCCAAAGCCCTCGTTTCCAATCTTAATTCAATTCGCACATTTACCTCGTTTCTTTTAATTATTTATGTACCTCTCCCAAAGCCGTGTAAACTTAATTTCTCGCACTTTACTTTATTTCTTTACTTTCTGTCAAATCGGGTCCTAGATTTTAATTTGGCAATGTGGACCCGCGCCTTTGTAATAGTTTAGGAATTTTACCTTTCCGCTCTTTTTTTTAACTGTTAAATAAATGCACGCAAGAATGAATGACAAAAATAAAAACCAGCGCATAGATCACCCATGACATGACAAGACAAAAATAAATGAAAACGACACACAAATCACACACCACCCCTAGGGTACGCCTCCTTGTTGCCTTGCCTCGAAAGGTGATCGTCGAGTAGAGGATGTCTTAGTAAGTCCTCATGATCCGGGAACCTGGCATGAGGGTAGCTTCTAAGGTGTCTTCCTATTGCTCCGGTGATCACCATGTCCCGAACCTCGAATTGACCCGAACACCTCCAACGGTGGTGCTACCTACCTCTCAATGGTGGGATGGCACTACTTTAAAGGACATCTACACAGACGAATTCCTTAGGGTAGGTAGACGACTCTAGATACTTGCTCTAATTTCAAAAACAAATCAAAAAATACTTTTCACACCGACACCTTTTCAAAAAGCTTTCGAAAGCAATTTTTCAAACACTCTTGAGGACCGATACAAGAGTCGAACTGGAATTTTCAAAAAACTTTTTTTAAACCCACAGTAGAAAAGCAAACAAACTATTTTGAAAACACAAATGAGCAAGTATCTAAGAGCCCATGGATAACCATGGATAGAAAGGGTGCTAACACCTTCCCTTTCTATAACCTACCTCCCGAACCGAGAGCAATCTCTATAAGGAATTTTTCTATGCTTTTGTCCTTTCCATTGGGAGAAAATAAACGACGGTGGCGACTCTTGCTTCCGCGACATTTCGCGAACCAGCGTTAAACAGTCAGTTCCAGATCCACCGATCACAGATGGCATCTCTAAGCCCATCTCCAGCCAGATTCTACCATCTCCAAATGGCATCTTTAAGCCCATTCCCTCAGATACATTTTGACGAGTGCAAATTTACGGGCACTCTAGTGTCCAATCCTCTTTTACCTTCAAGTCGCGAAAGGCAAACTTGCCAATCTAACTCTTCAGGTTCAATAAGATTGAACAGGGGAAACTGTTGTACCCCAAAATTTGCCCTCTCATTTTATCAACATTTCTCATCACAAGGCTCTTGGAACTCAAGATCAAGCTAGGGTTTGCTCTGCTCAAGACATCTCCTTGCACTGTTGACCTAAATTAGGGTTTGAATTTGCACAAGGATTTTTGGATCTTCAATGCCCAAAGTGACTTTCATACTTCATGTTTGACTCATAAGTTTGTCCATACTAAGTTTCAAGCCTTGAATCAAATTTTTGCCCAGTCAATTGGACAGTTGACCTAGAAATCAGCTGTATTGGGGAAAAGTCAACTGTGACCAATTTACAGTCAAACCTCATTAATTTTGACCCACATCAACATTATGAACTCATATGAACCATTTGATCAGATCACCAAAAGGGCAAAATGGTCATTTTTAGGGTTTTGACTGTACAAAGGCAGTTTTTGACTGTTTGACCTAGCCAATGGCAATTTAAGCTCAACCATGGAACCAAGGACTCAATTACATCATCTTGACCTATTCAACAAGTTCAAAAGATCTCAAATGCATGGGATTGATAGATGAAATTTTCAGTTAACTGATCAAAATTTGACTATACACTGAAAAGTCAAACTTTGACTTTTTGGTCAAAATCAAGTGCCAAGGGTCATTTTTCATCAAGATGTGTCAAATTATGAAACTTGTTCATCAAGAAACCCAAAATTGAAAATTAGGGTTTGAAATTGAAAATTTTCATAACTTAGAAATTTTCTAAGTTATGAAATTTTCTTAATTTTTCCTAACTTTGCCCCACACTTTCACCAAGATGCAAATGGATTCAAACAAAACTTACAACATGAAAGTTGTAGTCCTCCACAAAGTCTACAACTTTTATTCATAACGTTTTCTTAAAATAAACTTGGATCTCAAGTTATGATTTTTGGAACAAGGGTCCCTAAAAGTTTTAACTTAGAGAAGTTTTGCCCTAGTTTAGGCAGGATTTTGACCCATCTTCTTGGCCATTTTTCACATATTTCCACTTGGAGTATCAAGTTGCATTTCAAAGATGGATTATAGAGCATGTTGCAAGCTTTACAAATTTTCGAAGAACTCCTCAAACACATTTGTGGCTAGGGATAATCGAATGCTTGAAGTTGGCAAAAACTCACTTTGTATCCCTGGCAAATTCATGTTCACTCAAGTGGCATTTTCAAACCAGCATGCTTTGTACTAGTTTGCAGGCCTCTAAACCATTTTACACTCCTTAATTGAATGCAAATCCACTGAGCTAATGTATTGTCTTGGCCATTTGGGCATTGTACACAAAACTAAGCCTTAATTAGAAAAAGGTACATTTCCATTTTGAAAAAGGTTTGCTTTATGTCAAAACATGATCTTTGAAGCATGGGGCCAAGATCTGAGAAGCCAAATCAAATCCACAAATTTCAAGTATCAAGAGGATTGTATGCAACATGTTATATGGCTTGTACAGGCCTGTGATACCAACTTACACATTCTTGCTTCACAAAGAAGAAAACTTGCAAAATCCTCCCAACTCAAAAACCAGCCATTGTTAGCTTACACAAACATTACAAACAACTTTCATACAACCCTTTGAGCAAGAAACACGAGTCTTTGAGCCTCAAAACCTCCCATATCCATAAATCACTCTCTTTTGGAAAAACAGGGCAGGTGCTGCAACTTGAGTGCCATAGATCATTTGGCTCGTGCGTTTTGCCCCTTTTTGCTTCAAACACATTCCATTCAACTCACTCAAGCTATCCCAAACCTCCATTACCAATTGTAACTCCATTTACAGTGTTCACCATTTTCATTTCAAGCTTGTGCAGGTTGAGTTCTAGAGACTGATTCAGGGACATTCAAGGCAAGCTAGCTATTGGAAAAGATCAAGTGAAGTTCAAGCAAGCTACCAGACACCTCAAAACTTGTTGAGAAGCTCTGCATTGTCCTACTCGAACCCAACTGAAACAGGTTTTTCATCACTTTCTATCTCTCTATTTAGGAACATTTAGCCTTAGGTTTGTGAATAAGAAATGTAGTATTCAATGTCACGAAGATGTACATATGCTCAGTTTTCATTTATATTAAGTGTGGTAGGAGAATTTCATCCATGAACATGCTGAAAAAGTTAGGTCAGATTTTGGGGCCAGAAAAATTCTCTCTGGTCTTTGAGAGTTAGGATTAATGCTTTATATGGTTAGAATCGTATTAAAATTCTCTACAAGTTTGATGTTGTGAGTTTTGGCAAAAGAACACGTTTCCAGGATGTTCAAGTTTGTACAACAGACGCGCGTTTTTTTTTTCTGGAGGAAGAAGATGAAGTTGGCTTGGGCTGGGCCTGGCCAATTTTGCTTCTAACACCCCTTTTTTCAGTATCACACCCCCTAGCCCAATTTCTTATATTTTTGCATTTTTGAATTTTTATTTTCTTTTCTGACTTTGTTACTTTATTTCCAAACATAAAAAATGTTTAAAAAATATTTTCATAATTTTTTACATTTATTTGGCATTTTATTTTGATTTTTTCTAACAATTAAAGGCATTTAAATCCTTTTATAATTTATTTAAAACTTTAAAATAATGTAAATGATACTTTTACTTTTATTTCTTATTTTTAGTCACACTGAAAATATTATTTAAAATATAATTTATTTTTGTACATATTTTATTTTATATTATACATATTTAATATATATATATATATATATATATATATATATATATATATATATATATATATATATATATATATATATATATATATATATATATATATATATATATATATATATATATATATATATATATATATATATATATATATATATATATATATATATATATATATATATATATATATATATATATATATATATATATATATATATATATATATATATATATATATATATACATATATTATTTTATTTTATTAAATACTTAGAATAAAAAATACAAAAATATTACATTTTTATTTTATTATTATTTATACTAAAAAACACTTTTTTTCAATATATTTTATTTTTGTACATATTAATATATTTCTTGTATATAAATAATATATAATATTTATTTTCTTAAAGAAATTAGGGCTTCATCCCTTAAACAATAAAATAAATATTTTATTTATTTCTTTACACTTTTTACATTAAAAATACTTTTACATACATAAACAAATGAAAATTCTTTTTTTGCATAATACATTTTATTTGATATTTATTTACCTTGTTTATTTAAATATTGTACATTTAAATATTTATGCATTTGAGATTCAATTTGGATGTAATAGTAAATTAGGGTTTATATTTCTTGTCAAATACCCCCCATTCAAATTTGTACCCCCATCCCCATAATCATGTTGTAATAGCTTAGAACCTGAAATTCTCGCACTTTACGCTTTCAAATATGCCATGATTAGAGAATTAGGGTTTGTATGCAAAATTAAAATCAACAAATAGGTTGACCTAATCAAAGACAAAAATGCATGAAAATGAAACACAATGCACACTTGCACCCCTAGGGTTACAATCCACTTGTTGCCTTCAAAAATGGGCCATGGTATGCATGTTGGGTACTTTGACAAAACAAAAACAAAACAAAAGATCATAGTCCCTCGATGACGCTATCTTGGTTGCCTAAACAAAAATGATCAAGTCCCTCAAGAAAATTGCCAAAAATACTTAACACAATTGCTATCATGGTCTATACGATGACCCGCGCCTGTCCCGTTTAACATCCTAACACAAGGTTGTTCACCAAATACAATGGTGAAACAACACTGTTAAAAGGGTTGAAAACATAAGAAAGATCTTTGAGTAAAATAGGGTAGATAGCTCTTAGTTACTTAATCAAAGCTTGCAAAAACATCCTTGCTATTTTCAAATATACTTCACAAACACAATTTCAAAACATTTCAAAACAAGACTTTCAAACATTGAAACCTTTTCAAAAGACAAAAACACCTTTGTATACATTCAAACAAGAATCATTATAAAGGTTGCCACAACGATGGCCTCTTTTCAAAACATCTTTCAAAACCACACACAAAGCACCATTTCAAACAATTGAAAAGTACCATTTCAAACAATTGAAAAGCAAAGCAAGTGATCTAAACAAGTAACTAAGAGCCCATGGATAACCATGGATGAAAAGGGTGCTTGAACCTTCCCTTTTCATAATCTACTCCCCGAACCCAAGAAAACATCTCAAAGGTCTTTCCTGTGCTTTTTTACCTTTCCTTAGGATAAAATAAAAAGTCGGTGGTGACTCTTGCTAAACTGAAACATTTGCGAACACAAACGCAAAACCTCAAGTCAGTTCTCCCACCGTAACACCGACTTTTGTTGAAGGTAAAGAAACAGAAGATACACCAACATTTACTGAAGGTGAACTACCAACTTCCACTGTAGGTGAACTATCAACTTCCACTGAAGGTAGAGATAAAAGATGCATTGGCATTTACTCAAGGTGAACTACCAACTTCCAATGAAGGTAGATATATAGAGAAAATACCAACTTTTACTGAAGGTGAGCTACCAACTTCCACTGAAGGTAGAGAAAAAAGTATTAATAATAACAAGTTTCCAAAAATTCTAGCGTTCCACCTAGAACTGGTCTTAACTTCTTCTTTAACCAATGCATTCCACCATCTATTGTAGTACATCAAATCTCGACAACGAACTATCTCTCATAACAAAGAGACTACCATCCATCGGAGTATATCAAATCTTTCAACAATGAACTATCTCCCATAACGAAGAGACTACCATCCATTGGAGTAAATTAAAACAATCTTCTCTGGGAACTAACATACTTACCGGGGAAGTACAGGGTGCTCAAATAAAGAAACCACCACTTGTTGTTATGAGAAGGATCTCAATAACACTAATGGGAAATGAATTTCGACTTCCTAGGGAAATACCAACAAATTCTTGCTGAAGAGATAAAGTATTCACGTGCAAAATAAATTCACTCTCAATCTAGATTTCACAACCTAGAGAGGTCAAAATAACATTGCTGTCGGAGACAAAAAGTTCAATCCAGGAACAAAACCGGGATGAAACACTCTACCAAGACACCACCCAATGAAGAATAAACTCAAATGAGGATAAATTCCATCCAAGTAATGCTGGGTAGGAGGGCTAGAGTAAAAATCTTTCATGAGGGATAACTCAGTGGGGAAATTTAAAGGATATACACTTTTTGCTTAAGCTTGACATTCTATTGGAGAAGGATACACACTCTGAAAAGAGGATAAAATATCAACAGAAACATCAATGAATGAAAATAAGAAATGAACTTTAATTCTGCTATGCAAGATGTATGTATGAATATATGAATATTGTCATGTATATTCTGACAAAACATACGCACAAAGCTGGGGATAACCAGACAAAACAAACTTTGGTAAAGATAGAAATCGGCTAAATCACATCCAAGATGGGGACTTCCATAAGAGAGTAAGCACCAACTGAGGAAATAAAGTCCTATTCCAAGGCTTGACTTCTATGGGAAAGTAAAATGGATTGAAAATAATCACAGCATAATCTGATAGCCATAAACTTTAAAGTTGCATGGATATATCAAACTCCTCCAGGCTTCACTGAGGAATAATACACAGAATTTACTTGGGAATACGATGCCACGTCGCTTAGACTTTAACTGGGGATGTCGTACTGACTTCGCTAGGGAAGATAAAGCTACGCACATTGAGGGAAGCCCAAATACATTCTTTAATACCAAGAAATAGCGATTATACAAACTTCTCAAGGAAGATCAAAAGGACTTCATGGGGAGAATCATCTTAAAAAGGAAACAATATCCCTGATTCATCTGGGGGAATTAAGAATCTAATCATCACAACAAGAGGTCAGCTTATGGGGATTTTAAATCAAACTCAGCACATGGAGAAAGAAAACCCAGAAAGTTGACAATTGTCTCGACACTTCTTAGAAAATATACTGCTCTTGTCTGATTACTTGGGAAGCACACAATAACTACAATGTCATAATTGGATAGAGCAATGCTCTTCGAGAGATTCTACATCAATTTTCAACACCAAGGGAAGAAGAAACCAAAAAATGAGCAAATGCTTCATAACTTTATAATCTCCACTTGATCACCACCTGACTGGGGAAAGGAATCACACTCAGCCGGAGAAAATTAAATCAAGACTTAACTGGGGAACATGGGATTACAAAGCCAACACCTCTGAGCACTAACACATGGAAAGCATGCTCCTTCCAACAGGAATAATTAGAGAGTACTTCCGGGAGAAAAACTTTTCAATATTCTGGAGTTCGTTCATCCTTAGAACCACTACTTTTGTCCTCTTAATTCACAAAATATATGTAAACAGTAATTTGCAAATTCTTTTAAAAAAACATGTTTTATTATTAAGTCTTTTTGTTTTGAAAATTACTATCAATAATGAATGAAATTTTTGTAAACAGAATAAAATAAGAATTGCAAAGAATTGGATAAAGGCTCACACTTCATTAATATAATGGTAGTCCTCAAATAGCGTGACTCCATAGAGGATAACAAAGTTTAGAAAATAGTAAATACATGGAAAAGATATATTAAACTACAATGACCATTATTCTCTCTAACAACTTTGAATTCCTGCACATAGGCTACAGTTGAAAGGTGATGAAAATCCAAGAAGATTGTTTCTTCTATAATCAAGTCTTGTCCGATGCAGTTTACTTTCCAAGAAACCCTTAACTTTTGCCTAGGTTGCCCTTGCGGGTTTTCAACCTATCGAGAAAATTTGTTCTGTTTATGTCTCTAACTTTTTCCTAGACCTCCCTTTCGGGTTTTCAGCCTACCGAGACGCTCAGTTTTGCCTAAGCGCCCCTTTCGGGTTTTCAGCTTAGCAAGTTGTTCTTTTATTTCTTTAGGCAAAGTATTTCTTGACTGCATCAGCATTTATGGGACGTGGGAACTCCTCGCCATCCATAGTTTCAAGAATCAATGCACTGCCAGAGAAGGCTTTCTTGACAACATATGGGCCTTCATAATTAGGAGTCTACTTGCCCCTAGAATCAGGGTTAAAATACACGATCTTTTTGAGCATGAGGTCGCCTTCTCTGAATTCACGAGGCTTGACCTTCTTATCAAAAGCTTTCTTCAATTTTTTCTGATATAATTGACCATGACACAAAGCTGTCATTCTCTTTTCTTCAATTAAATTCAACTGGTCAAACATGTTCTAAGCCCATTCAGCCTCTGATAACTTGGTTTCAATTATCACACGCAAAGAGGGAATTTCAAATCGATCGGGAGCATTGTTTCCATGCCATAAACAAGAGAGAAAGGGGTTGTCCCTTTTGAAGTGCAAACAGATGTACGATACCCATGCAAAGCAAAAGGAAGCATCTCATGCCAATCTTTATAGGTAACAACCATCTTTTGGATAATCTTTTTAATATTCTTATTAGCAGCTTCAACAACCCCATTCATCTTAGGTCGGTAAGGAGACGTGTTGTGATGGACAATCTTGAATTCTTCATAAAGCTCTGTGATGCGTTCGCAAGTGCACGGAAATATAAAAGTAATATAAACGATTGTTGAACTCACATAGACCAATGTCAACCTACTGTAATCTATCGTCAATTTGCAAATCTAAGGCTAATGAAATAATTGATTTAGGGGAAACTAAGAACTAAAACTGAAATAAATAAAGATTAAGATAAATATAAGAAAAGAGAGACCAAATGATGTATTTCGTGTACCTCAAGGACTCTATAACTCGTTGGCTTATAATGATGTTAAAAATGTGTTTAGTAGAAAATATCAATTTAAAGACTAAACCTCACACTCTCATGGTTTTTAATAAAGCCACATTCCTTGACCATGGGATTTTGCTCTCGCTCGCCCATTCAAATCGAGGAGTGCGTTTTGAAAACTGAAAATTTTCTAATTAATCCTAAAGCACTCTCGATGTGTTTAGGATTAATGCCTAGTTTCTACTATCCGGTTCGACCCCCACACTCTCGCAGTGTTGTCTCGAACCTTAGTTAATTTCCTACTCTCGTGAAAAAATCATGTTAAGTAACCTCTCACTCTCGTGATAAAGCTATTTAAATTAAGTTTAAAAACAAAGACCAAAACTGAATTTTCAAACAGATATTAGGCCAACTTATTACGGAGTCCCGTCAGGAACGACGGTCCTCACATATCGGACTCAAGATAAATTAGCTAAACATGGAATTAAGCGTAAACAAACTAAACATAAAGACCACAATTAAGAACAACATGGAGATTAAGTTAAACAAACGAAACAATAGAAATGAGAAATGCGATAAAAAATAAACCTATAAAAGCATAAATAAACAAAGTTGGAATTACTGCTAAAATTATCTTTGCGTATAATAACTTGAAACCAATTGAAAATATGTCGGCATGCTTGAAGAATTCGGTACAAAATTAAAAAAAAATGGTAAACTCCTAAAACTAGAGTTGTGATAACTCTTCCCCACCAGAAGAGATATCACTTTTACATGTAATTCTCTTCCTAAAAACTAAGAACAATACATTGCTTGCCACCAAAAAATGGTCGACCCCTTCAACATGGAAAATTTGTTCTTTTATAACCTCTTTCCTCAATTCTCGTAACTTCCGTAAAGAATAATCAGGCACTGGTGGTAACATAGAGAATTTATCTAGAGATGTTGCTTTCAGAGAAATATCAAGAGACTAGGCTTGTGAGTTGGTGACATGAAGAAACAAGTAAGTGGACTGCAGGAATGATCCGTGGCAAGGGCCACGCTTTCTTGGCTCCTGTGGCGAGGGCCACATCACCTGTGGCGAGGGCCATGGGTTGAAAATCTATTTTTATGTCCTTTTTTATGATTTCTTTCATTCTCCTAAGTATCTTGGCCATTTCTCGTCCTTTTTTGCATGTGGGATTTATGGTAGGATGTATCTTAAATAAAATAAAAATACCGGCATAACAAGACAAAAATAAGTGAAATTGGTACTGAAAATGCATGCGAGTCAAGTCGAATAAATGATATAATTCCGTGTTATCACTCTTCCATCATCTTATTATTCAAATTTGAGCCGTTATCAGTGATGATCCTGCTTGGCACACCATATCGGCAGATAAGGTTATTCTTGATATACCGCACTACCACCTGCTTGGTGACATTAGTATAAGAAGCTGCTTCCACCCATTTGGTGAAGTAGTCAATTGCCAGTAAGATGAAACGATGTCCATTTGACGCCTTGGGTTCAATCATCCGGATCATATCAATACCCCACATAGAGAAAGGCCGCGGGGAGGAAATAACATTGAGAAGTGTGGGGGGCACATGAATCTTGTCAGCATAAATCTAACACTTATGACACTTCTTCGCAAATTTATAACAGTCAGATTTCATTGTCATCCAATAGTAACCTGCTCTAGGCATCTTATTTCCCATAGAATGTCATTGGAATGAGTACCAAAGGAACCTTCACGGATCTCATTCATCAATATGTCTGCTTCGTTTCTATCTACGCATCTGAGCAAGACCATGTCGTAATTTCCTTTGTATAACATATCTTCATTGAGGAAAAATCTACCTACCAACCTTCTCAATGTCTTCCTATCTTTGTTCGATGTGCCAACCGAGTATTCTTGAGTCTGGAGGAAGTTCTTGATATCATAATACCAAGGTTTATCATCTAATGTCGCCTCCGTGGCAAATACATGAGTTGGTCTATCAATACATCAAACTATAATCTAAGGTACATCGTTCCAAGCATCCACTTGGTACATGAGCTAACATTTTACCCTTTTCAAGATAAGGTTAACAGCTACCATTAACAATGTTCAAAGTTTTCAGATACAGTTCATATATGCTCCAGACACTGATTCTATTCTGATACTCATTCAGATTCAACTTTCAGATACAGTTCAGATACGCTCCAGACACGGATGCCATTCTGATAATCATTCAGATTCAACTTTCAGATACAGTTCAGATACACTCCATACGCGGATGCGATTCTGATACTCATTCAGATTCAACTTTTAGATACAGTTCAGATACGCTCTAGACACATATTCTATTCTGATACTCATTCAGACTCAACTTTCAGATACAGTTCAGATACGCTCCAGACACAGATACCATTCTGATACTCATTCAGATTCAACTTTCAGATACAATTCTGATACGCTCCAGACGCGGATGTCATTCTGATACTCATTCAGATTCAACTTTCAGATACAGTTCAGATACACTCCATACGCGGATGCGATTCTGATACTCATTCAGATTCAACTTTTAGATACAGTTCAGATACGCTCCAGACACATATTCTATTCTGATACTCATCCAGACTCAACTTTCAGATACAGTTCAGATACGCTCCAGACACAGATGCCATTCTGATACTCATTCAGATTCAACTTTCAGATACAATTCTGATACGCTCCAGACGCGGATGTCATTCTGATACTCATTCAAACGAAGCTTTCAGATACAATTCAGATACACTCCAGACCCGGATGCCATTATGATACTCATTCTTTCGGCTTACAAATTACAATTCAACAATTACTCTTGGATGGAATCTACAAGCCCATCTCCACTAACTTTCTAGCACCTCTCCAAATTCCATATTTAAGCCAATTCCCTCTACAACTTTTCTTTACACAACTCCTTCCAAAAATTCTTGGATCTCAAGTTATAATTTTATGAACATAGGGTCATGAAACTAAACACTTAGTGAAATTTTTCCCTAATTTGGTCAGGATTTTGACCCAACTTCATGGCATTTTTTCATATAGTTCCAAGGAGAATCTTCAAAAGAAATTCAAATATGGGTTTTAGAGAACATGGTAAGCTTTCCAAAATTTCCAAGAACTTTTTGAGATCATTCTTGAGTAGAGAGAATCGAAGAAATGAAGTTAGGGTTTTGTCACTTGAATTACAAGTCACTTTTGATGAACACATGAACCAAATCCATGCTAGGATGCATAATCTTTGCTTTGTAGGCCTCAAACTTGTTTGTCACTCCATAATTAAATATTTACAAAGTTGTTAGAGCTTTGATCCAAGAATTCGAGCTATTATCCAAGTTGCATTTCCATTAATGGCATAAAGTAACATTGTCATTCTTGTAAAGCAAGCTTTTTGCATAAAGTTCACATTGAGCCTCTAACTTGTTCCCTCTGATTACACTTCATCCACAAAGTCATAAGAAAGCTTTCTTAAAGCATAACCAATCTATCTTAGCAAGTACACAAGGCATAGAAACTTGTTTTGTCAAAAAATCACATGTTTAACTTAAACATGTAAATTTGAATTCTGATCAACTAGAGCACTCCAAACTTGTTACTTATAAATAGAGTCACTATTTGTGAGCTAAAACATGAGCTTGAGCACCCTAAAATACACCAAAACTCTCTCAAAACAGAAATTGCACAAAAACTCCATTATTGCACAGTTTCTGACCTTGAACATCAAACTCCCATTTCCCTCGTGCGTTTCTTGGCCTTTTAGTTTCTAAAGCTTCCTTACATCAAGTGTAACTTATCCATGTACCTGTTTCATTTCTGTAACATCATTTACCCTATCTTCCATAACCAAAAATAGAGCATTGCACATTGACTTCTCCAAGTCATTTCAGCCACTCTGAACTCCAGCAAACCATTGCATTAGCTTCCTAGGACCTCAAGGAAGCTAACCTGATCATCACCATCACTTGAAACAAGCTCAAACTCCAAACACGATTTTCAGTTTTGAGGTAAGTTTTCTCAACTTGGAACTCTTCATACAAGCATCATCAATAGTTTATTTGTGAATAAAACATGTAGATATCACCCAGAACTTTACTTCTTGGTTGTTCCATAATTTTTCCAGCCACTCATAGCCCAAGTTAAAGATTGTTCCAACTTGCTGAGCACGTGAGGAGGCTGATCAGAACATTACAAGCAGTCAGAACATTTTCTAGCTGCAAGGTAAGTTTCCATTGACTCTCATCATATCACTTAAGCATTGTTAGATTTTCATGTTCAAAATACATGTAGACATCTTGATTCTGATGCTGTACATATTCATAGATTTCCTGTATTTTCTGCCTAAGTAGGGAGAATATCAGTTCAGAACTTCTTAAGGAAACTAGGATTAGCAGATACATGCTTGTTTCTGATTTACAGTCTTGAAATTTTTTATGTTTCTGAAACCATGATGGAAACCTGCCATAATTGCACTACGCCAAAAAAGACTTAAGAAAGTGCTTCTTTTGGCCTTTAAAAGCGCTTAAAAGCGCTTTCGTAGGTGGTGCTGCTATAGGTTTTAGCAACGCTTTTTGTTTAATGAAAAGCGCTTTCGTAGGTCTACCTAATACAACACTTTTTATAAAAAGCGCTCTCTTAAGTAGGCTTTTGGCAGCGCTTTTTTATGAAGAAGCGCTTTCATAGGTCTACCTAAGGCAGCACTTTTTTCTGGAAAAGCGCTCTCATAAGTTTTCTTTTAGCAGCGCTTTTTTTCTGGAAAAGCGATGTCTTAGGTAGGCTTTTAGCAATGCTTTTTTCTGGAACAATCAACAAACACTGTTGGGATCTAAAACAAATAGAATCAATTTTTTTTACAAATGAATCTCAGAATGTATAGAAAATAAATCAAATCTTACAGAACAAATAAAATAAAATCAATACATTATAGAATCGAATCAATTACAAACGATTTCAACCCCTAATTTTCCTAATCACTCTAAATCTAAGCTCTAATCAAACTTGTAACGATGTTTTGCAAAATCTGAAACCCTAAGCCCTATAAATAGCTAAAGAAGAATATAAAAAATGGGGGAAGATCTGAAGACGGAGCAGAAAAGAAGAAAAAACTTAGAGGAATACGGAGCCTTGCTGTTGAAAAGGAGAAAACATGATTTAGGGTTTCAATATCTGAAACCCTAAATCGCGCTGCCGTCAACCTCCCTTAAACGCATCTCCGAGTCGCCGTTACATCACCTTCGAAGGCCATCACCTCCCTTGACCTGCAAATCGAAAAGAAAGAAGAAGATAAGAACCAGAAACATAACATATCAGAACAATCGCGATCAGAGGTAAACGAAACTTAGCTTTTTGATTTCTGCGTTTTGCTGTTATTATTTAGGGATGGTTAAGTTTTGAGTTTATAGTCGGGGGAAAGATCGGGTTTGAGCGCCGCTACGGGGTTGGTTTTAGGGTTTGATGTTAGATGATAAAGGAAGAAGGTGTATAAAAGTGATATATCATCCCTACGATTCTATGTGAGAATAGAAAAGTGATACGAATTGTGCTTTGATATTTATTATAAAACTACCTACGAAAGCGCTTTTAAAAGCGCTTTCTAAAGGTCATCTATAACAGCGCTTTTACATCAAAAAGCGCTTTCGTAGCATATCCTATAGCAGCGCTTTTAAAAGCGCTTTCTAAAGGCCAGCTTTAGCAGCACTTTGGAAAAGCGCTTTCTAAGGCTGACCTTTAGCAGCGCTTTTGAAAAGCGCTTTCTTAAGGTACCCTCTGAAAGGCCAGCTTTAGCAGCGCTTCCCAAAAAGCGCTTTCTAAGGGTGACCTTTAGAAGCGCTTTTGAAAAGCGCTTTCTTAAGGCACCATTTGAAAGCGCTTTTTTAAGTGATTTTTTTTAAAACCTACAGCAGCGCTTTTTTCCAAAAGCGCTTTCTTTTATGTGCTGCTAAAACTTATTTTTTTACGTAGTGTTGCTATGTTTGTGTTTTCTGTTCATTTGAGAATTGACTAAGATGCAGATATTCTGATTAGCATGGAGAAAGAAATGGAGTTCATCATCAGAGTTTACTTTGTGATACATATTTATGCTTTTGCTTCTAATACCGGATGTACAGCCACCCCAGTGGTAGACAGTGTATGCGCATAAGACATTAGTGCTAAGGGTCTTGGGTTCTAGCCCCAGAAGCATATTTTTTTAGGATTATTTAGTGGCATTTTCACCCATTTATCTGTCAGACAATATTCCTAAATCATAACTTCTAGACAGCCTTACCCAACAACATTATCACCTCACTCTCTCAAATAGCCAGAACTTCTGATTTTCCAGTGACATTAGAACTTCTAGATTCCCAACTGTATCCGAGTTCCTAGAATCCCTCAGCAATCAAAACTTCTAGGTTTTCCTTTGTTCCCAGCAACCTCAGAACTTTGTGTACCCAGGCCCAGAACTTCTGACCTTCTACTTCCCTACTAACATTTTCTCTCTTGCAGCGTATCAGAGTCAAAACTTTTGTTCCTTCTCGTTTCAGCAACGTGCTGATTCTGACTCCTTTTTCTCTTATGTATCTTATTTTAGCTTTAATAACCAAAAACACCAAAAACATTTTATATTTACATACTTTATTTTATCCCTTTTAAAACTCAAAGATCAAAAAAAATTCTTAAGAAAACTTATTTCTTTTTTTTTAACAAAAACAAAACTAGTCCATTTTACATTTCTTGTACATTATTGCAATATGGTTGTAATAGATAACTAGGACTTTAATTTCTCGCAATTCCCATTGTAAATTTGTACACCCCATCCCCTTAATGATGTAATAGCGTAGGACTTTACTTTTCCGCCTTTTTATTGCTTTCATATATTGCTAGTAATTAGGTGTGTATGGCAAGATAAAAACAACAAATAGACAACCCAGAAATCAAAGACTAAATGCATGCAATCAAATACACTTTGCACACATGCACCCCTTAGGGTAATACCACTTGTTTCCTATCGGAAAAATAGGCATGTCCCTCGAACATGGGATTTTTAGCAAAGACCCTCGATAAAAGATCGTACTCCCTCGATGAACCTCGATGTTGCCTTCGGTAAATGATCTAGTCCCTAAACAATAATGCTAAAACGTCCCATAGGTTGCCTTCTATGACTATACAAACGTCCCACGCCCGTCCCTTCACATCCAACGATGGGGCCTCTTACTATAACAATGGTAAGATAGCAATATCTAAAGGATGAGGAAAAGAACATTTAAGACCTTTTTGAGTAGGTAGATTCGCTCCTAGTTGCTCGCTTGCTCACAACAAAAACATTTTATACACCAACACACTCATTTGAAACATTTTCAAAAGACAAACACCTTTTACGCATTCTTATAGAAATGAGAGCCATTACAAAGAAGACACCTTTTCAAAATATCTTTCAAAAACACATTCCACAAACACCTCTTTGAGCTATTTTCAAACAACACTTTGTACGCGTTCTTATAGAAATGAGAACCATTACAAAGATATTTTCAAAATACTTTCAAAACCCACACCATAAGCACACATTCAAACAAAAGCAAGTGATTTAGCAAACAACTAAGAGCCCGTAGATAACTACGGATGAAAAGGGTGCTTATACCTTCCCTTTTCATAATCTGCCCTGTTGTACCCCAAAATTTGCCCTCCCATATTCTTCAAGATTTGCCAAGAGCATGCTTCAAAATCTCCCAAGAGTTGCATAGTCCAATGGCCTCCTAACAGTCAAAAATTAGGGTTTTGGTTCTGGCAAAGAAATTGAAGTTTCCAAGGGTCCAAACAAGTCCCACATGCCTACACACATTGTCAAGCATCCACATGCCAAGTTTCAAGACTCACAACACAAAATTGCACAGTCAAAAACCCTAATTGCTCAACAGTCAACTGCAGGGGCAAAATGGTCATTTGACAGTCAAAAGTCAAAAATTTTGGTCAACATCTTATTTTGAAGCCACAAACATCATTTGATCAATTCTTGATCATGATTCTCAAAGCATGGCTCAAAAAGTCTCAAGATGCAAAAGTTTCTATATTTGGACAGTTGAAAAAGTCAACTGCAAATTGACCAGGGCATAACTTCCACATGGTTTATCAGAAAAATTCCATCCAAAACTCATTTTGGAGAGAATGACATTTCCTACAACTCCTCTTCACACTTCAAGTCCAAGAAATGCTCTCACAAAAAGTTATCAATCTCAACATTATAGATCATTTTCAAAAGTCAACAAAAAGGAATTTTAAGTCAAAGACCATAACTTGAGATTGGTAAATCAAAATAACACGGGACCAAAGACATTGGTTAGAGGACTTCAAGACCTTTCCAAAATGTCCAAGAACATGATCAAAGCTTACAAATTGAGCAAGATATGCCTTGTGGAAGTTGGGAAATATTTGGGAATTTTGAAAAGTCAACTTTGCTTCAAATGCCTCAAAATTGCTAATGGGCCACAATTTCTTCCATGAATCATTACCCAAAGGCCATGCACGACCCATTGACCCAAAGGGGACTTATTTTCTTATTTTTAATTAATTAATTGAGTTTTTAATCCTATTAATTCATTTAATTAAAATTAAATATAAGAAAAATACTAAAACATGTTTTCCAAATCTTTTTATGCAGCATATGCATTCTTTATTTACTCAAGATTTCGTGCACATCCAAAAGGGAAAGAATCTCCCATGATTGGCAATGGTTTGATGGCAAAAGGAGTGAAAAAGATCATGGAAAATCAAATATTTGAAAAGCATTAAAACATGGATCATGAGCTTGTTTTGTTTGACCTAATCATTCACATACATAAGCATAACATAACCCTAAGGCCAAGAACAAGAAAGCTGCGCAGGAATTGAGAGAACAACTTGGCATTTTTTCCAAAAAAATTGAAAATTGTTTTCACAGTTAGAGCTCGTTAAAAATCCAAATACCTATTCCAATCCACTCCTGGCATTACCAGGAAGCTTCTCCAATTGAAACCAACCCTCCATACGCAAGGAATCGGTATAACAAAGTCTGACTTTCCTTGAAAATTTTCATATTCGTGTTTCATTATTCATGCAGTATTTTTGATTTTTAATCATGGATTTGGACTAACGTGAGTATTTTGAAGCTGATAGCATGCTTTAATTGAATTAATAAGGCCTGTATGAGAATCCACCATGGAAGCTCTTTAAGGTTTCAGAGGTTTGAAATTAGGGTTTCTTTCATATGGAAAAATTAAGCCACGAGACCTATACCACTGGATTCAGAATGTCCAAACGAACCAATTTCACACCTCGCGCCCTTTTTCTTTCCAACTATATGCTAATCGCTATTTTTGTATGTTATGGTTAGTGGGGGTTTAAAACCCCCGCTATTTGATTTCAGTTACAGGGAAAATATGAAGAAGAAGGCAGCGTGTCAGATCATGGTTGGCCAGTTTGAATACTGGCGCGTTTTTTTATTATTCCAGAATAATGCTTATTTTCCATTATATTATTTCTATTCCATATAACTAACAAAGAAACACACTGGCTCCATTGGCAAACGCGCTGGCATGCAGGTATTGGGACCTGGGTTCGATTCCCAGGTCCCCAACTTCCTCAATATTATTTTTCTTAATATGTTTCCATGCAGCGCCTCACCTGAAGTCCACCATACACGCATACGTACTTGCCTGCCAAGTGGCCAGGGGTCCCAATCCAAAGGTCAGAACTTGCAGATCACCATACGCATTGGTCAACAACTCCATACACAAGTTTGAAAAGTCAAAAAAGGCCTGATTGAAGTGGGCCAAAATTCTCATAAAAACACCTCCAAAGGGGCCAGACACCCCCCTGATGTTTGTATTCTTCCTTTTAATTTTTCTTTCTTTTCCTTTTTAATTCTTTTTAATTTGTTTCATTATTTTAATTAATTCCACAAAATAATTTTTATAACATAAAAAAAATCAGAAAAGTCAAAAAATAAAAATATGTTTATTTAATTTTTATTCCTAAATAGTTTTGTAAATAAATTTAAATCAAATTAGTTTAAAATTAGGGTTCATTTTAATGCCTTTTTAAATAACTAAAAAATATAAAAATAGGTTTTTAGCATTTTTTATTCTCTTTTCTCACTAAATAATTTATTTCCTTATCATCATTACTATTAATCATTAATTATCTTGTAAATAAACTTATAATTAATTAGGGTTAAATTAGGTTAAACTTAAACAATTTTTTAATAATTAAAAACATGTAGAATTAGGGTTCCTTT